>CM062296.1:791526822-792186822 GCA_031216915.1 Pictodentalium vernedei
ACGTTTGCTTACCTCAACCTCAAAACCACACACACCCGGTTCCTCCAGACATCTATAACCGATTAAATCTGGGCAGTCTTGAATCTCAATAAAAGGTGATCATGCCTCAAAATTTAAAAACCTGGGATTCATTGTTAGGCAGTAATAAACCATATACCATTCTATCTCCATAAACATACGATTATGCATAAAATCAGCAAACATGCATCCAAATGTTGTTTCATTCATTAAAGGGTCAAAATTATATACTGTACAAAAATCCAACCCATATGTATGTGGTCACACTACGGAATAGTGCTGCCTCCTGGGTGCACAACGAACAACACAATGTCCACAGCAGAAATATCGACAGGCGTACATACTGTCATGTCACATCCTGCACATATGGAAATAACTGTCTATGCAGGCGGTCGCAAGTGACCTTCATAACCGGCTTGATATGCCTCATTATTATCTATGTCAAGATCAGAGTCTGAGTCGGCTGCAGCTATTGTTTTTCTTTCTATTTTGTTCACAATTAATCACTCAAAAATACTTATTGTCATTCACACAGGAGAGGTAATTTCTCCTGATTCATCAGAATTGTCTCCCTTGTCACCCATTGTGGCACTTACGGTATCAGTTTCAGTATTATATTGCACTCTTGGACACAGTCTTTTCATCAACACAGGTGATTTCTTTGCTGCTCATTGAATAGTTTGTCACATTAGTTCTAAAATCTATTTTGGTGGAGGGTCATTTCCGAAAGGTGCATCTGCTGGTGGAGCTGAAGGTTCTGAATATTAACACTGTTGTTTGATTAGTTGTCTGCTCAGGTATACGAACATGAGGCAAATGTTCTCTCTTTCTGTGACCTGGCACCACATCATTCAACACTTCACACTTGCCTTCCGAAAAATCCTATTTACCTCTGCGATTTTAATGTTTTGCATGCAAGATCCAATTAAGTATTCAGACATGACCTCGCTTTCGATTACATTTCACAAGTACATAAATTGTCGAAACAATCAATACAGCCCCGAGGAAATATGCCCACTTAGGTGTAGTGAACGGTCCATTGGTTATCAATTGCATTGAATCAAGTTCATGCACTAGTTCATTAATAGGTAAATTCTCGAGATGACTTTATGCCTCAAGAATTGTGAAGTTAGTTAAATTAACACTATTGATGGAAATAACTATGCATGCATCAACAGTTGTCCACTTATTGCCATACACAAAGGCATCAATTCAAATAGCCCTATGGGTTGCATTATTTTATGTGGTTTTGAGTTCATGCATTTTGGACAAGTTATCGAGAATCGCAACAGTACATCAGTCGCAATGTACCACAACCCTTGTTCGATGCGTGTCACAAAAGGCAAGTTGATATGTAACTTAATTTCAGCTGTGCATAGCTTCACAATCTCATCTCGCATGTTTAGAAATAATGCTAACATGCAACTCAATGTTGTATGTATAGTCCATACAGCTCCCACCAAAGGACAAAACAGTTTTTTATCATCTACACACTTATCATGACCAATTTCAGGTATGTACTGAATCCTTTGTTTATCTACGATTAACGTATCTGTTTCTAATTGATATATTACTTACTCACATCAGGTGAGACATTCGCGGTGGCATTTTTCAAAGGTATAGGTAATAAATGATAGTACTGCCATAGTTCTTTCTTTAAATTTAGGGGTAATATGACACCATTTCCATAAAGCTTCTTACTTCCTTTACTGAGGTAGATGAACCTAATTTCCTCATAACTTCGACTTTACTGGATTTTGATTCGGGCTTAATCCCATCGCTGCTGATTACAAAACCAAGATAAGATGTTTCACTTTGAAAGAATGAGCACTTTTTAGCTTTTAATTTTAATTTGTATTGCTTAGATGTTTGATATCAGACTTTGTCTAAACACCAAAATGTCATCTAAGTGCGCTAATGAAAAATCGTTAATTCCGTTGAGGACCACTGCCATGAGCTCCTGAAACAAAGACAGTGCATTCTGCAATCCAAAACACATGACATTGAACTCATATAACCCTCTGTGACACATAAAAGCTGTCTTTTGTTTATCAGCCTCATCCATTTTGACTTCCCAATAACCTGACTTCAAGTCAAGTGTATTGAAATATTTACATCCATTTAAGAAAGTAAACACATGATCAGTGAATAGCAAAGGCCAGTTCTTGGCTTTGGTTACCTTGTTAAGACGTCTGAAATCCACGCAAAACCGATGAGAGCCATCATTTTTTTCCACAAGCAGACAGGGAAAGCTCCACGCTCTCTGTGACCTATGGACAATGACTGCATCTAACATTTCTTGTATTGCATCATCCATAATTTTTTGCTTCAACAGTGGGACACCATAATCTCGAATCTTAATAGGCTTTGCGTCCCCTTATCTATTTTCATTGTTATTGTGTTGGTTTGGGTTAAGTCCTTATCAGTTTTGGCAAATATGCCCTTCTGTTCTCAAATTAATTACATTAACATTTCCCTGTTATCTTGTGGCATTTGAATGTCACTTTCTGTAATTTGATTGTCATTATCTTTGTTCTCGACTGTACTAAGTTTCTTCTCTTCCTGTTTAGTATATACTAAGTCTTCCTCGGCAGCTAAAGGTTCAACTTTTCCCCACAACAAAAAACTCGTTTCAATGTATAATGCTTATTGTACTGTTAATCAGCATAACTGGTATATTACCACAATTGTTATTCATAGTACTGTTACTTACCCTTAACCATGGTTGCTCTGCAATATAACCTTGCTTTAAACCATAATGTTCTAAAAATCCAGTGTCAAAAGTTGATCTTACCCCTACAGTCTCAGCTGTACAAACACAAGTACTTTGTGGTTTCAACTCAATGTTATTCACTAGATGGGTTAAACATGACACATGCACATCTTTAACAAGTGGAATTAATTGTCCATTCAATTTCATTTTCTCAATCCCCAATAGATGTTAACATTATTTTCTGATATCCAATCCAACCCTAAAATCCAACTTCTATTCAATTCGTCTTATACCAAGACTTCCTGGGACTGGGGTATCCATTAATGGAGAAATACAACCGTACCAATCTCCAGTTCTTAATACATGTGCCAGCCACTCCTGTTATGCTAGACAATTTATTTCTATCACCTACTAATCGAGGGAAATTGTGAATTTTTTCCAAAATTTTGTACTGATGCACGAAGTTTCAGCTCCCAAGTCGAGCAGAGCTATGACTCATTGTCTCCCCATGTGAATCATCACACTATCTAAAGAAGCTGTGCCGAAATTTAATTCTACAGTTCCAGGATTCCCCCTGGACTGTTTCCCAGTTGATTTTCTCTGTTCTGTTTCCCTTTTCACTGTATTTACTTTTGAGCTGATTGAGCTCTTTTCTGGAGCTAAGTTTTGCTTTTGTCCAGTAAAATTTTCTTGCATTGTGTGTAGTGGTCTGAGCTCCCACATTTCTCACACTTTTGAACAGACCGTCAAGAGTTGCTTTCCTTGGGTTCAGTAAGTTGCTCTTTATTTATTTTATTTATTTCCCATCCCACATAATTATTTCCTGCTTGAGGGGCTTTTTCCCTGTGGTTAAAGTTATTTGAAGTCTGTTTATTTTGTGTAGTCGCCTCCCTTTGATTGGTTTTATTCAAACATGCTTTTCTGTGTTTTTGCTGCCTGTCAGTTAACTGGTAAAGTGCTGGAAGCCCATATTTGGGCTTTATTCCTAAGTGCAGGTGCTGCAACTTAATGGCTTCATATTCTATGGATGTGCGTCATATAATTTTTGAATTGAAATTATTTAGTCTGTGAGGATTTGCCTTGTTCCAATTTATGGGAGAGTGCCACTAGGCACTCTCCCATAAATTCATAAATTGTAACAAGGCAAAGAGATGTGGACAAATTTGGATGACCAAAAATAATTTAGCACTCTACCAGTTACGGGAATGTAACCTGATCTCTTTTTTCCCCATTTAATTTTCTGCCAGTCTCATCTCTCACTTGTGTATTTACATAATTGCTACAAAGTTATAGAGCCAGTTTAGTAGTTTTAACCCATTGCCCTCTACCTATTGCCCTGCACAAGTATAGTTTCACCTGTTTAAATGCTCTGGACTTACTGGACAAGAACGGACCATGTGCCCTAATCAACCAGACCGAACGCACCTAATATCAGCCATTGACTGTTCTACTGGCTGTTGCATGGACTGCACCTGCTTCGCTATTCACACGCGGCATTGGTCCGTCAGGTGCCCCAACTTTCATCACCAGTAGCAGAGAGGTCTTCTCATGATTCGTCACGTCGCTGATTTCTGATATCGGACGTTTTGTTTGTTTGGTGTCTGTTTATTAAATCTTAGAGTGGCGGGGCTCTTAATAATTACATTTATTTCCAAATGAAACAAAATACTGCATTTTGATTAGCTGAGAGGTACGGTGTAACTTGCAATCCACAGTGGCTTTTTTTTACACCGTGTTTAACCACTGTGTAAAAACAAGAATATACAAGAGCAAGCTATATGGCTAAAAAAGTACCCATTTTTAATTATTAATTCATACCTTCTGCTCGGTTATGTTAGAACAAAAATACAAATACAGGAAATTTAATATTTATGTGTAATAAAATATTATGGATATGGATGTCATTGGAACTGGCTCATTGAGCCAGTTCCAATGACATCCATATTTGTCTGGTTTTATTTAAGAAACTTTCAAAGTACAAATTGTCTGTCAGTTTTTGCCCACAATGTAGTTAAAGTATCAAGTACACCAAAATTCTTGGAAATAAATCCGTTATCCTTGTGTTTTCCAGGGTGTATGGGAATTTACACCGGTTTGGGAACTTATACACCCTTCGGCTTCGCCTCAGGGTGTATGAGTTCTCAAACCGGTGTAAATTCCCATACACCCTGGAAAACACAAGGATAACTAATAGTATCCTACTTTTTCTTCACGAGATTTCGACGTCCATGGGTTGGATGTCTTTTGAGTCTTCAGGACTAGCTTCCCTACTTATATAATCTCGAAAATAGTAGTCTGGACGGTACGATTTTGATGGGTACGCCGGTTCACTGCATTTGCATTCCTTTTCCTTGATCCCAGTTTCAAACAGAGCCATGGACAGAGCCTTTTCTAAGTTGAAGCGGCTTTTCTAAGCAATTTCGTCTTGACGTCACTTCATACACTCCATCACAGAAATAATTGGCCAATGTTTTATGGATTAACGGTTCATCCACACACTTCCCATACGTGTCTTGTTTGAGATCCAATATTCTCCCCCCACTGCATGTGTGACATACGTCTGTCCAGGGTGAGATAGCAGGGAGAGACAGATGTATCCCACCCCACCCACGTGACGCTATACATTTATAACGTTATTATGACGTTATGCATATCGCATCTTGCTACCAACTAATTCATATTGACGTCATCAGCATGCCGTGTGATCAAAGTTTGGTGCTCTAAAACTCTTTAAACCGCAAGATGCCACCGTTCCTAATTGATTTCGTGGTATATTCCTTTGGTATATACATATACATAACTTTTGCATGCTCTTTCCAATGGTGTCATTAGTTTTTCAAAACAACGAATACCAAATGAGTTGAATATATCAGCACGTGACCGCCGATTACCTCTGGCTAACGTAACCGCTGTATGGTGTGGGAAAAAATAATCCCTGATGGGTACGGGTGTGGGATGGGAAAATCTCACCCTCGGGACAAGATATTTGGTCCAGACACTCGGCAAGCCTCGTGTCTGGCCCAAGTATCTTGCCATCGGGTGAGATTTTCCCATCCCACACCCGTACCCATCAGGGATTATAATAGTCGTTCCCCATAACTGACTACCGTCTCATGTCTTTCTTGTTTAATATGGCGAAGATAGTTATTGGAAATTTCATTTGTAGCACAATAATGATCGAGCGCTTCCATCCAAGGTTTAAAGTTCGCTGGGTTACTGTCGAAGCACCTGATATGGGTGTGTAGGGTTTGGGTCTGGGTGGCATTCACTGTAGTGCCCGTATTCTTATTCCCCTGCTGAAGGGTGGACTGCACTCCATGGATGGCTTCTATAATTTCCTGAGTGTTCTCACTTTTCTTTTTACTCCTTCTACTGGCAAATAGCTTCTCTCCCGGCCCCTTTTCTAGGTAAGCGAGCTCAGCATCTTTCTGCTTCAACTGAGCTTCTGCTTCACGCTAAAAACCAAAGTGTTAAAAACTGCACTTGAAGTGCTGTATTTAACACTTACTAAGTGCTGAACTAGCACTTTGTTCAAGTGTAGATTTCCCAGAACTTGACAGGTGTTACAATAATACCACTTGACAAGTGTAATGTCGCGACACTTAAAAGGAAACAACGCAAATGACGCGGATCAGGCTCGAACTCTCGAGCCTGATCCCCGACATCTGCGCTGTGTCCTTTTAATTATGTACCCACCAAGCGTAAATCAAATTATGGACGATTCTGGAAGAACCACCAATGCTAGACACATGGGAAGTGTCATCCATTCAAGTTTCAGATGTCTGACGATTGTAATGTCTAAGTGCTCAAAGCATTGCACTTTGAGTGTTAAAATCAAACCCTAAGAGTTAGAATGGATTTAACACCTTGAAAGTGTCAGTTTTAACACTTTAGTTTTTAGTGTGTTGTTCCAATTGGAACTGCATGCCCGAAATTTGAGTTTCTATCTGCGCCATTTCTTTCTGATGCTGTGGTTCTCTAGTTAACTGTAATTCTTGCATTTGCTTCTCTAATTTAGTTGTTCTGTGTTCAGCTTCAGCAATAATCATTTCCTCTATTTCTCTTCGCATTTCAGAGTCTAACTCTACAACTCTCCCCAGTAAATTTGTCGCCATATTTCTCAATCTAAAGCTTTTGCAGGGTAACAGAACTTACACAAAGTTAACACACTTTTCGGTAAGGAAATGTGAAACGAACGAATGAAATGTTGTACTTACAGTGTAAATTTTAGGAAAAGATAGCTCCACTGCTCCGCCGATGCGTCCGATGCGTTGTCTCGAAGTTCCGACGCTTTGTATCGAAGTTCCGATGCGTTGTATCGTCGCCCGATGCGTAGTATCGCTGGAATCAGGTCCATGGCATCACCAGCTCAACATCCTGGTCGAGGCGCCAAAGAAGACCGTTGTTACAAGGCCTTAAAGATCGTCTAGGTCTAGGGCTCCAATAGCATCTTCTGAGTGTGACCCCTTTGTTTTACAGCAAGGGTGGAAATGTTGAGTTTGTGGCACTCGGTTTCTGTTCTGAAATGGCAGCCACTGCTGAACAATTGGGAAATCAACAGACACACTGGAACTCGTTGATTCAGTTTCTTCTGTCGTTTATTAAGTAAGGTTCAAGTAAGCTCACACCACATCAGTTGCACGTCAGCTTCTATACCAGTACACCAGGACATCTTGGGTTCCAATAGTTTCAACACAAAAATCTAACAGCGACGCGACTTATCTATTTAACAAAGTTTTGTTGGGGGGGGGGGGGGGCACTCAAATCCCATGCCACTCACAGTCTTTTCCTTTCTGCCCGTTGGAAAATCAGAATGTGACTACTTTACCCGACCGACCAGTGGTTTATATCTCCCACTCGCCAGCATGACGAAGAACTGTGTGACTTAGATAAGAACAGACCAATGTTGAATTATCTGAAGCCAGCGGTGGGTCTACCATATCAGCTCAAAAGGTAATCAGCCTCCCCATTATCTCTAGCACTTAGCGATTTTAAACTATTCAGATGTCATGCCATCTCCAGTGTAAGGGAAAATACATGACATTCCGATGAACAGTTTCATAGAATTATCACACCAGATAAACCACCACAAAGCCTTTCTCTCTTGTAAGGTGGCTCGTGGCTTTTTATCTCTTGACAATTGTCTACCACTCTGCCCGGGTTTATTAATTTCTCATTAATTACAATATGAGTTTAGATTTTAGCTTCTTAATCGCCAGACAGTCGTCTACTATCCTGTCCTGTTTCATATATTTCCCATCAATTATAATACTTGTTTAAACTGCAAATTACGAAGTTTAATTCTCAAATTAATTCTCTCGTTTTGTATTTATTCATTCTAACTAACAATTGTCTTAGTAAAGTTTTTTGCGGGCTATTTACCCTCTTGTAGGCTGCATTTCGCTACATTAAAATGTAGGGAATTTAACCCTTTACCCATCTTTGACGGTATCAAAATTTATTATTTTAAATATAATTTTTTGAAATTTTTAAAATAAATTTCAACAAAACCATATCATGTGACCCCCTCGTTGGAACGAGCTCGTCGAGCTCGTTCCAACAAGGGGTCACATGATATTGTTTTGTTGAACTTTTTTGAAAATAATATTTTTTTAACTGCTGAATTTGCATATTACGCGGGCGGATGCGGCCGATTCGTTGATTAAAGGGTTAAGTTCATTAAGACATCCCCGTTTAGGGTTTTTGTTGTTGCCAATGACGTTTCTGTTGTTGTTGTTGTTGTTGTTGTTTACTTTTATATTGCAGCTGAAATTATGTTCTGCCTGATACTATAAATGGTCGAAATCAGTGTTCACGCCACACCGAAATTTTCTGGTGCCACATTTTTAGCCATTGAGGATACTTAATGCCAAACAAAGTGTGTTGATGCCAAAACCTAATGGGGAGGGGGAGGGGTGGGGTGGTGAACTTTCTTAATGGTCAGGTTGAATGATGTCGGTACATACACCTGTCGTACTAAGATAATAACAGATAAATCGACTAATTAGGCTAAAAAAGTATTTTGATTCTCAGGCAATCCATCATTGAATTTGAACTCCCTCATTGGACATTTTTATTGCCTTGCAGTGTCTTCACATATTAGTACAAACACAGGGAGGCCCGGAATTTTTTACATTCTATGAATGATAGATATTTACTCTCCAATACGTTTGCGTAGTTACAATTTATGGGAGAATACCTATATTGTAACGAAGCAAATTCCCATAGACTGAAAACTTTTACATCAAAGATAATATGAAGAGAATCGAAAGAATATGAAGCCTTTGAATTGCAGTACCTACAGTTTGTTTTTAGAGGAATGTTTTATTTTTCAAATTAAAAATGAATTTATTTGTAAAAATATGCACTTTCTATATTTCTGTCTGTAAAAAGATAGCCGAAATCCTATCCACATTTGCTCACTTTTTGCAAAAGGAAAATAAAAATTGAAAATGAAGAAGGTATCAAAGGGCTGTACACGACGACAAATGCACATTTATTATCTCATCGTCGTCGAGACTCAGTGATAACATGAAAGTTCATTGCTGCAGATATTGTGGAAAAGAATTATACAGAAGTTTTACGCACAAAAAGTCACGAAGATTATTTCTATCCCATGAAGCAATCGGAAACCCAAAGACTAGAACTGAACAGAAATATAAAACTGGTGAGGTTTCTATCTCATGCTGACCGACGTGAAACGAAAACATGATAAGGACAGACAAAGGTGATTTAACCCTTTACCTAACATGAAAAGCAGACGACACTTGCAAAAAAAATTCTTGAATAACTATTTTTTTTCATTTTTGTCTCAAAAATATAGGTTATGACCCCTCATTGGAACGAGCTCGACGAGCTCGTTCCAATGAGGGGTCATAACCTATGTTTTTGAGACAAAAAATGAAAAAATAATTAAAATTAATAGGCGATTTTTGAGAATAGCGCTGGCCGGTTTTGACCGTTACGTTGGTTAAAGGGTTAACAGAATGACAATGTGATTGTGCCAGAGCCAGTTGAATTATAATGTGGCAGTGGCCAAATCCAAGATCGGCCTGCTAATTCTATACAAGCAGCAGGTGAGGAAGATAACCTCACTAAAGGATAAACTGTCTTATTGACGAAAAAGGGCGGATCATACAGAAAGGATGATTTTTAGTGAAGTTCCTAAAACCTGCCATCGACTCTCCTCAGACTACAAAATTACATGCTTAGTGGCCTAGCTAAGTTGGGACCTGGGGGAAAACCGAGCATTCATGGGGTGGGGGTATGCAAGTAAAATAAGCAATTGCCAGGTTTATTTGTGTAATTAGATTTACTCCAGTTCAATCGAACACACCATCAGAACACACTGCGTCCTATTGCAGACTTTCAGTTGCATCGCAAACATGCGCAACCATAGAAACAAATGGACGACGGAAGCGTGTATCACCCTAACGACGCCACTAACCCTTTACCAAAGGAATCGTCTGCATCCGGCCGCGTAATTAAAAATTTTTAAAAGTTGAAAAAAAGTTTTTCAAAAAATGCCAACAAAATCATATTCTATGATCCCTTATTGGAACAATCTCACCGACCTCGTTCCAAAGAGGGGGTCACATGATATGGTTTTGTTGAATTTCTTTAAACAATGTAAAAAGACAATAACTAAAATAATAAATTTGGATATTCTGTATGTTGGGTAAAGGGTTAAAGTTTTGAATGTTAACAGGTATATAACGAAGAGAGAAAAAATAAATACTTTTCAGATTTCCAGGTGGTTTGTTTCTACTCGCACGCCATTCATTGTGCCGTCTACAGCATTCCCCTCACAATCAGAGGCAGCCACACATTATATAAAAAAACCTCAACAACATCTTTGTTTCACTCCTTGTTCCTTACCTTCGTCACATGACTTATTAGATTCCAGAAAACTGTAACCCACTACACATTTACACGCACCCCCACTGCATTCGCTGTGTGGCACAGAACAATCTTGTGAACTTGCGCAACTGTCGCCAACCAGACCTACAAAATTTACAAAAAGTTTCTCAGACAACGTTGAGTGAACCGTGGACCTTTGGGTGTGAAGTACAGTGCCGTAACCACGGAGCCCAGTGAGTCCTTATAAACTGTATTATTACACCCACTTTTAATACGGCCAGTTAGAGGTCACGGATATGGTCACATGATTATATTGGCCATTAGGTCGAGTTTTTTAACGATTTCCAATTAGAAAGTCACACTGGACAGTTCAGCAATCAGAACAAAAACAAAAAGTTCAATCAACCTTGACTGCGATAGACTCAACGACCCTCTCCTTCGGCGCTCGTGAAAGACAGGAAAAAACCCCCATCTCGGACGTTGATTTCAGTGCCTCGTACTCCACCCTCGCTGTATTAATTCATTTAGTTATTGGGGTTTAAAGACACGTTCGACATCTAGGGTCACCTCTTGTCGCACAGTGTTACGGTGGAGGAAGTCGGAGTGCCGGGAGAGAGCTACCGAGCAACGGCGAGCATCTGTCTGACTCCCCACCGTACTAACTACACACAAGCAGGGTTAGCATCGGTTGAAAACAACTGCACGATCCACGTGCAGTAAGCCTTAGTGCGCGGCTCCACCATACCAAACGTGAACAATCGGGATAAAGAGCCTTGCCCAAGGACATAACGCAGTTACCCCTGGCGGGGGATCGAACCGTAGCCTTCTCCGCGCTTTCCTCTCACCCGCGTTGTGTTCGGTCTTATTCTCTCTATTTGCCATACCACACGTATAATACAAAAGTTGTTGTTTAATCAAGTAAAGTTTCTCTTGTATTCCTCCACAATGCATCTATAGTTGTGTTTGGCAAGCGTCACCTCTCCTTCACTACGATTTCATATGAATCTTGAACAAGAACAAAATACAACAGTATTTTATAAGATATTGCTACCCGGGTCTACAAACCCACGAACTTGACTTTTGTTATGAAGCCTAATCATATCTTGTACGCTATTTTGAACGTTTAAATCAGTTCAGAAGTGTAAAGACAAGAAGGACGGAGTGGCGATTCCCTCCCACCAATAGGTTTGTCTGTAAAATTGCAGGCATGTCGGATATTATTTTAGGCCTACAGGCATAGCCGAAGTACATAAAACTAAAGCGGATGGAGATAATTCCAGTCGCCAGTTAGAATTAGGGATGTTGTGAAGCACTAATTGTTTTCGTGCTATGGGAACGATAGACCCTCACTTAATAGGAGAAGGAGGAGGCATTAAAGACTGCTAGATTTCCGACTTGAATTAGCAATGCAACCAGCACTAGAAAAAAATCAAACAACCTTTCTCAATTTGTTACATATTTAACAGACGTGGCAAGCGTTACTTATTCCCATTTCCTTATTCGACATTCCTTAAAATTGGTTGGTAACGAATGTCGAATAAGGAACAGGGAATAAGTAACGCTTGTCACTTCCCCACATATCTACACACCATTACTGGGGTTCAAGAGAGCTTCGTATTTGTGCCGTTTGCAGTGTTCATTCCGTCGGGCGCCAAGTGCACTAAAAACTCGTTTGGCACCACAAGAATAGCATTTGACTCCAAAATTTGGCTGTAAAAATATAATTTCGGTGGGTCTCAAATACTTTGCGGTTTATTATTTCCATCGGGTGAAGATAGGTTACCCAGTCACGTACCTCTGAATCTAGCTCGTTTCGCAATCTGGCATCAAATACAATGACGACGAAAAAGACAGAGAAGCGAGGTAGAAGGCCTTCTGAAGCTAAGAACATTTATGTCTTTGGTGACAAAACAATACGAAAAAGAAACACTCAGAAGGGTTTTAGTGTCTCATCCAGGGACTCGAAATTAAATTCTTCAAATAAAGTGGACAGGGATGGTGGCAGTTCGCTTTGAATGGATTTACCAAAACGTGATATATCACATGAAACGTCGTTAATTTCGACGTAACAACCCATGTCTTATTTCCTGATTATCAACTAGTGTCTAATCGGCGCGTGGTCCCATAGCAGCAGCAGCAGCAGCTGCTGCAGCAGCAGCAGCAGCAGCAACAACAGCAGCACAGCAGCAGCAGCAGCAGCAGCAGCATTGTATTCTTGTGCGTAGTTCACATAACGTCAATTACGACAACAGGTGCAAGTAAAGCACATTCATTACGTCATGGTGTGAAGCGTCTGAGCCAACGAACTGATTGTCGATTGTGTTGGGAGAATTTAGCAACAATGAATTAAATAAAAAGTGTAAAAACATTCGAAAATTCATGTGATATACAGAATCTTTAACTCGTGATGTTTGGATATAAGATTTTTTGAAACTCGTTTCATGAATTCGATTCACAACTCGCCTAAAGGCTCGTTGTGAATCAAATTCATCAAACTCGTTTCAAAAAAAAATCTTATATCCAAACATCACTCGTTTGAGATCCTCTATATTTATTGTTTTCACTTCGACTCATTGCTTAGAAATTGATCATATAAGACCTAAAAAAATTAAAAATCTGTTTCTCAGGCCATCCCGCATCGTCCTTTTGGCTGCCGCATACTCTCTTTTTATAACGAATGCAAACTTTAAAAAAAGAAAACGTTAACCCTTTACCCAACGAATCGCCCGCATCCGCCCGCGTAATATGCAAATTCAGCAATTGAAAAAATATTATTTTTCAAAATATTTCAACAAAACCATATCATGTGACCCCTCGTTGGAAAGAGCTTGTCGAGCTCGTTCCAACGAGGGGTCACATGATATGGTTTTGTTGAAATTTTTTGAAAAAATTGAGAAAATGTTATTTAAAATAATAAATTTTGATATCGTCTGCGTTGGGTAAAGGGTTAAATGGTTTATGCCTGATGTTTTTCCCAAGTTAATAAAACTGCTAAAGTCGTCCAGTGAGTGCAAGAAGGCTTTGCAACGCTCTATCTTTGCAAAGTCTTCTTGCTCTCAAGGGCCAAAATACACCACCACCCTTGCTTTTCTGTAGATTATGAGGCCTATAACATAAAACAAACTTAGAACATGAACTTTCGATAGCAAAGATATAATTACAAAAATAAAAAATAAAATAAAAAGCTGCCCGCCCACATGTAATTTTACAGAAAAAATGATATGAGATGTAGAGGGGCCTTAAATATAAATATTGTAAACTTTTATGAATAATTTAAGTTTGACAGCGCCTGGCAACACTTTGTATTACATGTATGCTGAGGACCGGTTAATAAAGTTTTTGTATAAACTTTTAGTCTCAAAATTTTTTTAAAGTGAAATCCCCGGTAATAAATATCTTTGTGAACAGTTCCCCGGTCATAATGTAGCAGAAATTTGTTTGAGATTTGCTTACTTTGTTTCAAAATGTAAACGAAAGTTGAAATGTGACGGACGTGTGTGCAGGGCCACGTAGTGGTTGTCTAAATCCTACTATGAAACAACCAAATACCTTGAGTTTTTAGCGTCTTGCAAGCATTCCAATATTCAGATTCAGATAATTTATTCGCAGTATAAATGGTTACAAATACAATAATGGTTACACATACATATGTTTAAGAAGTTTAGTAAACAGGACACTATATGGGATAGCATAGCCACATTGGCTGTCTACCTGTCACCCCCTGGAAGGAAATGCAGTTTCAAACAGACTGTGACCAAATGCCTCAGATTTAGGAACAAATGTATGTGACGCTAAATTGGGACTGGGCTCGAGTTTTTCCATTGCCGAGATGCATTTGCAGAATGTTTTCCAGATCAAAAGACAGTGGGATATTGGTGGTTAGGGATTGATACATTGATACGAAACAAGCTTCTCTTCGTGACCTTTCCATTACTCGGTGCCAAGTCCTATCAAGCACTCATTATCGTTCCGAGGGCGATAAACGGATAAATCTATGTGCATTAGACGTCCAGATAGGCCGACGCATTCGGAGGGCATCATGTTCGGGGTGTTCAACCAATGCGCCTCTAGACAAGTCTCGCATCTTTATTGTGCTTGGATCACTTAGTGGGCACTAGCAGTGATGCATTTCATTTTTCTCTATGTACTTACTCCCCTGGGCAGATAACTTCTACGAGTTAACCCTTTGAACTCTAATGGTATTTTCCATGCCAGCTGAATGGGGGCAATTAGAAGAGTCCATATTCATTATTTGGGGTAGGCGAATCAATGTTTTCAACGTGCAGCCCCGAGGCTGATTGGTCTACCCCACACATTTACTGAACAGCCATCCTATTTAATGACGTTATGACGTATCATGTTGGTGGCCGGAAAAACGGCCGCTAGGGTTCAAAGGGTTAAGTATCCAATAACTTTTGGGAGACGTCAGACATCCTTATCACCACAAAGTAAATTTCGCTTAACCCTTTACCCAACGTAATGGCCAAAACCGGCCAGCGCTATTCTCAAAAATCGCCAATTAATTTTCAAAATATTTTCATCTTTTGTCTCAAAAACATAGGTTATGACCCCTCGTTGGAACGAGCTCGTCGAGCTCGTTCCAACGAGGGGTCATAACCTATGTTTTTGAGACAAAAAATGAAAAAAATTAGTTATTCAAGAATTATTTTTGCAAGTGTCGTCTGCTTTTCATGTTAGGTAAAGGGTTACACATTTTTTATGTGGTAGTGGCGCCCTGTGTTTTTGTAACAATATGATTGTAATATACTTTTTCTAGGATGTCGGGTTACGTCTTGTTATGCTCAGCAAATATCGGGTACCGGTAACGAAAGTAATTCGTCATGTGGCAACGCATGGTGGGATCTAATGCAAGGAAATGGTAAATTGACTTCAAAGTGGTTGCAGAATTGAACAAATAATTATAACAAACTTTAAAAAAAATTAAAATACACATTAAAAACGTTTTAAAAAAGTATTAAAACACTTGCACAACACATTTGATATTTTTCCTGTCAACCATTGTCCAAAAGAGGGACACAAAACAATATGTTCAAAACATTAACGCCCATGTTAGAAATTTTGTTATAAATGTAAAAAACGCGTTACGAAGGGTTCCTACATTAGATAGATCAACAGAGATCATCGTTACAGTCCCTAATGGTCGAAACCTTTTCCCAAAGAGTGGTCCAGATAAGTCTTCAAACAGTGTCTCCCGTGGTCCCCAAATACACAGATGGGTTGACGAGTCGCATGACAAGTGATTTAACCCACTGATTCAGAGTATCATATGATACCTCGTATGGTGAATTAACCCTGTCCCAATACAGACAATATCAAAATTTATTAAATATTATTTTTTTTTAATTTTTCAAAAGAAAACTCGACATAACCATAACATGCGGCCTCCAATTAAGGGGTCACATGGTGTGGTTTTGTTGAAATTATTTAAAATTTATTTTTTCGACTGCTGGCTTTGTATAATACGTGGGCCAATGCAGCCGACTAGTTAGGTAAAATGTTAACCCTTTAACTAACGAATCGGCCGCATCCGCCCGCGTAATTTACAGATTAAGTAGTTTAAAAAAATATATATTTCAAAAAATTTCACCGAAGCCATATCATGTGAATCCCTCATTGGAACGAGCTCATCGAGCTCGTTCCAATGAGGGGTCACATGATATGGTTTCGTTGAAATTTTTTGAAAAATTTGAAAAACCAAATATTAGAATCATAAATTTGATATCGTCTGCGTTGGGTAAAGGGTTAATGCGTTTTAGTCAAATTATTCACTGGCTGGTCAGTTCATTGAACTTTCATTAAAATGTAACCTCGCCTTTAGCCCTTTACGCAACGAATCGCCCGCATCCGCCCGCGTAATATGCAAATTCAGCAGTTGAAAAAATATTATTTTTCACAAAATTTCAACAAAACTACATCATGTGACCCCTCGTTGAAACGAGCTCGCCGAGCTCGTTCCAACGAGTGGTCACATGATTTTTTGATTTTGTTGAAATTTTTTGAAAAATTTTAAAACATGATATTTAAAATAATAAATTTTGATATCGTCTGCGTTGGGTAAAGGGTTAGAACCCAGCGAGCCCCCAATTTCGAGTCGAATCGAATGGAATCAGGATAAGGATTTTGAATCGAATCTAACCTCACTGCGTTTCAATGTGTAAATATTTTACATTCTTTCAAACATGGGGCAAGTCACCACACAATTATTGTATTCAACGTGTACTTGTCAGTTTGAGCAAGTCAATCAAAAATGCGGAAAATTACAGAAAAGGAATCAAAAGTAGTTTCGGACTCGGAACCTCCTTGAACTCTTCTTCTGTCACCAGGAGACCTGACGACAGAAGAAGAGTTTCAGAGAAGAAACTATTGTTAGGATTTTGAGAATATCTCGAGGATTGAAAAATTTCCGAATCACAACGAATTGAATAGAATGACGTCGAAACAATTTATGAATCCAATCCAATCTAATTTCGAGGTTTCGTTGGGGTCTATCCACCATTTGGTGCTTTGTTTCTTTTTATCTGAACAAATTTATGATCTATTTATCCCATTCTCTAGGGGCGAACCGGGTCAATAAAATGTTACCGGGGAATGCACCAAGGAAGCCCCAGACCCGCTGAAAATTTTGATTTTGCGAACTGAATGAACGCGGCTTTCTTGCATCTGGGCGATCAATGGCAAGCCAACAGAGGACATATCGGAATAGGGGGCCTACCGGGAAGACCATAGTTCGGCAAATCAGAAATTGTTTTTTGTTTTTTAAATCTGAACGATCACCGGCAGATTAGACCGCTGGTATATCGAAATATAATATTTAATAAATTTCGATATACCGGCAGTGCATGGGATCAGAACCATTTCGCCTTTTAGTTATTTTCTCGAAATTTTACGGACCAAGAGGTGTTGGACTGCATTAATTTTAGGGTCCCACCAGGAATGTTCCCGGTGGACCATACGGCCGGTCCGCCTCTCCCATTCTCATTAATTCCAAATACGGAAAAGAGGCTTCACAAACATTTAGCAGTTGAAAATATAGCAGAGTATGAAGTCACTGTGCTCCGTCTAAATGTTTTTTCGGTTTTTTGCTTTACCGTGATTTACCGTGACTCCATGCTGTCCTCATCCTCGATACCTGACAGCTAGGATCCAGAGCCAGAGACAAAACTACCACCACGTCAGTAGGAATCGCTAGGGGACTTTATTGACAGGGTAGATAACATCTGCACCAGTCAGCATGGTGAACTCAAACTGGACTTCGCGGGCACAATCGAAGAATTCATCGACTTCACCCATAACCACTGGGTTACTCGGAATCAAACATCAGAGCCGTCACCTCACTCATTCGTGACAAACTAGTGGCTTTAAAAATACGCAATCCCAACTTCCACAGATGGATGAAAGAGAAGGAAGAAAAAGCAGCCACAACCACCACGAACTCAGTTCAGCCTCCTCCACCTAAAAGGCAGAAAAGCAACACAAGCGCCACTATGTACCTCGACACTTTCCTCTTTTAACGCGTTCGGACATGTTGCACAAAAATTCATACACTTAAAGAGGGTCGAAAGGGACTGGCCGCGAAGCGTCCCAGCGCTCCTTCGGCGCCGGAAACCATTTGGATCCTTGAACCAAATTTGTTTAAAATTTGTCAAGAAAACATTTTGCTGCAAATTGACAGAAAAATATATCGGTGGCAATTGGCAGATACATGACCCCAAAATTAGGCACATAAATTACCGGAAAAAATTCCATCTGAGGAGATCCGTCAAATGTGGTGGAGTAGGGGCGCTGTGAATCCTCATTTCATTCTACCTCTACTTTCCTAGTCTAAAAAACCCGTTATTATATCTGTGATGGGACAACCACTTTTATGACCACCGTGTTTGAGCTTATTTCAAGTTTATGATACTTGCGGTCACGTAAACTCTTGGCCAGGGCACACCACTCGCTTGCGTGGCCAAGACCTGACTTGGGCCAGTAATGCCCTTATTAAAAAGTACACCTTGGTAATCCATAGAATGTTTTATAGGAATTTTTCCATGGGTAGTGTTCACGTCTAAAATACAGGCCTAAAAATGACATTCCTTTGATTTTCAACTTTGCTGAGTATCTCAAATCCATACTGAATGGTTCCCCCAATCCGGCTAGCTGCGAAACCGTGTAAACGTCCAGCATACTTTTAAATTATTTGCACTCCACTGTGACAATGAACAAAAACACGATCAAATCAAACTGGGTCACTCATGATTTTATTTTTTAAAGTGTTATGATCAATGTTTTTGTTCATGAGTTGATTTTATTTTTATCCTGATCTGTCATCACTCATTCACAGTCTAATGACCCGTTAAATATTTTAGCAACTTCACTGACCCATTCGTCTATCTCAGACATGCGTCCCCCCGTCGTTGACAATTTATTTATTGGTATTTAACGACACTTTCGACAGAGCTTTACGGAGAGCTATACGGGTGGACCGGGCAGTTTTACGGGTGGAGGAAACCATTGACAGTACTGTGATCGCAAAAGCGGGCAGAGTATTTCCATCTGATCACGATTACGTTGCGATCGGGTGAAAGTTCTCTGTCCGCTTTCCTCTCCACATTACTGCAGAAGTTAACCTGTCGAAAAAGGAATGCGAGACTATTGAATCTTAGATTTTATTTTTGATTGTTATCCTTGATGCGGTTTTAATTTCGTAAAAGTTTATTTACGAAATATGGGAACTCGGGGTCTCATTAGTTACGGCATTGAACTTCAAACCGAAAGGTGCAAGGTTCAATCCCCGCCAAGTAATACTTAAGTTAAAACTAGAAGTCCTATCATGAACTGTGCGCTTATCTAGGCTTAATTGCGCGTATGAATTGCGCGCAATTGCCATATCGAATGGCATCCAAAGCATAGCAGGTTCTCCTGGTTACTCATAGAAAACACAGGCAATGTTTCTGCCAATCGACCTCCGGGTTACCCGGAGGTCCATTGGCTGAAACATTGCTTGTGCAGAGGCCATATGTACAGAATTTGATAGCCTTACTACGCGTATATTAACGCGCAGATCGACGTGCTATTTGTGCGCATTTCATGACAGGACTTCTAGTTTTAACTATAGTTATTGTTAGTCCCGTATCTCAATCGACTGATTGCTGCATTCGAGAAAGACGATAAAGAAATAGAAAACGTGTTTACGCGAATTCCTAAGGTAATGACTGGATGGGCCTAGTTAGGACTGTGCCTTTATAAACTCTGGCATATAAAACTATATATCGTTTTGTCCTTGGGCAAGGATCTTAACCCCGATTGCCCACACGACGGCACAGTGGCGCTGTGTACTAAGGCGTATTGCACGTCGACGCTAATAACTAATGCTAATACTTCTTGTGTGGAGTTAACACGCTGAGGAGTCTGACAGTTGCTCGCCATTGCGCTGTGATTCTCTCCGGGTACTCCGGCGTTCTCTACCCGTAAAACTGTCCGACAAGAGGTGACCTTGGCCGTCGAAAGTGCAATTAACCTCCAATAATTAAATGCAATTGAGCAGCAACGCATTTTTGATCACAATGCAATAGAAGTTACCTTGATAAACAGAACACGGGATGCTCTGTCACCCACGATATGTTGGAAGATATTCTCAAATCTGAAGATGCGAAACAGGGTTACCGATGGTTCAGGAGCTTTGCCTTTGAACTCAAAATAACTAATTAACTGGTAGAGTGCTAAATTATTTTTGGCCATCAAATCTTGTACACATGTCTTCGCCTTGTTACAATTTATGGGAGAGTGCCTATGGGCACTCTCCCATAAATTGTATCAAGGCAAACCCTTACAGACTAAATGATATCACTTGGAAGATAATACAAAGCACATGTACTGAATATGAGTCTTCAAGCTGAAGTACCTGCACTTGAGAATAAAACCCAAATATGGGCTTCCAGTACTCACCAGTTAAGGAAAAGGTGAACGAGCATGCATATTGATATTTATATCGGTCTAAAACACGGATAAAGTTTGGCTACGGTTTGGTATGTATGGAAGCGTTGAGGCGCCAGCTGAGTATTATTTCATTATTTCTATCTTGCACGTGCAAGTTAGCTATCTTACACCTGCAAGTTACTATCTTGCACGTGCAGGTTAGCTATCTTGCATTTGCAAGTTACTATCTTGCACGTGCAGGTTAGCTATCTTGCACCTGCAAGTTACTATCTTGCACCTGCAGGTTAGCTATCTTGCACGTGCAAGATAGCTAACCTGCACGTGCAAGATAGCTAACCTGCACGTGCAAGATAGCCAATCTGCACGTTATTATTTATTTATTTATTTATTGGTGTTTAAGGTCACATATTTCTGCACAATGGCTAATCATGACCACTAATCTGCACGTGCAAGATAGCTAACCTGCACGTGCAAGATAGTAACTTGCTGGTGCAAGATAGCTAACCTGCACGTGCAAGATAGTAACTTACAGGTACAAGATAGCTAACCTGCACGTGCAAGATAGTAACTTGTAGGTGCAAGATAGCTAACCTGCACGTGCAAGATAGTTACTTGCAGGTGCAACATAGCTAAGCTGCACGTGCAAGACAGTAACTTGCAGGTGCAAGATAGCTAACTTGCACGTACAAGATAGAATTAATACTCAACTGGCGCCTCAACGCTTCCGTAGGTATGCATCGGGTTTCAAATTGCTGTTAATTCCTACACACGATAACACACATTGATACAACCGGATATCTGATATAAGTGCGTGACTTTAAGTATTGTTTGAGTCATGCTTTGGATCCAAAAATATGGCGTAAACACTTACTGGCGGATTCTCTAAATTCTTCTTCTATATTCAGCATGTGGTATTTGGATCCATCTCGCTGTTGTAATTGATTTGATGTAGCCGACAAAGTTCCTCGGTGTGTTTGGCATTCTTTGTCCTTCTTAACGTAGAAAAACGAGAAACAATCTCTCACGTTCATACATTTGAGGGAGCAGTACAACTTTGATATCCCCGTAAACCTACCGAGCACAGCGTCATTTGAAATTTTGTCGTTAAAATTCTCCATAAAAATTGTGCTAAAATCACGATGATCTAGTTTTTCAAATTTTAAATTTGGTACAATGGTGAGAATACAGAACACATATGCGACAACTGTCGTCATTTGTTTGCAACAAATCGAATAGGTCAGCACTAAGGAATTCGATTGACTGCTGAATAGGGGAAACGCGAAGAAATCAAATAGCAACTCTCTATAAGCTGCCTGTAAATATTTGATATTCTTTCAGATACCCGATTAGGAACAATCAGTCATATCACTTACAAAGCAAAAACTATATCGTCCCTTGAGTGCAACAAGGTGCCATTGAAGATTGCGCCTTGTCACACTAAAGTGGCAATATTCTATCACAGGATTTACTGCTTTGGGGATTACGTAGAATGCACTGGCGTATTGTCGTTTGACAGAGCACATCCCCGTGAATTTGTAATTCTTCAGTAATTTGTTCCGTCAAATTAATGAATTTTGATAATGAAAATGACAAAAATGATGGAGTGCGTGTAGAATAATTCTAGGTGAATATTCAATATTTAACTTTAACGTGAAAAGCAGACGACACTTGCCAAAAAAATTCTTGAATAACTAAATTTTTTTTACTATGTTTTTGAGACAAAAAATGAAAATATTTTGAAAATTAATTGACGATTTTTGAGAATAGCGCTGGCCGGTTTTGGCCGTTACGTTGGGTAAAGGGTTAAGTAGGGTGTTGATTTCAATTATAGATTTAACCCATCGTGTTATGGGCGGACTGAGCGACATAAATGTTCCCTACAGGAAGACACCTGCTCACGCCCACCTCCAGTCACCAGCCACATGAAGGACTGTGTAGTCCAGACTATAAAACCACCCTAGGTTTAGATAAATTGGCGCGTGGCTCACGCCACCTCCAGTCACCAGCCACATGAAGGACTGTGCAGTCCAGACTATAAAACCACCATAGGTTTAGATCAATTGGCGCGTGGCTCACGCCACCTCCAGTCACCAGCCACATGAAGGACTGTGCAGTCCAGACTATAAAACCACCCTAGGTTTAGATCAATTGGCGCGTGGCTATAGATCTATTGATGTGCTATTTGTGGGAATTATATCAGCTTCACCTCCAGTCACCAGCCACATGAAGGACTGTGCAGTCCAGACTATAAAACCACCCTAGGTTTAGATCAATTGGCGCGTGGCTATAGATCTATTGATGTGCTATTTGTGGATATTATATCAGCTTCACCTCCAATCACCAGCCATATGAAGGACTGTGCAGTCCAGACTATAAAACCACCCTAGGTTTAGATCAATTGGCGCGTGGCTATAGATCTATTGATGTGCTATTTGTGGGTATTATATCAGCTTCACCTCCAGTCACCAGCCACATGAAGGACTGTGCAGTCCAGACTATAAAACCACCCTAGGTTTAGATCAATTGGCGCGTGGCTATAGATCTATTGATGTGCTATTTGTGGGTATTATATCAGCTTTACAGTGTTACACAGGTTGTTGTATCGGAATTACAGGTTAGGTTATTGTACTCTCTAAAATCAGTTGGGTTAAAAATCAACCCAAATCAACTGGGTTGAGTGATTATGAACCCAATGGGGTTCATATTCACACAACTCAGTTGATTTGGGTTAATTTTTAACCCAACTGATTTTAGAGTGTTCAGAATATACAGTGTTACGTGGCTTATAGTTTCACAATCGCTTGACGTGTATGGCTTTTATCAAGAAATAAACGCTGGTCACACTCCATTACAGAAAGGTCTGGCATTCTCGAAAATGGAAGAGTCAAAAATATTGCTACCCTCAAATTCCCAAGGAGTTCAAGTGTCCTCCTAAATCTCAGTCTCTAATAACACTGTGCTTGTGGGTGAGGTGTGCTGAGTTAAAGAAAGTTGAATATTTCATTCTAAGAATTAAACGACCTTTGTTATCAAACATTTGGTCTTCTCGATTTACAGATCCTTTTTATCATGAGGCCCACTCAGATTGTTCTAAAAAGAACCATCGAGTCTTTATACCCCCTTTTTGTGAGGTATAAGGAGTCGTGGGTTCCTTTTAGAGCTATCTGCACATGTATGGGAAGCCCAAATGCCTGACACTAGCTAGCCTATGTGTGTCTAGGCAACCACCGAGTTACTGATTGGTATAGCAGCTTCTATATTCATAACAGACTTTCACTTCAGCTTCTCCAAGTTTTCATTTTGCGTTCAGTGATGGATCAAACTGTTTTGTTCGGTGGTTAAGCGCTGGCACTGGACATCGTCGACAATTATGCTCGATTTTCAGGTGCTTAACCCTTTACCTAACGTAACGGCCAAAACCGGCCAGCGCTATTCTCAAAAATCGCCAATTAATTTTCATTATTTTTTTCATTTTTGTCTCAAAAACATAGGTTATGACCCCTCGTTGGAACGAGCTCGTCGAGCTCGTTCCAACGAGGGGTCATAACCTATGTTTTTGAGACAAAAAATGAAAAAAATAAGTTATTCAAGAATTATTTTTGCAAGTGTCGTCTGCTTTTCATGTTAGGTAAAGGGTTAAAAAACTTCCCGCCTATAGAAATATTAAGCGTGTAGCACGTCTTGAAACTGTCAGGCATGCACAGAGTCTGGGTTGTAAATGGATCACTGTGAATGATATACTACTCAAAGTTTGCTAAGCACCAAGTATATCCAACTACCTGTTTTACGTTTTAGTTGAAATATTGTTATGAAAAGTGTATATATTTTTTATTTAATTATATCTTTAATGATTTAACCCTTTACCCAACGAAGACGATATCAAAATTTATTATTTTAAATATCATTTTTTTTAATTTTTCAAAAAATGTTAACAAAACCATGTCATGTGACCCTTCGTTGGAACGAGCTCGACGAGCTCGTTCCCACGAGGGGTCACATGATATGGTTTTGGTGAAATTTTTTGAAAAATAATATTTTTTCAACCTTCTGAATTTGCATATTTCGCGGCGGATGCGGGCGATTTGTTGGGTAAAGGGTTAAGTACAGAAATTGAGATTTTATTTGTGTTTGACATTATTTTTTAGCTTTTGAATACGATAACCAAGAAAAATGGATATTATTGGTAAAAGAGAAACTTTTTCAATATGCCAAAAAGTTGACGGAGCGAACTGGTATGGGTTCAATATCGAGTATGAGCCTCATTACTGTTAATTACAGCTTGACAACGCCTTCTCATGCTCCCAGTCAGGTGCCTGGTGGTCCTTCGTGGGATGTTATTCCATTCTTGGACCAGCATGGCACCAAGCTCCTGGAAATTTCTTGACAGGATGGGCTGAAATTACAAGCTGCAACTCATTCCCGACATGTTCGATTGGATTGAGGTCAGGGGATCTTGCTGGCCAGTCAATACGCTCAATCCCCTCCCTCTGTCGGTACTCCCCGACAGCATGGGCAACATGAGGACGGGCATTATCGTCCATCAGAATGAATCGATCACCCACTGCACCTATATAAATCTGCGTGGACATCCAGGATCTCATCAATATACCATTGTGCAGTCAATGTACTACGTTCAAGGACATAGAGCTCTCTACATCCATCCCAGCTGATGCCGCCCAGACCATGTTTGACCCTCCACCATAGCGGTAGTGCTCAGCAATGTTGGCTGCATGGAATCGCTCTCCTGGTCTTCTCCATACCCTAGAACGCCTATCTGTGTGGTCTAGACAGTACCTTGACTCATCTGTAAAAAGGACAGGTCGCCAATCTTCTCTGGTCCATCCAACGTGGTCCATGGCCCATTCATATCGTGCCCGGTGGTGGTTCTGGGACAGCGGAATGCGAATACATGGTTTTCTCGATCGGAGACCACCTTCGTGCAACCTTGCCCGGATAGTCTGCGTCGAAACATTTACCCCGGATGCATTCTGAAGGTCACTGCGAAGCTGGGTTGCTGTGGCAAAGCGGTTCCTATGGGCCTGAATAATCAAAAACCGGTCTTCAGCTGCAGATGTTGCCCTGTCTCTGCCACCACCATGCCGTCTTACTGGTGTGCCATACTCCTGAAATCTTGTCCAGGCTCTGGTGATCACGGTATTGTGCACACCAAGGGCTTCACCAACCTGACGATGGGTAGCCCCTTGATCCACCATCCCTAAAGTCCGCCACATTTCTGCTTCAGACACATGTCTTCTTACATTTGCATTCGCGATATTCAATCATTAAATCGCAAGGGTTTGTGTTGAAATGAAAATTGAATACCTTACACATGTCATGTACAGACAATATACGAAAACATCATGAAAATCAAGGGGTACATGATTTCCATGACTGTCACGAAACGTCTGCCTGTCAACAGAGCTAATGTAAACACTGGGGACCATCTCAATACATTTCTCAATCATATCTACCAAAAATATCGTAAATATGTCACCAGTAAATTTCACAATGATGTATCAAATATTTGGTGCTTAGCAAACTTTGAGTAGTATAGTATATGCGGTTACCAATCGCTCCTTTGTCAATAGTATTGGGTTTTAGAAACGAATGCGGTTTCCACCACACTTTTTGCTCGTTTATACACCCATCTTGGAGCCTCATTTTATCTCCTAGGAGTAAGAAGAGCGTCTTTCTGGGTTGAATTCCCCAAACTTCGGACACCGGTTTGAACGATTGTTCATCCGGTGGCCCTTCCCAACCCCCCCCCCCCCTCTACCCACTAGACCAATCCTTGTTTGGCGCAGTGTGAAAAATTTGAACATTTTATCCCCGAAACCACTTGGCTGTAAGTGGAACCCTTGTACCCATGACTGCCGTTAATTATCTTCAGCCCCCGCGGAAACTGTGGTAAACAAGCTCCTTTTCACTGGTAAAATAGGACCCAACAATGCTTGGGGTGCGAGTCCTCTAAAATAGGCAACATGGGGTATAAACGATTGACTTTATCTCCATGTTGTGGTCATGATTAGCCATTGTGCAAAAGTATGTGACCTTAAACACTAATAAATAAATAAATAAATAATTCTGTTCTGGAAAAACTACACCTGTATAGTGTCAAGTTTTCTGGAAATAGTTAGTTTGGCTGTTGTAGCTAAACTAGACACATGTAGTTTAGGATGAGGCAGTTACCCCTTGATTATGTCGTCGAATTATTGATCGGGAGTTGAACATTTGGTATCTACCCAAAGGCACCCACGCTGTGATTTTGAGCATGGCACTTTGCCCAACTTGCATGGTGGCGTCGTGTTTCCTTGGCGGATGGTACCTTAACGATACACATTTGAACACGCTTTTAACAAAAAAAAACAACCAAAAACAAATGGAAACTGTGATAAAGATTTGTAGTCAGTTATTAAAAAAGGTATCTTTCGCCCTTACTTGTTGCTGGTGTTTCGCAGGACCGTAATTTGCCCAAAGTGTTGGAGGGAGCGTAAAATACTCTTCCGCGAAAACTAGGTTAAATTTCCAAACAAATAACATTCAAAACTCCGATCATCATCTAACTGTAGCTTGAGGATATTATTTATTTATTTATTTATTGATCTTTTAAAGTCACATACAGTTAAAACTAGAAGTCCTGTCACGAATAGTGCGCTTATCTAGGCTTAATTGCGCGTTGAAATTGCGCGCAATTGCCATATCGAATGGCATCCAAAGCACGACAGGTTCTCTTTGTTACTCATAGCAAACACATGCAATGTTTCTGCCAATGGACCTCCGAGTTACCCGGAGGTCCATTGGCTGAAACATTGCTTGTGCACAGGCCATATGTACAGAATTTGATAGCTTTACTTGAGACATAACGCGTACATTAACGCGCATATCAACGTGTTATTTGTGAGCCTTTAATGACAGGACTTCTAGTTTTAACTGTACTTATGCACAATGGCTAATCGTGACCGTGACAGTTTTACGGATGGAGGAAGCCGGAGTACCCTGAGAGAACCACCGAGCATCGACGAGCAACTGTCAGCTCCCCAACATTCTAACCCTGTCCAAGCTGCGCTCAAGCAGGGTTAAGCTTGAGGACATACATTTTTTTGAACGCTTGAGAGAAAGGCATTATTTTATGTATGCATGTCATGTACTCCAAACTTGGCCCCCGAGGGAGTTATATAATTTTCAAGGTTACTCTCCCTGCAGGGCGAGCAACCCTACAAATTATATAACGACTTGTGGGGGTTAAGTTAGACAAGTGCGGATGGTAAACCCATGGCATTTTGATGTCCTCTATTTACCCAAGTTCCCAAAAGCACCCGAGACCCTAAAAATAGTTGACCTATTTTATATTCATTTCAGAAATCATAGGTGCACTAACAGGGAGCGACCTGGTTGGACATCGGGAATCATATTTTACACAACACTGGTATGCAGCATTATATATGTGGCATTTGCCCAACAGGACAAGCGAAGTTTGAGGAAAAACGATTGCTGGGGATTATAATTGGCCTCGGGCAAGCACAAGTCACTTGCGGTTATGTGGAGGAATTATGTCACGCTGCCTGGTCGATGTTGTACTGAACATTATTTCCAAATGAAACAAAATACTGCATTTTGATTGGCTGAGAGGTACGGAGTAACTTGCAATCCACAATGTCTTTTTTACACCGCGTTTAACCACGGTGTAAAAACAAGAATACACAAGAGCAAGCTATATGGCTAAAAAGTACCCATTTTTAATTATTAATTCATACCTTCTGCTCGGTTATGTTTGAACAAAAATAGAAATACAGGAAATTTAATATTTATGTGCAATAAAATATTACAGATATGGATGTCATTGGAACTGGCTCATTGAGCCAGTTCCAATGACATCCATAATTGTCTGGTTTTATTTAAGAAACTTGCAAAGTACAAATTTTCTGTCAGTTTTTGCCCACAATGTAGGTTAAAGTATTAAGTACACCAAAATTCTTGGAAATAAATCCGTTATCCTCGTGTTTTCTAAGGTTGTATGGGACTTTACACCGGTTTGGGAACTCGTACACCCTTCGGCTTCGCCTCGGGGTGTTTGAGTTCCCAAACCGGTGTAAAAAAATTCCCGACGAGAGCATGGCGAAATACCTGTCTGAGAACCTATTAGAGTCGTGACAAATCCCTTTACTCCCCCTGGATTTACAACTCTGCTTTGAATATTCGGTCTTCTCTCGCCTCAATAAAATTACAAACAATATGAACATGTACAGTACAGTCTCCATGGACTGGTCGTAATCCACATATGGGCAGTGATACCCACGCATGCGTTTACCAGGTAGCAAAAATCATCAGCAAAAGTTTAATTATAGAAGCGCCGGGTTATAGAATAGGAGGAACACGCCCCCTCGTTCACAAATCAGAATAACCACCCCTGGTCCGACTTGCTAAAAATAACCACCTCCATCATCTTCAGTGGAGTTCAATCACTGCTTTATTCTCTCCTCTTCCCACACTACTGTGGTGTGTATCTGATGTCACACAGGCGGATACAAGCTCTCAGGCCACCAGTGTAATTCCGTACAAAATCCGACACTGTTATCGACTGCTTGTTTACCCACCTTTCGTGACGTTTACGCGCAGACTACAGCTGAGTTAATGTGATGTCCCTTTGTACATTAGGATATCCATGCTTCAGATCGTGCGGTACTGAATTGTCAGGTCAGTAGTATATCATGGAGTAAACAGGCCAATTCAGGGTGGGGGGGGGGGGGGGTTGGTGGTGGGCCCGCATGGTACCCCAGAAGGAGGTCATAGCCACGTGACCCAGCTACATCAGGTTTGATTATCATGGTAGCACATCTTTTGACGTCATCTCTATAGTGATACGTGGCTTAGTGCGTATGCGCAGCGCGTGTTGTTAGGTTTACGCGTGTTTCCGTCGTCCATTTTGTATACTGGCGGCCGCCGTCTTGGTTTTTGTGGTTGCAAGTGGTTTCTATGTGGTTATCATGTGACACAGTGGCCTACAATATGCTGGGGATATGTTCGGGGAGTGTGTTCGCTTGAATAGGAGTAAGTATAATTACCTAAATAGAATCCACAATCTCCTCAAACCACCAAAAACTACCGAAACGAACTTTATTTTGTTCGGATTCTCCCATTTCGGGCTTATAAGAGTAGCACTTAATGCTATAAGGTGCGTTCCTTTGTAGAAGAGTAGTTTTATTGGTTCGGATACTTCGTAGAATTACACAAATAAACCCAACAATTGTTATACTAGTTTCCCACTAAATCCTCGGTTTCTGTCTGTTGTTCTGAGTTTCCACAAAATCCTCGGTTTATGCTGCATATGCCGGTATGTTCTTGTGTGCTTATGCACAATGGGTGCACATCACGTGCAGCACATAGGCACATACGATCAAAAAGGGATTCAATTTGCTACCTGTAATGTGTACTGTCGTGGTAGAAGCAAATGGTAAGACCACCTGTATAGGAGCTTGGAATCCCACTTATGGAATCCCTTTTATGGAATCCCTAAGGAATCCCTTTATGGGAAAGTCTGCGGTTACAGAATCCCTTTTGGTCGAATGTGCGTATGTGCTCCATGTGATATCTGAGTCGATATTTATAACTGTTTTATTTTAAAGTGAGAAATTGTGTCCTTTCGTTATACCATGTCAGTCGTTCGAGCAATTACTGTTCGTTAACTCTGCTGCTCGATGGAATTTGAATTGATCAAGCAATGACTTTTTCAGTAACTGCTCGAAACCTTATTTACTCGATAAGATTCGAGTAATACCTATTCCTGTGCGATTGACTTTTGGGTTTGGGACTCGCAGATGACTTCGTTGTACACAAGGGAGATAACCTCCCGTAGTTAGGTGCAGATTATGGGAAATCGAGCAATCTGACTAGTGATTGACAGACTTGGACGAGGGCAGAGGTCGTAAAAATGGGCGGTCAAGAGTAGCTAGGGCAAGACGAACTGCTATGGTCAGAGTAGCTAGTATAGCGTCTGTAATAGTCAGAAAATTGGGATTCTTTAAAAATTCGAACCAGAAAATGGGAAAAACCCGGACAAGTACGCTTGTACAATCGAACACGTCTGTTGCTGGAAAATGGAGGGTTCTCAAAGAATCCGAACAAGTAAACTACTCTTATACAAAGGAACGCAAGTAGTAAGAGATGCTTAACTCGATATCGATTGGCTCCATACCCCAGAGGTACGCGATACCTCTGAGGTATGGAGCATTATTAAAAAAAATTAAAAATTATTTTTTTTTAATAATTTTAATTGCTATGACGCAGTACCCCCACCCCTCGCCTCTCTGAATTTTAATTTTAATTATTATGATGTCGTACCCCTCCCCTCTCTTAATGTTGAACAGTGCTATGATGCAATACCCCCACCTCTCTCCCCTCTTTTAAATTGAATTTATTTTAATTCCTATGATGTTATACCCCTACCTCCTCTTTATGTCGAACAGTGATATGACACAGTAACCCCATCCCTCCCCAAACCCTCTCTTAAATTTTAATTGCTATGATGTAGTCCCCCTAACAATTGGCATATGATCATTTAATATATTAATAATTTTCGTTAAAGAATTAAATAATTAAAGGAATTAAATGATGTATGTTCATTTAATATAATATATTGATAATTTTCATTAAAGAGTCTATAATTAATTTTTATCCCCCAAAAAACAAAATGCCAGCACAAGTAATTGGGGGACCAATTGAGTTTGTAAGCAATGGGTCACCTACCCCTTTACTTTGAAACATCAGTGAAATTTAAATGGCGGAGGCATATTTTTTTGTTTTCTCATTCATTGGGGTCTGTTGCTTATCAAAACAGCCCTTAGGTGTTTAACAGTTATGTTCCACTGCCTTTAAAATTGGTAGGATCGAGTTGATGTCCAGCCACCAGCTTTCTCAAAGGTGACAATAATTGCTTTTAACTCAAGTAAAAATGGAAAGTTGCTAATATTAAGGTGATAGCATTGTTTATCGATGAAAATGTATCACTGAATACGATAAAACGTTAACGATTCAATAGAAAGCCACGCCCCTTTACAATGGTCACTGCACAGGTCAGCCAATCAGAGTGCAGGACATCGTCACATGCACCCGTCAAAAGTCATTCAGTGTTTCCATTGGACTGAAAATATGAAGAGAATTTCATGTTTGTGGCAAGACCATTATGGCAATCTCTGCACATTTATATATTAAATGAAACTGATTTTGGGCCCACATTTCAAGATTTGAAGTCGGGGTGTAATAAAACAGCGTATTTTCTGCAAACATTCTGTAAAATTCCGATATATATTTATTCATGTAGAAGCAAACGGTTTACAGATTTTTATCTTGTACAAACTTGCATACATTTTAATTTTATGTTCAGTTGAGTAAAAACCGGTATTTGATACTTAATGGGTGTCATAAAATTTCACCTATTGTCCACGCCGCTGAGAGATTTTATGATGCTCCGGTTAGCATGTTTGACAGATCTAACTCTCCCACTCCAACCCATCCTATGCCCACAGTAGTATGTCTCGGGCTTTTCAGGGCCCAGTTGGGGGACCCCAGTGGGGACCCCGGAAGTGACATCATGTCACGTGAGTCAGTGCCGCCATGTTGTGCTGTCATGGTAACCTGTGTGAGCGGCCATCTTGTGACGTCATCTCCATAGTGATAAATGGTGTGAGTGCGCATGCGCAGCGCGTGTTGTTAGGGTGATACGTGTTTCCGTCGTCCATTTTGTGTACTGGAGGCCGCCATCTTGGTTTCTATGGTAGCACGTGATTGCTATGTTACCCAATTTTTCTGCAATAAGACGGGGTATGTTCGGAGGGTGTGTTCGATTGTAGAATAGTAAATCTAATTACCACAAACAACCCGACAATCCCTCCAAATCCCCCAAATCCACCCAACATTTTACTATTTCGAATTCTTTCAGAATTCTCTGCTTCTATCTATATATGTAATAGTTTATGTCTACCTAGCCATGTTTTTTTTGTTCTGGAGTATACTCCAGTAGCGTAGAAGAGCCTATTAGTTGGAACAGTTTACTTTATTATTACTATATTTAGCTATTTCTGGTCTATTCTTGTTAGTTCTGACCCTATTCTAAGTACTCTCATTGTTTCAATTATCTAGATCATTTATAACCAATCACATTGCTTGATTTCCCATAATCTGTATACAGAGTTATCTCCCTTCTGTATAATAAAAGACTATATCCAATGGCCATATCAAATGGAATCCCATTTTTGTAAAACACCTGTGGCTATGGAATCCCTTTTTTGTCGTATGAGGCCATGAGTCGGTTGTTATTAAGAGGGTACGTTAATAATATTCGGGAATGTGGTCTAATACAATACTTATTTTATCAACAAAATGCAAGTACACAAGCTGTTCTCATGTATTATCTTGTTCTACATTGACATTACGACATTAAGAGGGGGTAGGGGTATGGCGTCATAGCAATGAAAATTAAATTTAAAAGAGGGGAGAGGGGTGGGGGTATTGCGTCATAGAACTGTTCGACATTAAAAGAGGGGAGAGGTATGACGTCATAACAATTAAAATTAAAATCCAGAGAGGGTAGGGGTGGGGGTACTGCATCATAGCAATTAAAATTATTAAACAAAATAATTTTTCCTACTAACGCACCTTAAAGCGCCATGTGGTACTATTATAAACCCGAACTGGGCAAATCCAAGTCAGTTTCGGTAGTATGGAGTTGGTTTTGGTGATTTGAAAGGATTGTCGGGTTGTTTTTGGTAATTAGGTTTACTCCTATTCAATCGAACACACCATCTAAACATACCCCTTTCCTATTGTAGGTCTTTCAAGCCCATAGCAACCACGTGCCTCCATTGCAACCAAGATGGCGGCCTCCAGTATACAAAAAGGGCGATGGAAACAGGTGTAACCCTAACAACAAGAGCTGCCTATACGTATGAAGACCACGTATCACTATGGCAATTACGTCACAACATGACCGCTACGGTGGGCTACCACGACAACCAAACATGGGGCCACTGGGTCACGTGACATGATGTAACTTACGGGGCCCTGGCACCTTTCCCTGAAACATACGAGACATATCGTCCACTGAGTTCCAATGTGTTCTACGTGCCTACTGGCACATAGAACACAATGGAACTCGGGGTCGATATTACAGTCATTTTAGTCAGTTATATTAATAGGCAGAAAATACATTTCTAGAAAATACAGTTGTAAAAGTTTTATAGTATTGGGTCCTGCTAACGATCTGATTTGGTAGGACACTGTAAAATGTTTTCTGTTCGAAACATAATACATCCTGCTGTAATAACAAATATTTTTTCACATTTTAACAATTTAATTGAAATTAGCCCGTCAAGGTTTTTTTGGTGAATGCTGAAAATCCAGACACATAGTATAACGAATAAGACGGGCCGAGGAGTCAACGTTTTTATCCATCAGTCAACTTGAGACAGACCGACCGCAAGTCTATATTTTCAAAGTTAAGATTTTCCACTTTGTAAGTGTTAAAAACCTGTAAGTTTAAGGGTGTAAGAGTTCTTTAGATGTAAAAGATGGTTTTTAATTTTTCAGAATTAAAAAATGGATTGCTTAATTTTTTATCACCACAGCTAATTAACGGCAAAGTCATGTGTGCAGCAAAAGTAATACAGATGGAAGCAGGGACCCGACATTGTTGATGACCCAGCAAATGACAGAAATTTCTTTTGCCCGTGATAACAACAATTGAAAGATATACACTATTACATAATTGGGGATATTGAAACTCAAATACCGAAAACTAATTTATTATAAGCACAGATAATATGACATGAAGGGATCTCACCACAGGACACAATCAATGGAAAATACCAGAACGTCATATAACCAATGGACAATTCTAAGATTGCATCAGGGCTCAATCCTCAAATTTGCCTGATACTGTTCCACAATCTTCTCTGAAAATGCGTTTTCCCCCGATGATTGGCCAGAATTCTAATGTTTATTTATTTATTTATTGGGGTTTAACGATACTTTCGACAGCCAGTGTCACCTCGTGTCGGACAGTTTTACGGGTGGAGGAAGCCGAAGTACCCGGAGAGAACCACCGAGCAACGGCGAGCAACTGTCAGGCTAGCATTGGTTGAAGAGAAGTGCAGTACGCCTTCGTGCACAACGCCACCGTGCCCCAACGTGGGCAATAGAGTGAAGTGTACTCTAATGTTAATCAGACATATGATATCAGTTAGACTTCACCGGTTCTTTTCATCTTGTCACTGCACCAACTTCGCAAGATTAGCGTTATTAGGCGTACCCACTCCGCGTAAAGAATCGTTTAACCATTTGTCCCTCCCAAATCAATACAAAAGTTAAGGAGGATCAGTGCTAATTTAATCCACAGCCCATGTTGGATGAAATTATTGCACTGCCTCCCTTCAAATACAAAATGGATCCGCTCGATCGCTAGAAACAGTTTCGTAAGCAACAATCACATTCAGGTCAAAGGTTAAACTAAGCACAGTTTCTCTGGTAATGGTGAAGTGTAGCGCTGTATACGAATGCAGATGGCGCACTGGAGGCATCAATCTTCTGAAGATAGCAGACGCCAAACACGTAATCCCATTCAACAGCCCGACACGTAAACGAAGCTGATTTACAGTGATTGAGACAATTCCCTTCACTGAAAACGAAAGCGTGACTTGCGTCATCATATCCAATCATTCCTTTATTTCCAAACTTCTCGAATGTGCTTCCAAACTTGACACAATCTGAAAATAAAATTAAGAAAAGAGCATTAGGATTTAATTAACTCTGTCACCACCGGTGGCTAAGCTACGGGAGGGGCTTGCAGTGCAACTTTCACACAACATAGAGCTTAGAGCCCCAAAATGGTCCCCAATATAAGGGCTACAAACGCTACAAATGTCTTAGATTCGCTCTCTGAGCACTCAATTTTCTCGGGGGTTGGGGGGGGGGGTGCTGGTACGAAGATCCTCTAGTCGTTGCCCGCGTCTCCCACTTCCCTAATGGGAAATGGGAGGCGGAGCAACGACCGGAGGGTTCTAGCTAGGTCTAGGGGAGGTTCCCGAAACACCACACAACGACCTTTCAAAAATCATCTACCCCCCCCCCCCCCCAACCGACTAGGACACTCCCTATTATAGAATCCTGGCTGTGCGCCTGGTCATCAATACGGCGCGCCCTGTAGATGATGTGTCAAGGAAGTTGCACTTTCGAATTATCGTCATTCAGTATGGGTACATTCGGGTGCGTTATCCACACATCAACCGAAGTAGACGTTAAAGCAAATATATTGAGAAAACTCACAGTGCTCCAATGACCGTTTCGTGCCCAACTGTTCTGGATACTGATCGTAACGCCACGTTTCAGCTTCCTGTGTATTGGTTAGTAATACAGTTGAAAAAGTTTCCCGCGCACCCAAATGACATATCTGAAAAGTGTCGCACTTTCCGGACAGATAAAATGGCAAGCAAAAAAGATGAAATTTGGCACAAAATCTGCAAGCACAGACACAAATCTCTGGAATGAGGAAATAAAATGCAGGTAATTTTTTATAGCCCAATACCTGGCTCCTCATATCTTAACAAAATAAATCACACGATTTCTCATTATTCTTTTTAGGATCTAGCTGACAAATAGTATTCGCGGATATTAACAGAACCCAATTGGATCTTGCCTGGAACTATAAACCTGAACACATTATCGAAACCGCTGCACGCTACAGCTGAATTCTTTGATGCCAAACGGACCATGGAGCAAAAGAAGTGATCGTAGAGATTTCATACGCCATTTAGTGCATTCCGAAATTCAGAAGAAATTTTGTACACTGGATTTACGGGTGAAAACATCGTGGGGCTGGGCGACTTAAATGTGGTATATATTTTACCAATCAGAAGCCGATCGCAATCGACCTAGCGTTTGTCGGGTTAACAGCTTTCCAATCGATCTGTTCGGCAAATGGATGTGCAACGAACATCCGGCTAATCTTCGGGGCACTAATCTCACCAACAGTGTTTTATAACAGACCGATGAATTTGCATAAGTCGCAAGTACAATTTGATGTGGAGATCATTTCATGTGTGACGTCTTAGTCACGCACCTGAGTTACTCCATGTGTTTGCTGTGGTAGTCCACGTAACCGGCCAGTATGTGACGTTGTCCCCATGGTGATACGCGTTTTCAGTGCGCATGTACAGCGCGTGTTGTGCGGGTGACACTTGTTTCCGTCAGCCATTGGAGCCCGCCATCTTGGTTTCTATGGTGGAACAAGGAACAGAGGTGTGCCCTAAGGGTGCGTACGATTCGACTGGGGCAAATCTAATTACCCAAATAGACCCGACAATTACCCCGAAACGGACTTTATTTTGTAGTACGTACTGCTATAAGGGGAGTTATATTAAAATAAAGTAGAACTAATCACCACAAAAAACACGACAATCACCAAAAACGATTTTATTTTGTTCAGATTCCTGGAGAATCCTTCTTATAAGAGTGCTCTGGGGCTGTATGGGTGTTGTTCGATTGAACCAGTGTACCTTTGCCGACTTAGTGCAGAATCCTCGTTTTCTGCCTACCCAGACCTTATTTGGCTCATTCCTGGACCTGTGCTACCTATGTTATGACTTCTATCTGCTTTACCCTACTCAACTGTTCGTTCGTGTGTGTTCGTTCGTTCGTTCTGTGAGTGAATGAGCGGATGGCGGTGACCCATTCTTTCGGTTCGGTGGACGAGTTATGAGTGGGCGTTTGTGAAAATGGCCTAGTGGACGGTTGTCGCATATTTCTCTGATTATCGATTAAAGCCTCTCTTTTTTACTCAGTTTATTGTCTGTCAAATTAATCATTCGTTCTTATTAGTCTGTGTGAAACACACAGACTATTGTTTTTGCACAGATTCTTTTTCTTTCTTTTTTTTTCTTTTTTTTCTTCTTCTTCTTTTTCTTCTTCTTCTTCTTTTTCTTCTTCTTCTTCTTCTTCTTCTTCTTCTTCTTCTTCTTCTTCTTCTCCTGTCTTCTGTCTTCTAATCACTTTTTTGTCCGCAAGATAACTCGAAAACGAATTGCCCTATCTCGTTGATTTTTGGCATGCTGATAGACAGCCACAAGTTCTCGGCACTGAATATTTTTCAGATTCCTAGGGCATTAGGGTTCTCCGTGGGGGTGTTTTGAAAGTGGGTCACGCCCATATCTCAGGCGTGGTATGACCTACAGACCTGGGACCAACACCAAATGAGTCGACATTCGATGGAGGTTCAAAATATGGGTCAAGGTCACGGAGGTCATCTAGGGGTCATTGAGTGCATTTTTCAGAATTGCTGGAAATCACATTTTTTGACCCCCTAAAGTATTCATGACGTACACACATGCATTTTGACGTAAAAAAGTGGGCGTGGCCAAAATTTTTGAAAGTGGGTCACGCTCATATCTCAAGCATGGTATGACGTATGGACCTGGGACCAACACCAAATGAGTCGACACTCGATGGAGATTCAAAATATGGGTCAAGGTCACGGAGGTCACCTAGGGGTCATTAAGTGCATTTTTCATAATTGCTAGAAATCACATTTTTTGACCCCCTAAAGCATTCCTGACATACGCACATGCATTTTGATATAAAAAAAGTGGGCGTGGCCAAAATTTTTGAAAGTGGGTCACGCTCATATCTCAAGCATGGTATGACGTATGGACCTGGGACCAACACCAAATGAGTCGACACTCGATGGAGATTCAAAATATGGGTCAAGGTCACGGAGGTCACCTAGGGGTCATTAAGTGCATTTTTCATAATTGCTAGAAATCACATTTTTTGACCCACTAAAAACATTCCTGACATACACACATGCATTTTGACGTAAAAAAAGTGGGTGTGGCCAAAGTTTTTGAAAGTAGGTCACGCTCATATCTCAAGCATGGTATGACGTATGGACCTGGGACCAACACCAAATGAGTCGACAGTCGGCGGAGATTCAAAATATGGGTCAAGGTCACGGAGGTCACCTAGGGGTCATTAAGTGCATTTTTCATAATTGCTAGAAATCACATTTTTTGACCCCCTAAAGTATTCCAGACATACACAAATGCATTTTGACGTAAAAAAGTGGGCGTGGCCAAAATTTTTGAATGTGGGTCACGCTCATATCTCAAGCATGGTATGACGTATGGACCTGGGACCAACACCAAATGAGTCGACACTCGATGGAGATTCAAAATATGGGTCAAGGTCACGGAGGTCACTTGGGGTCATTAAGTGCATTTTTTCATAATTGCTAGAAATCACATTTTTTGACCCCCTAAAGCATTCCTGATGTACACACATGTATTTTGAAGTAAAAAAGTGGGCGTGGCCAAAATTTTTTGAAAGTGGGTCACGCTCATATCTCAAGCATGGTATGACGTATGGACCTGGGATCAACACCAAATGAGTCGACACTCGATGGAGATTCAAAATATGGGTCAAGGTCACCGAGGTCACTCAGGGGTCAATGAGTGCATTTTTCATAATTGCTGGAAATCACATTTTTTGACCTCCAAATGCTTCCCCAAAATTCAGATGTGCATTTCTTCATGAAAAAAGTAGGCGTGGCCAAAATTTTTGAATGTGGGTCACGCTCATATCTCAAGCATGGTATGACGTATGGACCTGGGATCAACACCAAATGAGTCGACACTCGATGGAGATTCAGAATATGGGTCAAGGTCATGGAGGTCACCTAGGGTTCACTAAGTGCATTCTTTATAATTGCTAGAAATCACATTTTTTGACTCCCGAAAGCATTCCTGACATACACACATGCATTTTGACGTACAAAAAAGTGGGCGTGGCCAAAATTTTTGAAAGTGGGTCATGCTCATATCTCAAGCATGGTATGATGTATGGACCTGGGACAAACACCAAATGAGTCGACACTCGACGGAGATTCAAAATATGGGTCAAGGTCACCGAGGTCACTCAGGGGTCAATGAGTGCATTTTTCATAATTGCTGGAAATCACATTTTTTGACCTCCAAATGCTTCCCCAAAATTCAGAAGTGCATTTTTTCATGAAAAAAGTGAGCGTGGCCAAAATTTTTGAAAGTGGGTCTCGCTCATATCTCAAGGATGGTGTGATGCATGGACCTGGAGCCAACACTAAATAAGTTGACACTTGATGGAGGTTCAAAAATGTGGGTCAAGGTTACGGAGGTCACTTGTGGTCATTGAGTGCATTTTTTCAGAATTGCTGGAAATCACATTTTTTGTCTCTCTAAAGCATTCCTGAAGTCCATACATCCATTTTTACATAAAAAGTTGGTGTGGCCAAAATTTGTGAAAGTGGGTCATGCTCATATTTCAAGCATGGTATGATGTATGGACCTGGGACCAATACCAACGAGTCGACACTCGATGGAGATTCAAAATTTGGGCCAAGGTCGAACAGGAGTCACGAGGGCTATTACCAGAATTGCTGGAAATCATATTTTTGAACCTCCTTGTGCATTCCCTTGATTGGTCCCTTTGAATACTGTGAAGATATATACCTTATCTGGTTTCTTGGAAAAAATTAACTGATTTTTGAATGAATATCTATAAATACTGTCATTGAAAACCTATTTCTTATTTCTTTAAAACTATTTTATCCCCAAAATAAGCCTCTAAAGTATTCCCATTACATTCATAGAGGGGCACGGTGGCTAAGCAGTTAGAGGTGCAGGCTGCAAGCCGAGAGGTTCTCAGTTCGAATCCTATCTGCGGCAACTGCCTTGTGTCTTTGGGCAAAAACACTTCACCCCCATTGCCCACATAATGGCATAGTGATGTTGTGTACTAAAACATACTGCATGCCAATGATACACTTGCACTAACCCTGCTTGTGTGGAGTTAGCATGTTGGGGATCCAGACAGTTGCTTGTTGTTGTTGTTTGGTGGTTATGTGTTCTCTGGTTTCCTCCATCCATAAAACTGTACGACACGAGGCGGGCCTAGCTGTTGAAGTGTCGTTAAACCCCAATAAATTAATAACATTCATAGAATGTCTTCTATGCACTGTTTGTCAACATGATAACCCAAATACAATCAATCCTATCTCAATGTTTTTGGTATACTGATAGACTGCCTGCCATTGGTATTTGGTCATCTATGATTTGGAGGCATGTGGGGCCTTCGGGCTCTAGATGTTAAAAATATGTTTACAACATTTACTGGGAAATGAGTTAGCTGAAGCAGTAACCATTATCTAAAACAGAAATCTCCAGAGAGAAAGCTGAGATAGAATTCTTTGTTACATTGAACAGCACTGTATATTTATGTTGTATCATGTTACAAAACTTCAGTCTCAGTCATTGAAGAGAGAGAGAAACCTTCACTTTTTAAAGCATTTTTTAAAAAAAATATATTTATTCTCAATCATCACTCAGGATTCAGAGGGTTTGGAATGGAGTGGTGTGTGGCTTTCTCGAAACACCTATCACAGTTACAAAGTAATAAAATGGAATATTTGAATGGTCAGATTTTAACCCTCTTAATACTTCGATGTGAGTAAAAAAATATCTTTAATATAACTCATGGCTACAGAATGTTTTTCGCACTCTTTTCTGAAACATTTAATTCTATGTGGAATGGGACACCTTTTCGGTGTGCTTTCCAAACTAAGGGATTCTTAACCCTTTAACCAACATAAAGGCAAAAACCGGTCAGCTTTATACACAGAAATGTCTATTCAGTTTTAATTACTTTTTCATTTTTGCTTGAAAAACATAGCTTATGACCCTTCATTGGAATGAGCTCATTTTTTAAAGGATTATTTATTTATTGGTGTTTAATTTCACATATTTCTGCACAGTGGTTTACCATGACCAGGATAGTTTTACGGGCGGAGGAAGCCAGAGTACCTGGGGAGGAGGACCTCCGGGCAACAGCGAGCAACTATCAGATTCCCCACATACTAACTCCACACAAGCAGGGTTAGCATTGGTTGAATACAGGTGCACCATCGATGTGCAGTACGCTTTAGTACACATCGCCACCATGCACCCACGAAGGCAATGGGGTGAAGTGTCTTGCCCAAGGACAGAGTGAGGACCGCTCGACTTGCAGCCTGCACTTCTGCCAACTCAGCCATTGCGCCCCCATTTAACCCTTTACCCAACGGAGACGATAGCAAAATTTATTATTTCAAATATCATTTTTTTCAAACTTTCCAAACAATTTCAACAAAACCATATCACGGGACCCCTCGTTGGAACTAATATTTTTTCAACTTCTCAATTTGCATATTACGCGGGCGGATGCGGCCGATTCGTTGGGTAAAGTTTTTTTTAAAATTTTTATTGGTGTTTTAAGGTCACATATTTCTGCACAATGGCTAACCACGACCGTGACAGTTTTACGGGTGGAGGAAGCCCGAGTACCCAGAGAGAACCACCGAGCAACGGCGAGCAACTGTCAGCTTCCCAGCATACCAACTCCACACAAACAGGGTTAGCATTGGTTGAAGACAGGTGCACCATCAACATACAGTACGCCTTAGTACACAGCGTCACCGTGCCCCTACGTGGGCAATGGGGGTGAAGTGTCTTGCCCAAGGACACAACACGGTTGCCGCAGGTGGGATTCGAACCGAGGACCTCTCGGCTTGCAGCCTACACCTCTACTATCTGGGTAAAGGGTTAAAGGATTAAAATGAAATATTTAAAGCGAATATTTTAATCCTCTGAAAATCTTAATATGGGGGCACGGTGGCGCTGTGTACTAAAGCGTACTGCACTTCGATGGTGCACCTCTCTTCGAAAAAAACATTGAGAATAATGAAAACCATTTCCATTCTCACAGTGTTGTTCTAAACACACATGGATATAGATGGGGCCTCGGTATTTTGACAATGCCAATAAGTCGTCAGACAGGCTCTTGGGAGTCTTCAAGGCCTTTCAACGTCTACATTCCAACATTACTGAACCTTTTTACTTGCAATATATTTTCCAGAGGTACCATGCATGCACTTCATCATTGCCTTGCTAACATGGACATTTGCCATCATCTACAAATATGGCAGATCCGGAGTTGGTGGAGCCAGTATTTATAAAGTAGTTTGTGCTCATACTTCAGGTTTAGTATGACCTATAGTAATGGTACCTACACCAAATGAGTTGAAACTTGCTGGAGGTTCAAAATGTGGTCCACCTCTATGCGGTCAAGAGAGGTCATTAAATGCATACTTTTTCGACCTATTGGGAATTTCATTTTATACCAATTAATGCAGTTCTGAAGATTATACATGTATCTCACCATTCAAATAAATGGTAGCGGCAGTAATGTCCATTTCTGATTCCTTGATCGAAACCTATATATGGTGTGCACATATATGCCTTTTCGGGTTTCTTAGAAAAATTGTTCTGATTCCTGTATGAATATTTTCTCCATGAAAGAATTTCACAAAAAGCAGTGGGGAGAAATCTGTGACTGTCACATACAATAACATGATCTATTTATTTAATCTCATTGTACAGAATTAATTCCCAAACCAAGTTAATATAAAAACAAACAACTTGATAATGAAGAATTCCAGTGTACATGTAATTGTAAAACTGCACTGGAGATTTGTTATTTAAACCTATCACAATACCGTCAGGATGCCGGTAAAAGATGCAATACTGACATAGTTGAATGTTCTGTTAACTGTGTTAGTGCTATGACTGTTTAAAATTAATTTATTAGAGAAGTTCTAGTTTTATGTATGCCTTGTTTAGGTCACTAGATGCTATTTTAAGAGCAGGCTTTCAAATGAGCTCTTGGGTTTTTTTAAAGGTTTTTATGACAATATCTCCGACATAGAGTCTATGCACCCTTTGTCAGTGCGACAACTCAAATACGGACCGTCCTATCTCTATGCATTTTGGCATGCTGGTTAACAATAACCAGTTTGCACTCATCTATGTTTTTTTCACCCGTTCGATCTTAATGTCAGATGACAGATCTGAAGTTGGTGGAGCTATTATTTCAAAGTGGGTTGCGCTCATTCTTCAATGTAGATGTGGACATGGGACTACACCTACTGAGTTAAACATTGCTGGAGATCAATATATGGTCCACCTGAATGAGGTCATCAAGTGCATATTATTCAGAAAGACTGGGAAATGCATTTACACCTTAATGTATTTCTAAAGTTTATGAATGTATTTCATCACTCAAATTCGTGGGCAGAGCCAAAATTGTCCATTTCTGATTCGTGTATCGAACCCTTTAAATGCTGGTCACATATATGCCTTTTCTGGTTTCTTATAAAAATTGTTCTGATTCCTGTATGAATATCTGTAAATACTGTTAACGAAAAACCCATTTCTGATTTGTTAAAAAATATTTTACACCAGAAGATAAGCCTCCATAAATTCTCTTTCTGTAGAGTTTATTCCTGATACTTTAACCCTTTTCACACAGACTTGAATTTACTGGATGCAGTAAATTCTGTTTCTCTAGTTCATTCAATCGTTTTTGCACTATATTACAATTTTCCGTCATGCAAGAAATATTTGAGGCTTTGTTTAGCCTCATTGTCCATGTGTCATGTATTCCACATCAACCAAACAAATAAACTACTTACATTATCTTACTAGCGATGTGTTTTTTAGGACGATGTTTACTTGTTTACTACATTCTCTCAGATATGTACAGTTAAAACTAGAAGTCCTGTCTTGAAATGCGCACAAATAGCACGTTGATATGCGCGTTAATGTACGCGTTATGGCCCAAGTAAAGCTTTCAAATTCTGTACATATGGCCTGTGCACAAGCAGTGTTTCAGCCAATGGACCTCCGTGTAACCCGGGGGTCCATTGGCAGAAACATTGCATGTGTTTGCTATGAGTAACCAGGAGAACCTGCCGTGCTTTGGATGCCATTCGATATGGCAATTGCGCGCAATTCCAACGCGCAATTAAGCCTACATAAGCGCACTATTCGTGACAGGGCTTCTAGTTTTAACTGTAGTATCAACACTTACAGAAACTCTACAAATCAAAATCTCCATATCACAGGTCGTTATTATTGTAAGTTTCTTGAAGCATAAATTCGCAGCATCCGACATTGATCATTGTTCTAGGACAAAACTACAGCAAGAAGTGGTAGACTATACTTGCCTGAAGAACAACAAGGACTACCCTAGAATCATCACTATCTTTAACGTTCGGAGACAGACTAAACTTGTCAATGGACGAAGCGAGTCTTCACAACGAACGTTTCATGTGAACTAGACTTCACATGCTTACTATAACCGGTTGGGTGGCTGAATGTGGCCTGGTGGCTTTGCTGGCTCGTTTGGTTCTCCTCCTGTGCTGTTGCAGGATGTGGAAAGTACTATTGTGCTGTTAAATTGGTCGTAAGGTGTTAAATTACCTCGCACCAGCTTCAGCGTGCTAAAACCTTCGATTTGCTTTGCTTGATCACTGATCTGTTCTCCTCCCGAGTAACTTACACAACGGATAGACGATAATGCAACATGGAACCGCAAGTGAGATCTTCAATGCTGTATGCAATCACTCATATGCAAATGGTAATAAGTGTTATCACGGGATTAATGTGAATTTTAATACTGTATCAGTTTTAATTTGGCAACTATCAATTCTTGTTCTGCTACCCAGCATAGCTACTTCTAGTAGCAGAAGATATCGAAACCAATCCGAATTTTGCATTGCAATGTTCGCAACATACACTGACATTCTAGAATATTTTGATGTACTGTGTTTCACAGAAACTCATCTCAACTAGGAATTTGACCCGAATGGTATCAAGTTAACTGATTTCTCCCTGCCAATTCGAAACGACAGAGATAGTTTTGTTGGTGATCTTGCAGTATATTTCGCTAACTGACCTCACTCTTAACGTTTACCAGACATCGAATTCGATACATCGATTCTATGGTTCGAAATCATCTCCAAACCATTTACGTTCATCGTGTGCCTATCCTATCGGTCTCCCCAGTGGTTTGACCGCCAATACAGGGACCTCCTTGATAACTCAATTGAAGACACTTTGATGTAAAATCAGCCTTGATTCTGTGAGGCGATTTCAAGTCTGATCTTCTAAATTACGCAATATGATTAACCATTTCAACCTCATTAACACTTTCAACCATGGCGCCATGGGAGGTATCATTTCAGTTAATAATGTCAACGGCAAAATGTGCGAGACCATCCTGGTTTGTTGGGATGTTCAATAATAACTTAGTCCAACAGCTTTGTCGAGCTGTTGGATTAAATTATTACCGAGCCTAGCTTCAGATTGTTTGTTCTGTATATCGTCAGCTCGACCCCTAACAATCTTTTCTTCCCGCAAAAGTTTATGCATACCGGTTTGAAAGGGCTAGTGCAATTACAAAACCTACTAGCATTATAGTCAGTTCTGAGACTTTACTGGATTCCATTCTTATGACTGACTCAGTTCAGTCTACTGAATCCGACACACTTGACTTGGAAATGTCCGACCACCTTGGCGTATAAACATGTCTGAATTTCGATACTGAAGAAGACAAACCATATTACCACTCAGTGCGTAGCTACCATCAAGCTGTCTTTGGCATGGCTTACACTCTTTTTCGGTCAAATAGTCTGGAGTACCATTCTATATTCTGATGATATAAATCAAATGCATGACAGTTTCGTAAACACTTAACCGGAAATTATCAATCAGTGTATTTCACAGTCTAAGATACTTATTCAACCTAAAGACAAATACTGGTTTACATCAGAAGTACACACTAAAAACTAAAGTGTTAAAACTGACACTTTCAAGGCGTTAAACCCATTCTAACTCTTAGGGTTTGATTTTAACACTCAAAGCGCAATGCTTTAAGCACTTAGACATTACAGTCGTCAGACATCTGAAATTTGAATGGATGGCACTTCCCATGTGTCTAGCATTGGTGGTTCTTCCAGAATCGTCCATAATTTGATTTCCGCTTGGTGGGTACATAATTAAAAGGACACAACGCAGATGACGCGGATCAGGCTCGAGAGTTCGAGCCTGATCCGCGTCATCTGCGTTGTGTCCTTTTAAGTGTTGCGACATTACACTTATCAAGTGGTATTATTGTAACACCTGTCAAGTTCTGGGATATCTACACTTGAACAAAGTGCTAGTTCAGCACTTAGTAAGTGTTAAATGCAGCACTTCAAGTGTAGTGTTTAACACTTTAGTTTTTAGCGTGTACGTGCGGAAATAAGATACCGCGGCGAGCCCAGGAGAAAGAAACGAGAACCGGGCGACTAAGAACTGGATAAATTACAAACACAGTTGTAAAAAATAAAATAACATGAACAAACATTCAAACGGCCGATACGAAAAAAAAAAAAATCTACGTGGTATATCAACTACCAAATCGATCCAACCACTCAAAGGACATCATGACCCAAATACTAACTTGGAATATATCGACACAGAAAAGGCAAATCTGCATAACGATGCGTTCGTCAAGAGTGGAAATATTAATGATCAAACCCACAGCCTTCCTCGTGTATTATCTGTCAATGATGATACCATCTCAAACAATAAAATAATTAAAAATCAATAAAGCTTCTGAGCACGACGGAATTAGTGGTAGTATGCTTAAGGTGCAACAATGACCTTTCTGAGGATCCTCTTGACTTGCATAAATGTCCTGCCTAATGGAAGAAAGCAAATGTCATCCCGTTATTTTCAAAAGACAATCCTGCCGAAGTAACAAACTACCGCCCCATTTCACTGCTGCCAACCCTTGCCAAAGTATTTGAAAAATTAGTACCAAAATATTTTTTCGATATTGTCATGAAAGGAATTTACTGCATGAACTGCAATCGGGATTTCTTCCCGAACATCTTTCTTTCCAAATCACGGAACTATCACTTTATAAACACAGCTCTTCGAATTTCGTGCAATTTGCTGTGATATTTCAAAGGCATTTGAAGAGTTTGTCACAAAGCCCTTGTTTTCAAACTACACCAGTAGGGTACCAATGGTCCTCTTCCGAAATGGTTGAGTGATTATTTGCAAGAAATAAAAAAGAGTTCTCGTAAACTCCACAATTTCCTACCATCAGGTTATTAAAGCAGGTGTATCACAAGGCTCTGCTCTTGGCCCTTTTTTCTTTCTAATCTATAAGTTGATACCATAGCTAGACACAGACTTTATATATTCATTCAAATGTTTTTTTTTCCATTGTACCTCTGAAACAAAGCTCATGGCCTCTCATTGGAACGAGTTCGTTCCTTACCTACTAGAAACATCTGAGATTTTTATTAAATTTAAGACGTCACTGGCAAGATCGGTATATACCATACCCAGTCTGTAGAGATTTATACACCACTAACACGGTGACCTCCTCTTTATTTATTTATTAATTAATTTTTTAATTTATTTATTGGGATTTAACGACACTTTCTACAGCCAGAGTCACCTCGTGTCGGGCGGTTTTACGGGTGGAGGAAGCCGGAGTACCGGAGAGAACCACAAGATCTTCTCTTTGTTTATTCATCTATCAAAAGGGCAGCAGATGGTAACTCTTTCACATTAATCAAGTACAAATTCTATCTTTTATTAATCATTTAGTTGGTAATTCAGTGTGTAGGAAAAATTGTCGAAAATGTATATTTTTTGTACAGTATACACTCTAAAATCAACTGGATTAAAAATTAACCCAAATCAAGTGGGTTCATATTCACTCAACCCAGTTGATTTGGATTAATCTGTTTTTGCAGTATGTGCTTGTATAGTGGGATATATATACTATTAAAAAAAAGTAGGGGATAGCCAAGCTGATGTTGATATATTCGGAAAATGGTATTGGATACGCGTGATTGGACAAATCAATATGTTACCAAGTTTAGTGTGGATTATGAATGTCACCGGCCCACGAAAACTTCGTGCAGGTTTTTCGCACGAGCGCGGCGTTAATTTGAAATTTTCATTTGTACTGAACGGGCTTTTTCGGAGGTCTCATCGTTCTTTTCTTGGTATAAACTCGTTCATCAAAAGTGTCTGGTCGAATAGATAGACTGCAGTGCCTCAAATTCTCAACGTTACTCAATCAGTGATTAGCAGGTTGTGGTCGCGCTACCGTCAGACAGGCAATGTTGATGACAGACGTCGGTCAGGTCGTCCAAAGGCGACAACTGAATCACATCCGAACCACAGCATTACGTAACCGCCATCAAAGTGTCTCAGAAATTGGACAGCAGCTGCACCGAGCGACAGATGTGCGAGTCAGACTAACCGAAATCGCCTACAGAACTGGAATTTGTACGCTCGACGACCTCGAATAATTCCACGTTAGACTGAACGTCACGTCGCAGCTAGTCGTAATTAGTGTGAAGCACGACAGCGCTGAGACAATCGGCGGTGGAGCAATGTCATGTTTTCCGATGAATCGAGGTTCACTCTCGACTTCCACGATGGGCGAAACAGAGTGTGGCGGTGGCGACGGAACGAACGATACCATGACGTAACCGTTAGGCAGCACGATCGTTTTGGTGGTGGATCGGTTATGGTGTGGGGACGCGTAACAATGACAAGCAGAACAGCATTACATGCCATCCAAGGGCGTGTCACAGGGCAGTTCTACCGTGACAACATGTCAGTAGCTCATGTGGTGCCATTATCTCGACGTATCGGCCGTCGATTAATTTGTCAAGATGACAATGCAAGAGCCCACAGGGCCCCCGTGTCGCTACAGAGTTCCTCCAGGAGCAGAACATCACTACACTGCCTTTGCCAGCACTTAGTCCCCCAGACCTTTCACTAATCGAGCACGTCTGGGATATGCTTGGCAGACGCATACGAAAACGCCAACAGCCCCCTTCTAACGTCAAGAAACTCGCCGCTGCACTACAGGACGAATGGAATAACACCAGTCAAACTGATACTGGACGTTTAGTGAGGAGTATGCCACGTCGGATCCGCGCTTGTCTCGCTAACCGAGGAGGATTGACATGGTATTGAGGTCTTGGACTGAATGTGGCAAATTCTCTGACTGAACGTTTATGTCTTCTACATCTCAGTGCGTGGAATGTGTGCTTGTCAGACACCCAACTATCGCTTCAATCATTCACCAAATGTCAAAGTGCAATGCGTCAACTGTCTTTTTGATGAAAATATAAATATATTTCTTCATATATCTCACTTTTATCAAATATTCCCTACTTTTTTGAATAGTATATAATGTATGTAACTCGTGGCTCAACAATAATACAACAAGCAATAAGATATAGTTCTACAACACCCAGAAACACAGGTACGATGTTTCGACTATGGAATATGCTGTACCGATACCATGCAGTGCAATGCACAGTAAATTCCATCATACCATAACCTTGAGCCACATTCAGACTGACAACCAAAACAAACTAATATTCAGGGCACTATAGAGGAGTGCGTTATGCGATAGGTGATGCTTCAGGGTCTATAGAAGTTTCCTTTTTAATTTATATAATCATTTCATACCTTGTTTACCTGTTAATTTGAGTTATGTTTAACCCCACTGATTTTAGAGTGTATGAATCTTTTGAACTGGAAAGGCCGCTTTTTCGGCCCAGAGACATGATGCGCCACGACTTCATGAAGTAGGATGGTTGCTCCGTCAATATTGTGCCGTAGACCAATCAATATTGTCAACGTGCAGCCCAGAGGCTGCACGTTGAAAATATTTATTGATCTATACCCAAATAATGAATGTGGACTCTTTCAATTGTTGTCATTGAATTGACATGGAAGATACCACCAGGGTTTAAAGAGTTAATGACTTAGTGCGGTATATACGGTGTCAGTACATTCTATACAGTGCCTATCCACTGGTCTCTGGCAGTCCCCGGATGAGTAGCTGAGGAAAGATAGAATATACCTCACTGAGTGATTTTCTCACAGCACTCCTGGCTTTTTCAGACAGAACTGCAGGAGCCAGGAAACCATCGTCTATCTAGTATTTTGGAGCAACAAAAAAGTGTCAGTGCACACTGGTCTCGTTCCCAGTGGTAAGCACTTGTTACCAAACAGCCCCCTCCTATCCAAAAACACAGACGAGTATATGAGTGATAATTTTACACCACTGGAGAATTTGTCATAGCATCGTGGCTTCGTGCGGTACAACTGTGTGAGGTCGTGAAACAATCATCTGACTAGTAGCTTGATGCGACGAAGGCTATGGGTGAGCCAGTCCAGCTTGCCCATACAAGTCCCAACAAGTCCCCAAAAAGCCTAGTGTCTGGAAGTCTCCAAGTACCCAGCTGAGTAGATGAGTGCCGATAGATGATCTCTGATTGAAGGATTTTCTCGTAGTTCTCAGCGCAGAACTGTAGGGGGTCAAGACACTATTAGCTATCTAGTGACTAGAGAGACAGAATGGCAATGAGATAGGATAGAAGAAAGTCAGCATTTGTCCCCAATGATGACCACTACTCCCCAAACCACTAGTGTCTGACAGTCTCTAAATACCCACGTGAGGATATGAGCAATGATAAATTGTACCTCATTGAGAGAGGGATTACCTTGTGTCCTATAGCCCCCATTGCCTCATACGAGAGAACTGTAGGAGCCATGAAACTATCGACTATCTATTAGCCATAAAGGACAAGGGATGGGCTGGGTCCACACTAATTCTCCCTCAGATCAGGATTGTCCCTAAACCACTATTTTCAACCCCCAAAGTTCCCGCTAGTCCTCAAAAGTTCCCAAACTACCAATCTTCAGTACCCAAATATCCGTATTTGCCCATGTGCTTTGCATTTTCGAGGCACATTGTGCAAACGCACACACATGAGCAGACACATTAGCACTCCCGCCAAGTGCCCAACTGTTTACATGTATTGCGCTGTATAAGACTGTTGGTAGGTATGGATTTCAAATGTTTTAAGATTAAGGTTTTCTACGCAACCGGAGCCAGCATATCCCCGCTGGTGTCTGTAGCCATATTTCGTTCCTTTTCCTTCATTCACTTCTTTCTCTCCTTCTTTCGCATTCATTTCCTTCCTCTGCCCTCGCCTATTCCATCCCTTTCCCCCTCACATACCTATACTCACACCCCCATACTCTGGCATGTCCACGGTTCACCTGCTGAACACGCGAACTAACACCCATTCATCGCCATATCAGTGTAGTCTCACTATGTTCACTCACGCGGGCTATACCATGTTAACCACGTGACACCCTCAATGCACTTCGACATGAGGTCACTCCAAAGGTTCAGTGCCGAGATCCTTCAAGCCAGAGTTTAGCCGTACATGCTACTACTGTCCTCTTTCCTCGTAACTTTTCTTTTCCCTTTCCCATTCCCAGCCTCCTCCATTACCCATTCCCCTAATCTTCTTTGATATAATACCCTTCCAAAGCCCACGAGCCGTCTTCTGGTGGTCCTAAGTGCATATTGTTTTCCAATAGAACACTAATTAAATTTCTTTTTTAAAGTAGTGCGGACACGGTCGTGCATCTACTCTTGTCCTGATGGAGTGTCTGCCTTACAGAAGAACTATTATACATACAATAGGTCTGAATGCAAGATGTCGATCCAATGGAAGCAGTTATTATTTTTATGTATATTTCGGTTGAAACCTTTCAAAAAGCATTTTACCATATTCAAATCTAATCTAATCTAATTTCGTTCGGTAAAATTGTAGTAATCATGGAAAATTGATTTATAAACAACACGACAAAGCAACATTTGATAGTGGAATATTATTTGAAAAAAATTCAAATGAATTAAAAATGAAAATTCAAATTAGAATTAAATAATTGGAATGAAGGAAAAGTGAAAATTTTAAATGAAAAATTCAAATATTGAAAAGTAACCCTAGGGAATTTTATATAAACTCTTCTTGATCATCATACAAAGAAACACGGCGGCCCTGTGTATACCATTACCCGTAATGCATTGCATCCAGCATGACCGCTCTAACGGACATGCCAAGTCATTTACAACGGTACGGCTGCCGTGGGCTTGTCACTTTCCATGGGTGAGCAATATTTGAACGGACACAATAATATTAACTTCCAAACACTAATTATAGGAATAATCAAAAAAAAATAATGAATGAAGCAGTGGGTACAACCGGCGATTCATTAATTAAAGTTTTACTGCTGATGATTTGTATTACCTGGTAAACGCAAGCGTGGACATCACTACCCATGTATGGATTACGACCAGTCCACGACAGCGGTACTGTAAGAAGCTAATGACATCCTATATGGCGCCAAGTCTGCGCAAATGATCCAAATAACGGCACACGGTGCTAACAACGTCCAACATAGTCGCCTTCCGCATGCGCGCAAGATCCAAATATACCCACTGTGCAAGGACTCGGCACTCAAACCTGACTCTGGTCTTCTGCACCACACCCAAAATAACCACCGCCCATGCATGTGACTTCATCCATCGTGACATGCACATTGAGTGTCCATCATGAGCGCGAGTTGGAATCGGACACCGGGGATCATGCAAACAGATTGAAACAACCCTCCTACTATTAGCGCCGGCAGAGAACGACAAAGCAAACGGTTATCGCACTTGCATTTCACAACAGTAACTTGCTCGTAGCTTTCAGTATATGTCGGCTGCCAAACATCAATTGAGCTGCTTATTCTTGGGTACCTGTAAGTCTATCACGTAATCTTATCAAATAGACCTCGTACAATAAACTGATACCCTCACGTTGTGTTAAAATAATTTATTTATTTATTGGAGATGATTTTCTTACGCAGAATTGCCTATTATCGAGCCCAGCTGGTATAACATCACACACGGCTGATATGACGCCGATCTTAGACGATATGACCCAAGCTAGAGTTGTCCCGCTTGATACGTTACTTGGCGCAGTAATTTGGTTTGTAGCGAAATCGTTCACCGCCATTCGTTGAAATCAACCAATGAGTAAAATTGGCGTTAACAGGCAAACGTGAGTTGTTTGTATATAGTGAGGAATTAATAATCATAATAAGTAAGGATTAGGTGGAGAAAAAAGAAGAGAGTTGAACACAACATTCAACACAAACTAAGATTTACAGTCAAAACTAGAAGTCCTGTCACGAACTGTGCTCTTATCTAGGCTTAATTGCGCGTAGGAATTGCGCGCATGTGCCATATCGAATACCATCCAAAGCATGGCAGATCCTCTTGGTTACACAGAGCAAACACAGGCAATGTTTCTGCCAATGGACCTCCGGGTTACCCGGAGGTCCATTGGCTGAAACATTGCTTGTGCTCAGGCCATATGTCCAAAATTTGATAGCCTTACTATGGTCATAACGCGTAGATTAACGCACAGATCGACGTGCTATTTGTACGCATTTCATGACAAGACTTCTAGTTTTACCCGAAGAGTCGTAAGCGAAGATTCGTTGAAATGAGTGAAGTGATAGTTCAGCTATCCGAACGTCGCGGCTGGCCCTCTTTAGGAAGCCGCGAGGTTCGAATAGATGAGCTACTATAGAAGAGGATACCTCAAACTTTATGAGAAGAATGAGAAACAATAAAACTGCCAGAAAACTGTAACTGCGTTGAGAACATTTTGCAATTATTTCATTTGGAATTATTTCACTTGGTAGTGCGGATGGGTGGAGATGAGGGCTACGGGCCCATTGGTCCTCGGTTCGAATCCCACCTGCGGCAACCGTATTGTGTCTTTGGGCAAGACACTTAATCCCAATTGCCCACGTGGGGACACGGTGGCGTTGTGTACTAAGGCGTACTGTACGTCGATGGTGCACTTGTCTTCAACCAATGCTAACACTGCTTGTGTGGAGATAGTACGCTGGGGAGTCTGATAGTAGCTCGCCGTTGCTTGGTGATTCTCTCCGGGTACTCCGATTTTCTCCACCCGTAAAACTGTCCGACACGAGGTTACCCTGGCTGTCGAAAGTGTCGTTAAACGCCAATAAATAAATAAATAAATAAATAAATAAATAAATAAATAAATAAATAAATAAATAAATAAATAAATAAATAAATATTTCATTTGGTTCAATAAATAAAAAAGATTATTTACAATGGCGTAGCGCGGGCTCGAACCCACTCCGAGAGAGTTTCCATCGGCACCAACTGTCTAGCGAAACTACACTGAACCACGCACACCACTCGGCCACAGCCAGACCCTTGTGTCTGTTGTCTGTCGGTGGCGGAGTGGTGTACTTGGTTCAGTATAGTTTCGTCATGCGGTTGGTGTCGAAGGAAACTCTCGGCGTGGGTTCGAACCCCGCTATGCCTTTGTAAATAAAACAGCGTCCTTCTTATTCTATGGTACACGGGGAATTTGAAAAGACACATTCTAGCTGATTTCCATGAAGTGCATCATGTGGAAACGATGGAATTACTCGATGAATAACTTAAAAAGGATATTACTTGGTTAGCTTCATATCGTCCAGGATATCAGCCCTCGATAACTTCACATCAGCATTCAACCTTCGATCTCAGACTGATATGAAGTTAGCCCGGGCTGATATATCGGCCGATATGAAACTGTCCAAGTCATACAGTTAAAACTAGAAGTCCTGTCACGAACTGTGCGCTTATCTAGGCTTAATTGCGAGTAGGAATTGCGCACAATTACCATATCGAATGGCATCCAAAGCATGGCAGGTTCTCCTGGTTTCTCATAGCAAACACAGGCAATGCTTCCGCCAATTGACCTCCGGGTTACCCGGATGTCCATTGGCTGAAACATTGCTTGTGCACATGCCATATGTACACAATTTGATAGCCTTACTATGGTCATAAAGCGTAGATTAACGCGCAGATCGACGTGCTATCTGTGCGCATTTCATGACAGGACTTCTAGATTTAACTGTAACCTCCATGCATTCACGAAACTTGATTTTGTCATTCGACGAAGAAAGTTCCATATTCATTTCATGTAAAATGGACACCAACAGCAAAACGAGGCTGTATTACGTCATTTTTTAAAAACTTCCATACCCCGTAAGCACCAAGAATATGAAATCACAATTTTCATTATGCCACAATATCCATTCCGGATTCATGTCGACATGAAAATCGACTTTCGAATAAAGTTATCTCCTTTAAAATTATTGTACGGTTTGAATTAGAGATACCCGCCTTGAAATGTTGCAATCTCTAAAAATAAATAGCCTTGGGAGAATATGTTGCTTCAATAAACGTAAACATTCTATTGGTATCTTGCATTATTGTTGAATATCCCTGATAAAAAAGAGGGTGATTTGATGACTTTTGGACCTTATTTATTTATTTATTGGGGTTTAAGGGCACATATTTATGCACAATGGCTAATCATGACCGTGACAGTTTTACGGGTGGAGGAAGCCGGAGTACCCGGAGAGAACCACCAAGCAACGACGAGCAACTGTCAGCTCCTCAACATTCTAACTCTGTTCAAGCTCCGCTCAAGCAGGCTTACAGCGGTTGAAGACATGTGCACCATCGACGTGCAGCACTCCTTAGTACACGGCGTCATCGTGCCCCCATGTAGGCAATCTGGATAAAGTGCCTTGCCCAAGGACACAACGCGGGTCGATCCGGACGGAGAGACTTTTGGACCTAAAAATACAATTTACTTTGTGTGTGTTTTGTAGGGAATTCCCTGAAAATTATGTGCACGTGACCGGTACTTCCCTTCGTGACAGTTTGTCTCTCGTATTTGTTGCATGACTCCCTGTTCTCGGGTGAGAAAAAGTTGTCTGAAGGGCTATACTTGACAAAGATATTTAAATGCACAAATTAAAGTGATGCGATCATAATTTGTTTCGCCTGAACGTCATAATGGTCGCCTATGGGAAAATATTTAGTTCTGTGATACCGTTAAGAAGCAGTTAATTGTTGCGAAAAACCTCTGACATCAATAAAAAATAAAGCCAAGTTTCCGTTTGTTTCTGTTAATAAACGAACCCAACAGACAACTCTTGTTTTCGTTTATTAAGTATTACAAAGGACACTTGGCTTTTTGGCACGCTAATTAGAAGCAGCCACTTCACGTCATTAAGAATATCTACCAGTATAACACCTACCAGCACGAATTAAGTGTCCACTTGGGTTCTTGTTCAGTGAATGTTTTTCACAGTAATTTGCGAGTTTTTACGCTTTCCGCGAAAAAAATTAATGAATCTCATTTCCTAGACTTTTTTATTAATGGAAAAGGACAGTGACTATTTTATGTCATGATGCGTGCACTGTTGATACAATGAACAGAAAAAAGATTCACAGAGCATCAACAGATGATGAAAGTGCCATTTTCCCCTTTACCTAAGGCAGACAATTTTAAAATTTATTATTTTAAATATCATTTTTTAAATTTTTTCACAGAATTTCAACAAAACCTTATCATGTGACCCCTCGTTGGAAAGACCTCGTCGAGCTCGTTCCAAAGAGGGGTCACATGATATGGTTTTGTTGAAATTGTTTGAAAAATAATATTTTTTCAGCTGCTGAATTTGCATATTACGCGGGCGGACGGGGGTGATTCGTTGGATAAAGGGTTAAAAGAGGATAATAGTCAAACGTTCAAACTGGTTGGGGAAAAATTGTAAAAATCCGGCCCCTTTTTGTATACTGCACTACAGGAAAAAGTCTGAAGTTTGTGAATTGATACACACATCGATGACAAAAATTTGCTAAAATTTCAAAATTTTGTTTTTTATGAACTTTCCGTATCCTTAGTGTTAAATTTAATGACTGCTTTAAGAAATTAAGGGGAGCTAACTTTCACGTAAATATCTTCCAATCACAAAAAATGTCAGCCAGGATCCTTCATATTCCTTCTGCATGAAAGCGCTCGTTCGTTTATTATTATTATTATTTTAATACTTAACACAAAAAGCAGACGACACTTTCAAAGAAAATTCTTTAGTAAGTATTTTTTGAATTTCTTTGCACCAAAGACATAACTTATGACCCCTTATTGGAACGAGCTCAGCGAGCTCGTTCCAATGAGAGGTCATAAGCTATGTTTTTGAGAAAAAAAATAAAAAAATAATGGAAATTGAATTGTAATTTTTGTGAATAGCGGTCGGTTTTGGTACTTACGTTGGTCGAAGGGTTAAACAACCACTTTTATTACAAACGAAAGTAATTCTTTAAACGATTCTGATCTGATTCCTTAATTATTGTTTTCAAGAAATAATTTGAGTTAGGTTTATAGTTCGTACCGACGGTCAAGGACAAGAGAACAGTGTCGGAATATTTTAACCCCTGCCCCACTGTGTCGGAAATTTTTGGGATCCTAACCGCGAGCCTTTGTTCACTAGTCATTATGCTTTCGATATTATTTATTTTACAATCCGAAACTCCGACACAATATATTAAAGTTCAGCTACAACTTTGTGCCACACATTGTTCCTTACCTACGTCACATGACTTGTTGGATTCCAGAAAGCTGTATCCCACTACACATTTACACACACCTCCTCTGCATTCGCTGTGTGGTACTGAACAATCTTGTGAATTTGTGCAGCTCTCGCCAACCAGACCTACAAAATATATAAAATGTTGTGTGCATTTTCCTGATGGGAATCGGATTTGCTAATGCCATCTCTCCAGCCCATTACGGCAAGCACGATTAATAAAAATCCACCCAGAACACAATCGCCATGTTGGGAGTAAGAAGTGTGAGGTACCCAAAACAATTTATTCATTTACTGGGGTTTAACGAAACCTCAACAGCTAGGGTTATGTCGGATCGGACAGTTTTACGTGTGGAAGAAGCCGGGGTGCCCGAGAAAAGCACCAAACAACGGTAAGTAATTGTTACATTCTCTAACTTACTTATCACGAACAAGCCTCGTCAGCTTCGGTAGAAAGGTTGTGTACCATCGACGCGCAGTACGCCTAAGCACACTGCGTCACCGTGCTCCCAAATTGGCAATTTAGAGTAAATGTCTTGTCCAAGCTGACGAAGATGACGTGTGTCAGGATTGAACTCTTCCTTTGACCTTTGGATATGAAGTCCAATGCTCTAACCACCCCTCCCCTTCCACCAAAACAGTGGGTGTTTCAAAACAGGCTTTGAATAAGTTACAAAATCATACATTATCACCAATTCACTGAATTATCTGCACACGAGGAGACAAGCCTGAATACAAGCAACCTGTCATTTGCAAAATGTGGTTCCCAGAGGGAGAATTTGCTGATGCTATCCCATACAGTTGGCCAATTTATCCATCTTTCTGTTTTGGCTTGAGACCTTGACTCAGACGGAGGTTCACAGAGGGTAAATTTTGTGGTGCTATCCTGCTGTGCACCCTCTAGAGACCTCATTTTGTAGATGACAGTCTGCTTATTTTCAGGCTTGGAAGGAGACCGCATGAATGGTATTATCACATTATCACCCATCAAATACCTCATTATGGACATAACTTCACAACACGTTTAATACGGGAATGAGAGAGTTGGTTTCGGAAGTAGAATTGAATTAATCTTTTGTTATATTTCATAAACTGTTTACATAAAGAAGACGGCATTTGCAGAAAACATTTCCTGAGTGAGAAAACATTTCCATTTCTCTCTCGAAAGCCTAGCTTATTATCCCCCCCCCCACCCCCCATTGGAACGAACTAGACGAAGTCACAAGCTATGTTTTTGAGGCAATAACTGAAGAAAAACTAAAAACAAATTGGTTCGCGACTTTTGTAAACAGGGCTGGCAAATTTTAGTCGTTACGTGAGGTAAAAGTTGAACTTACACATTATGTGATAAAAAGAATTTCATGTTCGTAACGATTTGACATGCATTTTCAGAATATCGTTCACTAAAATCGATCTGAGTCGAGGTTAATTTTAATGAACTCAGTGGAGAAATTTCATATGAAAACGCGAATCATTTGAGAGGCTCTATTTTTTATACACCCAATTTATACAAATCAAAAGTCTTTATAGTAAGGTCATGTGACTATGAAATTCGGACCAATATTTCGAGTTTACTTAACAATTTTCCGTCAGGATGCCATATTAGACAGCTTAATATAGTTGTACAATGGATCATCCCCTGAGTTCCAATGTGTTCTAGTAGGCTGCCAGTAGGCACATAGAACACGTTGGAACTCAGGGAACGAAATAGTAACGCGGGTTCCCCTCGCAAATTTGGTTTGCGATAAAATGTGTTGTTTTTGATGATAGTTATCAAATGATTTGCTGAATGTCCTTCTAATAATTGTTTTTTGTAGGCGTGAAGGCATGTAATAAACACAAAACGATACGTGTGTGAATGAATTGATCGATATGGCACTTGTACCATCGCCTGCGGCCTCTCGTTCTATCCTTCCGACCGAACTGGCATTCGTGGCGTGTCGACTAACCCATTCACACGCGTGCGTCGTTTAGTGTATGTATTGTTTGTTTGTTATTGTTTATTGGGGTTTATTGTTTGTGTTGGCTGGTGTTGGCTTAAATAAGATGGCGGAATTTGGCTGAACAAAATTTTTCTGAAATTGGCAAAAATTAAAAATCGTGGTGGATATTGGCAGAAAAGGTCCAGGAGGAAATTGGCAGAACGTAACATAACATAACATTTATTACACTCAAACCAATACATTTTGGTACATGAGGTACATCAAACTTTAACATGAAATAAGGATAAGGATAGGGGAAAAGGGGCCGACGGATGCAGCGGAAAAAGTAATAACAGAGGACAAGATGAATTTCAATTTCGGAATTATTGATATCCATTGTTAAACCACAACCATACGTAACTGTCAACACTTGACCGGTCTGCAATATTCACAAAAATCCGAATTGCTCGCGGACCCCCATCGGGACTAGTTCAATGAACCCCTCCCCCCCCCCAATGAGAGGCCACAAGCCACGCCCTCGGTGCAAAGAACAAACAAACAAGCTATTGATTTGAGAATTTTGTTTGCATACGTCGTCTTCCTTTCGTGTTGGGCAAAGGATCAACTTACTGATACTGTGTGTATAGAGAGAGGGTGTTTTATGTTTATTCTGCTGCTGTTTATCGGGAAAATTGAATAACTGGGAAAATTTCGCGACTTGATTTCCATACTGTCCAAGTGTAGTGAGAATGCGCACAATTTAGAACAATATTGAACTCAGGCAACGAAATACTATACTGCTTCCGGTTCAATTTTCTCTTTCTTTTGTTGGTAAAACGTATTTGTGCCAAATCTTGGCCTTATTGGACTTTTGCCGTTTAAGTGGGTGGAGGTAGGGGAATAAATTAATTTTTGTTTACTAGTAACACTCAGTTGATTTACAAAGAAGGGGGGGGGGGGGGTTGTTACATAACATTTCCCCTTGTGCCCGGTCTTGATATAATCCAAAATGATTCAACTTACTTTTTTAAGCTATATTCACATCTAAAGGGGCGAAAGACAAGAGATGGGTTTTCCAGGAATGCTAGGACTAAATCGCTAACCCTCTCCAACGGTATTGTCCGTTGCTGTGCTTCTGAATCTCTATGTAGTAAAAACGCGCCACATGCTTGTGTAACGACCGGGCGCGCACTCCACGTTTCCACTCTTTTAGTTGAACACTTGCTTCACTCTCTTCAGTCGTGAAATGGAGTGACACGGAATGCGCACCCATGTCACCCCCAAACACTGTTGCGCTTGTTCTCTTTTTCCTAAAAGCCCAAACCTAGTTACTGTCTGCGAGGTAATTTAGGGGATTAATCAAACAATAGCGACTTCCTGGAAAAGACTTCCAGGAAGGGGTGCGGAATCAGTATTTTTAATACATTTTCTTCTCCGACGTACCGACAAGTTATGCACATACTTTCTTGTTAATAATAACTATAAATTTTGAAATATTTGTTAGGTCTCGTACTTTATGACTGGACATTAGTGAGGAGAATTTAGCTATATTCGGGCGTGTATAACACGATTTGGGTATGATTTTTTTTCTCTCATCAATGAGGCTTTGGCATTCGAGAATATAATGATGTTCGTCACCTAACTTTTGCTCGTCACACAAGGAGCACAATCGTTCCTCTCTAGGAGTTCGAGTCCATTGTCCTATTTCTATTGGGAGCCTATGATTCCAAGTTCTGAATTTCAGAAACGTTCTTGCGCCACTTGCTCGAAGAATGTGAAAATATTCCTTGAATTAAAAATTCACTTAAAATGTGCGGTAGATACAGTCAGCGGGTGAATTATTTGCCTCACTGTTCCATGACTGGGTAAACTGGTCAGTAAGAATTGTCTTTACAGCTGCTATTAAACTTTCTGGGTCGTTGCAGTATTGACTATCCCAAATGTAAGATAAGCCACATGAGTTCAGAATATAGCTCAAATGTTCGATTCACGGCATCCAGGTACATCTGTTAGTACATGACTCGTGTTGTTTATTATTGGGGCTTCCACTAATCAGCCGAGCCCAATACGAGATCATCGCTAGAACAATCTGCGCAAACTGGGCTCCCGAAATGGTGGATAAACTTCCGACAGAGAAGATCCTGCAAACGGGGATGGGAAGGGGAGTGCTGTTAACCCTGTTTCACTCCATCCACCACTTTCATAGTCTCTGTAGCAGAATGTATTGTACCTATGATGGATATGTCAGTTTAAACCTGTCTTGTTTGCTCCCATTTCAAATTTATAATACTTAAAACTAAATAATCTTTAATTTAGTGCTCACCGCTAACTAGCTTGATCAAGATCTGACCAGGGCCAGTAATACCCTTTAATCTTTAATTTAGTGCTCACCGCTAACTAGCTTGATCAAGATCTGACCAGGGCCAGTAATACCCTTATTTTAAGTATCCTGGTAAAGCACAAACCTTAGTTTACCATGGTCCCAATTCTATTGTTTTACGACGTTGTACCATGGCACCTCTTTTATAGGGGAGTACCCGTAGGTAGTCTTCAAATCTGAAATTTTATCGTGTAAAGAATTTCGATCATCTGATTCTTAATTTTTCTGTGCTCCATCGAAACAGAATAATACACCACCTCCTCCATTTTGACCAGGGACGTGGCTAGAGGTTTCCGATGGGGGGGGGGGGGGGGGGGGGGGTAGGGTAGTGAATTTCCAACTCCGGGGAGGGACCTGGAGGAGGAAGACTCCCTCGGCCCCTCCGCTTAGTTGGAAATTCACTACCGAGAAAATTTTTGAAAATGAAGCCATGAAAGGGTGCATAAAATTGATTCTAGTAACTGAAATGCCAACACATTTATGATAGAATTATCAGGTTGTTATTATTTGGTATTCTTCTGGGAAATGAATATGTGCTAAAAAACTGCCCAAGCTTAGAACTTTGAACAATTCACACTCTCATTAAATCAGATCTTATGCAGGAATGATCAGTTTTCGATGTTTCATTATTTTGTAACTGTAAATGATGGAATTAACCCAGGATAACGAATTTACATGAAGCGATTTTCTTGAAGTGCATTTCGAGGATTTGTTTTTATTACGATAAGTAAACGTACTACAGAAATCTCGTACCGATTGGCATGTATACTTATGAAGCTCGATATTACGTACACTGTAGTTGTAAATAGTAACAGTTGGAAGTTTTGCCGATTTGAAACCGAGTTGGATTTTTGGGAAGTAAAGGAGACATCAACATCACTAAAGAAGCTCTAAAATCCAGATAGATGGAATTTCCAACTACTCACGACTTGCCCTCCGAATTTCTAATTATAGGAAATTTGGGCCAGGATTGGGGGGGTGCCCCCCTCCCCCCCCCCCCCCCCCCGTCACCACGTCCCTGATTTTGACTAGCTACGAAGCATGGTGTAAGCAATTGTAGTTTTGAATTATTTGCTCCCTTTTGTAACCAGGAAGAAAAACACAAGCATATCACATTCAGTAACTCGCGATTCTATTTTTGTTTTTTCAGAAGTTGGTTTTATTTTTTATTCTGATCTATCATCATTCATTAACACTTTACCTAACACGAAAAGCAGACGACACTTGCAAACAAAATTCGAGAATAACTATTTTTTTCACTTTTGTCTCAAAAACATAGGTTATGACCCCTCATAGGAACGAGCTCGGCGAGCTCGTTCCAAAGAGGGGTCATAACCTATGTTTTTGAGACAAAAAAAAAATGAAAAAATAATGAAAATTGATTGGCGATTTTTGTGAATAGCGCCTGCCGGTTTTGGCCGTTACGTTGAGTAAAGGGTTAACAACACTTTCGACATCTAGGCTCACTTCATGTCGGACAGTTTTACGGTCGGAGTATCCGGAGGGAGCCACCGAGCAGAGGCGAGCAACTGTGAGACTCCCCAAGGTACTAACTCCACACAAGCAGGGTTATCATTGCTTGAAGACAAGTTTATCATCGACGTGCAGTACGCCTTAGTAAACAGCGCCACCATACCCCCACGTGGGCATCGGGATTAAGTACCTTGCCCAAGGACACAACGCAGTTATCCCTGGTGGGGATCGGATCGTGGTCCCTTTCAATGTCGGAACCTTTGTGACACCAACTTCATTGGTTCGTTCGTTTGTCTGCGACATCAGTCACCGTTGACATACATGCTATACTGAGATCAAAAGAGTGGGAAGAGAATTTCGACCGAAATTCTCTACCCGCTTTGCAATGCGCGTCACTGTTGAATGTCATCTGTCGAAGATAGAATGCGAGAAAAATGAACTCTGTCGCTATTTTCGAATGTTTTCCTCGATGCGGTCTTGATTTCGCAGTATTTTAGTTACGAAATATTGACCGATTGGTGTAACAGAGTCGCGATCGGGTCATGCTCTGTTCGCGAAAAAAACCCCGCTTTTTTGATGATACTCTATTTATGTTACCGAATAGACCTTGATTGACAAATCCATGTGAGCTCTGTCATACAGGATATGATGACATATGTTCTCAAGAACAGACAGGGGAAGCATGGTTACAGATGGCTCAGAAGCTTTGCCTTTGGACTTCAAAGAGTTAATTAGGGAAAAGTGAATATCAAATTTATTATATGCTAGCCGCAAAAATACTGAACTGCTGAAACGGAAAGTGCAATATGTATTTCTCTGACCGGCACCCTGTTTTTGAAAGTCGTATTTAAAAATCGTATTTCTCTCTCGGTGCGACCGCTGATTACGTTCCTACGTTCCCAATCAATTGGTCGTTGTTCTCAACAAGCTTTCTCTGAAATTTAATTGTAAATAATGACAGTTTCTACAAAAATAGAATTACCGAGAAAAAGTGATGAGAATATAATAAAATGAATACATTCGGGTTTTTTTTTGTTTGAACACCATTTTCACATATAAAGCTCTTAACGGCATGGTACCGTCCTATGTGACAACTCTTATCACGAGATACACACCTGCAAGATCTTTAAGGTCATGTGCGTCCAACAACTTGACTCACACTTTTCGAAATGCCACGGCAGTAGGCAAACGGGCCTTCTCGGTTGCGGCACCATTTTTATGGAACCGTCTCCCTGATCACCTGAAGGCACCTCAATCTCTTACGAAATTTAAATCGTCACTAAAGACCCAACTCTTTACGCGACCTCCTGTATATAACTAATCGACAGCTTACACAGCACATTTGTTTATTTATCAGTGTAAAGCCTGAGAGCACCTAGGTGGATTCACGGCTATAACTATATTATTATTATTATTATTATTATTATTATTATTATTATTATTATTATTATTATTTTATGGAATAGTGAAAAGGGAGTATTTTGTTCCGCAGAAGTACTCAATTTGGCCATGACCGTGGTTCGCCATTGATCAGCTGATTAAACTTGAAGCAATTTCATTCAATCGGTTGTTGTTTTGAACATCATTGGGGGGGGGGGGGGGGGGGGGCGGTGGCTCAGTAGGTAGAGGTGCAGGCTTCAAGCAGAGAGGTCCTCGGTTCGAATCCCACCTGCGGCAATCGCGTTGTGTCCTTGGGCAAGACACTTCACCCCCATTGCCGTGTGGGGGCACGATGACGCCGTGTACTAAGACGTACTGCACGTCGATGGTACGCTTGTCTTCAACCAATCCAACCTTGCCTTTGCTGCAGTGCGGAGTTACGATGTTGGGGAGCTGGCAGCTGCTCGTCGTTGCTCGGTGGTTCTCTCCGGGTACTCCGGATTCCTCCACCCGTAAAACTGTCACGGTCATGATTAGCCATTGTGCATAAATATGTGACCTTAAACATCAATAAATAAATTGAACATCATTTGGCGAACTTCTCAGTAAAAATTGCAATTGCCACAAAAACAGCAAATATATCATTAATACCTGGGGCATATGATAAAAAGAATACCTGCGGTTTTCGTTTGAATACCCGAAACATCTCATTCGTGACTGAAAAGAAATACGGAATTTTCACGAGCGGCTGAAAGCTTTCAGCCGCTCGTGAAAATTCCGTATTTCTTTCCAATCACTCGTGAGATAATTTAGGACTTCAAACGAAATCCTATATATATTGGTATTTACATCGGTCTGAAAACTCGGATAAATTTCGGCCACGCCGCAGAATGCATCGAGTTCCAAACTGGTGTAGAATCCTATCCCGCTTATCTGATACAACGGGTTACCGATGGTTCAGGAGCTTTGCCTTTGCAAGTAAATAATTAAGGAAAAGGTGAATGCGCATGTGTATCGATATTTATATCGGTCTAAAACACGAATAAAGTTTGGATACTGCTTGGTATGCATCGGGTTTCAAATTGGTGTTAATTACTACACCCCATAACATAGATTGGTTTTCTCGAATATCTAACAGGACTGCGTCACTATGAGTATTGTTTGGGTCATGCTTTGGATACAACTATATGGCGTAAACACTTACTGGCGGCCTCTCTAATTTCTTCTTGTATTTTCAGTATGTAGTATCTGGATCCATTTCGCTGCTGTAAATTATTTGATGTGGTCGACAAAGTTCCTCGGTGTGTTTGACATTTTTTGTCCTCCTTTACGTAGAAAAACGAGAAACAGTCTCTCACGTTCACACATTCGAGGGAGCAGTACAACTTTGATATCCCCGTCAACCTACTGAGCACAGCGTCATTTGAAATTCTGTCATTAAAATTCTCCATAAAAGTTGCACTAAAATCACGATGACGTAGTTTTTCAAGTTTTATATTTGTTATGCTGGCGATAATACACAAGACGTATACTATGACGGTTTTCATCCTTAGTTATAGCAAACCGAACATGGCAGAACTGAGGAATTCGAGTGACTGTTTAATACGGTAATGCGAAGATTTCAAATGGCAACTGCCTATGAATATTTGATATTCTTTGAAAGTTCTTTAGGGACAATCAGAAATAATGGTATTATGTATCATGATAAATCGCCGCAGGGATTGTTGTGATATGTTGTACTTGCCTAATCCGCATCGTCATTTGTCAGCAGACTTGGGAATTTGTGACACAACCGTCGTAACGTATTCACGCTAAATTAGTCAAGTTTGAAAATGAAAGCGAAAAGAATCAAATATGTGAAAAGTAATGCAAGATAACTATTGAAATTTTAATAGCATATTGATTTCTAATACAGGTTTAAACCATCGTGTTAGGGGCAGGCTGCACTCTAAAATCGATTGGGTTAAAATTTAACTTAAATCAAATGGGTTGAGTGAACAGGAACTGAATTAGGTTCATATCAGTCAACCCAGCTGATTTGGGTCGACTTGTAACACAACTGATTTTAGGGTGTGGACATATATGTTGTCGGTGAAATTGCTTGCGTGTTCCCCTCAGGAAGATACCTGACCCCCAACTGCACCAACTCTACACATGGAACTTGATTACTGATCTCGATACAACTGGATTGGTGGAACGTCGTCACTCAAATTGCCCCACCTCCAAGATGAGGTCAAATCAACAATATAACTCCTCCAAACCCATGACATTTGATGACGTGAAAGCTATTACGCTTCATGGCGTTTACCTTGCATGAAAACTAATAACACTATACTAACCTTCACATCGAGGCACTCGTTCTTTTTCAATGACTAAAATATTGTATTTATTTAGCGTTTAACGACTCTTTTGACAGCCAGGGTCACCTCGTGTCGGATAGTTTTTAAGGGTAGAGGATTCTGGAGTACACGGAGAGGACCACAGAGCAACGGCGAACAACTGCCAGACTCCCCACATGCAGTGTTAGCATTTGTTGAAGACAAGTGCACCGTCGACGTGCAGTACGCCATAGAAAACAGTGCCACATGGGAAGTTAGGATCAGAGGCGACGGAAGCTAAAAAAGTGAGGGGTCATACGTTTCTGTGTACCGCAAGGGTGTAGGGTGGAAACTAATTTTTCTTCGGGGTGAGGGTGGGGGTGAAGGAGGTGTATTCATGCAAAAGATATAAATTTATATACGCTACACCTCACCATTGAACCCACCCTATTTAAGACACTAACCTCAGCGTATTTATTTTGTTTTGTTTTTACTTTTTACTTACCCCTTTCAACCCTGGTGGTATCGTCCATACCAATTCAATGACAGCAATTGGAAGAGGCCATATTAATTATTTGTTGGTAGACCAATTAATATTTTCAACGTGCAGCGTCTGGGCTGCAGGTTGAAAATAATGATTGGTTTTGCCCACACATTTACGTACCAGCTATTCTACCTACTGAATTTATAAAGTATCATGTTTAAGGGCCGGAAAAGCGGCCTCTCGGGATCAACGGGCTAATCATAACTTTGAAACCATCCTTTGAAATATGACGTTCCATTTGTGGCTGTCTATTTTTATTTTCAATAAAATCTTGAATCTTGAAAATCGATGTAGTCATATTGTATAGGTGATGTGTAGTGACCACAGGGGTTGTGTACGTTATGTCGGGAATGCCGTTCGGGTGCTTGTATTATTTATTTATTTATTGGTGTTTAAGGTCATATATTTCTGCATAATGGCTAACCATGACCGCTACAGTTTTATGGGTGGAGGAAGCCGGAGTACCCGGAGAGAACCATCTAGCAATGGCGAGCAACTGTCAGCTCCCCAACATACCAACTCCACACAGGCAGGGTTAGCATTGGTTGAAGACGGGTGCACCATCGACGTGCAGTACGCCTTAGTACACAGCGTCACGGTGCCCCCACGTGAGCAATGGGGGTGAAGTGTCTTGCCCAAGGACACAACGCGGTTGCCGCAGGTGGGATTCGAACCGAGGACCTCTCGGCTTGCAGCCTGCATCTCTACCAACTGAGCCACCGCGCCCCCTCGGGTACCTATAATTGGTGTAAAAAGTGTGGAGCACGTGTCCCTCTGGCCACCTGCCCCGCCGCCCCTGGTCAGGACGAAGTGCCTTACCCAAGGATGCAATGCAGTAACCTCTGGCGGGAATCGAACCGTGGACCGTTCGGTTTGAAATCCAAACCGTTACCACTGAGTCACCGCGCTCCCAACTAAAACATGTTGTATTTATTCAATTTGTATTGTCACGAATAATATTCACATCATCAACATATTCATTTTTTGCATACATTAATGTGTATTCTTTAACCCTTTACCAAACACGAAAGGCAGACGACACTTGCAAATAAAATTCTTGAATAACTAATTTTTTTTTATTTTTTGCGTCAAAAACATAGCTTATGACCCCTCATTGGAACGAGCTCGTTGAGCGCGTTCCATTGAGGGGCCATAAGCTATGTTTTTGAGACAAAAAGTGAAAAAAATAATGAAAATTGGATCGCCCGCGTAATTTACATTTAAGCAGCAGATAAAATATTATTTTTGCAAAAAAATTAACAAACCACATTTAAGCAGCAAATAAAATATTATTTTTCAAAAAAATTATACAAACCATATCATCGGGTATTGTCTTGCTGGAATAACTGCAATCCGACGTTAGCGTTGAACAACGGGACAACAACAGCGTTAAGAATTTCGTCCCTGTATTGATGTCCATTCAGATTACCATCGATGAAGATCAACTGCGTTCGATGGTGCAGGGATATTCCTGCCCGAACCATTACACTGCTTCCGCCGAAACGGTTGCATTCCCGCATGCACGCATCAAAAAACCATTCTCCACGTGGCGATACACTTTTGCCCTACTATCAGCGCGCCGTAGATAAAATTTCAATAAAACCATATCCCGCGATCCCTCAGTGGAACCAGCTCGTTCCACTGAGGGGTCACGGGATATGGATTTATTGAAATTGTTTCAGAAAATTAAAAAATTAAATTATTAAAATAATATTTTGTAAACAATTAAGCCTGATTCTGAACATCGCCCACGATATGCTCGATCTTTAGGCGAGCTAAAAACTTCCCGCCTTGAAGACTTTAAGTTATTTTGATGAATTGAGGTAACATAATCAGAGGTTTGCGGCTCGGGGCTTATGTTCGACCGAGACGCTTCCAATGAGACCATACCCTTAGCTCAAAACCCATATCGTGAAATGGACAAGACAACTTTTACCGGTCACAAGTTTAGTAAATAAACCGCTCCTGTACCTCACAGCTTCACTGGTCAAATAATCCAAAAAATCAGATAAAGGTCAAGGTCACTCCATCTTGTTTCAAATCGTAAACCGATTTGTAATTTAAACAACTCTTCATTCGGACCACCATCTGCTGCGCGTGTGAAAAATATACAAAAATGAAGTGGTTTTGAAGGCACTCCGTTGTTTGAATAATTGCGAAATGGGCAACCTCATTTTAACCCTTTACCTAACATGAAAAGCAGACGACACTTGCAAAAAAATTCTTGAATAACTATTTTTTTTCATTTTTTGGCTCAAAAACATAGGTTATGACCCCTTGTTGGAACGAGCTCGACGAGCTCGTTCCAACGAGGGGTCATAACCTATGTTTTTGAGACAAAAAATGAAAATATTTTGAAAATTAATTGGCGATTTTTGAGAACAGCGCTGGCCGGTTTTGGCCGTTACGTTGGGTAAAGGGTTAAATAGTTCGCATGCTGACATCATATGATAACATATGGTACTGGAACAGTTAACAGAAAAAACTACGAGAGCTCACGTCCAATCAGAGGGCGCGAATTTAGACTTATTGGAACATTGTACAGTGCTTTCGAGTTTCGTGTGGAGAAAAATATTATATCCTGTCGTATTATTAATAATAATAATAATAATAAAAATAATAATAATAATAATAATAATAATAATAATAATAATAATAATAATAATAATAATTAAAAAAAAAAATCCATATTTTAATAATATGCTGAGTCAAAAAAGAAAGTATAATAAACTTTGAGAAGCAATTATTTTAGTATTATCGACTTTAATCCCGAACAAATTATTGTAAATTCATATTTCGAGTCTCGCGGTATGAATTTGCGATAATTTCATGTTCTTACTGTTGCCAGCGTCACGTCAGGACGTCGCAATTCAGACATGGGGTGAAATGAAAAGTTCACACATGCAGTCAATAGCGTGTATGTCCACCGTTTGCCTCTTGGATGGCAAGACATCGTCGGCGCATGGACCTGATAAGTCTCTGGATGTCACCCTGTGGTATTGCGTTCCACTCTTGCCTTAGAACATTACGTAAATCGCCTAATGTCGAAGATCATGAAGTCGTACCCGACGGTCCAATCGATCCCAAAGATGTTCAACTGGCGACAAATCTGGCGAAAGTGGGGGCCAGGGAAGAAGTTCGATGCTGTGCACCTCACGAAAGTCACGACAGATACGCGCGACGTGACATCGGACATTGTCTTGCTGGAATAACTGCAATCCGACATTAGTGTTGAACAACGTTTAAGCAGCAGATAAAATATTATTTTTCAAAAAAATTAAACAAACCATATCATCGGGTATTGTCTTGCTGGAATAACTGCAATCCGACGTTAGCGTTAAACGACGGGACAACAACAGCGTTAAGAATTTCGTCCCTACATTGCTGTCCATTCAGATTACCATCGATGAAGATCAACTGCGTTCGATGGAGCAAGGAAAGGAAATTCCTGTCCAAACCATTACACTACCCCCGCCGAACGGTTGCATTCTCGCACGCAAGCATCAGAAAACCGTTCCCCTCGTGGCGATACACTCTTGCCCAACCATCAGCGCGCCGTAGACAAAATCGTGATTCATCACTAAAAAGAACTGTGCTCCAACTCTGCTGAGTCCAACGAACACACTGTCGTACCCATTCCATTCTGACGGTACGATGACGTTGGGTAAGGATTGGTCCGTGGTATGGACGCCTACTTCGGATGCCGTGTTCAGCGAGTCTGTTGCGGACAGTTTGTGTACTGATTCTATTGCTAGTTCTACCAGGAGTAATTGCTGCTGTCCTCGTCGCTGGAAGGAAGCGATCCCGCAAGTGTGACGCCCTGATGTGTCGGTCTTGTGCAGGGGTAATAACTCTTGGTCGACCTGAGGGTGGTCGGTCGGCAGTAGATCCATTGGTTCTATACCTTCCAATGAAACGGTAAATAGTGGCCACAGTGACCCCAAACCAAACAGAGGGCGCATCAGGAGGTATCCCAGCCTCATGCATACCATAGGGCCCGCAACCTCTGATTTTCGGTTAACCCTGGCATTTTTTGAAATGTCGGAAGACAAAAACTAGCGTCATTTCTCAATAACCCAGGCTCTCTAGCACAACATAACACAAAAAAAAATCGTCGGTCACCCATTTAATTTGACATTCTAGGGTAGCACGCGCTATTTTGAAATGAGTAGTAAAGTTGTATACGGATGGGTGGACAACAACAACATGTCAATAAACTCTTTGCACGACTTCTTGTCCACACACATGCAACATTAGAACTATTATATTTCATCCTTTATGCTATTTTTTTCACATTTGTTTCTATTATACTTTCTTTTTTGACTCAGTGTATAATTAAAAATAGCTCCGCATAGTTTTTGGTCTTCAGAATAACATGTAATCTAAAGTACAATCACCGTGGAATGGTCGAAATCCACACGTGGGTAGTGATATCCACGCATACATTTACAAGGTAATAAAAATCGTCATCATCAAACTTTTAATTAATGAAGCCCTGGGTTGTACCCCCCCCCACCCCGGTGCTTCATTTATTAATTTTTATGCTTATTCCTATAATTAGTACGCACAATCTAATATTAATGCGTCCGTGGATATACTGCCCACACCGTGGAAAGTGACCAGTCCATGACGGCCGCACTGTAGCCACACGAATGTCTGGCGATAACTAATGAGACGGGGTGGGCGTCTTCAAATGTCTATATATTATTTAACCTGAGGCAGACCGGTGTGACAGGAATGGAAGTCCGTAGGAAAATTAGTCCCTCTGGACTATTATTCCGCGGAATTATAGTCCTAGGTCTAACATTTCTAGGAATAGTAGTCCGCCGGACTACTATTCCTAGAAATGTTAGACCTAGGACTATAATTCCGCGGGATAATAGTCCAGAGGGACTGACGTTCCTACGGACTTCCATTCCTTTTACACCGGCAGCAAATCTTTATTTACAAAGGTAAGATTTTCACTTGTTAAGAGCAAGCGTAAGTGTTTTGTTGATGTATAAGCTGAGAGTTTGATTTTGTATATTAATTTAGAAGTTGAAATAAAAGTGCTAGATAGATGTACACTTTAAACAGTATTTGAAATGAAAGTTTTTTTTTATAAAAATATTGAAATAATAATTACTTAGTGCGTATCATCACAGTTAATTAAGGACAATTGTGCTGATACAAACAAACATACGAACACACAAGACTAATTGCTATAATAATACCCGACCGATAATGGATTAGGTCATTTATGGTCTCTTCGCCAGCATAAGCCCTTTAACCAAGAACACGACATCAAAATCTATTAGTGCTGGTTTAATTGTATATTTTAGATAATTTTTCAGAAAATTTATTTGAACAACATCATATCACATTAACCCTCATTGGAACGAGCTCAACGAGCTCGTTTCAAGGAGGGAAGGTGACATGATTTGTTGAAATATTTTGAAAAATATTTCTTTTTCAACTGGTCAGTTTATACATTTCGCATCCGATTCGGTAAGTAAAGGGTTAGAAATGCTGTATTCTGATAACACTGATGGAACTAAAACAAATTGTAGAAAAAAATCGATAAATACTAATCGAATTTGTAACCTTCAGCTTTGAGGTGTTAACCTTACATGCTTCATATATCTGTATTTTAGATCCAAGGTGGTCCAATTAAAACTCACATAATTGTAAAAAAATAGGAACGGGCAGTCTCACGGCACTAATCGGTATACTGGTGGCCACTTAACATCCACGTTGGATACTCTAAATGTATTCGTTGACAACTAACATGCAAAATGAGCCTGTGGCCTTGATCACTCATTCAATCACGTGTAATTTCTAAATTGATTAGTATACTGTAGTATGCAAACTATGGTAACAGTCCAGTATAATGTGTGGACATACATGATACAAACGGACAGACAAACAACAGCAGCGAATGCAATGCCGTAACCCAGATCTTATTAGCGTTTATCTTACAATCAACATGTAATTTGTCTGTATTAACTCCACAACTGTCGAGTATCCGACCCCCTGATACAGATGTTTGTATCTGGGAGTCGGTTACAAGCACGTTCCTTTCGCGTGAATTCCATTTTTTTTCTTTTTGTTCATCCGTACGAATAAATAGTTCGTTATATATTCGTCTACATTCTTGAATTATCCTCAATATATTGTAAGATAAAATGATTATTACCATTATGTGGATGTACAAAATATGTATCCGAGTCTCGCTCCGGGTTCTAAGGGTAGATCACGACTCGTCTTCGACTCGTCGTGATCTGCCCTGAGAACCCGGAGCTCGACTCGGATACATATTTTGTACATCAACATAATGGTAATAATCTCTATGTCCCATTTGATTCCGTTTCGAACTCCATTTGAAATATTAAAAGTGTGTTTTGCGAACCCTATTATAAAATAGTCATAATAGTATAAACTTACATGTTTGCCGTACGATCTTGACCTTTGACAACTTGTAGTGTGGTGGCTTTTAGCAGATAAGCCGGGACAGTGCCGCCTTGAAGATGCATCGATTTGCTATACAGTGAGTTCGAAAAAGTGGGCCAGAGTTAGAATTATTTAGCTGCGTCTTTTCTGTATATTACAGATATTGCGCAGTTGTGGATGCTTTCGAGTCATTCTCCAATAAAGCGTTTGTTGGAGAGTGAGTTGTCGTTCTTGGACTAACTTCAGTGGTTGGTATTTGCAGTACTGTAAACATTACGACTCGATTTGATGGCATATTTTCAATTTTTCCAAGAGGAGAATACAAAGGATCCCATCCACCAACCCACCCTGGAGCCAGTAATATCAAAGTTTTACAATTGTATTTTCTAGAATTGCATTTTCTACTTATTAATATAACTGACTAAAATGAATCATTAGCATTTTAAAATATATGGCAGTTTGCCAACTGGTAAATTGCCAGGCTTTTCAAAATGCTAATGATTCATTTATACCCATTTAAAGTCATAACTAGAAAACACAATTCTAGAAAATACAATTGTAAAAGTTTTATAGTATTTGACCCTGTTCTCCCGTAGGAACAAAATGTGCATAGCAATCAATATGACATGACGGGGGGGGGGGGGGGGGGGGGGGGTGGGGCTTAGTATGTAGAGGTGCGGGTTGCAAGCCGAGAGGCCCTCGGTTCGAATCCTACCTGCGGCAATCGCGTTGTATTGTGTTCTCGGGCAAGACACTTCACCCCAATTGCCCACGTTGTGGTACGATGACGCTGTGTACTAAGGCGTACTGCACGTCGACTGTGCACCTGTGTTCAACCAATGCAAACCCTGCTTGTGTGGAGTTAGTACGGTGGGGTGTCTGACAGTTACTCGCCGTTGCTCAGTAGTTCTCTACGGGTACTTCGGCTACCGGCACCCGTAATAACTGTGCGGCATGAGGTGACTCAGGTTATAGAAAGTGTCGTTAAACCCCAATAAATAAATAATGTCTACGATTTGTGTGTTTGTACAAGCCGATGTTGATTGTCATGTCATATTGATTGCTATGCACATTTTTTTCCTACCGGAGAACAGGGTCAAATACTATAATACTTTTTCAATTGTATTTTCTAGAATTGTATTTTCTAGTTATTACTTTAAATGGTTTTAAGTGAACCATTATCATTTTGAAAAATACGGCAAATTGCAATTTGGCAAATAATTGCCATATCTTTTAAAATGTTAATGATTCATTTTAGTCAGTTATATTAACCCTTTACCCAACGTAACGGCCAAAACCGGCCAGCGCTATTCTCAAAAATCGCCAATTAATTTTCAAAATATTTTCATTTTTTGTCTCAAAAACATAGGTTATGACCCCTCGTTGGAACGAGCTCGTCGAGCTCGTTCCAACGAGGGGTCATAACCTATGTTTTTGAGACAAAAAATGAAAAAAATTAGTTATTCAAGAATTTTTTTTGCAAGTGTCGTCTGCTTTTCATGTTAGGTAAAGGGTTAATAGAAAAAACAATTGTAAACGTTTTATAGTACTGGCTCCAAGGTGATTTGGTGGATGGGATCATTGGTGTTCTCCTCTTGAAAAAATTGAAAATATGCAGTACGTCTTAGTACACAACGCAACCGTGCCACCCCATGTGGGCAATTGGGATTAAGTGTCCCAATTCTAGAAAAAACAATTGTAAACGTTTTATAGTACTGGCTCCAAGGTGATTTGGTGGATGGGATCATTGGTGTTCTCCTCTTGAAAAAATTGAAAATATGCAGTACGTCTTAGTACACAACGCAACCGTGCCCCCCATGTGGGCAATTGGGATTAAGTGTCTTGCCCAAGGACACAACGCAGTTGTTGCAGGTGGAATTAGAACCGAGGATCTCTCTGCTTGCTGCTTGGATCTCTACCTACTGAGCAACCGCGCTCTCATATATTACAGGTATTGTGCAGTTGTGGATGCTTTCGGGTCATTGTCCAATAAAGCGTCTGTTGGAGAGTGAGTTGTCGTTCTTGGTTTATCTCTCCCGGTTGGTATTTGCAGTATTGTAAACATTACGATTCGATTTGATAGCATATTTTCAATTTTTCGAAGTGGAGAACACCAAGTTCCCATCCACCAACCCACCCTGGGGCCAATACTATACTATTAAAAAAGTAGGGGGTATCCAAACTGACATTTTCGGAAAATGGTATTGGATACGCGTGATTGGACACATCAATATGGTACCAAGTTTAGTGTGGATCATAAATGTCACCGGCCCACGAAAACTTCGTGCAGGTTTTTCTCACGAGTGCCGTGTTAATGTCCGCGAGGTACGTTTTGAAATTTTCATTTATCCTGGACGGGCATTTCCGGAGATCTCATCGTTCTTGTCTTGGTATAAACTCGTTCATCAATAGTTTCTGGTCGAAACGTATTTTTTAAGGTATGTGAGGACTGACTGATACGTGACGAACGTTTACGTGCCGTTGGCATGTTTGAATCTGGCAACAGACAGACTGCAGTGGCTCACATTCTCCACGTTACTCAATCGGTGATTAAAAGGTTTTTATCACGCAACCGCCAGATAGGCAATGTTGATGACAGACGTCGGTCAGGTAGTCCAAGGGCGACAACTGCTAACCAGGATTGTTTCACCCGAATCACAGCATTACGTAACCGCCATCAAAGCGCCCTCAAAAAATGGACATCGACAGATATGCGAGTCAGTGGTCAGACTATCCGAAATCGCCTACACAGATGGAATTTGTACGCTCGACGACCTCGAATAATTCCACGTTTGACTGAACGTCACATCGCAGCAAGCGTAATTGGGTTGGAGCACGAAAACGCTGGAGCAATGTCATGTTTTCCGATGTTCACTCTCGACTTCCACGACAGGTGAAACAGAGTGTGGCGGCGGCAGAACGAACGATACCATGACGTGACCGTTAGTCAACACGATCGTTTTGGCGGTGGATCGGTTATGGTGTGGACAGGCATAACCATGGAAAGCAGAACAGCATTACATGTCATTCAAGTGCGTGTCACAGGGAAGTACTACAGTGACAACATGTTAGCAGCTCATGTGGTGCCATTTGCGCGACGTCACGGCCGTCGATTCATTTTTCAAGACGACAATGCAAGAGCACACAGAGCCCGTGTCTCTACAGAGTTCATCCAAGAGCAGAACATCACTACAACACTAAGTCCAGACCTTTCACCAATCGAGCACGTCTGGGATATGCTTGACAGGCGCCTATGACAACGCCAACAGCCCCCTACCATTGTACAGGAACTCGCCGCTGCACTGCACGAAAAATGGAATAACATCAGTCAAGCTGATATTGGACGTTTGGTGAGGAGTATACTACGTCGAATCCGCGCATGTCTCGCGAACCGAGGAGGATTTACAAGGTACTGAGGTCTTGGACTGAATGTGGTCTTCTACAGCTCAGTGCGTGGAATGTGTACTTGCCAGATACCCAAGTCTTTCTGAAATCATTCGTCAGATGCCACAGTGCAATGCTTCAACTGCCTATTTGATGAAAATATAAATGTATTTCTTCATATATGTCACTTTTATCAAATATCCCCTACTTTTTTAATAGTATATAAAGCTTTAACCATTGTATTTTCAAGAATTGTATTTTCTACCTGTTAATATAACTGACGAAAATGAATCATTAGCATTTTAAAAGATATGGCAATTTGCCAACTGGCAAATTGCCAGACTTTTCAAAATGGTAATAATTCATTTAAACCCATTTAAAGTCATAACTAGAAAATACAATTGTAGAAACTACAATTGTAAACGTTTTATAGTATTTGACCCTGTTCTCCAGTAGGTAAAAAATGTTCATAGCAATCAATATGACATGGCAATCAACATCGGCTGTACTCTGCACATCACACAAATCGAAGGCATGACCGTTGACAACTTTGTCGGCGTAATTATGACACACAATTACGTACACAGCGGTAGCTTTCCCATTGGTGTGATCGCCGTTTTGGCAAAGCTATTCAACAGCACCACAATGTATATTGTCACATAGTTATGGCGGCACTCGTTTGTTTAAAAGAAGTGATATATTTCGAAGAGTTGATAAGAGCAAATGCTGTATTCAACAAATATCACCCCAAGCTCTGCAATACCTGGGCGATGAAGGATATCTTTCGAGAACTGAGGCAATGAATTGGGACAGTGTCAGCTCTGACATAAACAAAAACCTGTGAAAAATTTCAGTAATCTTTATTAAGGGGACGTCCAACCTAACTTTGGTCAAATTTCATGTAATTGTCTTTCAATTCTAAAAAAGGCCCTAAATGAATAACCCCAATAAATTATATACCAAAGTGCTTGGAATGAAACATATAACATGTGGAAACTGAAATTTACCATAGAACTGCTGACATGTGTAAATAGCACCACCTGAAAGTCTTCTATGGCATAAGTAAGAGAACAAAACAATAAAATACCTCAAAATAAAATAACAGCTGTATTCTATAAACATTGAAGTACATACTCGAAGAAATCTTTTCCTAATTCATGAAAGTAATAAAGATTGAGACTAAATGTTATAAGTGGAGTGCTCACTGATTGAAAACAGACATTTTCTTTTGTTTATGTTTTGATTTGGGGAGTTCAACAAAGGTCAACTTGAAGGAGTCCACCAGAAGAAGTATGGAAGGACAAAAGAGTGTCTCCCAATATAAAGATGTATGTGTCACTGTGGTGGTTTGGAAAGAAACTATGATATTCTCCTATGTAGAATGCACTGCAAAGTCATACGTTGTAGTTGAATAAATATATTTACAAACCCCTTGGACTGTAACCCCTTTTATCCCCTGCATCAATTTGATAGTGATTAAATTGTTAAATTTGTCTGGTTTATCAATAAGTATAATCGCTTTGTTTACTCTTGGACATCAATACATTTATGATATCTGTTGAAGAAATAAGGGTACCTGTAACCTGTCACTGCAATAAACCATCTAATGTACTTAAAAGTACATTGTTATTCAAAACACATCAAATCAACCTTACATAACCATTATTGCATGTACTTTCCCTAAGGAGGCTTATTGGCATATTGAGCTCAGAAGGACACATCCAGAGGGTCTCACATATTGTTTTCAAGAACGCAGTACACAAAGCAATCCCCAAAAGGTGAAAAGTGAGCTCCATTTGACACAAAAAATTTCCCCCCGGGGGGGGGGGGGGGGGGGAGGGCTCTCTTCCTTGTATGACTCTACCTCCGGCATTCAAGACATATGCCTTTTTTCTCAAAGTTTAACTCTTTTTTCTTTTTGAAGATCCTGGCCACACATGTTCCAAACACTATCAGACAGGTAACCCTCCAAATAAGTGTATCTGCAAAAATCATGTTACCTTGCAAAACATTCTTTTTAGTTAGACTTTAAGTTCGGGACCTTTCATGCTTCTTACTTCCAACTATAACACTTAATTTATCGATTAATGGGTGAATAGAAAAGTCCTGTCATAATCAACATTTTGAGTTCCATAAGCCTTCATAACAGCTCCGATAAAAGTGTCAAACATCAGATTGGTGGCTTTATACAGAATATTCATTAGGTTGTTGCTTGATAAGTAATAGGAACAAAATCTTTACCAGAAATATTTTGTAGCTGTACATTTGAGGGTATCAGCAGGCACTTTCTAACAAATTGTAACTAATCAACTAGCTATAAACAAAATTTTCTAACTCAAAAGAGTGAAAAAGTACCACAACTCTGAAAAAATGTGGGAAGAAACACATGCTACAGCAGCTACACAGGCATTGTTTCCCCATGATGCTCGATCACAACACCAAATATCCTTCAAATTGGAGTAGCAGTGGTTGAGACACAGGGGAGAATGTTGGTATACGTAACTAATGATTAATGGGTTAGACTAAGAGGACAGAGGTCACCACTGCACGGCACTAGATGCACCTTTGATTTTACAACTTCCAGGTCTGGGACATAATAATCGCAACACACTCACCTTATCAATTCATAATTTCAGTAAAATAAAAGGAATTATCAATTTTAATTAATTTATATATGATGGGAAATATTTGGCTTCTTTCGCCTTCTCGTTCTATTAATTACCACAAACAATATCACTTGGATGCCGACAAACGAAACTGAACGCATGTGGTCTGGTTAAAAAGTAACTCGGCATGGATAATGAAGAAATTGCGAATATTTCGTGTATTTCATTTGTTTAAAAGCCAATTGCAGCTAATTTTGACCGTGGATTCGATAATTCGTTCGGTTGTGACCACACGGTCACGCTGACAGCGGTTATATTTATTATGATATGCAAATTGGGAGATAGTTTCCGGTGAAAGAGATTTGTCACATTTGTCAGTGTAAAACGATGACAAAAGACACTGATTGACGCTTGTGTTAGTATGGTTGGTTGCAAGAAAAAACTAAATTCTCAGCATCGTCCCAACGCACCTTATTTAAAAGCGCGAATGCATCATTTTCAACCCATCTTGAATCGGTCCTTTGCCGACATCAACACCGTCCGTGGCGAAGATCCATGGTAACTGTGAAGTAAATAACTTCACAACATCGGGGGAAATCAACACGCTCAATATAGTTCCAGGTCACTTGGAATAAAAGTGATTTCTGAAGCATTCTGCTTACTTTGTTATGAATATTGCCTTATTTTATGTGTATCGTCCAGATTTTATACACTCGGTTATTTTTTTCCAAGTGGTTCATGTTGTTTTTCTAGTGCGCAATAATTCATATTTTTTGTCAACAAAAAAGTTCAGACGGCCTGTAAACACGAGAGGGAATTTCGAACCATATTTTGCAGTTATGACATTAACAGCTCAAGTATTTGCTGTCACCTATTTGCAAATCCGCTCATACATTGTCTAGAACAAATAAAGGGCGTGATCACGTCCTTGCATTCTTACGCCCGTCCAAATTGAGTATTTCTGCAAGAACCACATCGTAATCACATGACCGGAATAAACATCATTGAAACATGGCACATCCGGAACATCCAAAATTTGTGTTGGTGTTATTACATTCAAACATCAAAACCCACCAGAGTGTGTGCTAAGAAAATGCTTTCTCCGAGTCTGTAGTATGTTATCATTATATTGAGGACAAGGCTGTCGAATTACCGATTATTTTGTGGTTTTACCGGTTCGTTACTTATGCCATTGGCAAATTAATCTTCTTCAAAATCATAAAATTCACTTTTTTCCTGAAAAAAATTATATGTACCTTTTCTATGCACTTTACTCATTATTTTGATATTTTATTTGCTTTTCCTTACTTCTCTTATCTGTTTCTGAGGCATTGGGAAAAATATCAACAAATTGACCAAAGTTAGGTTGGACGACCCCTTAAAGTATTTGAACCCATTCACGCACTATTCTGCACTTTCTCGCCTAGTGATATTATACAACGTTTCACACATAAAATAAAAACAAGAAGTACGATAAAAATGACTTTTCCCATATAATGATAGCAAGATTGTGCTGACTCAAAAAAGAAAGTATTGAATGGAATAGAAAAAAATGTCAAATTAAGGAGTGACAAAACCCGCTGTAACCATCAGCTGTTCAAGCGTAAGTTATACCTTGAGGGAGCAGCTCAGTTAATTTAATCGAGACTTGATATTGTTTCTTTCTGGCTAATTGTGCGTCTTTTGTTTGTCTAAGAAAACAACTCTGTGACAGGTCGTTTACTGAATCCAGAAACTGTTGAAATTTACGCAAGTTTCAGCAAGGGATTAACCCTTTAATCAACGAATCGCCCGCATCCGCCCGCGTAATATGCAAAATCAGCAGCTGAAAAAATATTATTTTTCGAAAAATTTCAACAAAACCATATCATGTGACCCCTCTTGGGAACGAGCTCGTGGAGCTCGTTCCAAAGAGGGGTCACATGATATGGTTTTGTTGAACTTTTTTGAAAAAAATTAAAAAATGATATTAAAATAATAAATTTTGAAATCGTCTGCAATGGGTAAAGGGTTAAGGTACTATTTTTAGGAGAAATTTGTTTACTTTGAAATATCTTGTTTATTGATAATGAACATACGATCGTTCGGACATGTTCACTCGGGCCAAGCCCTCGTGAATAACCTCGCGATTGAATATTCAACATCACTTGCTTTCTGTGGTGTAACCTATACTTAACGCACGCTTTGAAACAAAGAACTTCGCATACCAACCGGAAGGACTTCATATTAATCTCCTCAACACAGAAGAGTTCGTGGAACCCAGTGGAGATAACTTATTTATCGACATAGCCTATAATAGGGACATACTTATTATCGTTAAGTTCGTACTATCGTCCTCTTTTCGCACCTTGGTAAGTATAATCTTTCAAAAACGAACCCACTGCGTCTAAAAACATTTCCTGCTTTTGTGTGAGAACTATTTAATTCTGCCTGTTCACTCTGTTATTCGTTGATTTATTGAACGGAATGATAAAGGGATGATGTCCCGAACTATTTTTTTCACCTTTTTCTCCGAGTTGGTATACTATCGATTTGCAATAGAGATGGTTTGGTTTGATAATGGGAAACTTTTTCGGGGCAGTCAAAATACTGAAGCTTCCATATGTTAGTAGCCGTTTTATCCACCAAGTGTTTTAGATAAGTTACACCTTGCACGTTCCCCACACCAATACAACACGTGTTGGTGCATGAAATTTTGTGAAAATGACCAACAGGCGAGATGAATCTGATTGCACAGATTGCCGGTATACCTAAATGCTCTCTATGTGGACTGTGTGGCAGTCCACATAGAGACATTTCGATATAACAGCCATCTATTCTGTCTTTACTTCAAACAATATTCATTAGTGAAAACACTTTAGTTACAAACAATATGATTTACAATAAAGGAAAGAAATAAATTATTATTATGAAGCAATGAATACAGCATACAGAAACATTACTACAGTTAAAACTAGAAGTCCTGTCGTGAAATGCGCACAAATAGCAAGCTTATCTACGGGTTAATCTACGCGTTATGACCATCGTAAGACTATCAAGTTCTGTACATATGGCCTGTGCACAAGCAGTGTTTCAGCCAATGGACCTCCGGGTATCCCGGAGGTCCATTGGCAGAAACATTGCCTGTGTTTGCTATGAGTAACCAGGAGAACCTGCCGTGCATTGGATGCCATTCGATATGGCAAATGCGCACTATTTCGACGCGCAATTAAGCCTAGATAAGCGCACAGTTCGTGACAGGACTAATCTAGTTTTAATTGTAGGTAAATCACAAAATGAATGGATTCGACAGAAGCTTGATGCTTATGTTGGTCGTCTCCCTAGGCCTTTGGATTACAAAATAGGTATTACCGGAACTATTGGCGGAGTACCAAAGGCAAATTGTTTAAACAGTGTGATGAAGGATATTTAAGTATATAGATAGATACTTTAAAAGTAGAATGGAATTACAGTGATAAAATAAAATATAAGGTAGTATAAGATGAAGCCAACATGGAATCAAACACAAGCAGCCGAGAGACGAACGACGTTCAGAAAACGTGTAAAAGGACACTGAGTTGACGCAGCATACATACCCTCGAGGGGGGCACAACAATAAGAGATAGAACAGGCCTTGAGGTATCAGTTGATAATCTACCCGACAAGAGAACAGATTCAGCCATTGTATTTAAGAGAGTCATGGTGGCGCGGTACTCACTGCCCTGTTATCAAGGCGATCTGTGGCCACACTGTATTACACTGTTCTAATTAAGGAATAGTGCATGGCTTGGAGTTGACTACGCTCATATAGTGCCCAGTGAGGTGGTGTAGTTCCCGCCGCGAAGCGGAGGGAACTACACCACCTCACTGGACACTATATGGGCGTAGTCAACGACAAGACATGCACAAATCCTTATATTATATCGAACACCCATAAAGAAAAACATCTGTCCGATTTGTTAATCTGTTACCAAGGTAGCAGCCTTACCAACCAGCGTTATATAGAAAAAATACCATGTAGTTTTTAACATTTTCTTCTTCCAAAACACGGCTAACTTGGATTATTGATATGAGCAGAAGACAGATTTTGAATCGGTCGGCAAGGGTAAACAAAACATTTCCCCCAAACGGAACTGTGTATTCTAGAATCGCGCAACTCGCGAATGAAAACTAAAATTTTCGAAATTTGGCAACGCAGTTTGGTAATTTCCACACATTTGTCACACATATACATTACCGAATGGGTCAGCACGGGATACAAACTCCGAAGATTCAATTGAATTCCATTATTTATTCGTTTACTGCACTATACATACAATTAAATAGCGAAATAATATGAGCAGCGAAACAAACGATTTTTCATATCCGGACGCGTTCTCATGAATGTTGGACCCAGGTATGGATCATTCTCTTCGAAACGAGATATGGATCATCTTCTCAAGGAATAAAATGAACGTCTCGGAAAATGTGACTTCAACAATGGAAAAGCGATACATTTTTCCACAAAAATTTCTTTCCGGGTCGTTTTGTGGATGTTGTGCCTCTGTGAATCGATTTTTAAATTTAGCCTGATCAGTTTTATTCGCCCTGTATGAAAAGAAAACTGATATAGTAGTGTGCTAAAAATAGAAAACATGTAGTGCCTGGTCAGTTCTGTGGATGCAAACTACATAGGGAGAGGAATACAAATTATCTGCTTGAAGCGTTTCGTTTCCATAATGTATTCCTGCCCCTTTTCAAATACAAGGCGATTTGCATCTTTACTTAAGTACTCCGATCCGTACAGAAGTATAGTGACGTTCACATGAAACGGTATCTGCCCAATGGTGCTGGCCTGGGCATTCGAGTAGAGCTGACATGACAGCAAGAAATGGTCAGACGATTCGACTACACCGCATTGAGAGTTGGGCGACAATGACAGGTGGTTTGCATGTCGATGCGAATTAAGATTACTATAACACGGACAGAGACTGCAGACTGCAGTGGTATATCTGTGCCTCATGACACTTAGCATTACTAAAGAAAGAGGGTGGCCGTTGGTTATTACAATTTAGGAATCTCTTGCAATTGTTAATTGAACTGTTTTGTCGAACAGGCAGCGGAATGTTATTCCACAGTTTAGTTACATTGGGAATGAAAGAAGACTGGTATAACTGGGTGCGGCAGAAGGGTACGCGGTGGTTATCACTTGTACGCAGCACATGGCTCATGTTGGTTGCTGATATGACAGGGGGCACTTTGTTTGCAAGATGTGTAGGTGTTATATGGTGGTTCATTTTAAAGAACTGCATAAGCTTGTGTATCCGACGTCTATCTGAAGGGGATCCCAACATGTTTCAATATATAATAAGGCTTTACTTGAGCTCATGGTTGCTCCAGTGACGATTCTGGCCGAAGCTATTTGTCTATTCTTCTCTTTGTCAGTGGCATTAGTTTCAATACAGTTGTCCCACACTGTGTCTGCATATTCTAAGAGAGGTCGGATGAAGGCAAAGTAAATTCTCTCAAGTACACTTCTGTCGAGGACAAATTTATGCATCCCCATCAGGTCTATGCGTACCCAAACCTTTGAGCAAATACGGTAAATATGATAATTCCATGTACAATTGTTATTTAATGTAACACCTTAGTGTTTGTGGTTACTTACCTCGATTATTTGCGCATTGGAGAGATACAGTACGTGGAGAGTGGATTATAACTAAATCAACAGCAGAGTGGAGTTATCACCCAAGCTATAACTTTCAAATTTTGTACATAAGGACAAAAAACACAAGCAATGTTTCAGCCAATGGACCTCCGGGTTTAACCCGGAGGTCCATTGGCTGAAACTTTGCTAGTGCTGGTTATGCTTTGCAACAAATTTTCAATTATTCCTCGGGTGGAATCTCCACTCTGCGGGTGATTTAGTGATAATACACTCTCCACGTACTGTATAAAGGTGGGTGTAATGACGGATTACTTTTGCATAATTTCCGTCTTAAATTCTGCCAACCACGTTTTTGTCCAGTTTTTGGTTGTTTCTGAATCACCGTTAATTAAATTAGCAGCTTGAATCGGATCTTCCATAATAAGGAAAATGGACGTATCACCCACAAAAAGTCGTATATTAACATTTAAATTTTCTGTTATGTTCTTAATATATATCAGAAGCAGAGAATCGACCCCTGGGGACTCCAGAGCAGACAGTTCTCCACGATGAGTACTCAGATGCTATAGTAACTTTTTGTGTTCTATCAGAAAGATATGATCTCAAAAAGTCCAGTAGGTCATCTTCAGTGCCGACTTTCTCAAGCTTGCAGATCAAACCGGCGTGCCACACTCTGTCAAATGCTTTACTGACATCGCAGAAGAGATCCCTTACCTCTTGCCTTCACCCGGGGCATGACAACATTCATCATATATATATATCGGTTAGTTGGAGAACCGTCGAGTCGTTTGGTGTGAATCCGGACTGAAATTGACTAAGGAGATTCTTGTCAGTGAGAAATGTCCAGATGCGCTTAACCCTTTACCTAACAAGAAAAGCAGACGACACTTGCAAAAAAAAAATAATTCTTGAATAACTATTTTGTTTTCATTTTTTGTCTCAAACAAATAGGTTATGACCCCTCATTGTAACGAGCTCGACGAGCTCGTTCCAATGAGGGGTCATAATCTACGTTTTTGAGACAAAAAAATGAAAAAAGTAATTAAAATAAATTGGCGATTTTTGAGAATAGCGTTGGCCGTTTTGGCCGTTACGTTGGGTAAAGGGTTAAAACACATTTCTCCAATACTTTACCGACACAACTAATCAATGATATCGGGCGATAGTTAGTCACCACGTTTTAGGGAATCTTCTTGAGGATGGGCGAAACATTGGCCCGTTTCCACATGACCGGAAAATAATTTTATTTAAAAGGATATTGAAGAGGACCAATTAATGGCTCGCTCAATGAATTTTGACACTCAATGAGGAGACGTGGGCTAATAAGGTCCGGTCCAGACGCTTTGACTGGGTTGATCGATTTCAGAGCCTCAAGGACCTCTGCACGTTGAAGGGTAATACTGTCAAATGTTACACTGGACTTTTGGACAGGCGGTGGCAGAGAGGTCGAGGAATCATCCGCGGTGGATATAGAGCAAAGGTATTTATTGAACACCCCGGCCTTCTTGGTATTCGACGTTTTCATTTTGTTTTGGTAAGTAATAGTCGGGATCCCAGTAGAGGCATTTCCGATATATGATTTTAGGGCCTTCCAGCATAACGAAGGCGGTGTCTTGGGCCCTCGCAGTGTATTTTGAAATCTTGTCACGTCGAACGTTTTGGCCCTCCGATCTGCAGAGATAACTTCGTTTCGTTTACATTTGTATTTAGTCCACGCTCGGGGGAGGCCGCTACACTTGGCAATTCGATACAGCTTCTTTTGCTGCCTGATCAGCAATCTCAATTCAATTTGAAACCATTTTGGTGGACTGGGCCTTGAGAAAGTATAATTATTTGAGATGTATCTGGCTGCCAGATGTAGCAGTTTTTCAGTAAAATCGTTAACAATGTTATCCAGAATAGAATCATCGAGCATTTCCCCCCACTCTTTGTTCTCGATAGCAACATTGAGGTCATTGTAATTTCCTGATGCATACGTCGCTTAAATGCAGAAGGTGTATGCTGAACAAAGTCAACTTCAATTAGGATGGGTGATTGGTAACGAATCATTCTGCATTTGATCGCTCAAATGCAACGAAACAGCGTTTCTGTCAGTTTGAAAAATCAAAGTTTTCTCCCATTGGTTCTAAATATGGTCGGTTCAGTGGCTCCAAGCCCACCCCCCCCCCCCCGGCGCAACCATTTTTCCGAATGAGCGACGAAGATGATATAAATATGCCGTGGAAATGTCCTCTCTCTGTGGGCTGCAATTGATCGCTCAGATGCAAGGATGCAGCGTTTTTTCAGTTCGAAAAATCTAAATTTTCTCAGGAACCACCACACCCTCCCAGTGCATATCCCTGTATCTTTGTTTTGGCCCACTCTGCCCCTGAAGGTTAAACCTGGGCGTCACCAACAATTATCGGCATTTTCTTGGTTAAATATAGATTTTATGCTATGTTTTGGTTAATGATGCTTAGCCACTGGACGCATAGGGTAACGCTAACCGAGAGCAACTGGATCGAACGATTCACCTCCTTATTTTATTTATTACACAGTTTATTAATGAACTTTGGAGGTTATTACTTGGTTAGTTTCATATCGGGCCGAGATGTCAGCCCGAAGTAACTTCATATCAGATGTGAAGTTACCGAGGACTGATATCTTGGCCGATATGAAACTAATCAAGTAATAACCTCTTTATTGATTAAAAAATGATTACAAAATATTCTTAGATCGTTTCGTATGGGCCAACATATCAGCCCGAGTTAACTTCATATGAGGTGTGCTGTTACCGAGGACTGATATCTTGGCCGATATGAAATAAATCAGGTAATAATAACCTCTTTATTCATTAAAAATGATTACAAAATATTCTCAGATCGTTTCATATCGGTCAAAATATCAGCCCGAGGTAACTTCATATCAGCCTGAGACCGAAGCTCGAAGAAGGATGTGAAGTTACCGACAGCTCATATCTCGTTCGATATGAAACTAAACGAGTAATAACCTCTTCATTTACCCTTTACCTAACATGAAAAGCAGACGACACTTGCAAATTCTTGAATAACTAATTTTTTTTCATTTTTTGTCTCAAAAACATAGGTTATGACCCCTCGTTGGAACGAGCTCGACGAGCTCGTTCCAACGAGGGGTCATAACCTATGTTTTTGAGACAAAAAATGAAAATATTTTAAAAATTAATTGGCGATTTTTGAGAATAGCGCTGGCCGGTTTTGGCCGTTACGTTGGGTAAAGGGTTAAACCAAAATCAATAATTACAGAATCTTCTCAGCTTTGTTGCAGTTTTCTAACAGTGTTATTATTTCTTTGTCTTTTCACAAAGTTCTAAGTTTCGTCAATCCCTTGTTCAGCTATCCGATATCTCGGCTTTCTGAACTATCTCCCCCCCACCCCCCCCCCCCCCCCCCCCACTCCCGACGAATCTCCGCATTCGACGCTGAATCTTGGATAGCGATAAAGTACCTTTATATCATGATTACCTGTTGTACTATATATGAAAAACCTATGACATAAATTTAGCTTTACACACCAATCGTGGTGAACACGCCAGCAATGGAATTTCAGTGGTTAAAATTTATAGAGTAGAACAACATCCAAGTTGACCTTTGGTGACGTCTTCCTGAATGCAAACTTGTCTAACCCTGTCGCATGTTGCCTCGCGAAGAATGAAATGAAAGTGGCAATTAAATGAGTTTGCCTCATAAGATGACAAAAATTAGCAAACATGCATTGTCTCATGTTAATAAAGCATCCATAACTCGAAATAGTATGTTATTATGTTATTAAAACGAAAAAGGCTCCGTTTCTTTTTTCGTTTCGTTTCGGCTATAAAATTGACAGCGGAAGTAGCGCCCATTGAAGCTCATGTAAACAAAAACAGATTTGCACGTATGTACGACTTCTGTTCAGCCAGAGAAAAAATAATAGCGACTCTTAATAATCTGACGATCGTGGTATAAACAAAATATACCCAAAGTAGCTTGGTGTACCAAATGTTCACCACTCGTGGTGAAGTGGTGCTCACCGCGCGTAGAGGCTGTCTTTCTTCTCCCCATCCACCTAATTATTACTTTTTACCATCATTAATTCTTCATCATATAAAACTCTGCTTCAAACCATCCACCATGCCTGGTGAGTCAACTGCCTGATTGAGTTCGACGAATAACTGTGAACATATCGATATAAACAAACTGGTTGGGACATATCGGCCGAGAATGGATTAAGATCTGCCAAGTTTGAAACCATATCAGTCGAATTTGAAACTAGGCAATTCTAGGAAATAAAATTATATGTAATAAATAAGATGTGATATGTGCGGCGTCTTTTAGTTCCACAGTTTACTATAATGAAGCTCGAGCCCATTTTGTCGCTATTTGGCACCGTAAAGTGCAGTACTGGGTCGGGGTGGGTCATGTAGCGAATATATGCCACAGAACCCTCTCATGTACACGGGTTTAGTGAGCAATTTATTGTGTTGAATTTGCTGTTGCATCGTCTGAGGTTTGCGGCTCGGAGCTTTTGTTCAACCAAGACGCGAAGAGTAGGGTGGAAACGGGGGTACGAGCACACCTCACCAAAAATTTAGTTTTTTTCGAGCAAATCGCGTTCATCTCGATCGAAATGTATGGATTTGTACGATGCGATACGTACAAGATCACATCGTCACTTTTTCCTGGTTTTTACAGTGTTTGCGGTAGACGAGACATCGCGGGTTTAACGTTCAATTTCTCTAACGATCAACGTGGATCCAACTAAAATTTCAACATACTCTATAAAATTCCTCCTCTTAAAAATTCTCCTCTAGGTGCGCTCGTAAATCTGACAACGACCGTTCTCGGGAAAACACTCACCTTTTGGATATTGCGAGTTGTGAGACGGATGATAAAAAATTGTTTTGACCAACGAATAACAGAATTATCGATCAATCAGCATCGGCTTCATTCTATTTTCATCATAAAATTTAATAACCGTTCTTGTCATTAAAGAAAAAAAACTGAAAAAGTTGTTATTTTTTACATACATAATAAGAGGTAGAAAAAAAAAATTTTACAATTAATAATTATTATCGTAAAAGTTTAACAATTCACCAATAAAAAATAAAAAATCGCCAACAATTTTTTGACAAAAAAATATTTTAAAAATAAGTAAAAAAAAAACCAAAAAAAAAATTTTACATTAACAATTATTATCGTTAAAAAAAATACACTCACAAAATTTTGTCATTAAAGAAAAACCTTGTTTAAAAAAAGTTGTAATTTTTACATATATAATAAAAAGTAGAAAAAAAAAATTACAATTAATAATTAAAAATAATCAGTCATGACATCGTCAATACCTAAACAATCAGCATTAAAACTGAAGAGAGTCGAGAGATTTTCGAAAAACGATAATAAAATTTATAGACTACAATCGCATGACGCCATCGAATTGAAGGACGTGGAGACGACTGGATTGAGGTACAAATACGAGAAATATACATTGCCTTTGAAATTGAACGAGACTGCCTTGGATTTAATGTACGAATGCCAAGGCGATCTTTTAACCATTCTCAAGGAAACGATAAAAAAATTTCAATGCAGACGGTCTGTCATTCATCTACGGGAATAATATATATCTGATCATCTCTAAAGAAGTAGTCGACAAATTGAATCTGATCAACGAGGAGAAATGGACGTTTGAGAGGGTGAATCTGGTTTTCCGAAGGATTTATCAGGAGGGAAACGATAGCTTTAAAGTTAACACGCTCATATCGGACACAAAAATAAAAAGAGAGAGTTAGTTTATTTATATAGATAGATTTAAATCTTGACTTGAAAAGCTTATTAACGTAGTACTCGTTTTTTTCTTTTTTTTTCTATTTTTTTGTCATTAAAGATATATAATAAGAAGTTTAACAATTCACAATTTTTTTTTTGAAAAATTAAAATAAATATTATATATACATATTAAATAAGAAGTTTAACACATAAAAAAATGCCAAAAACAAAAAAGTATATCGTGAATTTTTTTAAATATTTTTCTACCAAATCCGAGTTGAAAAAGTGCTGTAGAAATCTGTAGGAATTAAAAATTATAACCGTTACAAAACCAAAGAACCATTGATCGAAGCCGTGTGCGAGGAGACTTGTGGTCTATCACTGGTGAAATTACAAGCCAAAGTGCGTCAGTCATTGAAATTGAAAGGTGTCAAATACATGAAAAAAGACGAATGCATAAGTCATTTGCTCGATGGAAAGGAATGGATGAAAGATCTGCGGTAGTTACAAAAACAACTCGAATTACGAAAAAAAGGATGAGAAGATAGCGACGACAAAACAACGCCAACAAACGAAGGTAGAGGAAACTAAGAAGAAGAAGAAGACCATTAAACGAAAAGTGGTAGAGCAGCAGAAGGTTTCGAAAGAGAATAATACAAAAATGAAAAGTGACGCGGTTCGAGATGACGATGTGTTAGAAGAAAAAAAAAACGACGGATGCAATCGAGAGAGCGGTGAATGAAAAAAGGGTCTCGATGTTATAACGGATATCATGATCGAAACGTTGAAGTCACCACTGATTTTGATAGAACGAGATGAAGCCATCAAAGGATGGTTTAAAACTTTCGATGTGAAGCCTGGTCTCATGAAAAATCTCGATCCTGAATCGTTCATGGAATGGGTGAAGGGTAGAGTGTTGGGCGTAACTCAAAAACGTCTAGATAAGGGTTTAAAAATAAGAATGATCTTGTCTTGTCTGATGAAAAAAAAGGTCGACGCGAAAACGGGTAAGATCCTGGTACGAGATGCCTTTTTCCAGTCTAAAAACGAGATTGTGTTTAGAGATGACGAATTAGTTGACGTTTATAAAGTAATGAAAGACAAGCTGATGGAATCTATGGCTACTTTTCAAAACAAGGGAAGTTATTGGATGTTCGAGAAGATATTGAATCTCGAGATTCACGTGGATAGACACGATCTTTTGAAAGCATCTTCCTACATAAAATTACCTTATTTCATATTTAAAAAACAAGCCGTGATCAACGTAAAAAATGAATATGATAACGAGTGTTTCAAATGGGCGATTACATCGGTCTTGTATCCCGTACAAAAGGATGCTCAGAGAGTTTTCCAAGTACTCAGAGACTTGTAAAAATCTCGATTGGACGGGAGTGTCTTTCCCGACGCGGTTGAAAGATATCAGAGATTTCGAAAAGCTAAATCCCACCGTGGCCGTGAACGTCTTGGGAGACGAAGGAGACGATAAAAAAGGAGTAGTCTATCCTCTCAGACTGACTTCACACAAAGAGAGAGAAAAGATTGCTAATTTGTTATTAATTTCAGAGGGTGACAATCAACATTATTGCTGGGTTAAAAATATGAGTTATTTGCTGACGAAGCAGATTAGTAAACATAAGTGCGGGAGATTTTTCTGTTTTAACTGCATGAATTCGTTCCTTAGTCCAGACTCGTTGACGCGTCATCAGGAATATTGCAGTGAAAAACAAGGCGTTGCCGTCGAAATTCCTAAATCTAACACTTACGTGGATTTTCGCAACCACAAAAAAAGGTTAGAACCACCATTTGTCATCTACGCCGATTTCGAATGTTTCACAACGAAAATAAATTCTTGCCAGTCTGACGAGCGTAGGAGTGTTGCTGAAAAATATCAGAAGCACGTACCTTCGGGCTATTGTTATTATGTGAAATGTTCTTTCGACGATCGAGAATCGTCGGGTCCGTTCATCTATACCAAACGTTCAGATGATGACGAGGTGGCTCAAAGATTCGTAGAAGAGTTAGAATCGAAAATTCAAATATTATACGACAAATTTAAAAAACCTAAAGACATGATCATCACGTCAGAGCAACACCGAGAATACAACGAAACCACCGAATGTCACATATGTAGACAATTATTCAATAATCAGTCTGAAAATAATAAAAAAAAAATAGAGATCATGATCACTACCCAGGTCTGTTTCGCGGTGCTGCTCACAACAAACGTCATTTAAAATTTCGAGATTTTCAATTCTATCCGGTGATATTTCACAATCTCTCGCCATCCACCCACCCACCCCTTTTACCAAAATCTTTTAAAAATTTTCCCATTGTTTTGTTCGACCAATTTCTTACACCTACCTTTGATGAATACCTTCCATCATACCCGGTATGCACTACAGTTTTAAAAAGTGGCAAGACCTGTCTTTAGTTCATGTCCGTGCATGACCATGTCTCAAATCAGGAGTGCCAGTTGAGGATCAGTCTGAACTGAAAGTGCACTGCCCGACCGCGGCAAATCATCGGAAAGCCGAAGAAATTATTATTTATTACACCCCTAACGTCTAATTATAATAGGAATCGGTAAAAAATAAATTGCGTTCTCCCCTCACTTGTGAGATCAAACACCTCGGTGATTAACATTTCGAGTGAACTTGAAATTTACAAATGAATTTTCACAAGCGCAAAACAAAAGTTGTTCTCGCTCCACTAGTGAGTATAACAAGACGCGACAGATTACGATGGAATGCTTTTCGGTGTTTCACTGTTTCAGGATTAAATTGTTGAATTATTTCAATTCAATGTTGAAGAGATATTATTGAAGCGAAAATGAAGTAGAAATTTCATTTTACTGAATTTGTTTGTGGCTAATAATTACGTCATTTCGCCAACAATCCCGAAAACTATTTTGTGTGGATGTACACAACATCCAATGTGATCTGTGTCAGCGGAAACAGCGATCAGCTGATTGTGTAAACAGATTTCTTGCGTGGTGTAGGCGTTGGTTTGAATCGTTTCAGTTGAAGCTTCAAATGAAAGGGGTATAATAAAAAGAAAATCTAATGTTTTCTTGTGAATACCGGGATTAATCTCATTCGCGAGTGAGAGAATCTGTATTTTCACTCGCAGCAAGCTGCTCGTGAAAATACGAATTCTCTCACTCACTCATGAGATAAATCCCTGTATTCACAAGAAAACATTAGATATTCTCTATGTATGTTGGTATGTCTAGATAATAAGTCACTTCTGTTTTCATCCGGCTGTTCTTTTGGAAGATATATATCAGATGTCGCTACTATTGTGGTGGTTAACATCACTTTAAACTGGATCCAATACGATAAAACGTTTACAATTGTATTTTCTAGAATGGTATTTTCTACTTATTAATATAACTGAATAAAATAAATCATTAGCATTTTAAAAGATATGGCAATTTGCCAACTGGCAAATTGCCAGATCTTTGAAAACGCTAATGGTTCATTTTAACCCATTTAAAGTCATAACTAAAAAATACAATTCTAGAAAATACAATTGTAAAAGTTTCATAGTTTTGGCTCCTGGTTGGAAAAATAATGAATAATGACTTATTGAATGATTGCTACAAATCAATAAAAATGACAAAATCAAAATTTATACGGATGCATCTGCCCTCAAAAAGCCTATAACATCATTAAAAGAAAGAAAGGAAAAAAATTCGAACGTGGAAAAACTGATTTCTGTCCACACCGACCACCCTTCCACCCACACATCATACGTTTCTGGAAAAAATTGACCACCCTGGCATTGCAAGAATAAATTAATTTTTTTGTAAACTAGCCCATAGAAGTCAACGTTGTTATTGGGTGTAGAAAAAAACGTGGTTGTGTCCTAGGATAACAAATGTTTGACATGCCTGGTATTCTGAAAAAATGCAGGAGGGCAAAAAATCGCTCTCCTCAATCAGCTTAGGAGAGCAATTAGCTTTACACAGCATTTTAAGTATCCAATTGAACGAAGTCATTGGAACTGAAACCAACAGACTACATCAGTGATTTTATTAACTTTACTAAGGTAAAGCGAAATCTCTTAGACATCTAGATGTCTCACTCAACAACCGAACACACACTTGACAAGACCTGTGTGTGTACCCAGACCTGTTGTCCAAGAAAGTCATACGCCCACCACTACCACCTTCAACCCCCCAAGGGGGTTGAAGGTGGTAGTGGTAGGCGTGTGACTTTCTTGGACAACAGGTCTGCTTGAATCTACAGTCACATCCTGGTGCAAGTGCTTCAAGTGACAGGATAGTAGTAATGGTAGTATATTATAGTGTCAATATTCCTTGAATAATTACCCCTCAAAGTGTGATGTCAGTTGTTGAACTTGAATCTGACAGAAAAAAAAATATTGCTGTGACCCATTTTGCTTCAGATGATTGCAACTGTGTTTGGGTATGGTTGCAGCCATTACCTTTTACCACTAAACCACTTTCAAAATGAAATTACGTGATGTTATGTGACTTCGAAGTTAAATTACATTTTTGCTTTACAACAAAAATTTAATGTGAGCATAATACATGTAATCTCAATCATCCCAGACCAAAATATTTAGGAGGGCAATTTTTCGCTCTTCTTAATTCTTTCAGGAGGGCAGTAAGGAGAGCTAAAAAATCGCTCTCCTGAAATTGCCAAGCCTGGTTTGAGTTCATGAGAACCAGGTGTTATCTTATAGCTGTACTTCAACCTTAGAATATTTTCATTCATAATCGTGAAAATGTTTCATACGCTTTTAGTGCAAGTTTCTAAGATATTGGAACTGCATTAGTAACTCCCCGGTGGAGTGTGAATAGGGTTTCTAAATTGTATTTGTTGGAGAAATCAGAATAAGTCTGGATGACCTTGGTCTCAGAAAAAAAAAATCAATGTTTTGTCAAAGAAAGTTGCTGTTTGTTTTTATATTGTCGATATAGAAAGAAGTTTTTGGAATACCTTCACTGGGGTTGTGGACATTTTATTATTCAGGAGTGAACAAGCGAACAATACACGGTCTCAGAACTGGTTCATTTGATGCGCTTCTATTTTTAACTTCCGTTTATGCACGTGCCAACGTTTACAACTACCCAATAGCTCAAAATCGTGTTTTCCATGCAGCGAAAATAGAGGGATCCAACAGTTTTTATCCAAATTAATTTCGAAGCATAAATGAAAGTCTGAATATGTGGAAATTTTATTCCGCTGTTTTTAATCAAATCCTTTACCGTCATATGAAATTCAGCAGTTGAAAAAAAAATATATTTTTAAACAAATTACAACAAAACCATAATCGTGTGAACCCTTCATTGGAAGGTGCTCGTCGAGCTCGTTCCAATGAGAGGACCACATGATGTGGTTTTGTTGATTAAAAAAAATAAAAAAAACCCAAAATGAAAATAATAAATTTTGATATCGCGTGCGTTGAGCAAAGGGTTAAAATGCTATGAATAACTGTGTTTTCCAATAAACTTCAAACGTAGCAATAGCAGTATTTCAGCAGACTGGACCGGCTCGCGTTGTCTGAGGAGTTCCGGTATTGTACTTCAAACCGAAAGGACCACAGTTCGATACTCACCAGGACTAATTGCGTTATGTCCTTATCCTTACCCAGGTAATAATATGGTTTTGTTGAAACTTAACTTTTGGAAAATTTAAAAAAAAATATTTAAAATAATAAATTTTGATATTGTCCGCGCTGGGGAAGGGGTTAGACAATGTTGGTGTAACTATTGTCAGTATCAGCGTAACGTTTTTTTTATTGCTATTCTACAGCAAGACATAAATTATACAGTACGAATACCGCAACCGGAATTACACATGTAACGTGTTTCGCTGCAAAATATCCACGGAATGACGTTTTCACTCAAATAACACATCCTCGAAATATTTTGAATAAACTAAGATAGACAAGCGGAGTTTCAGTCAATGGACCCTCGTGTTCCGTCCAGAGGTGTATAATAACTTACAAGACGTTTACTTGCCAGGCATGGCGTGATGTGAGGCTCAGCGCGATCAATATTAGGCTCGGTCTCGCCTAATATTAATCTAACTTCGCCTCACATGACGCCGTACCTGGCACGTAAGCACCCTGTAATGTATTTATCATGTCACTAAAAGAATTAAATAATAAATTAAAAGATTCAAATCGCATCATTTTGAATATTTATCAGCAAACTGTCTTTTATTTGCACGAAAATAGGTGAAAACTTGAGGTGGAAAAATTAATTCGGAAACAAAATGGCGCCAAGCATGGTGGATGTATGAGCTCATACACGGTCACTGGGAGTGTATGGACTCAATCCGATAGCCGGTTCCCCATTGGATATAGACAAAACTACATGTATGTTTCAATGAGTCGTTTTGTATTCAATGAGTCAGATGTGCGTAGGAAGAAAACGTCGAGGCCGAAGGTCGAGACGTTTTCTTTCTACGCACATCTGACGAATTGAATACAAAACGACTCATTGAAACATACATGTGGTTTTGTATTTATTACATGACCCAAGCACCTACTGACCTAATTTTCTTTTCTATCAACGCTGGTAAACACCATGCACTTTATGCAGTCGCATTGCATAAAAAAAGTCCCGGTTGGAACAGGTTGGTGTGCAATACAGAATTCCGTATTGCACAGCCGTATTGCACGCCGTATTGCATAAGAGAGACTGCATGGGCATGTAATACAACCTAATATTGAATAGTCCACTGATGCTATTAGAACACGTTGATTGATCAAATTAAACAGATGGCACGATAATGCCTGAACATTGTCTTTGCTTATACTTTGTGACCTGATTAATGATTCATAGCCTTGTTTGAAACTTCACTCGGCTCGTGTTTTAATACTAATCCAATCTCCACAAACTGCTAATTTATTGCGTGGACTTCGGCGCGAAGTCTTGGCCGTTTTGGGTTACCATTGAGTGTGATGATTGGAAGCTAATGAACGCACCACAGAGTTTTTTTCCTCATGTTGTCTCACAGTTTACGAATAATAGAACGTCTTCCACTGCGATTGGGTTTTGTTGTTGATTGGAATTTCTGCTAGGCACGATTTAGTATTCTGCATAGATGATTTACGCTCGCGTAGTTCCCGATTTATACATGGATTATATATGAATTTGACTGATTATGTCAGTTGCATATAACAAATCACAATTCTAGCAGAATTGATTAAAATGTTTCATGACACGAAAGCTGTCGGGAATACCGAATAAACACACAACATCAGTTTTTGATGTTAGTTTCACTATTTAATAATTCAGTATCATCTGAGATGTTTTGTTTTCTTTTGTGTGGACCCTAAATGCGTAACAGTTGATTTGATAAACCGTAAATCCTATTCTAAACATTTAGCATCCCCGATGTCATGGTGAAGACAAAGAAGGCAGTTGGTTGTATTGACAACCATGTAAAAGCAAGCCAGAAAATAAGCAGACTGTCATCTGCAAAATGAGGTCAACAGAGGGTGAACATAATTAAACTCGATCGTCAATCTGAATAAGGGTCTCAAAACTAAACAGAAAAAGGTATCCTGAAGATAAATTGGCCCACTGTATGGGATAGCATCATCAAATTCACCCTCTGGGGACCTCATTCTGCAAATGTCAGACTGCTTATTTCCAGGCCTTTGTAAAAGTCATGCCATTGCGTTATTTCCCCGACGGTCAGCAGCAGTTACTAGCAATGACAGCTTGGATCTCTCCTGTGGAATTCACTACGTCGTGGTGAAACTGAATTAATTTTGACGCAATATTCAGACATATTGCTCTTCATTTCTGTCATTTCGCTCTTAATCTACTCTCTAAAGTCCGTCGGCTTAAAAATCAAACCAAATCAACTGGGTTGAGTGAATATGGACCCAACTGGGTTCATATTGAAGCAACCAGTTGATCTGGGTTAATTTCTAACTCATCTGATTTCAGAGTGTAGTATAATTTCTTTGCACCATATTTTATTTTAAGTCCCATAGTCAAGTTACAACGAGCCGAGCGTTACAGCATATACAAGACCTGTATACACATTCGTGGCAGCGAAACGTTAAGCTCACTGTTTGAGAAGGTAAGCCACCCCTGAGGGAAATCTAGGGATATCTATGTTATTAGACAGAGTATTCAGCTAACTTATCCGTAAATGACAAATTTAACCCTGCCTAGATATTCCAAGCATGTAGGAAGGTATAATATTTATGCAAACAAATTCTTCTCGAGAGATTAATTTCCTTGTCGAAGGATTGAAATGTTGAAAGATTTGTGCCACTAAAATGTAAAGGTGAATTACTCCAGATCAACCCTCCGTGTAATGTCTGTATAAGATAGCTAGCGAATATTGCACGAGATTGTGCGTCATCCGGCAGTTTGTAGACCGGTCAGTCAATGGTCAACATTTAATGTGAATATTGACCGAAGCGAAGCAATATGGCTCGCTCCCTCGTGCAATATTTGTTGAATATTCATTTTGCCTGCGGATGACAACGTGAAATAGAGAAAATAAGCTCTGCATCTAAATGATTACAAGCTAACATTTTCAATTTCAAATAGCTTATGAACACTCGTTGGAAGTTGCACGGCAAGTTTGTTTCAATGAGTGGTCATAAGCTATGTTTTAGGTGCAAAAGCTTCAACCTATATTTTTTCCATAATGCAATTAGGAATTTAACGAATTCAGTCTGCTTTAACAATGTCTTCTAATGTGGGTCATGTAAAACAAGAAATGGGCAACCACCCTGGGCGACATTACCCAAGCTCGATAGGGCAGATAGACAATTTAGGACACAAGAATTCAACACGGAACTAAAGTATTGTGAAAGGACAAACAGTAAATTCTTAGATGGGGTTGTCAAACATGGAGTGGAGACCATGAAAAGTTGAGATACATAATTAAGGATACGCTAACTGTAGAAAGGTGCCTCAATGTGTTACTGTCGCACAGGTCTGAGTCTCATGAGGCAAAATACCGCAAGATTACCATAGTCTGATCCAAGATGGAGGTAGTGTTCAACCGATGATCGGAACCGACCACCACAATCGGCCGATTGTGGGCAATCGGATGACAACAGCAATGGCTCTTGTGACATCGGTTCAACAGATTGTTGCCAAGCATTTTGTGATGATTCATAAAGCGCATTTTATTATCTTATGCAATTGATCAATTGTTAATGTAAAATGATGTCACTGATACCATTCAATAAAGTTGAAAAACCATCACAATGTGTATTCTTAATCTCTCTAGACGCCCGCTCATGGGATATACATGTTAAACGACATGTAAAGCTTACAGTTGAGCGTACTTGCGGCAATTGCCAGTTCATACCGGAAGGGTGAAGGTCGCACTCCATTGACTCAGGCCGCAGTAAAATTACCAGTTGCTTGCATTTGTGTGGTAAACGTGGCTTTTACCACCCAAGTATGCGCGACAGGAAATTGTACTGGACCGGAGTCAACAGAGTTTTACACTGTGAAATATGTTCAATTTAATGTAGTTCTTTCGAGTCTCGTCTTATCTAGTAGTGAACGGACTGTAAACCCGTAAAATAAGTTCAATTCAATGTAGTTCTTTCGATCTTCGACTTGTGTAGTAGTGCACGGTGTTACAATCGGAATCGGCATCGGAATCCGCCGATTGTGCGCTCAAATAACCTGTAATCGGTCAGCGGCCATTTTTGTTAATCGGTTAAACACTAGATGAGGGTGCCGAAAATGGGACACTGCAGGTTGATCCAGAATGTTGTTGCTGCAAGTGTGATTTTTATGATCATCGCGACCATTCATCGCCACCCACAAAGTGTAAGATGCTGCCAGCTATCTAGCAACAAAACCGGATCTCACGAATTTCCAGTTCACGTCCAGACAATTCCGGAGACCAAACCATAAAGCAATGTCAAAATGAAATGACGAAAGAAGGCCATGTTTAAAAGATGGACCAAAGTAAGAAAGAGGCTCCAGCTGAAAAAGCAGTAAGATCAAGAGGACAACGAGCAAACAAACGAAGAACCAATAAAACCAAGAGATCTGTGATCAGCAACGAGAAGGAACTCACGTTCAGAGACATGTTAACTTCCAGGGAACAAAATACTGAAAACCATTCTTGTAAGATAAATGGTGAAGTACAACAATTAGAAAGTGGATAACCACAAAAACACCCGCATAGCGAAATCCAAGCTGGATAATAACTTTCTCTCACAGTAAAAAACATAAGAAGCAACAAGAAGGTTCTATTTGATAGCCCTTCTGCTGAAAGTGTTGTTTGCAATTGTTATCTTTTTTTCATACTATACGCGATTAAGTCTGCATCGCTTCAAATTCGTTTACGTGCTCCATCCAACACGAGGTGGCCCTGGCTGTCGAAAGTGTCGCTAAACCGCAATAAATAAATAAACCACGTGCTCCACGTTCTGTGTGTTTCGATGGAGTGTTTGGGGATGCTAAAAATAAAACGTTGGCAATCTGGATTAAGTGCCTTACTCAAGGACACAACGGAGTTTCCCCTGGTCGGGATCGAACTGTAGACCTCTAGATCTGAAGTACGATACTCCAACCACTAAGCTACCGCGTCCCAAACGCAACTTCGCAAAAACGCAGCTTCTAATCGTTACGTTTTTATAACACAAGATGTTTTGGAGTTTCGTGTTAAACTGAATAATTGATATACAAAGGATTCATACAGTTTTTGAGAAACCACTTCAATTATCTCATGAGTAAAATCGCCAAATAAACCCGGTATCTACTCCAAAGCAATAGGCACACTTTTATTATATTCACTGCGAACTTGTGATGTTTTAAATGTAATAAAACCATGTTGTATTGCAGTTAAATGATAGAGTGCTGGAAGCCCATTTACAGTTAAAACTAGAAGTCCTGTCATTAAAGGCTCACAAATAGCACGTTGATATGCGCGTTAATGTACGCGTTATGTCCCAAGTAAAGCTAGCAAATTCTGTACATATGGCCTGTGCACAAGCAATGTTTCAGCCAATGGACTTACGGGTAACCCGGAGGTCCATTGGCAGAAACATTGCATGTGTTTGCTATGAGTAACAAAGAGAACCCGTCGTGCTTTGGATGCCATTCGATATGGCAGTTACGCGCTATTCCAACGCGCAGTTAAGCCTAGATAAGCGCACTATTCGTGACAGGACTTCTAGTTTTAACTGTATGGACTTCAGTCTGAAGTGCACACATTCACAATTTAAAAGCTTCAAATCAATGGCTGTGTTTTCATATTTCTTTCGAAGGGAACTTACTTCTTCTGTAAAGATTTCCCTTGTTAGAATCAGACCTTTAGATCAGAGTAATTGGGGCACAACGGCAAATATGGGTGTGGCCTGCGTGGTAGGAGAAAAAAGCACCGGTATTTCCTTCTTCTTGGCGTCTGTTTTAGGTTTTACGTCCCCGTCTTAAAATGATAGTTTACAACCCCTTGTTATAGGTCTTGACCATTATCACTGCTTCCCACCACCCTTTGACGTAAGTTTACTCCACAAACTCGAGAAGGCTTCTTAGTTTCCCAGTGTCGAGCCAAAGGCCTATTGGAATGTAAGCTAAATTACGCATGGCGTTTACTAAGAAATGCCATAAACATGAATATAATTGATCTCAAGCTTTAAGTGCATGATCATATAGAAGTCGCCATAGAAAAGCAATCGCCGTCGACATTGTCGAATACGACACTGTCCACGGCGATTACTTTTCTGTGGCGAAATAGGTGGTTTTTTTGAAAAGTTGTTTATCTGTTGCATTGTTTGATTCGAAGGTAAGCTCTGAGCTATATATAACAAGTATCAGGAAAACCTGGCCAAACTATATATTGCCAAAACACTGCAGAACTTTGGAAAAAGTTTCAAACTCCGCATAATTTGGGCACAGTTGTCTTATCTGGGCACAGCGTTTACCGTAGTTAGTTTTGAAGAATTTGAAGGCCTGGTTAGAATTTATGGAGAGTGCCAGCACGCACCTATAAATTTTATCAAGGCAAAGCCATGTCAACAACGTTTGACAACCCAAACCAAAAAATTTAACACTCTACCAGTTACACAGAAAACGCGCAGTGATATCGAATGAACTTGTTGCTTATTGGGCGACATGCCTCGAGAGATATTTAGCGGTTATTACTCGGTTAGTTTCATATCGGCCAACATATCATCCTGAGGTAACTTCACATCAGCCTGAGACAGAAGGTCGCGCCAACATAAACATAGGCGATGGACTACTAAAGGACTGGAGTGGCTCCAGGTCATAATAGTGTTGAATATTGCTTACAGGCTTAGACGGGTTGTCCTAGAGCATGGTGTAGGCACTTCCCCTTAAACATTGCCGAAAAGTCACACAGATATACAGAAAGGAACATAGCAAGAAATGAAGCAATGATATTGGTGTTTCGAGTATGTATCTTGGTATCAGCATGTGTTGTTGACTATTCTGACTTGAATGGTTGCTGACGAATAAGCAGACAAACAGACCTGAGACAAATATGTAAGCAAACTAAACTGATTGCCAGATCCTCGTGCAACTCATGTGGGTGCGGGTAATAATTTGAGATTAATACTTGGTTTGGTTAGTTTCATAACGGCCCAGATATCAGTCCAAGGTAACGTAATATCAGCCTGGGGCCGATATGAAACTAACCAAGTAATACCCTCTTTACGTAAATCAAATAATTACAGAAATTCTCAGATCTGTTACAGTTTTCTGACAGTGTTATAGTTTCTCATTCTTTTCATAAGTCCAAGGTATCCTCTTCTCCTAAGTTCAGTTATCCGAACGTCGCGGCTTTCCAAATGGGAAAGTCGCGACGTTTGGGGAGCTGATTTTCTCCCCCCATTGCATGTGTAACATACGTGTGTCCCGGGTGAGATAGCAGGGAGAGACAGATGTATCCCACCCCACCCACGTGACGTTATACATTTATAACGTTATTATGACGTTATGCATATCGTGTCAGTTTCTTGCTGCCAACTAATTCACATTGACGTCATCGGAATGCAGTGTGATCAAAATTCGATGCTCGAAACCTCTTCAACCCTCAAGCTGCCACCGTTCCTAATCGATTTCGTGGTATATACCTTTCGTATATACGTAACTTGTGAATGCTCTTTCCGATGGTGTCATCAGTTTCTCAAAACAACGAATTCAAAATGAGTTGATTGAATCAGCACGTGACTCCCGATTACCTCTGGCTAACGTAATCTCTGCATGGTGGGGGGAGAAAAATCATCCTCGATGAGTCTGAAGGTGGGAAAGGGGAAATCTCACCCTCGGGGCAAGATATTTGAACCAGACCCTCGGCAAGCCTCGGGTCTGGATCAAATATCTTGCCCCTCGGGTGAGATTTACCCATCCCACCTCCAGGCTCATCGGCGATCATAATAATCTCTTCTCTTACTTCGACGAATCTCCGCTAAGGATTCGGAATCGCAGTTTACGTTCAGTTTTGCGTACAACTCTTTTTTTCCTTCATTCACCTAATCCTTTTTTTTCTTCATTCTCCATTATATTTCATCACCATACATACACTACTCCGGGGGCGTGGTGGCTTAATGGTTACGGAATTGGACTTCGAACCGAACAGTCCATGATTCGATCACCGCCAGGGGTAACTATATTGCGGCATGCAGCGTAATCCCGATTGCTCACGTGGGGGCACGGTAGTACTGTGTACTAAAGCGTACTTCACGTCGATGGTGCACTTGTTTTTAACCAATGCTAACCCTGCATGTGTGGAGTTAGTGCATTGGTGTGTATGGCAGTTGCTCACCTTTGCTCGGTGGTTCTCTCCCGGTACACCGGCTTCCTCCACCCGTTAAACTGTCCAACTCGAGGTGACCCTGGATTACAAAAGTGTCGTTACAGTTAAAACTAGAAGTCCTGTCATGAAATGCGCACAAATAGCACGTTGATATGCGCGTTAATGTACGCGTTATGGCTCAAGTAAAGCTATCAAATTCTGTACATATGGCCTGTGCACAAGCAATGTTTTAGCCAATGGACCTCCGGGAGGTCCATTGGCAGAAACATTGCATGTGTTTGCTATGAGTAACCATGAGAACCTGCCGTGCTTTGGATGCCATTCGATATGGCAATTGCGCGCGATTCCAACGCGCAATTAAGCCTACATAAGCGCACTATTCGTGACAGGACTTCTAGTTTTAACTGTAAATCCAAAAAAATAAAAAAATAAATAAACACTACTCCATTTTGTCTGGTAACGCCAGTTTTACTGATTGACTACTTTTGACAAATAACGGAGAAAAATCGACAGACGAACACACTCATTGTGTATACGACAAGTTTGTTGAACGGAGTATGAGGGAATGTGTTAATTGTAAACAAAATGGTTGCGCCCAGTAACGCATCAAGGGGACAACTATAGTTTGGTTCACATCGGCCGAGATCGGCGTCATATCAACCAAGTTTGATTCTTTGACAATATTTTATTTCCAAACAAACAATATAAAAAGTACAAAAAACAGAGATCACACAATAATAATATTAGCTGTGAATTGGAAAATGGATCCAGCAGTGAGCTAATGCTTATGTAAGCTGTCTCTACCTTAGGATTAAACGCTAGAGTGTGAAGGTCCGAAGATCACTTTTTGTCATACCTGTAAAGTGATGGTAATCTGAAAAGTGAGGTAAGATTATGTAATAACAGAGGTATGTGTTGTTGAATGGTGAATGTCCTGTGAGATGGACGAAGATAGGTGGAACCAGACCAGTTAAGACAGTCTGGCAAGAAGCGCACTCAGCTTGGAATTCGCGCGAGGCACCCATTCGGATCAGCGACGTTGAGCGATCAACATATTGAATACGCCACGAGTAGTGTGAAAATGAGAGTTAGAATCCACTTCATTTTTTTTCTCGATCGCACCTCAGTTTTTTTCGATCAATCGCGTTCAGCGCCATTGAAATGTATAGATTTGTACGATGCGACACGTTCACGATCACATCGTCACTTTTCCTTGGTTTTTACAGTGTTTGCGGTAGACGTGGCATCGTGGGTTTAACGTTCAATTCTCTAACGATCAACGTGGATCCGAGGTGGGCTCGCTCTCTCATTTTGACAAACTCAAAATAATTCCAAATCTCAAAAATTCACTTTTGGTGGACTCATAAGAAATCTGACCAGGGTCGGGAAAACACTCACCTTTTCGCAGAGGTAACAAGAACCCGCCATTTATTGAAATTTTTTTAGACAGAATATCGTCAAAACGACACGACCAGTGAGAATGGAAGACCAGCGATCCAACGTCGATTCCCGCAGAAGTTCGAATCGAGAAGGTGAATTTATCGGTGGGCCCGAACTCTTCGGCGATGACGTGGTGAGGTTTTTGGCAAGGAGAGAGAGATAGCCCGCTGGATGCGACGTGGCGTAAAAATCCGGGGTGAATTTATCGGTGGGACCCGTGGGTCCGAACCCACCGGCGATGACGTAAGGGGAAAACCCAAGATATTTCTAACCAGGGGAAAACCCATATGTATGTAAGACGGACGGTAAAAAAATTGTTGACGCTAACTAACCAATCAGATTGCTTGATTCCCATAACCTGTACTTAACCATACAAAAAACTGTAAAAAAATTTTTTTAGCATGGTTAGAAGAATGTACTCCAAAAACCAAAAGCTTGAAGAGCTTGAAATAAGTAATCACCCAATCACTTCACTTTCCTGACGCTAATTAACCAATCAGATTGCTTGATTCCCATAACCTGTACTTAACCATACGAAAATTGTAAAAAAAAATTTTTTTTAGCATGGTTAGAACAATGTACTCAAAATATCAAACGCTCGAAGAGCTTGAAATAAGTAATCACCCAATCACTTCACTTTCCTGACGCTTACTAACCAATCAGATTGCCTGATTCCCATAACCTGTACTTAATCATACAACATTATCTCCCCTTATTACAAAGAAGTCCTATTCGATTCTTATCACCTCATTATTCAAGGAGATTACGAAAAATAATATTTTTAATCCTCGTCGTGGGGGTGGGGTCACGACCAGAGCCGAAAACGTCTTCCTTTTTACAGAGCCAGGCATGTGAGGTACCAAATTGAAGGGCTCGATGAGTACATTACGAAAATGTTATTTTTGCATTTTACGTGGGGGTGGGGGGTGACGCCCATTAGAAAATCGAAAGTTTCGAGAAGATAGTCATGTGACCTATCAAATTGAAGGTATCGATGAGTGGATTAAGAAGATCATATTTTTAACCCTCGTCGTGGGTGAGGGGTCACGGCCAGAGCCGAAAGCGTCTTCCTTTTTCCAGAGCCAGGCATGTGAGGTACCAAATTCAGACAAACTATTTTTTTAGGGGAAAATGACCATGAAAAGACATAATATAACTGAACGAGTATATACCTTGATTACATTCAAGTAAAAACATTTGTCACGTGTTAGAAAAAGATTTGTAAAGAGTCTAAATACACGTGTGAAAAAGTTGTTTTGTATTTTTTTACGACAGGAGTTAAAATATTTTAAGATAGGTGGCGTTATCAAAATACAGCTACAACAAAAAACAATGTTTGCCATGTGCCAGCGTATGACTGAATGAAAATGAGAAAAAGCTCTTTTTTAACCACCTGCTAGCGAAGCATTACACCGTTTAGTGCGATATTTATCACAGGTGTTCAACACGTGCAAAGATCATCCTGGCTTGGAAGATTTCGGCCTGTCTTATTCAAACTCGCAGAATAAAACAAACTCGTGAATTTGTAGTCGCGATATTGATGTCATCCAGCAGCCAAGGCATTAAGCGTTACGTTGATATAACACTTGGTCAATTAAATATTTGTTTAGTGTTAAAACGGGTGAAATGTATCTCGGGAACGACTCCCTTTTTTTCTTGGTCGGACACGGTTGTTGACATAAAGTTGAATGAGGGGTCGTTCAAAAACAATTGATCAAGAAAATCGAACGAAAACCGACTCATTTTCTAACAACGATTGTCGCTATATTCTAAACTTCACCACACTAACCATACAATACGGTATTAGAGCTTCAGGACCTCTTGAATATTATAGATTTACGATTTGTATTACCTTCAACACAAATCGTAAATTCTTCCCATCACCATACATGTACTATACCGCATCGAATTTGACCTCACCATCAAAAACATTGGTAGATGAACTCGTCATCCGAATGGTCGATAATTAAAAATGAACGATTCCCCCGTATTTTTTTTTCTATCACAAATATGGCAACCGATTGAAAGTCTACTCCCTGCCAAAAACCATGGTTCAAGGGAAGGAACTCTGTAACAACTCATCCCAGGTTTATTATGAGGTCATCAGGGGTCCTGATACGGGTTAGGTTCAAGGGAAGTAACCCTGTAACACCAAGGCTTACTATGAGTACATCAGAGACCATGATGAGTTCATTAAGGGCCATGATGAGGGTCGTCAGGGGGTCATGATACAGGTAAGGTTCAAGGGGAGTAACAACTTATCTGTAGGTTCAAGGAAGTAACTCTGTAACACCATAGATAGAGGTTCATTATGAGGTCACCAGGGGTCATGATACGGGTTAGGTTCATAGGAAGTAACACTGTAACACCGAGGTTTATTATGAGGTCATCAGGAGTCATGATGCAGGTGAGGTTTAAGGGAAGTAACTCTATCATCCGTAGGTTCGGGGGAAGTAACTCTGAACTCATCCGTCAAATGGTTATTTTCAAGGGAAGTAACTCTGTAACAAACTCATCCGTAGGTTCAAGGGAAGTAACACTGTAACACCGAGGTTTATTATGAGGTCATCAGGAGTCATGATACAGGTGAGGTTTAAAATAAGTAACTCTATCGTCCATAGGTTCGAGGGAAGTAACTCTCAACTCATCCGTCAAATGGTTAGGTTCAAGGGAAGTAACTCTGTAATAACTCATCCGTAGATTCAAAGGAAGTAACTCTGTAACAACTCATTCGTAGGTAGAGGTTTATTATGAGGTCACCAGGGGTCATGATACGGGTTAGGTTCAAGGGAAGTAACTCTGTCATCCGTAAAAGGATTAGGTTCAAGGGAAGTAACCCTGTAACACCGTTGGTAGAGGTTTATTATGAGTACATCAGAGGCCATGATGAGTACATTAGGGGCCATGGTGAGGTCATCAGGAGTCACGATACAGGTTAGGTTCAAGGGAAGTAACAACTCATCTGTAGGTTCAAGGGAAGTAACTCTGTAACACCATAGGTAGAGGTTTATTATGAGCTCATCAGTGGTCATGATACGGGTTAGGTTCAAGGGAAGTAACACTGTAACACCGAGGTTTATTATGAGGTCATCAGGAGTCATGATGCAGGTGAGGTTTAAGGGAAGTAACTCTATCATCCGTAGGTTCGGGGAAGTAACTCTGAACTCATCCGTCAAATGGTTATTTTCAAGGGAAGTAACTCTGTAACAAACTCATCCGTAGGTTCGAGGGAAGTAACTCTCTATAACAACTCATTCCAGGTTTATTATGAGGTCATCAGAGGTCATGATACGGGTTAGGTTCAAGGGAAGCAATTCTGTCATCCGTCAAATGGTTAGGTTCGAGGGAAGTAACTCTGTAACACCAAGGTTTATTATGAAGTCATCAGGGTACTTTCGAGGGAAGTAACTCTGTATAACAACTCATCCTAGGTTTATTACGAGGTCATCAGGAGTCACGATACGGGATAAGTTCGAGGGAAAAGTAACTCTGTAACAACTCCTCCGTCATTTTTTTTTTCATTTTTCTGAGATCTCTCTCTGTGGGAATGAGGAAGACTTTTTTTTTGGGGGGGGGGGGGGGGAAACCTCCACTTTTCTTATTGTTTTTTTTAACCATTATATGACATGTCTATATTCACGAGTCTTATCGAGATATTTCCACTGGGATACTTATAATAAAGATTTTTTAAACTTTTGTCATTGGATAATCATGCAGAGACATGAAATAGATTGCCTTTTTTTGAAGTTCATTACCACGGTATTATTCTCACACAAAGAAGACCCCAATGTTTTATTACTAATTTTTTGTTGACGATCACTAAGGCAAAAAAAAAAAAATAATATAAAGTATAATTCGTTGTATTTTTTTGTTCCTTTTTTTTTTAACTGGGGAAAACGCTTCATTCCATCCATCGAAAGCAATTCCAAGATGAATCCTTATTTTCTAACTCCTAAAATTCGCGTGTTCGAGATTAGTACGAATTATTGGCACACGTCAAGACATGCAACATTCATAAGGTTCAAGGTTTGATGTGTCTCAATAACAATGGTGAAAATTTACAAGATTTAAATTCTCATTATCACGAAACGGGTGAAATATATCTCTCTGAGACGACTCCCCATTTTTATCTTAGTCAGACACGGTTGTTGGCAGTGAGTAGACTTCCAATCGGTTGCCATATTTGTGATAGGAAAAACATACGGGGAAATCCTTCATTTTTAATTATCGACCATTCGGATGACGAGTTCAGGTTCATCTACCAATGGGATGATGGTGAGGTCAAATTCGATGCGGAAAAGTACATGTATGGTGATGGGAAGGAATTTACGATTTGTGTTGAAGGTAATACAAATCGTAAATCTATAATATTCAAGAGGTCCTGAAGCTCTAATACCGTATTGTATGATTAGTGTGGTGAAGTTTAGAATGTAGCGATAATCGTAGTCAGAAAATGAATCGGTTTTCGTTCGATATACTTGATCAATTGTTTTTGAACGACCCCTCAGTCAACTTTATGTCAACAACCGTGTCCGACCAAGAAAAAAAGGGAGTCGTTCCCGAGATACATTTCACCCGCTTTAACGATAAAAAAATATTTAATTGAGCAAGTGTTATATCAAAGTAATGCTTAATGTCTTAGCTGCTGGATGACATCAATATCGCGACTACAAATTCACGAGTTTGTTTTTTTCTGCGAGTTTGAATAAGACAGGCCGAAATCTTCCAAGCCAGGAAGTTACGTACCTTTTCTTTCTTATATACATAATCATGGAAAAAAATACATAATTTGTAAACAAAAAACAAAAAACGTCTGATACACTATTTTTCATGATTTTTGCACGTGTTGAATAAATATCGCAGTAAACGGCGGAATGCTTCGCTAGCAGGTGGTTAAAAAAGAGCTTTTTTCTCATTTTCATTCAGTCATACGCTGGCACATGGCAAACAGTGTTTTTTGTTGTTACTGTATTTTGATAACGCCACCTATCTTAAAATATGTTAACGCCTATCGCAAACAAACCCAAAACAACTTTTCCACACGTGCGTTTAGACTGTTTACAAATCTTTTTCTAACACGTGACAAATGTTTTTACTTGAATTTAATCAAGGTATATACTCGTTCGGTTATATTATGTCTTCTCATGGTCATTTTCGTAATGTACTCATCGAGCCCTTCAATTTGCTACCTCACATGCCTGGATCTGCAAAAAGGAAGACGTTTTTCGGCTCTGGCCGTGACCCCACCCCCACGACGAGGGTTAAAATATGATCTTCTTAACCCACTCATCGATACCTTCAATTTGCTAGGTCACTTGACTACCTTCTCGAAACGTTCGATTTTCTAATGGGCGTGACCCCCACCTCCACGTAAAATGAAAAAAATGTCATTTTCGTAATGTACGCATCGAGCCCTTCAATTTGGTACCTCACATGCCTGGCTCTGTAAAAAGGAAGACGTTTTCCGGCTCTGGTCGTGACCCCACACCCACGACGAGGGCTAAAAATATGATCTTCTTAATCCACTCATCGATACCTTCAATTTGCTAGGTCACATGACTACCTTCTCGAAACTTTCGATTTTCTAATGGGCGTCACCCCCACCCTCACGTAAAATGAAAAAAATGTCGAGGATTAAAAATATTATTTATCGCAATCTCCTTGAATGATAAGAATCGAATAGGACTTCTTTGTAATAAGGGGAGATAACTTTGTATGATTAAGAACAGGTAATTTGCAACAAGCAATCTGATTGGTTAGTTAGCGTCAGGAAAGTGAAGTGATAGAGTGATTACTTATTTCAAGGTCCTCGATCTTTTGGTTTTTGGAGTACATTGTTCTAACCATGCTAAACATTTTTTACAGTTTTTTATGGTTGAGTACAGGTTATGGGAATCAAGCAATCTGATTAGTTAGTTAGCGTCAGGAAAGTGAAGTGATTGAGTGATTACTTATTTCAAGGTCTTCGAGCTTTTGGTTTTTGGAGTACATTCTTCTAACCATGCTAATGTTTTTTTTTTTACAGTTTTTTGTATGGTTAAGAACAGGTTATGGGAATCAGGCAATCTGACTGGTTAGTTAGCGTCAACATTTTTTGTATCCTCCGTCTTACATACATATGGGTTTTCCCCTAGTCAGAAATATCTTGGGTTTTCCCTTTACGTCATCGCCTGTGGGTTCGGATCCACAGGTCCCACCGATAAACTCACCCCGGATTTTCACACAACGTCGCATCCAGCGAGCTATCTCTCTCTACTTGCCAAAAACCTCACCACGTCATCGCCGGAGAGTTCGGGCCCACCGATAAATTCACCCTCTCGATTCGAACTCCGTTTTTTCCGTGGAAATCGACGTTGGATCGCTGGTCTTCCATTCGCACTGGTCGTGTCGTTTTGACGATATTCTATCGAAACAATTTCACTAAATGGCGGGTCTGTGTTACCTCTGCGAAAAGGTGAGTGTTTTCCCGAGACGGTCGGTCCGATTTCTTACGAGTCCACCAAAAGAGAATTTTTGAGATTTGGAATTTTTTAGAGTTTGTCAAAATGAGAGAGCGAGCCCACATCGGATCCACGTTGATCGTTAGAGAATTGAACGTTAAACTCACGATGCTTCGTCTACCGCAAACACTGTAAAAACCAAGGAAAAGTGACGATGTGATCGTGAACGTGTCGCATCGTACAAATCTATACATTTCAATCGTGATGAACGCGATTGCTCGAAAAAAAACTGAGGTGCGATCGAGAAAAAAAAAATTGAGTGGATTCTAACTCTCATTTTCACACTACTGTCATGTTGGAGACTGCAGTGCTGATTTCGGTACGCGTTCAACTGATTATCAGCCGAATCTGCGAGTTGCCTCCATATATCTTTGAAGGCAGAGAAAGATTGCACTGTTGGTTTGTACGTTGTAGTTGGCATTGCCGTAGAGAAGGGTTTCCACGTCACTGGCGAAAGGCAGCTGCTGTAGTGTCTCCCTTCTTATATCTAAATGAAGAGGACAGTTAAAAAGATAATGATGAGTTGTTTCACGCTCCCCGCAGCCGCATAATGGTGAGCTAGTGAGAAATTTATTGAACTGGTGGTTCTTTGGGTTGCTGCAGACCAGACGTAAGCTACGATGATTTATTTGAGTCTGACGTGGTTTGTGAGCGTACAGACATTTTGAAATCGGGAATCTATCTTTGTCCAAGTATGAATGGAAGATCTATCTTTGTTCAGGTATGAATGGAGGATCCATCTTTGTTCAGGTATGAAATCTATCTTTGTTCAGGTATGAAGCCAAGTTTAAAGTCATATCATTTGAGTTTCATAATCGGAAATTCGGGGAAAGAAAATCCTGTCCAATAAATAATGACTCATGTGCACTGAATCTTTGACGCTAGGTTATGTACTCTAATATTGGGTATTTTATGGGTTATTTTGTTATGCATATAAATTTCCCATCGTGGGTACTTAAACCTTGGAATGTACTCAGGTGCACCAATTGGCATGAAAGTCCAGGAGAGATCCTGGACCTTAATCTGCTGATATTCACACTCGTACGTTGCACAGGGTACAGTTAAAACTAGAAGTCCTGTCATGAAATGCGCACAAATAGCACGTTGATCTGCGCGTTAATCTACGCGTTATGACCATAGTAAGGCTATCAAATTATGTACATATCGCCTGTGCACAAGCAATGTTTCAGCCAATGGACCTCCGGGTAACCCGGAGGTCCATTGGCCGAGACATTGCCAGTGTTTGCTATGAGTAACCAGGAGGACCTGCCAGGCTTTGGATGCCATGTAATATGGCAATTGCGCGCAATTCATACGCGGAATTAAGTCTAGATAAGCGCGCATTTCGTGACAGGACTTCTAGTTTTAACTGTAACATGAAGTGAGTGAAAACATTCAGCTGCCATAAACAACAGAAAAATATTTTGTCCCTCCACATCATTTAGCCTGGCTACATGATATATTTAACCTAGTGATATCCTCAACGAAAATGCTGAACAGAATCACCCATCTGCAACGGATACTTTGGTTGGCACATTTCAGGGACATCATGTGAAGAGGCTAAATATTTATTATGACAAAACAATTCTTCAAACAGTTCAAACGTTTTGTCTCTCCATTGCTTTAGGCGGTGTCATAATGTTTTATTTATCTGACAAGTAACATCCTGCTGATCGTATCTTCAATCAGTGGCAAACCTATCAACAATGTTTACATTCTCATTAAACTTACAACATATGCTCAATGGATTTTTAGATTAGAGATGAGTTCATTTATTTCTAACAATAAAGTCTTCAGTCATTGAGTACCGGCGAAAAGGAGAACTAATGCACTGGTGTCTTTGCAGTGTTTGGGCAGCAGTAGTTTGGAGTCTAAAAGGAATAATAAACCCCAGTTTTATAGTACCGAGTCCACTCCCCTGGCCTGTTCAAATGAATTTGATTTACATCACACTGGAGGTTTGGGCGATCTGTCTCTAACCATAACTCATCATTAATTCGTTAGTAACCTCTTAGTGAGTATACTTTTATGAAGTGCAGCAACCCCCTACGTGACTCTTGGGGGGGGGGGGGGGGGGGGGGCAAAATCAAGCTTTTGTGTCTGCGTGAATTCTGGCGTTACCACTTGAATAGGCTCTCTCGCTCGCTCGCTCGCTCGCTCGCTCTTACTCTCTCTCCCTCTCTTCTCTGTCTCTTTCACCATCATTCATCATGGTTAGTACATAATCTATTAGTGGGTACATTCCTATGTTGTTCTGCAGTTGCCATGCGGTTCCACAGCAGGGCTTGGTGTCAGGGATCAGGTTGGTGGGTTCTCATAATTTCTGTCTTAGGAGTTGAATAAGTCCTAACTAAACTCAGAAATCCGGTGACATGTGAGTACTGTGTTTTTTCTTATGCAACATCAACGACGCGGCCTCTAGTTTGACACGATCTTGATTATAGGCATTCACATACCTACACCAACAAACATTCTCTGAATACCTAACTGAATCTTATGATTACTTGTACACGTGCATCCAGTTTTGACCGTTCAGTTAACCATTTGAGACATTAATTATACTGACGTTCAAACGAAACTGGGAATTCAGTTTCTTCAACGCTTATCAAAATGCAACGTCAAACGTCGGAAAGTACAATTGTAATAACAAGACATTTTCCACATTAGTGATTATCTGATTGAGGGCTAGTCTATTTTATGTGGTCTGAATTTGTTATTCGAAACCTGTTTTATTACAAATTATTGGAGAGTGCCCCAGGCACTCTCCAATAAATTGTAATAAAACAATTTTATATAAACAAAATTTATTTTGTGTTTGACTGAATATGGAAATATAAGCAAGGAGAGTGTTGGCTTTTGCTCTGGTATCCTCATTTTTGAAAGCCCTGACAGTGGCTTCTAGCACTCAGCCAGTTAAGAGGTCTTGAGAGCAGGATTATATTAGTATTTTAAGCTACGATAACATTTGACTCAACGGTTATCACTGAGCACTATTCGGGAGAAAATAGGAATTTGAGGTTAAAACTTTAAAAAACGAAACGTAATAACAAAACAAATGACCACAAAGTATCAACATGCTGTTTGATTTCATATGTAATAACACGTACAAAAGTATCAAAGGGTTAAATTAAACCAAAGGTTTCGTACGTAATAACACGTACAAAATTATCAAAGTGTTAAATTAAACAAAAGGTTTCGTACGTAATAACACGTACAAAAGTATCAAAGGGTTAATCTACAATTATCACAGAAGCTGTACCGAAGAAATGAAGTCCAACGATTGTTACCGTATCGGCTGCTGGGATTGGTGATCTTGAACCTCATCAACACCGGCATTGATGTTATCATCATGTTTTGTTAATATGTATATATTGTTTTTCTACCTTTGTATTCATACATCTGAATCAGCAGTATATTCCCGTCCCATTTCACCTTTCACGTTAGACCTTTCCTCATTTTCATCTAAGTTTATCCTCATCATTTTTCTTACAAGTGTGGTGTACCTTGTTTTTGAGTCAGCGGGCATGTTTAGATGTGGTTTGAGACCTGCTTCTTATCAGGCCTCAAAATACATTTTTTCTATGCGTAGCAAAATGCTACACATTTCCTAAAAATGAATAGCATTTTGTTTAAATTACATAGCAGTTCTTGTATACCGGAGTTATGTCGTACTGTTTTTGAACTCTTCTGAGCAGATAGAATATTGCCCATCCATTTCTGTGCTTTTTCAAATGAGCTGCAACACATGAAGCACTAGCTACGTTTTTCAACTGAACTGCCTTTAACAACTGCATGGACTTAGATATTTCCAAATGCGTAACATCTCTTATTTTGATGGGCTTAAAATTATTTTGACTGAGTATTTTATGCAAAATGCAGAAACAATGCAGGATGAATTTAAACCAATAAAATTCACGTTACATATGAAGTTGCTAATGCGAGACGGAGAGTCCATCTAATATCAGGAGTAAAGCATCAGTGAACTAGCTTGCAAATTTTGTTGCAAATTTTCATTTTTACATTTTGCAATACAAGATATTCAACTGCAGCCTATTAGGCTGCAGTTGAATATATTGTATTGCAAAATGCTATACATGATTGAAACTTGTATAGCATTTAGCATGTTTTGCATAGGAAACAGCGATGCAAAACCACTTATTTTGAGACCTGCTTCTTATTACAGTAGACAGTTTGTGACTGAATATAAGTATTAATGATATTGATTCATACAGAATGCGAGTAGGTCTCTTCACAACGCGTGCGCGTAGGAGTGTGCACAGGAAACGACAATTATATTTGTTCTGTGTCATTCTGGCCAACTTGATACTGAATTACAAGTGCAAGGGTGTTACGTTGGCTGTTTGGCTCTTTCAGTTGACAGGTACCGCGATAAAGCTGCCCAAACAAGATGTGCAATTAAGGCATGCAGTCAATGCATCTTTATATGAAAGTATCTGACCGACTTATAGTAAGGTCATAAGTGATCACACATACACAATACAACTGCCGAACAGAACCAATATAAATTATGAAGTTAAGTCTTATCTTTTGGTGGTGACTGGTATAGCCGCATATGCACTTGGGTTAATGCTTTTGTATCTCTCTGGCGATATTTAACCTAATCCGGGGCCCTCAGGTGATCACAGCTCACTTAATTCGAATCTTGATACCTTAAGAACAGGATTTAAGATTTGTCATTTAAATATACAAAGCTTGAAACCCAAAATTGATCTTTTGCAGTGTGAAATGTCTGACTATAATATTTGTACTTTCACCGAAACATGGTTAACGCCTGCTGACGACAGCTCAGAAATCCACATTACTGGCTTTCAGGGAGTCCTTAGGAAAGATCGCCCAACCAGAGGAGGGGGATTTCAATATATCTCAAGCTTGGTATTCCCTTCAAAGCAAGATCGGATCTGGAAATTTTCACCTCTCGAATGCTAATGGATTGAAGTATACACACACACAGGACCCTTCCTGTTAGGAGTCTTCTACAGACTCCAAAATGCAGATATTACCCAAGGGACTTGATTTTGTCATCTATTGAAAAAGCCAAAGATTCCGGAATTCCTCATATAATTGTAACAGGCGATTTCAGTGATAACTTACTCCAACCTAGGCGTGGTAAATTCACTGAAGTTGCCAATTACTTTAATCTCAAACAGCTTGTGTCAGACCCAACTTTCTTCACGGAGTCCTCGGCTACTTTGTTAGACCTAATTGCTGTTAGTGATTCAGTTAACCCTTTACCTAACATGAAAAGCAGACGACACTTGCAAAAAAAATTCTCGAATAACTAATTTTTTTCATTTTTTGTCTCAAAAACATAGGTTATGACCCCTCGTTGGAACGAGCTCGACGAGCTCGTTCCAACGAGAGGTCATAACCTATGTTTTTGAGACAAAAAATGAAAAAAATAGTGAAAATTAATTGGCGATTTTTGAGAATAGCGCTGGCCGGTTTAGTCGTTACGTTGGGTAAAGGGTTAATGTGATAGCACATGGCGTGGAAGACCCCTTCGTATCCTATCTTATCAGATACCATTGTCTAGTTATGGTTGAAATTGACTCCCAAAAAGTAATTTCTGAGAATCTTAAGCGCCATGTGTGGTTATTTAACGAAGGAAATTATGATGACCCCAATAATGCACTAACAAATACTCCGTGGGTCAATGTTTTCTCTCACTTGAACCTAGACAACATGGTAGAAGCCTTCTCCTCTAATGTCATCGACTTAGGCCGCATGTACATACCTAACAAAATGACTGTCGTCAGGCGAAATGAGCCCAAGTGGATGTATAATCAAATTAGACTCTCGATACGCCAGCGTAAACGTCTATATCGCGTAGCAAAATCCAGAGGTAGGCCAGAGGCATGGGATAAGTACCGCCGGAAACGCAACGAGGTCGTCGTGGCTATTCGTAAATCAAAAACCAACAACTATAATAAAATCCAATTTATACTCGATAGTGCAGAAACTGGTTCTTAGTTATGGTGAAAATCAGTTAAAAGATTTTTGGGAAAAGCCAGGGTTGAGATTCCTAATATTATTCATTTTGACAAGACTGTGTCTGTTGATATTGATAAGGCAAACGCGTTCAATGAATATTTCTTCAGTATATCAAGAGTTGATGATACCTATGCATGTCTTCCCTCTTCGCCTCTCCCGGATCGGCCAACTCTCAGCTCCCTAGAGTTTTGCTCCAAAGATGTATTAGATACACTCAAATCACTTAATGTTTCAATAGCCTCTGGACCAGATTTGATCAGCCCACGTATCCTCAAGGATGCAAAAAGTCCCTAGCCGAACCACTCACTACCTTATTTAACTTATTAATCAATCGTTCATATTTCCCGCTACGGTGGAAGAAAGGGAATGTAATCCCAGTCCTAAAAAAGGATTCTACCAACCTACTGTCGAATTACCGACCTGTATCCCTATTGAGCTGTCTTGGCAAGGTTTTTGAAAGATGTGTCTTTCAAAAACTTTGGCATTTTCTGGAGGAATACAAGCTACTAAGTCCTTTCCAGTCCGGATTTGCACCGCGAGACTCAGCGGTGCTTCAATCAACTGAAAATGACGATGCGTTCAGCTGCGCACTTGATGAGGGGAAAAAGTTAGAGTGTTTTTTTGCGACATCAGTAAAGCCTTTGACAAGGTCTGGCATCGGAGGTTGACTTACAAGCTAAACAAAATTGATATAACAGGCGAATTTCTTGAAATTTTTAGGTCATATCTCAGTGATCGACACCAAAGAGTAGTGATTAACTCTGAAGCGTCCTCATCGAGTGGTATCACCTCCGGAGTGCCCCAGGGGTCCATTCTTGGGCCTCTGCTGTTTCTTGGATATATTAACGATATAACGATAGACTTAACTAGTAACATTCGTCACTTTGCGGATGATACTACTTTGTATTTGATAGTGGATAATCCTGATCAGGCATCAGACACATTGAGTAATGATTTAGGCAGAATTGAACAGTGGGCACAAACTTGGTTAGTGAAATTTAGTCCCTCGAAAATTGAAACTATGATCATATCCTGGAAAAAAGACATTTAAAATCACCCTTCCCTCTGTATGGCCAATGTCCCGGTCAATGAGGTTACAGACCACAAACATCTTGGTGTGATTCTTAACTCAAGCTGTACGTGGGATAACCTGGTCCCGTTTAGACTTAATTGGGAATAACAAATTTACGATATACCGCAAAACATTAGAGAAAATATATTTTGCGTTCGTGAGACCTTTACTTCAATATGTCGACACGGTGTGGGCAAACTGTAGCGACACCAATTCAACGAAAATTGAAAACATTCAGATTGCAGCCGCTCGTATTGTTACCAGTGCTACACTAAGCGCCAGCAAAGAACTCATATATGTAGAAACTGGGAGGGAGAAACTCCAAATGAGACGAGACAAACATAAATTGATACAATATTTCAAAATGTACCACAACATTGTGCGGAGTTACATATTGTCGGACGAAAAATTACCAAACATCTTTGTTCCCATAGACAACTAAACGGTGGAATGATATGACTATTGGTGTTAGAGATAATTGTTCTTTGGTGGATTTCAAAACATTTTTAAACGCGAATAGTTGCAGACCACCGCCGTTCTTTTTTAATTCGTCGTTCAGAAAGGCGCAAATATACCACTGTAGACAAAGACTCAGATGTAGTAATCTTAATGAACATCTCTGTAACACTCATCTAGTTGTCTCGCCTCTTTGTCTCTGTAGCAAGTGTGAGACCGGTGATCACTATTTGTTAACCCTTTACCTAACGTAACGGCCAAAACCGGCCAGCGCTATTCTCAAAAATCCCCAATTAATTTTCACTATTTTTTTCATTTTTTGTCTCAAAAACATAGGTTATGACCCCTCGTTGGAACGAGCTCGTCGAGCTCGTTCCAACGAGGGGTCATAACCTATGTTTCTGAGACAAAAAATGAAAAAAATTAGTTATTCAAGAATTATTTTTGCAAGTGTCGTCTGCTTTTCATGTTAGGTAAAGGGTTAACATGCCCTCTATATAATCGAATACGCTTTGAGACCATAGCTCAACTTCCTTACCTAACTGACTGCCATGCCTTATGTACGAGTCTGAACTCTACAATGCTAGCGTGAATGGTAAAATATTCGAAACTGTACAGAAGTACATTCTCAGCTCCGGGAGGTTTAACTGACTGCGATGAAACTGAGTGTCCATTCCTCTTGTATATATACCATATGTTTTGCCTATATGCATGGGTTTACTGCATGCATGGCATGCATGACAGGCGCACGCACACGGTTATGTATGTGTGCATACGTGTGTACATGCAAGTTCGTGTGTATGCCCACGTATGTGTGCGCGTGGGTGGGGTGGGCCGGGCATGTCAAGGCACACTATATAATCGTCTTACGTTTTAAACGAATACATGCTTCTTAAAGTCGTGCTTACCTGTTGATGGTCCTGTGTTCACGCAGCGATTCCCGCATCACGCTTAAGCTGGTGATTACCGACGAGAACACCATACACCACATTATTCTCCATTATCAGTTCAACTCCAACATCCTCCTTCCTAGGTAATAATCTTAGATAAGCTTCTAGCCAAACCATTTCCATCGCGGTTCTATTAGCATTCGATTCACAGGACACAGGCGTCCCTATCACCATTCCACCGGTCAGCAACTAGGAAACAAACTATGCTTTTGCCCCGTTTTTTCCTGGAGCATTTTATCCTACATTGTCATTCGGGTTAGTGTGACAACCGCGGCCTGTACGGGACCCGCGAGCGACGTCCTCACGCGCGAGACAATGCATTGTTGTAGGTGAAAGTTTCATTTCTGGGGGTTACTTGCGCAGTAGGGGTGGCTCGCGTATGATTTTTAAGTGGTCTGCGTTGGTGTTACTGTTGATTTTTATAAATACTCAGTCTACAATCCTGTGCTTGCAACTCATAAGAAACATTCATCTCAAGCCGACGCCAGCTTCAGTTTCCTTCAGTTATCTCCTTCACGCTACCCGCTTATCCTACCAGACGGCTTCAGACTGCAGTTGGTAATATATCAGTTGGCGAAAAGACCTCCAATAATGATACTAAAATGGGAGAAATTATGTCTTGGACAGAAAAGCCGGCCTTAGGAGCTCAAAAGGGGTAAATAACTTTAACTAGCCTACCTTGATTTCTCATTCCTCTGCCTGTGAGTAATAAAAATCAACGGTAAGCCTAACAGGTAGTGGAATATATTAGGAATTCTATTGAGCATGGAAATGGTTTGGGGGATCATTGACTCATATAACCCTCTGCTGCTTGGATATCGATTCTAAGAACAGACTTATCTCTTATTATAGCCCAGTAATTATTCCCTGCCTAGGATGTTGGTTCCAATATTCCATAGTTATAAATTCGATCTCTCATATTTTCTTTTCTTTCCATTTGTTCTCACAATTGTCCTTTCATAATAGAAAATGGTCCAAAAGCTATCAAGGTTTGACTGATTAGATCTTTCTCATCGTCTTCTCATTGCTATTTGTAACTGTTGTGTGAGTGGAGACGGTCACTTATAAGCTGTTGGCTTACTGCCGAATCCACACCATAGATTATTGTTAGAAGTTGTATTTAGTGAAGAAATTTTGATATAATATTGTTTAAACTAACACTAAAAGGAATAATTGTAACGCATCATAAAAACACCGCCTCGAACAATTAGTACTTATACAATCTAAGTTACAGTCCAAACCCTATAATGGTGAATTTTTCATTACACTTTCAAAATATAGTTACAATTTAATAGAAGGTTTGGTACAGAGGGAAATAATAGATAATTGGATATGCAGATAACTCAACTGGTTAAGTGCTAAAAGCCACTATCAGAGCTTTCAAAAAAATGAGAGTTCCAGAGCAAAAGCTAACATTTGCCTTGCTCATGTTTCATATTCAGTCCAACCTAAATAATATTTTGTTTATATAAATTTGTTTTATCATAAATTATTGAAGAGTGCCTGTGGACACTCTTCAATAATTTGTGATAAAACAACTTTTGATAAACAAATTCAGACCACAAAAAATAATGTAGCCCTCAACCAGTTAAACAATGAAAACAAGAAGATGGCAGAAAACTTTGTAATTTATCGAAAAAATAACGAGTTCGAAAATAACAAATAAATAAATAAATAAATAAATAAATAAATAAATAAATAAATAAAACCGTGTTTTAAGGAAGATATTTTACTTGAATATAGTGTCTGTTATCCGGATAGCATAATTTAACAAACTTTAATCCAGCTCCGCATCCTTCGACATTGCCATGTTAGAGTTTGATTTGGAGTTTGATGTCACGGAAATTAGAAAACTGAAAGGTCGAATTAAACCTTTTGAAACTTCCGTCGAGCTCGTTCCAATGATGGGTCACATGATATGATTCTGTTGAAATTTTTTGAAAAATTGAAAAAAAATGATTTTTCAAATAATAAATTCTGATATCGTCTGCGTTGGGTAAAGGGTAAAGAAATAACACAACGAGGGTGCAGTACGGGGGAAAGAAATCTAGACCCAAGATAGGCGCGCGAAAAATACAGGAAAAAACTCCAACAAGAGTTGTTGATTACTGCCACCTGTACTTTGCCGGAGTTGTGTTCTGTATTTATACCAAATGAATTAAGTGAATGAAGTTGATATATTTAACCCTTTACCTAACCTGAAAAGCAGACGACACTTGCAAAAATAATTCTTGAATAACTATTTTTTTTCATTTTTTGTCTCAAAAACATAGGTTATGACCCCTCGTTGGAACGAGCTCGTCGAGCTCGTTCCAACGAGGGGTCATAACCTATGTTTTGAGACAAAAAATGAAAAAAATAATGAAAATTAATAGGCGATTTTTGAGAATCGCGCTGGCCGGTTTTGGCCGTTACGTTAGGTAAAGGGTTAATGAAAATTATCACATTCGGCGGTCTGTTTACTTTGTTGCTTGACACTTGTTTTATGGCGAGATATTTCCTATTCGTACAATTTACATTTGCTGAAACATCTTTGTTCTCAATAGTTATTACACATCCATTAAACTTTAAACCCTTGTATTTAACGGAATCGCTACTATGACATAAATGTTTCTGTATTCAGCTGGTGATGTCCAAGGCGGAACTTTTTTCCCAGCACCGTATATACTAGTGCCTTTCCCGTCGAGTCATTAGTTACGCTTCGAAAAGTTTCCAGATTTCGTTATACAATTATCAATCGCCTGTTGCGTATGTGATAACGAAAATGTCCAAAGCAAAATAAAGTAGGTTTACAAAAAATGAGTTAACCAAAAAGGAGATAATATTTAAAAAAGAATCATTTCCAACCACAACATTAATCCAGTCCCGTAGGCGTCTCGTCTGTGGATCCTGTTATATCTAAATTGGTCAACTTTATTTCGGTAAATCTTCGGACATCCTGACATGCTTCGAACTTCTTTTAAGAAAATTTCTCTAGCTGGTTTGCAAATCTGCCCAAATTTGTACTTATATTTTTACTAATAGTAATAGCCACCAAATAGTAAGGCGTGAATGGGCACCAGCTGAAGAGAAACAGCGATATGAATTTTCAACAAACACGCCCAATAGAAAAGATAACGAATGTAATTTGGCGTGGTCCCCAAACGGTTATTTTTGATTTGTTATCGATCCTTTTGATCAGTACAGCTTCAAACAAAACAAACGGACTCTTCACCTTTGGGATGAAACAAATTTGTTTATTTAAAATGAATTTTAATGCATAGGGTTTGTAATAAACACAGAACGCGATGTGTGTTTGAATCGGTGGGTGTTTTACATGACTCGCGAAATTTGACTGCGCCATTCTAACTCGTTATGTAAAACACCCACCTATTCAAACACACATCGCGTTCTGTCTACGTTTCTTATTTAACGCTTCATTTAACACGAAAGGCAGACGACACTTGCAAACAAAATTCTTGAATAATAAATTTTTTGCAGTTTGTTTTTCCGACAAAAACATACCTTATGACTCCTCATTGGAACGGGCTCATTGAGTGGTCATAAGCTATGTTTTTGAGAAATAAAATGATAAAAAAACTAAAACAATGAAAACTGAATGGTGATTGTTGTGAACAGGGCTCTCCGGGTTTGGCCCTTACGTTGGGTAAAGAGTTAAACATGTACGAAAGCACCAAAAATTAACGCAATCTTATTCCGACAGACTGAATGTTTTGAAATCGCTGTTGTCTACCAATCTGCTCGGATGTTTGTTTCTTTATTATATGTCCATGTCTCTGCAAAAGTTAATGCCGCAAGGACCAACTTGGCACATGGACTTGGTTCTGTTGTCTTCTTCAATTTGAATTAAATGTCTCTTTGTCGAATATCATGATCACACAACAAAGACGTGGAGTATCAAGCATTCTCTTCTAAAACCACTAACCGATTTCAGTGAAATATGAGACCATTGCTTAACCCCTTACCCAACGTAAAGGCCAAAAGCGGCCAGCGCTATTCTCAAAAATCGCCAATTAATTTTCATTATTTGTTTCATTTTGTGTCTTAAAAACATAGGTTATGACACCTCATTGGAACGAGCTCGTCGAGCTCGTTCCAATGAGATGTCATACCCTATGTTTTTGAGACAAAAAATAAAAAAATTAGTTATTCTAGAATTTCTTTTACAAGTGTCGTCTGCTTTTCATGTTAGGTAAAGGGTTAATATGACATCAAATCAAGTTGCCGCGTCTCATATAGAGGGGATGGGGGAACTGCCCCCAAGTTCTGAAAAAAATCTTCTCTTGCAGTGAGTGGTACAATAACTTGATTTTCAGTACTGAGCTTCCTGTTGACGTGTTGAATAAAATTTGTTCACATCAAGTTCGTAGCGCAACATTTGCCTTCTAATGGGTAGGGCAAGATTTTGGGCTACTCCCGAAATTCCTATTTTCTGAGCCGAAGGGCCAAGTTGATCCAAATTTGATATGTGGTATTATTGGGCCATAAGTACTTGATTCATGCCGAGAAACATTTCCCATATCCCCACGGGAACCCTAGGATCTAAGAATAGAAATATTTTCAAATACCCATATTTCGCAAACAGCACGAAACAGAGAACTGTTCTTTGGTATGAGGCATCCTTAGGATCAGTAGAATCGACACGTAAGAAACTGCGATCGTTTGTGTAATAGGGTACCGGAAAGGGGGTGTCGAAAATGCTGAGGCAGCATATTAAAAAAAAACACACGAATCAGCATCCTTTGATATTTGGTATACAACATTTTAAAAAAGATCAGATTCAAGGTTGTTGAAACCCAGCCGCTCCATTTATATTGGCTCCATACCGGAGCTCGAATCCTAACGTAATGCAATATGAAGAATATTTTTAAAAAAGTTTCTTCTCTAGAACTACCAGTCCGAATCTTTCGATATTTGGTATAAAACATCCATAGGTGCGTTAGATTCAATTGTGTTCAAATCTAGTTCGTGAGTCCGCTTTGGGGCTCTCTACGGTGGGGTGGGGTGGGGTGGGGTGGGGGAGCTGAATTTCAACTCAGTACAATATAGTGAATATTACTAAAATATTCTCCAAAATCACCAGTCAAAATCGTTTCATATTTAATACACAGCATTCTTAAGGAATTCAGATTCAAGTTTGTTTAAACCAAGTCTCTAGGTTAATATTTGGATTCCTTATGGGAGCCCGAATGTTAACTTAGTCCAATATAAGTAAAAAACTATCAGAATCTTCTTTTTCCGATCTACTTGTTAAAATCGTTTGAAATGTGGTCTACAGAAACTTCGGAGGAGATGGGGTTGGCGTATTCCAACTTGTTCAAATAAAATTCCCGAGTACCTATTTGGGCGACCTATGGCAGCCCGAATTTTAGTTTAGTGCAGTGTGAGGAATATTCTTCAAAAATCTTCTACAGAATCACCAGTCAGAATCTTTTAATATGTGGTACTCAACAGTCTTGCGGAGGGCAGATTCAAGTTTCTTAAATTCAAGTCCTGGGTTAATATTTCAGCTCCTCATGGAGACTCGAGTTTTAACGTAGTCGAATGTGAGAATAATCTTTAAAACTCTTCTTCTGCAGATCTACTAGTCCGAATCTTTTGGAATTTTGCACACAGAATCCCTGGGGCGGGGTGGGGCAGATTCAAATTTGATAAAATCAAGTCCCGAGGTTCATATTACCCAAATATTAGTGCAACATGAGAAATAAGTTTTAAAAATTTTCTTTTTCAGATCCACAATTCATTATCTTTTGATATTTGATAATTAGCATAATATATGGGGTCAAAGTCAATTTTTTTTCAAACCAAGTCGCTGAGTGGGATATTTGTGACCCCCGATTATAGGTGCTCAAATTTCCACTTCCTGCAGGATGAGGAATATTCTTCAAAGATCCTCTTCAGATCCTCAAGTCGGATCAGTTGATAGCTGATAATATCATTAGGTGGTGGAGGATCATGTGGGGTCCAGTTGGTGATTTTGTTCCTTTTTTGAAGTTGTGGATGGGGGTCGGTCTAAAAAATGGTTTGAACAATTTTCAGTGATTTCGGGCATAAAAGAAAATTCACTCAACTGACTTGGAAACCTTCAGATCAACTTGTTAATTTTGTTTTATACCAAATCATTCAAAATGCCCCACAACTCACTTTAAAGCAAAATATAAAACGATTCACTATATGGACTCTCCTTTCCCCATTGGATGGTAGGGAAGCAATACATAAAGCTATGTTTGGGACTCGTGCGCCTCTGTATTGTGCAAAATGTACCCATGTTGCGTCCATCAGTTGTTGCTGGTGGTTTTGGGTCCAGTACACTAACACACACGCTGATTTAACCCTTTACCTAACGTAACGGCCAAAACCGGCCAGCGCTATTCTCAAAAATCGCCAATTAATTTTGATTATTTTTTCATTTTGCGTCTCAAGAACATAGGTTATGACACCTCATTGGAACGAGCTCGTTGGGCTCGTTCCCAATGAGTTGTCATAACCTATGTTTTTGAGACAAAAAATAAAAAAAATAGTTATTCTAGAATTTCTTTTACAAGTTTCGTCTGCTTTTCATGTTAGGTAAAGGGTTAATATGACATCCAATCAAGTTGCCGCGTCCCATAGAGAGGGGATGCGGGAACTGCCCTCAAGTTCTGAAAAAATCTTCTCATGCAGTGAGTGGTACAATAACTGATTGTCAGTACTGAGCTTCCTGTTGACGTGCAGAATAAAGTTTGTTCACGTAAAGTTCGTATAGCAACATTTGCCTTCGTAATGGGTAGGGCAAGATTTTGGGCTCCTCCCTATTAATTTTCATTATTTTTTCATTTTTTGTCTCAAAAACATAGGTTATGACCCCTCGTTGGAACGAGCTCGTCGAGCTCGTTCCAACGAGGGGTCATAACCTATGTTTTTGAGACAAAAAATGAAAAAAATTAGTTATTCAAGAATTATTTTTTCAAGTGTCGTCTGCTTTTCATGTTAGGTAAAGGGTTAACGAAGGTAAGGAATTAGACTTCCATTGTGCATACATGTAGTTGCCATTGGGGGACTAATAATAATAATAATAATAATAATAATAATAATAATAATAATAATAATAATAATAATAATAATAATAATAATATTTTATTGCACAACCAAAAAATAGGAAGTGGCATGACACTACAAACTACACAAATAAAGTAAAGTAAACCGATACAATTCAATATCCATGAATAGTCGTACCGACGTTGGTTAAATCATTATTTATTTCGGCCGAGAGTAGTTTCCGCAATATACTGGCCGAGTGATAACATTACTTCCCGGTCAGTACTTTGAGAAAGTATGCGAGTTTTTCCTATAGTTGAACGATTACAAAAAATAGGATATGTTTTTGAAACTGTTCGGAAGAGTCTACCACGCATCGTGGAGTACTGAGAACAGGAATATAGAAAGTGAATTTCGTTTTCAACTTGATTCGTGTTTCACTGTTTACATAATCTCATCTCACGTGGAATGGAGTTAGGCTTATGGTAACGGCCTCTCTCTTTCTCGAGCTGATGAGCTCCTATTTGAAATTGAGCAAGGAGCATTCTCTGTTCAATGGGGAGTGTGTCAAGATACAGTTCTCTGTTATACAGGGTTTTGACGGTGTAATAAAAGTCCACCTTTTTATTTTCATATTTATTCCTACTGTTTTTAGCATACTTCCACGTCGGTATATAATTATCTTGCAGCCTCCGTTTAAGCTGTTTTGCAAATTGCAGAGATGCTCTAGACGGGTAGAGCCAAACTTGATAAAAAAACACATTCCGAAAGAATTGTTTTTATAATATTTGTTCACTGGTGTCCCTGTTCTTCCATTTCCAAAAAGGCCAATGTCAAGAGTGGGTTCAGGTTAGAGGTTTTAGCCTTAATCCAGTTCATAACTAGGACCATTTTAACGGCTATGGTCAAAGGGTACCCCCAAGCTCCGCTAACACAGCTTTATTGGAGGCTTCAAGATGTACCTGAAGAATGCTCTTACAGAATTTCAGTTGGATAGATTCAATATATTTGCAATCATTTCAAATTGCCTGTTCACCCCAAGCTTCACATCCATACAAGAGTATCGCTTTAATTAGTGAATCAAACAGTTTTTCTCTTACACGTGTCTTATCTTTCGACACATGCAAAAAAAGTTTCTGTAACTTAAGGTAAGCCTTTAATGCCTTTGATCGTAAACTAATGACGGCATCTGCAAAACTGTCCGAGACTGTTAGGTTAATACCTAAGTAGGTGTAATTAGTCACTGCCTGCAGCCGTTGGTCGCCACTCGTGAAATAACCTACCAATTTCCTATCCGATTTATTAAATATTGAAACTTTAGTTTTTTGTTGATTTATGGCGAGGCTCCATTGTTTGCAGTACTGAGACAATGAGTCGATTGCATTTTGTAGCCCAGCCTCGGAAATGGGGAGTAGGGCTGCACGGTATATCGATAAACCGATATATACCGGTATTCAAACCAATATCGATTGAATACCGAAGTGATTACAAAAATATCGGTTTATCGTCATTATTTATTTACCCACAATTTAATTTTCAAGATGTCTTGAGCTTTTTAACTGAAGCCCCGAATAAATAATATTATCCCTTTATCCAAGGAATCGTCTGCTTGTGGCCTCGTAATATACAAATTCAGCAGTTGAAAAAATAATTTTCAAAAATTTCAACAAAACTATATCATGTGACCCCTCATTGGAACGAGCTCGTTCCAATGAGGGGTCAAATGATATAGTTTTATTGAAATCTTTGGGGAAAATCTGATAAACTGATATTGAAAATAATAAATTCTGATATCGTCTGCGTTGGGTAAAGGCTTTTCGAACCGCATCATCAAGGTATGCTAATTCATTCCGACTGTGATGCCTCGAGTGTCGATTGAGGTACTTGTGTTCATATATCTGCACAGTTTTCGATATACCGATATACCGCGGTATTTTTTTGAATCCGATACCGGTATTCCGTTTTGAATATCGTGCAGCCCTAATGGGGAGCAGAACTAAATCATCCGCATACTGCAAACACTGGATTTAACTCCTTTTAATCCACAGCTACCTAACATTTCTTTTGTTCTCTGTCATGAAAACAAGCCCTATAAAATCACACCAAGTACGGTTTTGATGAGAACAGCTCAGTAAAACAGTACCAATATCTGGATATTGGGACGGTTTTGAAACAGTCCCAATAACTAGATATTTGTACGATTGTCACCGTACTGTAATCATAACCATTCAACAGTAAAGATGCTGTAAAGGAGGTGAGAAAAACTTTCTAACACATGAATTACCGACAAGCTTTTCTCGACAGAGCTACTGAATTGAGTGTGCATCGTGTCAAAATTATAATGTACTTTAATTTTTTGTTGCTTTTAAAAACCAACAGCCCTGGTAACCTAAAAAGGACTCCTGTGGAAACCTCGGAAGTGAAGCAGTGCTTGTTTGCTGTGGTAAACAAGTTCAGTTTTACTGGTAAAATAGGACCTGGTCACCAGTGCCCGGGGTAGAAGTTCCCTAAAATGGGCAGCATGGGTGTAAACGATTGGCTAAACTTGACTTTACACCTTTTTTGCGGTCAACATTAGCCATAGCTGCAGAAAAGTGACCTTAAACACCAGTAAATAAATAAATAACCTACAAAAACCGCCCTTTTTCAAATATTAAGACGACAATCAGACACCACCACCCGCTTCGCCTCGTCAAAAATATCTCCGGACACCTGCACAACTGTACAATTATTTACCCATAAAGTACACAAAATAGTGATATATCTATTACAAATTTCGGGAATATCGTGTTCGGCGCGACTGATGTGCTTCGGGATATCATCAATAAAGGTGTTAATTATTCCCTTGCATCATGCCTACCGAGATGTGAAATGTTTCAGAGAGAACGTGACCTGCTTTCACGCGTAATGTATTGTGAGTGAACATGGCTTTGATGGAATTGTAAAGATTTTCACCGACTCCTTTCTGGAGGAGCTTGCAGAACATGCCCTCTCTCCAAACTCTATCAAAAGCTTTATTAAAATCAACAAAGAAAGCATATTATTTCCTGTTTTGATTGAATATTTTACTGATCAGGCTTTTAATTACAATGGTATGACCCGACGTTATGTGACCTTTCTGAAAACCCGCTTGATAAACATTTGGGGAGTCATTATTCGACAGAAACAAAGATAGCCGCTCAGTTAGGATACTAATATACAATTTTCCAATATTACTAGTAATTGTGATACCACGAAGCTGATCAGGATGGTTTGCATTGGCAGCCTTGAGCATTGAAACGATTTCCCCTTCTGATCATTTAGCCGGGAAAGTGCCATTACGTAACACTAAGTTAAACAGTTTAGTTAGCGCCGGGGCGATTAGCGATTTTACCGATTTAATCATTTCATTCTTTATACCACCAAGACCTGCAGATTTGCTTGTCTCTTGTCTTTAATCTTGATATCGCAGCGCTAACATCACTTTCGGATATGCTAAAATCCAGTGCGGTATTAAGATGAGAAGTCTTTTCCATTCGTTCTAACTGCTCAGTAACTTCCTGCCTAAAAGCGTCGTCAAAGACATCCGTTGACTGCGGATTACCAAGCTGTGTGTAATGATTTTTCCAATCCTGTAAAGATAAAATGACTGGAACAACCGTCCCTGTCATTCAGGTCATTTTACAGTTCTGATATTGTGTCCCAAAATAATTCAGGATTTCTATTATGCATACTGTCTAACTGTTTGATAATATTTTCTTTATACTGGGATTTGCGGCGTTTCAGCTCATATTTTCGTTTGAAAACATAATATCTACCGCGCACTATGGGGTCTTTGTGATATTTTTGAAATAACTGACGCTGATAGGTTAACCGTTTACGCATTTCCTGACAGCTACTGTCATACCAACGTTTGGGTGGTTTACGTTTTTCAAAGGTTTTCTCACGATAGTCCCTTATTCGCAAACAGCACTTCGAAATATCATGAAGAATATCCTCAAACTTGCTCAAGACTTCATGAGAACCAGAAAAGTCAGTTTGTAAGAACGCCCCAATTTTCGCACACGATGAGGCTGATTTGAAAACATACACATGATTTTCTTTGTCTAAATCAGTCCAGACATAGTGTGAAGGAAACGACTCACCATGGCTACATTTTTTCCCACAAGAAAAGGATAGTTTTAATATATACCAGATTGGGCAATGGTCACAGAGGATATTGAGCGGACGTTCTAAAAACGGGAGTTGTGGGCTTAGTTTTTTGCGGAAAATTGATCTTTTTAAAACGTTTGGACAACTGCTAAAAAGTCGTTTCTCCGGGAATTGTTTGGGAGGAATAGACATGGTTATATCTCCCAAGATAATCCTGAAGAGGGAGCAATGCTAACCCCAGCCGTTAATTGACCATAAACCTTAACATAAAGCCCGGAAAATCGCTACAAATCGATTCTCGCCTCATGAGACTCATATTTGAGACATTAACCTCATAGTATTTCACGTTAGCTCATAATCTGGAAGTAAGCTCGTAATGCCTGTCCGTGCAAAAAAAAACAAAAAAAACAAAACAATCTCATAATAGCACGGGTTCACCTTAAACACAGGCACAAGCCCACCAAAAAGTGACTCGCTGACAATTGCATAATCTACTGTAGCTTTCCCGTTGTATTGACATGACGTGTATTCACCCAATGAAACACCGACATTCCTGCCATTGAGAATCATAATGCCAGCTTGAATACAAAGGTCAAGTAATTTCCGACCCTGTGTATCAATTCGGCCCATATCCCTACTTTGCCGTTTTGGCATTTGTCGGGTTTGTATGACGGGTAAAGGGGTATGGCGGTTACTGCGCTATCATCAGGATTATCCCTTGTTCTACAGTTCAAATCACCCTGGAGGATAATACTTCCACGAGAACTGTAATACAGGATTTCCTTACTTATTACTTCTAACGTATCAAATTTTAAGCCCGACTGGAATAAAGACGAATTCATTTTAAGGCAGTATGCCTGTCAAATATAAATGTCACGATCTGTCATGAAAAATTTACGAGCGAGTTTCAGCCAAATTGCGTCTTCACTTTCTGACGGAATGAATTTTATCCCGAGGGCTATATTGTTCCGAACGTAGACTATCACCACATTCTTTCGTTTATGACATCGTGTGCTTGAATAATGAACATATCCGTCTATGGAGACAACACTATCAACTTGGGCCCATGTTTCCACTAAACCTATCATATCAAACCTTTCTATAACATTCAGAAATTCTACACTTTTTAGTTTGTTGTCTCCGAGCTTATGTATATTCCAGAAGCAAAGTTTTATATCATTCATGTATTTCATAGTAAGCTAATAGTCAATTGAGTTATGGACTGATAGAACTGTTGCGTCTGTTGACCCTTTTCGAGTAATTCCGATAACAGAATATTCATTAAGTCACTGTCTGGAGAAAATGCTGGAGCTGGACCGTTGCGCCACTAATCGTACTTGTTCGTTCTAACACCTCTAATTTCCATAGTTCACCGGGGAGGCACAGTTAGACGAGTATGATGGAATTGACTCCCATCTGCCTATACGTGGCAATTTAAGCTTTCCGATACCTCTGTCGTGTAGGTGGAGATTGTCATAAAAGGAGCTCTAAAATGCTTCCCTGTTAATATTGAACACGATAGGTGTGATGTCAGAATAGTTCAGTTTGTCACCTGCAGCGCACAGATCCTGAATAGGGGCGTTAACCCTTTACCCAACGAATCGCCCGCATCCGCTCGCGTAATATGCAAATTCAGCAGCTGAAAAAATATTATTTTTCGAAAAATTTCAATAGTTCAGTTTGTCACCTGCAGCGCACAGCTCCTGAATAGCGGCGTTAAACCTTTACCCAATGAATCGCCCGCATCCGCCCGCGTAATATGCAAATTCAGCAGCTGAAAAAATATTATTTTTCGAAAAAGTTCAATAGTTCAGTTTGTCACCTGCAGCGCACAGATCCTGAATAGTGGCGTTAAACCTTTACCCAACGAATCGCTCGCATCCGCCCGCGTTATATGCAAATTCAGCAGCTTAAAAAATATTATGTTTCGAAATATTTCAACAAAACCATATCATGTGACCCCTCATTGGAAGGATCTCGTCGAGCTCGTTCCAATGAGGGGCCACATGATATGGGTTTGTTGAAATTTTTTGAAAAAAAATTAAAAAAATGATATTTAAAATAATAAATTTTGATATCGTCTGCGTTGGGTAAAGGGTTTTAACTTGCGCCACTTTGTTGTTTTTATGTGGCGAGTCAAAGCGAAGCAATACACAACAGAATGTCACCGACGCTTAAGGGGAATTTACATCTTAGCTCTTGAGACGGGGTTGAATGCCGCTTTGATATCACAAACGGCCCTATCACTGTCTGTAATGCTTGTACCGGTGAACACAAGAAGTGCCTTGCAGTCTCTATTTGTTTCAGTCTCGTTGACAAACGCGAGAGGTCCTTCTATTCCATTTCACACATGGTGTACCCACGTTTCTTTTTTGTTATCCAGACGGTTTCCCCAGAAGCTTTTTCGCTATTCTGTTGGTCAGTATTATGTTCCGTTTTCGAAGATTGGGAAATTTTGTGCCTGTACCGGAATACCCTGCGGCATAATTTTGTGTGGTGTGTGTGTACTCCGTCGCCGTTTACACTCAACATCTTCGTGGCTGATGTTACTCCCCTCTTTGTTAGCATCTGGGGCATATTTTTGTGTGTGAGTGCTCAGTCGTTGTTTACTCTTATCAGTTGTATGGCTGATGTTACCTCCTGCCGTGTTAACACCTCTATCGGCCTGTACAGTTTGGTAAGGAGGGGTATTAGCTTCAACACACTTTTGTATAATATTTGTCGTGGGCTGGGTGTTATTAGTTAGCACACGAACAGCTGTCCTTAATTCCTCAAATTCATATCTGGAGACGCAAGAGGTACCCCAAACCTGGCCGGAGCAAGAAACGGTTGCATCATTCCGTACTGCGTCCAGGTTATCAGTCATTTCTTTGAAGCTGGACTTCAGTTCTATTAGGGAAGCTTCCAAAGAACGAACATTGTTTCTTGAAGACTCCACATCATTTACGATCTTGTTTGTTTTTGCTTCTGTTTGAGAGTTCAGTTCAATTTGTCCTTTAAGGTCCGTAATATCAAGTTGGATATTACATACAAGATTAATCAATAAACTTAGTGAATTCTCAAATTTCTCTTCGTGAACTGTTTTGCGTTCCGCTTGACAGAGAAACTTCCTTTTCATTGCCTCTGATAGCTTAGGGGTTACGAGGGAATGTTGGTATATTGGAATACATTCATTCGTCGCTGAATCGGAATCATGTACTTCATAGCACTCTACTTGTGTTGGAATAATCATGCGATGCATTTAACATGTCTACTGATTCCTTCAGTCTTTCGGAAACATATATCCAGCCATTCCACACAAGTGTCGATTCCATGAACTAGAATAGATCCTGTATTTTATCTAACAATAATATAGATTTTGGCCTGAAAACCACGAGAAACGGTACATATTACATAATGTGTTCCGATTTCGTATCATACAGTCGACTCATTCTGATTCCGTATCATGTAGACGACTCGTTTCCGGTAGCGCTACGGGCTGTCATAACAGGCGCATGGATACATTCTATGTGCGTTTCAGTGATCGACCGAACATTATGTCCCAAAAAATGTTTAAAAATAATTTAACCCTTTACCTAACATGAAAAGCAGACGACACTTGCAAAAAAAAAAAAATTCTTGAATAACTATTTTTTTTTCATTTTTTGTCTCAAAAACATAGGTTATGACCACTCATTGGAACGAGCTCGACGAGCTCGTTCCAACGAGGGGTCATAACCTATGTTTTTGAGACAAAAATGAAAAAAATAATGAAAATTAATTGGCGATTTTTGAGAATAGCATTGGCCGGTTTTGGCCGTTACGTTGGGTAAAGGGTTAAGATTTAATCTGTTTATGTGACAGAATTGTTAGATAAATGAATTATCATGATAATGTGCATGTCCTGTGATCTGTATCAGATTCTCGGTGGTGTCCAAAAATGGGATCACAACTCTCCGGCAAAGCCGGCTCGTTGAGATCCCATTCTGGACACCACCTCGAATCTGATACAAATCACAGGAGATGCACATAATCATGATAATCTGTATGTATAAGCATATTGTGACAACTTTATTATGAGGACTCTTATAATACAGCAAGATTTGAACTAGCATCGTTGCTATATCTTTTTCCTCAATTGTATATTCCTCCGAACAAACTTTACTTATTACAGTCCTCCATTTTGTAAGATTGTCTACAGTTACGAGAAATTCCACGTCACACGGTTTGTCAATCCATTTACCGTTTCTAACTTTCACTCTTTGCGTATGAACTACTGGACTGTTGATTGAATTCCGTTGGTTTAACCTTGTTTGGTTTATTGGTTTTAATCTGATTATCTTTATCACATTGAGCTGGTTCCCTAAACACCTCTTCGCATTGAAAGCCAGTGACTGATGCGCTATCATTGCGCAAGCAAGCAGATCCCTGTGTTGTTCTTGATTCCTCCGCCATCTTTAATTCCGTAGTAATTAAGTAACTGCAAGAACAAATCCGCTACAAAGAGTTAGCATTTTCCTGGATTCTAGTTGACAAACAAACTATGTTTTTGTATCATGTGCATAGTGCGTCTGCTTATCTCACGCGTATGATTAGCTGTCGTCTCCAAAAATTCTCCTGATCCATGAATTTTATTGTGTTTAGTGCACATTTTCAACAAGTTCCAAGTCACGTGTTCTAATATAGAGCCGCCAACATTGCTAATTTAACGCTGATGACCACAGATGGAATTATGTGCGCCGGCTAATGGTTTGGCACATGTAGAAGCGTTCAGCGAATTACAGACGGATGGCCATAGACACCAGAAAAACTTATCATATCTTGAAAACGAAGATGAAATCTGACAAGTGTCCACATGAGTCTTGGTCAACGTTTAGACGAACTGTTGTTAACAAATAATGATTCAATCTCTTTGAATATGTAAAAACTGGAAGCCCATATGATTCGACTTTAAGTTCGCATTGTGTCTTTAAAGAAACTGTATCAGTATCAAACGAAAAGCACCAATACCAAACATGTTGCACTGAAGAAACCACGGGATGCTTATGATGATAGATATTTACAGATATTTGTTTATTTACGGTATATAGATAAGGCTTTACAAATCCAATATATTTCTAACCACAGTGAGACATACAAATACATACCGCAGGGAGATAACATAGCCAGACTGGCTGTCTACCTGTTATCTCTCACGCAAGAATATTTCAACGCTGCAGCCGGCTGCAAATGTACTCTAAGGGTTTTAGCGTTTTTCTTTCCTGGGAAGTAAGACGTAAAAATGATGGGGTGGGCAGGGTGTCAGTGGTGGGGAGGTTATCGTGTTAGGTGGATATCAGTGCTTTTGTGCATCTGCAGAACTGGCAGTATAAGTCAAAACCATTTGTGGACGAGACGACCAGACGAAATTATACGTGTGTCATGTTAGATGCTTGCAAGGCCTAAATTGATTATCTATGGATAGACTCTCTTGGGTACCGTTAAATACATTATTAGTTTGCTGTTGGCCACGTTTCTGGTGTCCCCAAATATTTCACAGTAGCGGCTCAAGTATAAGTCAAGTATAACCGAAAAAGTGTGTCTAAATTGCCTATATTTGATGATGACATAGGCAGATGAATACTTTGCGTACGTCCAGCAGTTTGTTAACCATTCAAAGAATTAATCCTTTACCCAACGCAGACGATATCAAAATTTATTATTTTTAATATAATTTTTTCAAATTTAAAAAAAAATTCAACAAAACCATAACTTGTCGAGCTCGTTCCAACGAGGGGTCACATGATATGGTTTTGTTGAATTTCTTTGAAAAATAATCTTTTTTCAACTGCTGAATTGGCATATTACGCGGGCGGATGCGGCCGATGCGTTGGGTAAAGGGTTAAATAATTAAAACAATGCACAATATGGTATATGATGCTAATCTTTCTAATTAAATAATTAGTTAGCCATCAGTCTTTCTGCTCGTTATTTAGAGATTATTACGGTCATGGTTGGCCATTGTGCATTATATGTGACCTTAAACACCAATAAATAAATAAATAAATTTAGAGATTATTACTTGGTTAATTTCATATCGACCCAGATATAAGTCCGAGGTAATTTCACATGGGAACAAATCGAGTTTTGAATGGGCTAATATTTCGACAACATCATCTAGGTCTATGGCATGCCATGATGATGAGGTTGGTATATTTTACCAGTGGGAATTTGAGACATCACAGTCGGGACAAAACAGGTTTACCCCCTCCCCCAATCTGTCATCTCCCCAACGCCCCTGCAATGATGGGGAAATTGAGGAAAGAACGACCCAGGGTTAATATAAGAACGTCGTCAAATAATTTAAGATACTGCCATTTCAGTTTTGAAAAAATCTTTGTCAGAGTTGCTTGTTCAATGACCAGTTGCGTAGATACAAGGGTGTTCGTAAGAGGGGGCAGACAAAATTATGTTGGAAACATTTTTCGGCTCGGCGAAATTTTTTAGGCCTTTTCTTGGTACAATCTCCTTAAATAGAAGGGAAATTATTGATAATGGGGCTAAAAGATATGTTCTAGACTAAATTTTCGACAGCTAAACTGTTTTGAGATTTACTTTCCCAATCTGAAATCTGTTGAAGAATGTTATTCATCTCTCCAGAAATTTTAAGCTTGCCACTCCTCTCCCCACCCCAAGCGAATAGCTATATACGCCAAGTTTGGTGGCATAGACCCAGAAGCTGATTTCTCCAATGCACTCACACATACTAACACCACCACCATCACCACAATCACCGCGGCTTTCGTCGGAAATGGTGAGATTGGGCAAATGTTGAATGTTTGATGAATGCAATTCCGCTGTGGGAGAAATCTGTTAGATAACTAATTAATTGCTAGAGTTAAGCCATTTTTACCTCCCAGATAGAAACACTTTTGAAGTCAGAAAGAAAGTAGAGGGTGCATATTCTGATATCACCCTCAGTTTTCTTCCCGTATTTGTAAAAGTTTATACTCCGCCAACGCGACACACACACGTATGATCCACGCACACCCACAATCGCAAGACAAAACCGTTCCTATTTAGGCTAACATCATTGTATTCGGGGACAACCGTTAGTGATTCCCAGTTCTTTATTCGACATTGGTATCAAACGATAACGAATGTCGAATAAGGAACTGGGAATAAGTACCGGCTGCCACATCCGTTGTATGCTGACCCTAACTGCTAGTGACGTCGGCGATATTTATTGCTTCGCCAAAATTAGATGTTATAAAACGCTTTCTTTGTTTATTGACTATAGTAGACAACAAATCTTACGATCTATAGAGGCGCCTCTCCTCTTCCCATGATGCAACGAAGTGTGCAGTTCATTTGCAAGTGTAGTTGAACGTCAGTTGCTCCGCCCACTTTACATTTGCATTCGACGACGTCCGATAAACTTTCCTTCTTTCATTTCTCCCTCGAAAGAATGTAAAATTAGCATCCTTCGTTTTGGAATTTACCGACATTGTGTACAACAGAAAAGCTTGCTAAGTTGATATCTGGCCTTTTATCTCAGCAGTTTTATTGTGGTACACAATAATGCCAAAAGTATATCATTTCCTAGCCGCCGCCGAAACTGTCGTTTTCAAAATCTAAATGGCAGCGTCCACTAAGACACGATTTTGAAGTTGCTAGGTCTATGAGATTTTTAGATAAATTAACTCTTTAACACGTGTTAACCAATAGAGTTCTGAACGGAAATCGGCCGTTCTAGATCACTCGCTAATAAAATTTAAATGGAGATTGTTGTGAATACGACTGACTGGTCTGGGCCATTACGTGAAGTAAGGGATAAATCAAGTGTTCGCATAAAACAAAACGTGCTACATCATCGTATACCATCTCCTCCTGTAGATCGAGGCTGCACAACCTAGAAATTCAGGAAACATGGAAAAGAGTCACTTTCAGGATTTTTTCCAGTCAGGACCCTTTTCTGCCAACCCTTCTTTCTAAATTTGTTAAGGCATTACTGTTATGTTTACCAGGGTTGACACAAGGGCTGAAATGACCAACCTACAATCCTGCACTTTATTTATTAGATACGAGTTTCTTTCCCAGAATTGCCCCTTTCCGAGCTCTGCTGATAAGATTTCAAATTCCGTTGATTTGAGGCCGTGTTGTTCCCCTTGATGCGTTTATAGACGCAGCTATTTTGTTTACAATTCCAACGAATTCGTTCACCGTTATTCGTCGAAAGCTACCACTCACTAAAATTAGACGTTACCAGGCAAAAGGAGTAATTTTTTGTATGGTGAGGAATTAACCATTTGGACTCTGGCTGTATATTCTATGCCGTTTCAGTGGAAGCAATTCGAAGAGCCCATATTCATTATGTGGGGTAGACCAATCAATATTTTCAACGTGCAGCCTCGGGGCTGCACGTTTAAAATATTGATTGGTCTACCCCACACACTTACTGAACAGCCATCCTATTTAATGACGTTATGACGTATCATGTTCCTTGCCGGAAAAGGGCCACTAGGGTTCAAAGGGTTAATGATGGTAATAAGCAAGGATTAGCTGGATGGATAGAAAAAAGAAGAGAGATATACACAACATTCAACACAAACCAAGATTCAGAGCCGCGAACGGAGATTCATCGAAATGAGAGGAGGTTCAGCTACCGAAGGTCACGGCTTTCCCACTAAGGAAACTGAGACGTTCAGAGAGCTGAAGTAGGAGAAGACGAAAGTTCCGACTTCGTGAAATGAGAAACGATAACACTGTCAGAAAACTGTAACAGATCTGAGAACATTTTGTAATTATTTGTTTTGGTTTAACCCTTTACCCAACGCAGACGATATCAAAATTTATTATTTTAAATAGCATTTTTTCAAATTTTTCAAAAAATTTCAACAAAACCATATCATGTGACCCCTCGTTGGAACGAGCTCGTCGAGCTCGTTCCAACGAGGGGTCACAGGATATGGTTTTGTTGAAATTTTTTGAAAAATAATATTTTTTCAACTGCTGAATTTGCATATTACGCGGGCGGATGCGGGCGATTCGTTGGGTAAAGAGTTTTAATAAATAAAGAGGTTCTTACTTGGTTACTTTCATATCGGCCGAGATATCAGCCCGAGGTAACTTCACATCAGCCATCTACCTTTGGTCTCAGGTTGATATGAAGTTACCTAAGGCTGATGAAACTAACCTAGTAATAACCTCTAATTATTACCCGCATCCACATGAGTCGAACGAGGATCTGGCAATTAGTTTCCTTTGTTTACTTGTTTGACTCCCCTATGTTTGTTTGATTGTTTGTCATGAACCATTCAAGTCAGAATAGTCAAACCAGCATCCGTTGAGACGAAGGTACTCCAAACACCAATATCATTGCTCCATTACTTGCTATGCTCCTGCCTGTATACATGTATCTGCGTGACCTTTCGGCAATATTTAAGGGGGAAGCGGTCAAACCAAGCTCTTAGTAGACCAGTCTAATCCAGTAAGCAATTTAACGCTGTTATGATATGCAACCACTCCAGTCCTTAAGTAATCTATCGCCTATGTTTAGGTTAAAACGTCCAAAATATTGCAGTTGGCCGGAAAGGCGAACCTATGGTTTGTTTTTTCCGACCAACTGAAATATTCTAGATCATTGAATCTAAAAAATACCATAAACATTGATTTCCTTTGAATCAAAGAATGAAATGTTTCTCGACCGAGACTTGATTTGATCGAATCTTTCATGAGTTCTTCATTATAAATGATGTCTCACCACTGCTGGATTGGAACTCAGGTACTTGAACAAATTTATCCATGGGTACACATGGAACAGTGTATTGGAACTAAGGTACTTCAGAAGTTTTCTTCATAAATACACATGGAAGTGGAACAGTGCTTTTAAACAAGTTCTGTTTTTGTGGTAAAATAGGATCAGTGACCAACGCAATGCACACTAAAAACTAAAGTGTTAAAACTGACACTTTCAAAGTGTTAAACCCATTCTAACTCTTAGGGTTTGATTTTAACACTCAAAGTGCAATGCTTTAAGCACTTAGACATTACAATCGTCAGACATCTGAAACTTGAATGGATGACACTTTCCATGTGTCCAGCACTGGTGGTTCTTCCAGAATCGTCAATAATTTGATTTGCGCTTAGTGGGTACATAATTAAAAGGACACAACCGAGATGACGCGGATCAGGCTCGAGAGTTCGAGTCTGATCCGCGTCATCTGCGTTGTTTCCTTTTAAGTGTCGCGACAGTACACTTGTCAAGTGGTATTATTTTAACACCTGTCAAGTTCTGGGATATCTACACTTGAACAAAGTGCTAGTTCAGCACTTAGTAAGTGTTAAATACATCACTTCAAGTGTAGTTTTTAACACTTTAGGTTTTAGCGTGTGGGTGGAAGCTCTCTAAAGTTTATACATACAGGTATACACAATTGGGCATACTTGACTTCATGTCTGTGATACGGTTCCATACAAATTATCACCACAGTGTGTGTCCCCGGGGATTCAGATCAAGTCGAGTTGTAGGAACAGAACAGTATTTCGACGAGCCCGTTAGGGCGAGTCGAAATGCGATTCTGTGCCTACAACGAGACTTGATCAGAATTTCTTGAGACACACACTGTGGTGATGATAAATTTATCTCATAATATTGACCACAAAATGCGTTATAAAACTATTTTAAGAGGAACTTTTTCGTTTGCCTTATCGATGGAAAGACGCAAATTGAAAAATAGAATAGCGTTCATTGATCTCCATATTGAGGTCAGTGATGACATTACACTTCAGAAAAAGTACGTCACTGGGATTCACTTTATTGAATACTGTCTTGCGAAGTGGAGCAACTGTGTCTTTCGTCAACGTGAATTTGGTTGTTACTTTTGCAATAATTACTGGTGAATTAAATATCCCTCTTGGTGTAAAGGTTTATTATATTTTAAAATATGCTGTTCATCGTTTATTGAGGTGGAGTTTTCCACATTTCATAGCGAAAGCTAATCCTTTAACTTCAAGAGAGAAGCCTCGACTCGAGCGTTCAGGAAAATCCCAATAATAGGCTACAAACCAGCCCAAGATGCCGAAAAGTGCGCATAATGTAACTATTCGTTGAGTTAACTTCCCCAGTGACATTTTAGCATGCCGTGCATAATAAATACGTTACAAGGCGTTTAGTTGGCAGATACAGTGACATATACGGCTCAGAGAAAACAATATTAGGTTCGGCTTCGCCTCACCTAATATTGTTTTCTCTGAAGGGAAAAACGCGAAGCGATCGAAAAAGGATATTAATGCCATTGTTTTGGCAACAACAGAATCACGCGCTTCCGGATTCGGAACAAGGGCCCAGATACATTAAACTTTAGTTGCGTAACAGTGCAAAAACGTCCCGATTGTGAGATAAAATATAGTCATAGTTGCTAAAAGTGACCTTAGACACAAATAAATAAAGGAATAAGTAATTTATGTTACCGGTCTCCTATTTGGTGCATGAAATGTACATGCACACAAATTGTCATTGTCATCATTCATATTTCTCCCAAATTGTGTAGTTGAGTGGAGAAAAATAACATTAGAAGAAACTATGTTCAGTAACCCCGTGTTAACCAAACCACTTTGCCACTAGAAACATTCAATTAACATGGGTATTCAACCATCCGGAATGTGGTCTCTTCTGTTTTTGATTGATAACCTTTTCCAGAAAGATCTGGCAAACAAAATTTAATATATCGAAATAGACCTACAAACATGGAGAATTCTGTAGCTCGCACATTAATTTATCGATAAATTACAAAGTCTTGCACTCGGGAATTAGCTTCATACCCTAACTGCAATTAACGGGTAAAATGTGTACTAAAGTTATAATAAATTATTTGCTATCTCTAACGTGTATGACATTGTAATTCGTCAGTTAAATTTGACCTCGTTGTTCTTTCTGAATCAGTAATTTGATTGGCAAAGAGCCGCTCGGTTTCGTGCTCTAATCTCAGGTACATTCACTATTATCGTACTCTAATTATCGAAAGCGGGACAATAAGAACATGTCTGTATCCACGCTAAGCGCGAGCAAGGGTGCTAAACAGCTCCTATCACAGACAGAACACACCCCGGAGTTGTTTTCTATGGCAACGGTTGTTAGCAGCTGTGCTTTGAAGTTCACCTTGTAAATTCGATCATGGCAAATAGACCGAGATCGGAAATGATATTTTTGTTGTTGTTTTTCTTCAAATAAAATGGGTTCGGGGACTTTTTTTACTTTTTTACTTCTAACAATGACAGGAATTACAGTGGAGATAAACGTCTCGTGTTACGTTAGACATTCGGGAATTTGAATATGGAAAACCATTTGTTAAGGAGCCCTTCGGGGGCTCCTTAACAAATGGTTTTCCATCGTGAAATTCCCGAATGTCCAAACAAGAGACGTTTTGAGCGAGTTAACAAATGGTTTTCCATAGCAAAATTCCCGAATGTCTAACGAAACAAGAAACGTTTATCTTCTAATTTTCCGACTTAAATAATTAGAAGATATTCAATTTATATGAAGTGTAGATCGAGCAGAGGTTTGAGGGTTCTAATATCTATTCTCTCATTAACGCTTCCGTACATTACTGTAAGAAGTAAATTATTTTCGTCCTGTTGTCACATTAAACATACAAGGCTTTGCTTCCAAAATATAAAACACAAAAAAGTACATAAGTGGTATTTTGTAACATGGATGACTTTTAACCCTTTGGACTCTTGTGGAATATTCCATGCCAGGGATCGCGGTGGCTCAGTGGTTACGGCGGTGGAATTCAAACCGGAGATTCTTGTTTTGACTCCCGCCACTGATAATTGCGTTCTGTCCATGGGCAAGACACCAAATCCCGACTGTCCAATGTGCAACCCGATCTCTTCGCCCAACTCAGAGTGTCCCCTTTGTTTCCTCGAACAAACTGACCTGCAACTGATTCAACAATCTAGTCCCATTAGGGAACGATTTTCGAACGCACGCACGCACGCACGCACGCACGCACGCACGCACGCACGCACGCACGCACGCACGCACGCACGCACGCACGCACGCACGCACGCACGCACGCACGCACGCACGCACGCACGCACGCACGCACGCACGCACGCACTGTGTATTCTATTTGTTACCACAATAGCCGTTACGAGACAATCATGATCTCTTATCTGAAAGAATACCATTCAATTCTACACATACATGCGAGCAGGTCTTTCTTCCTTTCTCCTTTATTTATCATTACAAATAAACCTCCTCTGTGGTCCCATACGTCTCTATTCGAATGACCGATATTAAACTGCAAAGATTTAGAGCCTGCACTAAGCGTGGAAATGAAGACGAGACCAATCTACCTTCCAGTTCACTGTGGGCAAATACCTGCAGCTAGGAGTGTGTCCATGAACAGAGTCTAAAATGGATCCTCGCGTTTATTTTACCTTTCGTGTACAGGAAATAGTATTTGGTTATCAGTGATGCATAGAATATAGAGAGTTTTACTTTCTTTACTTTCTTCTACTCCACAAGTTAGGACGATTACTACTTCCCCCCCCCCCCACACACACACACACGCATTGCGTAAGAGGCCCACAAAGGATTCAAAGGATTTTTTTGGCTTTCTTTATTCTGATAAATGTACAGAATTTTTGCAAATATAGCTATAAGGTTGACAGGCATCTGTTTTTTGTTTTTATAAAAATAGACAAACATACACAGAGGAATATATCAACACACAGATAGTGGTATATGATCATGGAAAATATATGCAGTTCAAGCAGAGAACCTATTTTCAATTTATTTGTTCAACTCTATATCATTTAGACGCGGATACCTCACAGCGGGGATTGTATTCGTGATTTTGAGTTCAAAAGAAAGGCCTTTTAATGTCGGTTGCAATTGGGGTAGAGAATAGTAAGGACTGTTTGGCAGCGCCTGGCAGGCATCCCATGGTAGGCACCCCATGGCATCTTTCAACACGGCAGGATATCATAAGTTTAGTCAAAGTGTAGGATTACTTTGACTGTACGGATGATATCTTTTCATGTCGAGGATATGTAGAGATATGTATGTATTACTCTAAGAGGGGTTCTCGGCTTTTTTGGGGTGAGTACATGTAGCTGCATGAAATTTCCAGGCTTTGATAAAGTTTAAGTTCTTCGATAAAAGCTTGAAATACCCTCTGGCACCCCTTGCCCTGCAGGAATAACTATATTCTTTCTACTGTAAACTCCACAAATAACCCCCCGCCCTGGTTTGTGATAAACGTTTGTATACCAGCTGCCAAACATCTGGTCGTACGTTGGAATTCAAAAGTGTATAACCAGTGTCAAAAAAGTAGGGATGTACTTGATTATTCCGTAACACACAGTAAATGGAGTTACAATATTATATCCTGAGTCAAAAAAGAAAGTATAATAAACTTTGAGGACCAAATACTACTAATATTTTTTAGTTTTATTGACTGTAATCCCAAACAAATTATTGTAAATTCATATTTCGAGTCTAGCTGTATGAATTTGCATAATTTCATGTTCTTACTTTTGCCAGCGTCAGGTCAGGACGTCGCAATTCAGAGTGTGAAATGAAATGTTCGCACATACAGTCAATAGCGTGTATGTACATCGTTTGCTTCTTGGATGGCAAGACATCGACGGCGCATGGACCTGATAAGTCTCTGGATGTCACCCTGTGGTAATGCGTTCCAGTCCTGCCTTAGGACATTACGTAAATCGCCTAACGTCTGAAGATCATGAAGTCGTACCCGACAGTCCAATTGATCCCAAAGATGCTCGAATGGCGACAAATCTGGCTAAAGTGGGGGTCAGGGAAGAAATTTGATGCTCAGCTCCTCAAGAAAGTCACGACAGATACGCACTACATGACATCGTGCATTGTCTTGCTGGAGTAACTGAACAACGGGACAACAACAGCGTTAAGAATTTCGTCCCTTCCCTATATTGCTGTCCAAATAGATTACTATCCATGAAGATCAACTGCGTTCGATGGTGCAAGGGAATTCCTGCCCAAACGATTACACTACCCCAGCCGAAACGGTCGCATTCCCGCACGCAAGAATCAGAAAACCGTTCTCCTCGTCGGCGATACCATTTTGCTCTACTTTCAGCACGCCGTAGACAAAATCGTGATTCATCACTAAAAAGAACTGTGGTCCAACGCTGCTGAGTCCAGCGAACACGCTGACATACTCTTTCCATTCTGATGGTACGATAACGTTGGGTAAGGATTGGTCCGTGGTATGGACGCCTACTTTGAATGCCGTGTTCAGCGAGTCTGTTGCGGACAGTTTGTGCACTGATTCTATTGTTAGTTCTACGACGAGTAATTGCTGCTGTCCTCGTCGTCGGAAGGAAACGATCTCGCAAGTGAGACGTCCTGATGTGTCGGTCTTGTCCAGGGTCGTAACTTTTGGTCGACCTGCACGCGGTCGGTCGGTCGGTCGGTCGGTCGGTCGGTAGGCAGTAGAGCCAGCAGTTATATACTTTCCAATGAGACGGGAAATAGTGGCCACAGTGACTCTGAACTCAGCAGCGAACTCATCTGGGGGTATCCCAGCCTCATGCATACCAATAACACGCAACCTCTGATTCTCGGTTAACCTTGGAATTTTTTAAAATAACACAAAGAAAATCGTTGGTCACCCATTCAATTTGACATTCTCGGGTAGCACCTGCTATTTTGAAATCCGTAGCAAAATTGTATACGGTTTGGTGGACAACAACATGTCATTAAACTCTTTGCACGACTTCTTTTCCACAAACATGCAACATTAGAACTATTATATTTCATCCTTTATGATATTTTTTCACATTTGTTTCTATTATACTTTCTTTTTTTGACTCAGTATATATGAACAAATCGGGGAAAGTTAAGAAACTATTTTCTTCTGAGAAGGTCGTTGACAAAGATTATCCCCTTTTCACACCATTATTTGACGAAAAAAAGTTTTCCGTTTATCTTTATATTTTTATTATAAAATAAAGGCTCTGTAAAGATGTCTTTTGAATTAGCAGTTTGCGAATGTCCACGAGAGACCATGCGGTTATTATATCTCTCCAAAAAGGGTTTGTATGCATATATACTTTTTAGTCGTCTATAACTAGTGTTTTCCATGGAGCTAACACAGTGGGGTCTATTAATCTTTTAATCCAGGACATTTCCAAGGCATAGCTGAAAGATTTTATGCGTGGAAACTTTAAACCGCCATTTTCTATGATATTGATTATCATACACTTTATTTTATCCCTTTTATATGACCATAAGAAATTATAAAATGGGGGACGGATTCACACGTTGATTACATATTTACCCATAACATCCATTAAGGAATTAGAAACTCTCTGTTATCTCATACCACGGACTCCCACGAATGCGAACATGCCTTTCTTTCTACCCCATTTCCTTCATCAATAATACACACTTGAAGGAAGTTGTGCAGCTGAAGATAAACACACGTAATCAGAACCACAATAAAAATATGATATACAACGTAGATGGCGCTGATTTGAAAGCTTAAAATTACGGTACCACACGTTACTCGTCGATGGATGTCAATATAAGTTTTCTCCGCCAATACATATGGTATATGGAGATGTAATACCTGGATGTCGGTATTTAACTGAGACATCCAGGTATTAAATCTCTATATACCATATATGTCGGCGGATTTAACGCTTTTGTCCCGTTTGAAACACAATGGAAACATAGTGGAAATAAATTTGCGGACGCGTTTCTCTCGCTTCGCAATCAGCTGGGCCAAATTCGTGAATAATTGTTTTATTTTTACAAACGCAGAAGACAACAGATAGAGTTAAATCCCTTGGGTTGTTAAGGAAACGAGTAAACGGTGTTTTGTTGACATATCGTCCCCCGAGTTCCAATTTGTTCTATGAGCCTACTGGCACATAGAACACATTGGAACTCAGTGGACGATATTTGCTCTGATTTTTTTTTTCACACGTTGTTTCATTTAATTACTCGACTATTTAATTTATAACAGCAAAATGTCATCGAATTGTCTGAAATCTGATGATATTTGTCTCTATTTTCAGGTTTGTGGGTTCGATTTTTAAATCGAGGTGACCGAGCGCGAAAAGCTTTCACTTAAACAATATACCCCGGATGTTTCGCGTGCCGATATACCTTGGATATTGCACGCTCTCATATACCTTTGCCATGTCTATTTGTCCAAAGCATTCTGACCAATTGATTAAGAGAATTTATCGGGATTTAGGGACAAGGATACATATATTCCGCACATTGCGCATATTTTGTCTTTACAAAATATGTAATACGTGGAATGTACTTCATACAACCAAGTGAAAATCGATTCATACAAACCTGTATTTGTATTTATATTTGGCAATGAGCAATTAGTATCACTAACATTATAAACATTTGTTACTTATCTTGGATATGATTCCAAATTAAACATTTCACTCTTAATTTCGCTCTTACAATCATTTTCCCACTTATATGTGTCTATCAAATGCCTTCATATCCACGCTTATCTCCAGAAAGTAGTTGTGAATTGACATAAACAACAATTTTCAGAATCCTTATATAATACATGTATTTGTTCATTTAGTGACATACAATGGGTACCGTACTTTCAATTCGCGGACATCAAAATACAACTTCTCGCATATTATGCACTTCTATTGCTTTCTCTATGACTGAAAATTATTTTACAAATAATTATAATTCATCTTGCTTAACAATGCTGAAACGTGTGAAATACATAAAATGGCTGTAACAGACAAATGTCCCAATGGCCAGATGGCTGAAATCGCCATTTGGTAGCGCCTTCCATATTCTATTAAAAACATACAGTGTAGAACATTCTTCCTATGGGAGGGGAGGGGGGGGGATTGGTAGATAAAGGTCTATAAATAGAATATTTCAAAACTTTTAAAACGCTTAAAATAAATATTCCTTATCAGACTAGGCATATATAAATCATAGGGGTTTCTTTAAAACTGTTTTGGAAATATTTCCCTGAATACGCCTATAACCATCAATGGATTGCACGATTCTCAGCCGAACTATTTATTTGGGTAAATGGTGGTCTCAAATGATAACTAGAGAATTGTGAATCCTTTTCCGCAATATTTTGCTGTATATATGCCTGAGAATGTACCATACTATGAATTATTGCAATTGTTGCCTTTTTTAAAGAAAAATATCTAGCAGAAAAATTTTGGCCGCGACCATTTTGGATTTCCAAACCAACAGACAATAAACAGACTATTCAAAGCAATATTCAAAGCAATATTACGCTAAGTGATTATTAAAGAAAGACTTAATTAACATTATAACACCAAAAACCGGAAAGTAGACTAACGTTAGCTCGGAATATTCATTGTGTATATACACAGCAACTAATTGGCAGCGATTTTGGAATTGTGACGTCAATATACCAAGATACATTAACAAAATTTTTGTAGGATAGAATTTTCTTAAGTTTTGCACCAATACCAACTCATATGCAATGTTTGGTGCTTTTGGACAGGGTGTCACGAAAAAATCACAAATTCACCATATTAACGTGAAGACAGGTGTATGTACTCCTCCTTGCAATTTGTGTTCGCAAAGTCTTGACGAAGATCAATCCTCTCATAGCGAATCACCCAATGTATGTATTTATATAAAATAAACGTATAGTGTTTTCAAGTAAAAACATTATTCTGCGAGTAGAATTAAGAATGAAACCGACGAGCCCCTGGCGAGTCGGTTTCATTCTTAATCCTACAAGTAGAATAAATGTGTTACTTGACAACACTGTACGTTTATTTTGTTTATCCCATAAATCATTTACAGGGCAGTCGCAGCGAAATTGAGTTGTTACTCGCTACAAAACACTGCGAGAAGTGAGGCGCACAATGATCCAATTCGATCGACAAGCAAACCCGCCAAAAATAAACAAGGTGCAGAGATTCATTTCTGTATAAAAATAATTCCCCTACAGACTTGAGCTAAAGGTGCAAAGATACTGTATTAAATGAGCAATGTTTATCTTTCTTATTTTCCTTGTTTATTGTTATTTTTTTTTCGTCGTCGATTCAACTTGAATTTTATAAACAAAGCAGACGACACGTGCATTTGTTTATTTACACTTTCCTAATTAGGAAAATAAAACATCACCCATCATGTCTCCGCCTTTCACAGTCGAACTTGTATGCTTTTCAACGCTTGGTTTCGATTGATTTACTTTGTGTTTTCTTTGTTAATTGTTGTTCGTTTTATTGTTAGAGTTGAATGTGACATATATTCTAAAGCTAAACATTTCAGCGACGATGAACGATTGATAAACGTCGGTTGTTACAACCAGTAGTGTATAAATTTACCAGTAATGTCGAAATCGACCAGTAATGTCGAAAAAATTAACCAGTAATGTCGAAATCAACCAGTAATGTCGAAAAAATCGACCAGTAATGTAAAAATCCGTAATGTCGAAAAATTAACCAGTGGTGTCAAAAAGTGACGACCAAAATGACGATTTTTCGCAAAAATTTCAATATTTTTTCTGGTTGCTCAAATTGTACTTTTGCCTATATTTATCGACTTTTAACCATTTTCGCGCAAGTTTAAACACATTTACCCCAGTAAACATGGAATTTTATGTTTAACAATTATTTCCCTCTTTCATATGCACAACATATCCCATCCTATTTGCTCTCTCTCTCTCTCTCTCTCTCTCTCTCTCTGTCTGCCTGTCTCTCTCTCTCTCTCTCTCTCTCTCTTTATCTATCTCCCATTTCTTTCTATCCCATGTCCCGCTGCCTTTGCCCCCTCTCTCTCTGTCTCTCTCCATTATTCTCTGTCTCTCTATCCCCCTCTCCGCCTGCCTTTGTCCAGCTGTCTTTCCCCATCCCTCTCTCTCTCTCACTCTGCCTTTGCCCTATCTATCTATCTATCTATCTATCTATCTATCTATCTATCTATCTATCTATCTATCTATCTATCTATCTATCTGTCTATCTATCTATCTATCTATCTATCTATCTATCTATCTATCTATCTATCTATCTTGCCCCTACCTCTATCTCTCCTTCTCTCTCTCCCCTTCTTTCTCTCTCTATCGCTCTCTCCCTATCGCCTTTTCCCTCTGTCTTTGTCCAACTCTCTCTCTCTCTCTGTGTCCCTGTCTGTCTGTCTGTCTGTCTGTCTGTCTGTCTGTCTGTCTGTCTGTCTGTCTGTCTGTCTGTCTGTCTGTCTGTCTCTCTCTCTCTCTCTCTCTCTCCTTCCCCCTCTCTCTCTCTGGATAGATAATGAATTGAAAAGACGCTGAAATATTTAGTCTAGTATTTAGCGCTCGCACAGATAGACATACAGTCACACATGTAGGCTGGCAAGTGTGTAGGCAGGCAGGTTAGCAGCATCCAGGCAGACGGACAGAAATCCAGACAGACAGATAGCAATGTGGCGTGTGAAAAATAACCCCTAGACGTGGATAGACAACTGAATGACGGAAAGACAGGCAGACCTACATACAAAGATTGATTGGTTGGTTGATTGATTGATTGATTTCGTTTACGACACTTAGTTTAAAGCACGCGCACCATACACGTGGCATTCCGGCATGTGGCTTCGCACACGAAGTCAACGTGCACCTGGGATAAAGTGTCATTCCCAAGGGCACAACTTAACTGACCTCGTCAGGTATAGAACCCGGCTATTCATCAAATTGAATTGCGAGGCAATTTCTCGATTGAGCTAATAGTGCTCCCCACGTACATGCGGGTACATGCGGGTGACGCAGACTGACTGATTGATGGATGTAGGTAAAATGACAGGTAGCGAATTGGTAGAACTAGATGATAGACATGTAGCAAATATCGGGTAGTGACTGACATTATAATAGTCAGTCATTAAAGCACACGACCAGGGGTGTCATCGGGGGGGGGGGGGGGGGGGGGTGGCTATACCCCCCTCCCCCGTCGGCAAGTGTTAGTGCTCCTCATTTTGGTCGTCACTTTTTGACACTACTGGTTAATTTTTCGACTTTACGGATTTTTACATTACTGGTCGATTTTTTCGACATTACTGGTTGATTTCGACATTACTGGTTAATTTTTTCGACATTACTGGTCGATTTCGACATTACTGGTAAATTTATACACTACTGGTTGTAACATCGGTTCATTGTGTCCCCCACAAACGTAAAACAGGTCATGACAACACGAATGCGATAGAGGTCAGAGGAAAGAGGTCAGAGGTCAACAAATCCGCCTGTACTATTTTGGAATAACTTCTTTCAGTGTTAAACCTACGGGGAAAATATATCATCCTCCTAGCAGCTGCAACTTGGTGAATAAAGCAAACATTTATCCTAGACTTATTGTTCGAATAAGCGTTCATTTATGGGATAAAATTGTACACTGGGCTTAATCATGACTATTTTACACACAGTGTTTCCTTCTTTGCCTGACAGACTGTATGTCTATAGGTATTGTGTCTATTTCTTTATTTACAGTTCACGGAGAAGGTGTTGTCACTAACAAAAACAGGATATACACAACAATGATTTTGCCAATAGACCTCCGCAGGACACGCTGGTCAATTGGGTGGGAGTTTGCAGTCACCTTCAATGCCATTTCACCTAAAGAAATATTTGTTTACGGGTATAAACTAAACCGTTTGGTCTATTAGCGGTAACCCACTGATAATCCTGACCTCCCACTGACAGAAACTGAGGTGTGTCGGTAGAGGATCTCCAGGAAAGAATGTTGATACAGCCGATTTAATATCACAAATGACTAAGGTGGGTAAGATTCGATTGGATTTAATCAAATCATCCGAATACTTGAAAAAATGTATTGAATACGACTGAATACCGAACATGAATATTTTTTACTTTCCAAAGTGTCATTTACTGGGATTTCCGGGTTTGATTATAAACGAAAACTTCACAAGTGAATTATGCAGTCAACAATTGGATCATGTATCCGTGCGCGCAAACGAAGACGCTTTACCGTGGGTGTAATGGGGACTTCATTGTTTTTTGTATTTTAAACCCTTTGCCTAACATGAAAAGCAGACGACACATGCAAAAATCATGTACAACTATTTCTATCTCCCTAGTTGCGCATGCGTGAAAAACAGAGCTGTCTTCAGTGTCCAATTTACTATAGAGGTCAATGGGAGAAAGCAATAAAACTTCATTTTTCATCTATATTTGTTTTTCAATAAAATTCGCGTACATACGGTCAAATAGTTTAGGGCATCGTCTTTAAAGTGATGTTTAATACTTATTGCTAGACAAAATTCTTCATGTTTCCATTTTTGTTTTAAATACCTTATTTTATCTGTGTGCATTTCCTCATGAATTTATGAAAAAAGGTTGACTGGGGTAGCTTTAAAGTTAAAAATATATATTAACCATCAATAGCATGCATTCCGCGTACATCATTCGGAATAAAGTAAACTTTAAATTATTTGATTCTATAAAAATATTTCAATTATGGTTTTGTTTTAATGTTTCCATTTCACTTTGAGAAATAGTGATTTTTATATTTATGCGATTTCAACAGACGATTCTCCACGGCTAATATTGTCTTCACTGACGTGAATGAAAGGACTTGAAAGCTCCATCATTTCTATTGACTCGTTAATATAAGTGTTTAAGTTTGCATTGAACACAATGTGTGTGATTTTAACAATTTAGAATTAATAACTTTGCTGACGGTGTACAGGTTTAGAACAATTAGGTTAACTTGGAAGTTGACAGCTAATTGGAAATATTTTGATATGGGTGTTGTTTTTTTTAACAATTACTCAATATCAGGTTTCTAATTATTATAAAACCAGTACATCTTCATAGGTGATAGTTGAATGAATTCAGTTCTTTCATAACTGAATATATAAACCCTGAGCCATGGCAGAGCGGTCAAATAAAACCCACTCTCTAATAGTTTTAATGGCGTTGAGGGATTGAGTATTGACAATCTAACACTCCAACGTAAACTGCCGGAATTCTAACCGCGTGCATACCCTCCTCAGACCCCATCTGAGGCAATAAGAAAGCTTGGTCTGTGTCATCCAAGTGAAATAAAATAAGGTTAACCGGGTCGCAAGAGATTTTTAAATCCCATATCGTCCCTGCGCGCCTTCGGCACGCTAAAACCTTCCATTCATTCATTCGAGCGGTCACTCTGAGGGTCGAAAGGGGCTGTTCCCCATACCGTCCCTGCGCGTCCTCGGCGCGTGAAACCATTCCATTCGTGCGAGCGGTCACTCTGTCTTCATAAAAAAACTCACTGGAAAAAATTATCAGAAGGAGAAAAACTTCCTCGAACTGAACGCGTTACATCTACAAGAAGAAATGTTTTACCTTCAACGTACCAAGTTGAAAGATTCATAACATACAAGAAAAACAAAACGGTGAGTTCATTATTATTTATCTTCTCTAAGGATGTCGAAATGGGTGGAGCCTAGGCCCGAAACCAGACTTTACCTTGGTGGGGAAGGGGGAGGGGTGGGGTCGAGAGAGTATGGCGAAGTTTGAAATAACCCCAAACCTTTCATTTTGTTCACAAACTCTAGTGAAAAGAGGCAAAAAACTTCTAAAATTTCAGTAAACAGAGGTATAAATTTCCGGCAGATTATGATGGGGGCGAGGGGGGGGGGGGGGGCGTCGGCTCCTTCGGCCCTCTACTAGGTTGGGTCCTCTTGGGTAAAAGATTCCCAAGGAAAAATAATTACCATTTCTTTGGTGAGGCTATTGTAATTTCCAACTCCATCCAGATCTCCACCCCAATATATATGAATATAGGACAAAACCCCCTCGGACAAAACACCCTCGAACAAAACCCCCTCAGGACAAAACACCCTCGGACAAAACCCCCTCACTTTTACTGACAAAATGGACAAAACCCCCTCACTTGAGAAAAAAATGATGATGAAAAAAATGAGGTGATAAATGTTGAAGTGAATAAATAAAAAGAATATTTAAACAAATATAGAGTTTTATTAAATTTGTTTGCAGGTAATTGTAATTAATGTTTAATGACATATATATATATAATACTGACAACATGTAACAGCTAGCGATCTTTTTCACACAGAACTATAGAACATACAAATATTATATTAATTAGGGTCATCTTGCCATACAAATTACAACATCTATAAAGTAATTATCCAATGATAATAAATCTAATTGACACTCACAAAAATTCAATGTGGTTCAAGTCGCGTTTTTGAGTTACCCTGGATCATGTAATAAATAGAATCTACAAGGGATCCCTATTTTGTAGCTCTATTTACAAAACTCGTCCAGTAAATTAGGTCTTGGCCTCGCTAAAGCTCGGCCAATACCTAATTTACTGAACTCGTTTTGTAAATAGAGCTATAAAATGGGAACCCGTTGTAGATCCTCTATTTATTACACAAATCTAACCTGTGATATGGATACCATGTAATGTTTTTACCGTGTTGACGGACGGACGTATAGGTGAAGCACTATATTTTTAAAACTGTTTCATATATATGAGTGAAGTTTCTAAAACCGAATACAATAACCAACATATTTCAAGAAGTCTGCCACATTGAGTTTACCCTCACGCCTATCCTCAGACAGTTTTACAAGTTTCTTCTGAAGTTTAACTGTGTATTTTCTTTGACGTTTTGATGGAGGTTCACCTCGTTCATGTCTAAGGAGAGTTGTAGAGACCAATACCTGGTCTTTCTTGAGGCTGTCTATTACTCTCCAGACTGTTGGGTGTGCATGGCCTACAAGTTTCATAAACCACTTATTCCAACCTTCACAAATGTTATTTGTGCGAGCATTACCACAAACTGTTATGTCATGCACATTCCAAACTGGAGGTGGAAACGTAGGCGGTAAGCGCCTGACTTTAATTGGGGCAAGTGTTCCATCAGGTCGAGATGGTGGTTTGATAGTTCTATAAGACCCAGTCACATATGTATTGTTAAAATAGGCCAAGAGAGGTTCTAGTCCATCAGGGGTGACATCTCGCAGACGTGACATGCCTTCATGAATGTCATCTACTGGCAGAAAGGCTAGACTGTCCAACATTCCACAAAAATGCTTAACATTGTCATCCTCCCTGTAACAGGTTACCAAACCCAAACTCTGAATTTTGCGCCACGTACTTTGAGTCAAATGATAAAAACATCCATGTATAACAAGTTGTGGACCAAATATTTCTGTCGCTGCCTTCATTGCAGCTATTTCAAAGTCCATTGTAATGGTCGTTGGGTCTACTTGGAATCCTAAAGTTTCACAATAGTCCTGAATTGCCCCAAACAGTTCTTCATATGTAGATTGTTTTTTGTCCACCAACAGAGCATACACACAAGCCACTGAACTTTCACCAAAGGCAGCATGGATTACATACAGCTGGTTAAAGAGTTTTGGTGCCACATTAAAAGTTCCATCCATAAACCAAGATGAGGAATTAGCAAGATGTCTTAACCCTTCATTGGTAGCAAACACCAACATACGGTTGGTACTGTCAACACCATTATCATATATTAGAAAAGATCTCCATCTGATGATAATGCCCACTCTCCTTCAACTATCAACTCTGATAATGTCTTTGGGCTCTGTGGCAAATATTTAGCTCGTTCACGACGGAGAGAACGCTTCACGGAGTTGATATCCCCAAAGGCAGCTCGTACGGAAACGGGAGCTGTTGCAATAGTGTCTGTCAGGAGCTGGTTGTTTGTACCTCTTGAACCTGGAGCCCGCTCTTTCATCTCTGCACGTAGTTTTGTTGCCTCAACGCCGCCGTTTTTAGGATCATGCGAATGTTCGATGGAACTAAAAACAGAGTTCATTTCAACATTTGTAGTAACAGCTGCCTTACACTAAAATGCTGATCTGTTTGAGCACTCCCATCGGATTTTATTTTGACGTGTGTATTTCTTAGTATACATGTAGCCATCAAGCACAAGTTTCAGACCACCTTTGTGGTTTTTGATAATCTCCGTAATATAGAACTAATTGACAATATTTTGAATACTGAGAAAGCATCACAAAACTGGCATATTTATAACATTATGACAGAGAATGTTGTTCTAAAACTTTGTCATGCCAGTGTAATAAAACAACATAAATGGTTATTGAAGTCAGCAAAATTAAAAAATTGAAAGTGCAGATAGCTTGCAAAATGGTATTACTAAAACAACAAAGCTATACCTCAAAGAAGTAATGGAACAGAAGACACAAGCTAGTATCCCAGCAATTTGAGCAAAATTGAAAAATTGAAAGTGCAGATAGCTTGCAAAACGGTATTACTAAAACAACAAAGCTATACATCAAAGAAATAATGGAACAGAAGACACAAGCTAGTATCCCAGTACTTTGGAGATTTGTTGTTATAACAACAACAACAGCCATCTGTACTTTTAATGGTTAAGTACAGATGACTTGCAAAATGGTGTTACTGAGACACAAGACACAGGTTAGTATATATATAATGTCTGAGGAGGTTTTGTCCTGAGGGGTTTTTTCCCTGAGGGGTTTTTGTCCTACGATGCAAAAAATGAGGGGGTTTTGTCTGATGGGGTTTTGTCCTCTAAAGAAGGCACATCGTCCACAAGAAGGGAACAGATATGACAACGATTTTAAGGTACGAGTAAATAAATTTGTCCAAGATAACAACTCAATCTTCAATGAACCGAACTTCGACAAAAGGCACGAAGACGGGGACGACCATGAATTAACCGAACCAATAAGCGTAGAAGAGGTCATGGGTATAATCAGAAAATGCAGGTCATCTTCGTCCCCAGGAGAAGACGAAGTCTCTTACAAAATAATGAAACAGTGCCCCAACATCTTCTACTGCAGACTTACCAAACTCTTAAACTGCTGTCTCTCCTGTGGGTACTTCCCAAAATGCTGGAAAATGGCCACGGGAGTCATGATACCTAAACCCGACAAAGACCTTACCAACCCTTCTAACTACCGCCCAATCAGCTTGCTTAGCTGTGTTGGGAAAATATTTGAGCGGATTCTCACTACGAGACTTCGCAGCTATCTCGAATCAATCAATTTTTTCAACAAATGGCAAAGAGCGTATAGGAGTCAGAAAGAGGGAATCGAACACGTATATAGACTGGTCGATTATATGAAAACAGCATTTAGTCAAAACGAAATCGGAACCGCGCTTTTCTTGGATGTAGAAAAAGCGTTCGACTCGGTATGGCACAATGGCGTGAGATATAAACTAGCGAAAATGGGATTACCCACTAAAATTCTAAGGATCATATCATCATTTCTAACTGACCGAAAAATCAAGGTGAGGGTTAATCGCGAGGTGTCAGAGGAAGTAATACTCGAAGCGGGAACACCACAAGGGTCGGTTCTAAGTCCGCTTCTTTTCATAATATATGTGAATGATATAGAAAAAGTAGGGAAAAACTTTGTTGAACTATCGCAGTTCTCAGATGACAAAGGCATTTGGACAGCCAGCAAGTCCAGAAACATAATTAAAAATCGTCTGCAGGATACCATTCGCGATCTTGAAAGCTGGTGTGCCCTGTGGCACTTCAAACTCAATGCCGCCAAAACTCAAAAAGTTACGTTCTTCAAAAAGCAAAGGAAAAAACCAGTCCCAAGTATCGATCTCCAGTTATACGACCACAAACTAGAAGCAAACAAAGAGGCCAAATTTTTGGGATTTATCCTAGATAGCAATCTCAGTCTAAACAGTCACGTAAACTCCATTACGGTTAGAGCTACTAAACGTATCAATTTTCTGAAGATGATCAGAGGTAGAAATTGGGGAGCAAACAAAGATGTGCTTCTCAAGCTCTGCAAAACATTTATACGTCCGGTACTAGAATACGGTGCCATAATAACAAGCGACCTAAGCAAAACCAACATTCAGAAGCTACAGAGGGTTCAAAATTATGCCCTGCGAGTGGCACTATGCAAACCGAAATGGACACCGATAAAGGAACTTCACGAGCTAGCAAAAATAGAAACTATTGATACGCGATTAAAAGACCTACAAACCAAAACCCTCAACAGACTCCAAGATAGTGAATTAATGGTTGAGTTGAACGAACACCGATCCCTTAACAGAAAAACAAAATAAGTTTCCAGAAAATAAAAAAAAAAAAAATAATAATAAAATAAAATAAAATAAAAATTATACAATATAACTAAATCGCGTGGAGTCAGTGAGGATTGCCTCGCTACTCATTGGGAACTTTAGGATAGAGTCTGTGAGGACTGCCTCGCAACTCTGCTGAAGCGCGATTGAAACGCGTTTAATAAGATCTATATAACAAAACCCTCCACATACTCCAGGATAGTGAATCAATGGTGAAGCTGAACGAACACCGAACCCTAAACAGAAAAACAAAATAATCCACAGTAAATTAAAATTACTCAATAGAATTAAACTGCGTGGAGTCAGTGAGGATTGCCTCGCTACTCATTGAGGTCTTTAGGATTGAGTCTGTGAGGATTGCCTCGCAACTCTGCGTGTTGGGAGTGGACTCCGAAGAAACACACCCCTTACCCCATCCATAGCAACAATCACACAGCAGGCACAATATACAATAGCGGATACCTATCTTTCTCTCTACCTTTTACTTTTCTAACTGAACATTCTCAAATTTTCTTGCAACACTCTTATCAAGAAGACGCATGGAAATGGTAGACAAAGCGTAGGAGGAATTGGTGCAACCTACCTTTCTGCAACATATACAAGAAACCCCCAAACGCTGGGCAAGGATTGAAACAAGCTTGTCTGGCTGGGAACGAGTGTACATTTGATATAAATAAACATTTGAATAAAGATTTAACAGCCCTTTTAAGGGCTTGAGGGTGTGTGTCAGTGAGAGTTTTTTTTTTTTTTTTTTTTTTTTTTTTTTTTGGGTGGGGGGGGGGGGGTGGAGGAGGTCATTTGGAATTCTTGAAGGATAACCAGATACCTCAAAATCACAGACGGCATCCTATCTCCCAGAAGGCTTGATGGATGACTCCCGGTTTTTCAAAACTAAACTGTTGGAGCTTTCTCCACTTCTTTTTTGTAACCGCCATGGTCATATACCGGGGCCGCTACCAAACCGGCGTTGCTGTTTGGTTTTCTTTTCTCTTCTTCCCTTAAACTTGCCATCGCACAACATTACATTCTGGCTCGCCACCATGGTGGGACTCAAACCTCTACCATCGCCGAACTGGAACCGAACAGAGCTCGCTCTCTAATAGTTTTAAAGGCGTTGGGGGATTGAGTATTGACCATCTAACACTCCAGCTTAAACTGCCGGGTATTCTAACCGCGTGCATAACCCCCTCAGACTCCATTTTGGGCAATAGGAAAGCTAGGCCTGTGTGATCCAAGGAAAAAAAAATAAGGTTAACCGGGTCGCAAGGGATTTGTAAATCCCACATCGTCCCTGCGCGCCTTCGGCGCGCTAAAACCTTTCATTCATTCAGAATAATCTAAACTAAACTGTTGGAGCTTTCTCCATTCCTTTTTTGTAACCGCTATGGTCATATACCGGGGCCGCTACCAAACCGGCGTTGCTGTTTGGGTTTCTTTTTTCTTTTTCCCTTAAAATTGCCATCGCACAACATTATATGCTGGCTCGCCACCATGGTGGGACTCAAACCTCTACCATCGCCAAGCTGGACCGAATAGAGCCCACTCTCTAATAGCCTTAATGGCGTTGAGGGTTTGGTCTCTGACAATCTACCACTCCAATGCAAACTGCCGGGAATTCAAACCGCGTGCATACCCCTTCAGACCCCATTTGAGTCAATAGGAAAGCTAGGCCTGTGTGATCCAAGATCCAAGTGAAATAAAATAAGGCTATCCGGGTCGCAAGGGATTTGTAAATCCCACATCGTCCCTGCGCGCCTTCGGCGCGCTAAAACCTTTCATTTATTATATTATTGACTTGCAATAAACCCTGAGGGGTTTTTGTCCTACGATGCAAAAAATGAGGGGGTTTTGTCTGATGGGGTTTTGTCCTGAGGGGGTTTTGTCCTGTTACCATATATATAACCTATATTTATAAGGTCTGATGTGACAAATGCATTGAAAGGCTTACCAATTTTTGTTATATATTGTAAAATATGAATTATAATAATATGAATTACAGATAACTCACTGAACCGGTGTTCTACATGCACGAATAAACTCTCAAGTTCCTTTTATATATAAAAGGAGATTAAAAGTTTATCCATACAAGTATAACAATATTTTAATATTTTACAATGCATAAACAGTCTGGTAAGCGTTTTCAGAATATTTGTGTCTCATCAGACCATATATGTATGAGATTTATTTGCTGGTCTACGACCTGGGTGGAGGGAGTGGGGGTCTACATGGGGTGAGTTGAAAAGGACCATAACCCCCCCCCCCCCACACACACACCCAGATATGATCATTTGTCGAGAGGAAATCCCTTTAGGCCTATGATACTCTCATCTCTATCTACAATCAAAATATATTCCTTCATTCCCATAGTGCACTGGTTTGCAAATAATGTTTTTACATTATTAAATAAAACCATAAAATATGGATGCCGTTGGAACCATCTCTATGAGCTAATTTCAGTGACATTCATATTTGTATGGTATTATTTCACAATATTACGCTGGACAGCGGACATCACCCATCAATAACCCGTCAACCCCACTGTTCTCCAATTTATTTGGGATATTGGCACCACCCTCCCACCAAACCCACCACCTAACAACCACCATCACCCCGGTACACTCATAAGACTCATCCAATCCACTGACTCCAGGTGGTTTTGTAGGAATCCACGCCAATTAACCGACTGTAAAATAGCATTTAGCGCTACTCCATTTTGGGGGGAATATTCTCAACCCATGCATAAATAGTTTGTTTATTTTATTTTGGTCTTAAATTTGCTACAGTTTCTACGAAGATTCCATTATGGCAAATATATGCCCCCCCCCCCCCCCCGCGTATTCCTATATAATTAGATATAATGTGCAGCAATTCACGAAAATGTTTCTCTATTTTATTATGATATTTATTTACAAAAGAAACTAAACATAGTTTTAGATTGATTAAAGTGTTAATCCCCCAACTGAAAAACAAATTGGACAAAAGAAACTAAACATAGTTTTCAATTAAAGTGTTGATCCCCTAATTGAAACTCATAATTACTGTTTATATGTAAAATCTATATTCAAATTTTATTTTGTTTTAAATCTTTGTCTCAAAAAACATAGCTTATGACACCCATTGGAATGAGCTCGGTCCAGTGAGGGGTCATAAGCTATGTTTTGAGACAAATATTGATTTTTTTAGGTTTTTAGACCTAAGTGTTATTATTATGTAAGTTTTGAAACATTTTTTGATCAATGTAATTGAAAGTAATTGCAATTACAGGAGAATTTTCGATGTAATTAATTACATTACAATTACAAGTAACTGAACAAATCTTCAATTACCAATTACATCCAATTACTTTTAAAAAAATAATTAATTACAGGTAATTACAAATACCAATTACAATTACCCCAGCCCTGTGACTGGCCCTCACATTTGCGGAGGAAATCATTCACTTTTAAGGCCAAATATATTTTTGAGAAAGTTCAGCACCCAAACACACTCACATGATTCTAGGGAGCCAATTTTTAGGGCAGCCAAAGTTGTAAAGTTGCACTGTGAAAATCGATTTTTTTCGGGCGATGCTCATATTTTTGGGGGGCAACACAAACCTGCCCGAAAAAATGAAACTGCCCTAAAAAAAATCTTTTTTTCGGGCTATAAAATTGTTCTCAAATGCATTTTACTCTACTATTGCAAACCAAGAATTCAAAAATTAAAATATGAAGAACGCCACCCCCACCCCTCCCACTCCCAGTCCTCACATCCCCTTATTTTAGATTTGCGTGTGCTTTTGGAAGATAATTGTTTGTAAATATTTACTTATTTGTTGTGTTTAAGTTTTTGAATTTTAATAATAAAAACATTTCACATCAAATTTTAGTCTTTGCTTTTCATTGTGTACATTTACAGTTCTGCAGATGACGCGACCGACAGCCAACTGTTAAGCTGTGAACTGCATTCAATTCCAAACATACAAGTATACCGAGATATGCATACGATGTGCAGGTAACGAATGGTCGCCGACTATTGGTAATCACATTTCGTTTTCATATTCCAATGTGCTTGTGCGTTCGAGACGACTGTAAATTAATTACTTCATCGATGGTACACAGCGAGGTGCGAAACTTTTGAATTATTACCCGTGCAGTCAAGTGTGAAAAAATTAGGGCGACAACTCGAAATTTAATGTCTGACTCAGGCAATAGAAATAGTTCAGTATGGTTGAATTGAATAACTATTATTTTCATTTTTTGTTTCAAAAACATAGGCTATGACCCCTCCTTGGAACGAGCCCGACGAGCTCGTTCCAATGAGGGGTCATAATCTATGTTTTAGAGACAAAAATGAAACAATAATGAAAATTAATTGGCGAGTTTTGAGAATAGCTCTGACCGTTTTTTGGCCGTTACGTTAGGTAAAGGTTTAAATAATATAATTATCGTTAATAATGAAAAGTAATAAACAGTATACTGGCAAATAAAAAATATCAAAATATCAAATATCAGAATAATCGCTTGATTGGACTGGTTACGTGAAATAATTCAATCGAGGCGAGGGACTATGTTGTAAAACACTCGTGCGCATTCGCGCACTCGTGTTTGTACAACGTCCCTCACCTCTCATGAATTATTTCACGTAACCATCCAGTCAAGCGATTACTCTCTATGAATACCCCAACCCTGTTCGATTACATATACATAGTAGTATAACGATCTAGGACAGGATACTGAGTATCGCACACATTTGAAATCTACTAGTTACTTCAGAGCAGGAGCAGCAGCAGCGATAACATCGGACGGTTCAAAAGTTTAGGTGTTCCATCTCTGTAAATGGAATGCATAAGCTACACACCACAGAAGATAGTCACTGGGTTTAAACACTGAATGTGTCCGTTGGCTTTTACTTACACTGTTGGCCCCGTTCGCGTATTAGGAAATAACCAATGTCGTTCCCAAGAATCAGGGACGCGTTATATTTTGTATAACACGATGCTGAGGCATTAACGCAAAATCGTAAGTCATAAAAACCACAAAATACTCGAACTTAACATTAGCCTCTGACACTACCACAGCACGACATGATAAATAGTCGTAAAGCGAGAAGCACGGAAGACGCCCAACAAAACCATTTGGGTGCAAGTTAAGTGAACGATAGCTCACAAGATAAGACCTTCATGGTCAGGCAATTAAAATATGGGCGGGAAAACAAATTCCCAATGCGCCCTTATGGATTAGCCGGCTGTGTTTTCAACGTTTAAGCGTAAAGTCGTGCTCCTAATTTTTCGTCCTTCAAGTTGGCCTATAAAGCAATAACACAGCGTGCTGACAAATTCTGATGATGCGAAAAACTAAACACAGTTTCTTTGACAATGGTGAAATGTTGAGTACAGATAGAGTTACACCCCCTGGGTTGTTAAGGAAACGAGTAAACAGTGTTTTGTTGACATTTCGTCCCCCGAGTTCCCATTTGTTCTATGTGCCTACTGGCACATAGAACACATTGGAACTCTGTGGACGCTATTTGCTCTGATTTTATTTTTCCCAAGTTGTTTCATTTAATTTCTCGACTATTTAATTTATAACAGGAAAATATCATCGAATTATCGGAAATCTGATGATATTTGTCACTATTTTCAGGTTTGTGGGTTCGATGTTCGAAAAGCTTTCATTTAAACAATATGCTTCCGATGTTTCGCGTGCCCATATACCCTGGGTGTTGCACGCTCTCATATACCTTGGATGTTGGGTGCATCGTTTGCCATGGCTATTTGTCCAAGGCATTCTGATCAATCGAGTGAGAGAATTTATCGGAATTTAGGGACAAGGATACATATATTCCACACATTACGCATATTTCGTCTTTACAAAATATGTAAAGCGTGGAATGTACTTCATATAACCAAGTGACAATCGACACGATGCTTATAATTGTTCGTCCTTCATGTTGGCTTATAAAGCAATAACACAGCGTGCTGACAAATTATGATGATACTTGTACCATGCGTGTGCGAGAAACTAAACACAGTTTCTTTGGTAATGGTGAAATATTAGGCTCGGTATATATGCGGAAGGTTCGTCTGAGGCATCAACTTCCTGAAGATAGCAAATACCACCCACAAAGTCCCAGTCAAAAGACCTGCACGTGAAAAGAGCGGATATGCAGTGGTTGGCGCAAGTTGCTGCATCGTATACAGAAGGCTTAGTTTCTTTGTCATAGAGAAGAAGTACTGTGTTTTTAAGCTGATCAAACGTGTTTCCATAGCTGGCACAATCTGAAATTAAAATTCCAAAATACTATTAGTCTTTACTTAACCCGTTAACCAACGCACAATATATCAAAATTAAATATACAATTAAAAAAAGCAGGCGATATTTGATAAAAGTGAGATATACGAAGAAATATATTTATGTTTTCATCAAAAAGACAGTTGAGGCATTGCACTGTGACATCTGGTGAATGATTTCAGCGATAGTTGGGTGTCTGACAAGCACACATTCCACGCACCGAGCTGTAGAAGACATGGATGGTCAGTCAGAGGAGTTACCACATTCAGTCCAAGACCTCAATACCTAGTAACTCCTCCTCGGTTCGCGAGACATGCGCAGATCCGACGTGGCATACTCTTCACCAAACGTCCAATATCAGCTTGTCTATGTTATTCCATTCTTCCTGCAGTGCAGCGGCAAGTTCCTGGACATTGGTAGGGGGCTGTTGTCGTTGTCGTAGGCGCCTGCCAAACATATCCCAGACGTGCTCGCTTGGTGAAAGGTCTGGACTTAGTGTTGGCCAAGGCAGTGTAGTAATGTTCTGTTCCTGGGTCCCGTGTGCTCTTGCACTGTCATCTTGGAAAATGAATCGACGGCCGTGACGTCGCACAAATGGAACCACATGAGCTGCTAACATGTTGTCACTGTAGTACTACCCTGTGACACGCCCTTGGGTGACATGTAATGCTGTTCTCCTTGTAATGGTTTTGCCTCCCCACACCATAACCGATCCACCATCAAAACGATCGTGCTACCTAACGGCTACGTCATGGTATCGTTTTTCGCCTGTCGTGGAAGTCGAGAGTGAACCTCGATTCGTCGGAAAAAATGACGTTGCTCCACCGACGATTGTCTCCAGCTATGTCGTGCCCAACACCAATTACGCCTTGCTGCGATGTGCCGTTCAGTCAAACGTGGAATTATTCGAGGTCGTCGAGCGTACAAATTCCAGATGTGTAGGCGATTTCGGATAGTCTGACCACTGACTCGCACATCTGCGGCTCCGTGAAGCTGCTGTCCAATTTCTGAGGCACTTTGATGGCAGTTAGGTAATGCTCCGGTTCAGATAAAACGATCCTGGTTAGCAGTTGTCGCCCTTGGACGACCTGACCGACGTCTGTCATCAAGATTGCCTGTCTGACGGTAGCGTGACCCCAACCTGCTAATCACCGACTGAGTAATGTTGAGAATTTGAGCCACTGCAGTCTGTCTGTTGCCAGCTTCCAACATGCCAACGGCACGTAAACGTTCGTCACGTGTCGGTCTTCGCATACCTTAAAAGTTACGTTTCGACCAAAAACTACTGATGAACGAGTTTATACCAAGAAAAGAAAGATGAGACCTCCGAAAAAGCCCGTTCAGTACAAATGAAAATTTGAAAACGTACCCCACTGACATTAACGCGGCGCTCGTGCGAAAACCTGCACGAAGTTTTCGTGTGCCGGTGACATTCATGATCCACACCAAACTTGGTAACATACTGGAGTGTCAAATCATACGTATCCAATACCATTTTCCGAAAATATCAACATCAGTTTGGTTTTCCTACTTTTTTTAAATAGTATTTTAAATATTATTTTTAATTTTTTTTCCCCAAAAATTAAACAAAAACATGTCAGGTGACCCTCACCCCCCACCTTCATTGGAACGAGCTTGTTCCAATAAGGGGTCACAGGAACGTTTTGTTGAAATTTTGGAAAAATAATATATATTACTGTTGGCCCTTTACCAAACATGAAAAGCAGACGACACTTGCAACAAAAATTCTTGAATAACTGATGTTTTTCAATTTTTGTCTCAAAACATAAGTTATGACCCCTAGTTGGAACGAGCTCGACAAGCTCGTTCGACCGAGGTGTCAAAACCTATGTTTTTGAGACAAAAAATGAAAAAATAATGAAAATTAATTGGCGATTTTTGAGAATAGCTCTGGCCGGTTTTGACCGTTAAGTTGGGCAAAGGGTTAATTCAGTTTACCATTTTGTTTATCCAATTTAATAATTTGCATATTCAATTTATTGTGGGACTGTTTATTCATATTATTAGAAGACTGTTAATTCAATTTAGTACAAGACTGGGGGCGCGGTGGCGTTGCGGTAACCGATTTCCGTCAGATCACCGAAGTTAAGCAACGTCGAGCCTGGGTAATCATTGGAAGGGTGACCGTCTGAGCGATTAATTCGGACTCCCGCGCTGTGCCTTTGGGCAAGGCCCTTAACCCCGATTGTCCACATAGGAGCACGATGACGCCGTGTATTAAGGCGTATTGCACGTCGATGGTACGCATGTCTTCAACCAACTAACCCCGCCTGTGCTGCAGTACGGAGTTATGACGTTGGGGTGCTGGCAGCTGCTCGTCGTTGCTCATTGGTTCTCTCCGGGTACTCCGGCGTAAAACTATCAAGGTCACGATTAGTCATTGTGCATAAGTATATGACCTTAAACAACAATAAATAAATAATAAATAGTACAAGACTAACAAATCTAATAAATCTAATATATAAATGCGAATTTCTGTATCTCTCTCTCTCTCTCTCTCTCTCTATCTCTCCTCTATCTTTGTTCCGGGTGAACTCCTCCGCTTCTCGACCGATCTATCTCCAATTTTGTACACGGGGCTATTTCGTCCCTGCGAGTAACATGGGATGGGTGCCGTGCCCATGCTGGGTGACCTTGACCTTGAAATTGATGACTTTGACCTTTTATTTCGAAAACGGCTGGGCCAATCGGGCTAAAATTTCATATGTGCGGATATACTGACCCATCGATCATTTTGACTTTATCGGGGTGCCCATGCGAGGTAACCTTAACCTTGAAATTGATGACCTTTTTCTAAAACGGCTGAGCCGATCATATCTGAAGGTATATTGATTTTACCATCTTCTCCCGTGCAACGCCGGGTATTCACCCGCCAGTACAATATATAACTGGTCTTAATTGGAAATGATTTTTATTTATTTGTGGAGAGTTGGCATTGTTTTACCACGTTCCTCGTCGGATCATAGGCCTTCAAAATCCCAAACGAGAATAACAATCGTACCCTGCTCCAATCGGTTAACTTTAGTTGATAAATTCGTATTTTTTCAAATATATTCTTCTCACAAAATTGTTGCTGGCTTCTCTATGGAACGTGCTTTGCCAATTTCTCCCAGTGATAGGTAACGAATAATCTATTCGGAGAATATTATTTCGTCCATGCAACAATAAATATAGGGTTTTCATGTGCAGATTTGGCTAGCGTTATACAAATAATAAAGTAGGAATGAACATGTCCGCTACAAATTTTGAATATTGTGGGTGAGATGGGGTGGGATGGGGTGGGTGGAAAGTGGAGGCTTCGAAGTGCGCACGCCATTGCAGCAGATGTTAAAAAAATTCGCTAAAAGTTACTTGAATCGCCTTTGATGCACTTTGTTATGCTTCCCCAGAAGCGAATACTATTGTAAAGGAGGACTGCATTTATACCGTTGTCGAGTTTCTGCGTTGTCATATACAAGAGCTGGGATGTTTTGACTTGTCAGATTCGGTTTCGCTTTTAGTTCGGTTTCAGGAAGAAAATTCGGTTTCTGTTCGGTTTTTCTATGTGTTAAGAACAGATAGTAAATAACATTTCAGGCTACGTAACTTGGAAAAAAATCCGCTATACGACATCACTCTCTACAAAATCCCTGTCTGTACTGGCCTCAGCCTAACTTCCATTTGGGTTCTAAGGGATCAGTTGCTAAGCCTAGGCAGTCAGAAGAAAATACAAATCAGGGTAACGAAATCAATAGGGTTCATTAAGAAATAACTGTTGTTTTCCTTCGGTTTATGCGATATAAACCGAAAATTTTCAGCACAAGCTTCATAACTCGCGTAGCGAGTTATGATTAAGCTTGTGCTGAAAATTTTCGGTTTATATCACATAAACCGAAGGAAAACAACAGTTATTTCTTATAATTTAATCCGGCTGTAATATTAAAATATAAAAACTATGTGTACGTAAACGAAAAACTTTTAATTTTCGCAAAAGACAACAGTCAAACTCAGGAAAGTGTGCCACAAACGGGTCACGTCAATCATTGTCAAATTGTTTGTTGTTTTGATTTTCGATCGCAGACGACAGATATTGACCAAGTCACGTAACAATATCATTAAAAACATTTTTTTTTTAAGTTCCCCCAAAATCATGTTTGGGTGTATGATCTTTTATTCGTCTCCCTCTTCGGTATGTTTTATTAAATTCAATTGTTCCAGAGAAATTATCATTATATTCTCGCTGACTGGAGGTGATGAAAAATCGATCATTGATCTTTGTTTACAAGCTTGTTATCCATCTATCAGTCTGCCGTCACGCCCTCACGGTGACAATTGGATTGAGTGGGCGGGGCTTCGAACGTGCAGCGACATTCCAAATCATGACGTGATTTGGTTTATACGATTTTGACGACTTTCACGCTGTATGCTTTCAACCAATCGAACGCAGAGGCGGGGCAAATTATTAAATTATTCTAAATTATCTTGTGTTCCAATTGCCGCATTTTTCCCTAACTGACTCGTCCTGTGGACGAGTCTGTAAGGGAGAAAATGTAACAACTAGAACAGGACGACGTTTTCGCCCCGTTGACGGAAAGACTAAGTGCCGAGAATCCGCAGTGACCGCTAATCTAGTTCCAGGGGCGCGGTGGTTCAGTAGGTAGAGGTGCAGGTTGCAAGCCGAGAGGACCTAAGTTCGAATCACACCTGCGGCGACCGCGTTGTGTCCATGGGCAAGACATTTCACCCCCATTGTCCGCGTGGGGGCACAGTAGCGTTGCGTACTAAGCCGAACTGAACGTCTATGGTGCACTTGTCCCCAACCAATGCTAATCCTGCTTGTGTGGAGTTTGTATGTTGGGGGAGCCTGATAGTTGCTCTCCATTGCTCGGTGGTTCTCGAAAGTGTCGTTAAACCCCAGTAAATAAATAAATAAATATATAAATAAATAATCTAGTTCCCTCCCAGTTAAATAGTTTGATCACTTTATGCATAAACACAGTAAAACAACCGTTCGGTCGGTTTTTCCTGGTTCTTACGGTTCGGTTTTCCGGTTTACCACCAAAACCTGGAACCAAAGCGGAAAACCGAACAACGCCCAGCCCTAACAGACACATGAAACGCAATGGTCATGCGTGCATAAAAGTCAGAAGTAAACTAAATTTCACCCGTGTGGAAGCTGAAAACATTTGATTCACATTTGGAATATAGACAATGGAATTGTGAAATTAACAACAGGGGCGGCGGAACGATGTTCAATGTGTGTGTGTGTGTGTGTGTGGGGGGGGGGGGGGGTGCTGGATCGGGCGATGGATGGTCGTCGGTATGAAAATTTTAAATTCCAGGGTCCCAAACCCCCATTTCCATGCATCTGAGTAGATATTTTGAGATTTTTCAGGAGATGTATTTGAAAGATTTCACACTTTGAGAGCCGTTAAAAAACGTCGATGACATTCAGGTGAGGTCTGTTTATCAGCTTTGGTCGTAACGACCAAAACTGATAAATAAACCTCACCTTTATGCTTTACCAGACGTTTACAGCAATTATACTGTCTGTGGAATATCTTGTCTGTGGATGGATTTGGTACTTGTATGTCTGTAAGATTACGATCTACTTCAGTTAACTGATTTTCTTAACAGACTATATACATTTTAGCGTTTGCAGCCACGTACTGCAAAAATGATCCGAAATCCATCGAAACTGAACCAGTACGAGAGAAACATAGCTGGCGAAAATATGGGTGAGGCTCTGAACCCGCCTCTTGTTTCACCAGTCATTGGTTGTGTTAAAATATATGCATACAAAAAAAACATAGCCCAGCAAAAAAAGTGGAGGGGCTAAAGCCCCCTCCCGGTACCGCCGCCCCTGAACAAAGACTTTAAGGTGATGATTTATTTTAATATGTGAATCAGACTTTCCACTCGAAGGAGACCATCACAAATTAACACATAAAGTCTGGTCTGCAACTTCAGCAGCATTTTGATATTTGTTTTTGCAAATATGATCAGTGTCACAGAGCCAAGCTCCTAGAGGAATATCAAAAGAGGCTGCTATCTTTAACCTGAACACGCAGAGTACAGTCGTCGTGGACCGGTGGTTATCCACGCAGGGGCAGTGACGTCCAAGCATGCGTTTACCCGGTAGGAAAAATCATCAGCAGCAAACATTTTAAATAATACAATACGGGTACAACCCACACGCTAAAAACTAAAGTGTTAAAAACTACACTTGAAGTGCTGTATTTACCACTTACTAAGTGCTGAACTAGCACTTTGTTATAGCGTAGATATCCCAGAACTTGACAGGTGTTACAATGATCCCACTTGACAAGTGTAATGTCGCGACACTTAAAAGGAAACAACGCAGATGACGCGGATCAGGCTCGAACTCTCGAGCCTGATCCGCGTCATCTGCGTTGTGTCCTTTTAATTATGTACCCACCAAGCGCAAATCAAATTATGGACGATTCTGGAAGAACCACCAATGCTAGACACATGGGAAGTGTCATTCATTCAAGTTTCAGATGTCTGACGATTGTAATGTCTAAGTGCTTAAAGCATTGCACTTTGAGTGTTAAAATCAAACCCTAAGAGTTAGAATGGGTTTAACATCTTGAAAGTGTCAGTTTTAACACTTTAGTTTTTAGTGTGCAGTACTTCATTAATTAAAGTTTTTATGATTATTCCTATATTTAGTGTCTGGAATCTAATATTATTGCACCCGTGGAAATATTGCCCACCCGTGGAAAGTGACCAGTCCACGGCGACCGTACTATACAAAATTGAAATAGAAGATGTTGATAAAAAGGACAATCACAAACTAATAGGCAGCAGTGTTTGCAGTACACATTTTGCAAAGAGGTATCATGTATCTGGGAGTCAGTCTATAAGAAGAAATAGCAGAGGTTGCCACTTTAACATATCTTCTCGAGCGCTCAGCCACCAATCCAGTTCTGAAAGGAATTTGACGCTGTTGTGGCTTGGAACCAGTCTAGGCCTGAAATAGTCCATCACCTTTGTTTAGATTCAGTTGGCAGGGATATTGCAGTTTGTCTGAAAATCGAACATAAAACCTATTGTGTTAAATGGTTGAGTACTAGAAGCCACCAGAATAAGCCACCAGAAGGGCTTTCATAAACACTGTGAGTACCAAAGCAAAAGCCACCATTTTTCTTGCTCATGTTTCATTTTCAGTCAATTTCAAATAATATTTTGTGATATAAATTTGTTTTATTACAAATTATTGGAGAGTGCCTGTGGGCACTCTCCAATAATTTGTATGAAAACAAATTTTGAATAATAAATTCAGACCACCAAAAATAATCAAGCCCTTAACCAGTTAATATCTAGACGACGGCATTGAACTTTAAACCATTGTGGGTATGCTAGTTAAGTCATTCAACAAAGTTGAAGTGACTTATAGCGTTCGTTAGCCTTTTCTGGTCATTCAACGAAGCTGGCTGTTGGCGTCTTGTTTGATGTGGCTTATCTGGTCTTGTAAACTAAGCGGAATTCGACGACCCATATCAACTGAATGTTATAATAATCTGTTCAACCCATTCCCAGCAGTGTTTATTGAACATTCCCAGCAAAATATATTCAGTGACATTATCGGCGTAACATTCAGCAGCACGTCGAAATTGCGAAATATTGAGAGGAAAAACTCAGCAGAACAGTGCTGGCGAGCAGCCCAACACTCTTTGAGAGTGTATTTGCATCTGGGTGGGGGTTCTAAAAATACCGGAAGCCAAGAGGAGGAAAACGTAACACAAGTAGGCGCAATCGCCGTCATTTTGTTGTTGACAGTAAACGGAAGCTCGACACTGGCGCCTTGGTGAGGGGGGGGGGGGGGGTAGGGGGAGGGTGTTCTATTTTTGAGAATCACGCAATAAATTCAGAGTTTGTTTCTGTTTGCCTTGTCCATTGTTGAGCTTTCAACTACGGGCAGACAAATCCAGAACCGTAGCACATTATTTAGATAATGAAATTGTATGTATCTTTAATATATTGATCCTACCTGCGTCACATGATTCGTTAGTTTTTAGAAAGCTGTATCCAGCTTTACATCCACAACTACCTTCTCTGCATTCGCTGTGTGGTACAGAACAATTCTGTGAACTTAGACAATTCTCGCCGATCAGTCCTATAAGATACACAAAAATATACAAAAAGTTCTGTGTTTGGGCATCATCGTCAATTTTTGTTATTGGTCAATTACAGAGGCTTGGATTTCATATGAGTAAATGGTTGAAGTCCAACCAAGTGCCCAAGTTCTGAATCACACAACGCTTACTGCAGAAAACACCACCTCCTTTCAGTCTAAAACCTATAGTACATACAGAACACATAAACAATAAAGGTGGCTTTAACCCTTTACCTAACGAATCGCCCACAATCGCCCACGTAATATGCAAATTGAGCAGATGAAAAAATTAAATTTTTCAAAATATGTCGACAAAACCATATCATGTGACCCCTCATTGGAACGAGCTCATTGAGCTCGTTCCAATGAGGGGTCACATGACATGGTCTTGTTAAAATTTTTTGAAAAATATTTAAAAAAATTATATTTAAAATAACATATTTTGAAATCGTCTGCGTTGGGAAAAGGGTTAAAAAACAACTCGCGGTTCATTTTAGCGCACGAACCACCATGTGGCACCCGGTCGTTCACGTGATTAAAAGCTCTTGTGTGTCTTGTATTTTTTTAAATCCTTTACCCAGCGTAACATCCACCACTGACAAGTGCTATTGACTCATTGGAACGAGCTCGTTGAGATCGTTCCAATGAGGAATCATAAGCGATGTGTTTGTCGCAAAAATGAAATAATTTAGTCCCAGTCTGCTTAATCAATTTAACTTTGAATGATTTCGCCCAGTTCAAGCGGTAACAGCTATACACGTTTTTTTCTAGTGCACCATACTCAGATTTGTTTAGCCAATAGCATCAACAAATGCTGTCTGTAAGTTAAAGTTAGTTTCGCTTCGCACCAAAATTTAAATAAAATTGTGTCTACAGGGCGGATTTGAGTCTCCCGAGTCCAACCAAACACACTGCTTCTTTAATCCAGACATTTTTATCTCGACTACAGTATTCAGACGACATGGTGTGTTTGTAACAGTTTGTCACCATCATTTTTCCTGTAGTATTAATGTCATTTTATTTCGCGCGCATGCGCGCGTTATTTTTCGGTTGATTCTAAGAAAAGTTATGTGATTTTTAATAAAAGATAGTTATATTAGTGTTTTGTTTAGTGTCTTTATCGGATATCAGTGGCGTGTTCCCTATCTTCGCGCGGGTCATTTTCGGTGTTTTGTTTTTTGTTTTGTTTACGAGTTCGACCGCTTTTTAAAATTCAAGCTTCTCATTCTAATTTTGGCTATGGATGGTAAGTGTTTCGTGACGCGAGACGTTCAGACCAGCAGGGCAGAGACGGTTAGTATAGGTGTCCAGGTGGGGGGAGTGGTTGAGGCCTGCACAGGGGGTGCTACTGCTAGTGAGTTACCAACGGACGGCCAGCGGTCGGATGTGTGTAGGCACTGCCATATGGTGTATGTGGATGGGTGTGAGCTGGGGGAGTTGGGGATGTGTGCCATCTGCGTAGAGGTAATGCAGCTGCTAGAGGCATATGTAAAGTTGGAGGAAGAGGTGAAGGTGGTGAGGGGGGAACTGGGGAGGGCAGGAAAGTCTGGTGTTACCCCAGTTAGGGAGGCATTCGATGTGGGATGGAAGGTGGTGGGTAGTAGGAAGCGGAGTTTTGACGTGGATAGTGGGTCTTTTGGGAATAGGAAGGTGCGTCGGGTTGAGGGTAGAGGAGAAGTAGGGGCTAGAGTGTCAAATTCCCAGGCTAGTAGTGTGAGTCGGGGGGGGGGGGGGGCGAAAAGGCGTATTCTTTTAGAATCGGATAGCGAGGGAGATAGCGATGACCATGTGGAGTCTGTCAGGGCAGGAGTCAGAGGGAAGGTTAGGAAGGTGGTAAACGAGCACAAGGTGGCTTGTAGTGGGAGTGGGCAGAAGGTGGAGTGCAGTGTCCAAAATAGATTCAGTGTGTTAGGTAATTTCGAGAATTCTGAGGAGCAGGTTGGGTCTGAAGTGGTGGAGGTGGAGGTAGGCATGGGGGTTAGTGTGGCGAAGTGCAAGATTGCGAGCCGGCCCAGTGGGGCCAGAGGTGGGAACAGGGGTAGTAGGGGCAGTAGGACGGGAAAGAGGACAGGAAAGGACAGGAAGAGGCAGTTGGTGGTTGCAGGGAGTAGTATAGTGAGGGGGTTGGGTAGGGTGGTGTGTGGGCCCGACAGTGTCAACAGGACCAATTTGTGCTTTCCTGGGGCTAGGGTGGAGGACCTAAGGGACAGAGTGGGTGGATTAGTAAAGTAATCAGGCCCAGACCCAGTGGTTGTTGTACACGTGGGGACCAACAGCATCAGGGAGAGAAAATCAGTTCAGCTTATTAGTCCAGCACATTAGACATAAAAATGAGAAAGTAAGGAAAAAAATCGGAGAAAGCTGATTTTTTTATATGTTTCCGGGACACACATTGCGGATAAAGTGTGAAAAGTCTCCGCGAATCTGAGTTGAGCTTTTTTAGTTATAGCGTTTTTTTGATGAAAAAAAAGATTTTTAAAAAAAATTCGACCCAGCTCCATATTTCTCATTCTTATTCGCCTTAGTAGGGTGAGAATCATAAATATCGTGCTGAATTATATTGAGAATACATATCCCCAACAGAAAATGCCAACTTTGTACCAATCCTCACACTCAATGGTGAAATATTCACGAAAATGTACAAAATTACGAAAATTTTTTTTATTGTTTTCATACACACAACGGTACACAACGTCCATTAAATCAAATCTACGACTACTTTGGGAGTTAAATTATATATCAAAAATTGCAGAAAAGCAGTGGCTTTATAATGATATATAACAATAGTCATTTCTTCCATAATGAACTGGTGAAACGTGTGAAATATTAACCATACCCCCTAAACTCAAATTCAAACGGCATCGACTTTTCTCATTCAAATACCGTATTATAGCATCATTGTTTCAATTTCAATGTTCGATGAAATATTCTGTGGACTTGCCAGAGGTGACTGTACAACAGCTGACGCTGTCAATCAAGAAAGTGTCAACCATCTACTGTCAAAATTACACGAACTGCTCTAGAATGCGTCCGTAGGACGCACAGGAAAGCTTTGGGTACAATACTACGAGCAAATAGGTCTTCTCCAGTTGTTCTTGAGAGCAGAGCGCACAGGCGACTGGGAACTCCACACATATTGTGTTCGCAATATGATTCCAGTATTTCACGAAGGTGGTCATTTTGCATACGCAAAAAGTTCTCATCTCTATTTGCAGCAGATGAATGAGCTAACAGAAATAATGCAACATGATGATTTGAAGTTGTTCACTGAGAAAGGTTACTTTACCATAAGGCGCTCAGAGATAAATTCGGGGACGGGATATATTTTGATCAGACCATAGAGCAGTGTTTAATGAGAATGCTCAAGCTCCCTGGTGGTCTCACACATGGCAGGGGAATAACCGATAGCACTGTTGCGAAATGGGTACATGGACTACCTCTTTGCCTTCCGATATGTAATGCTCTCGAAAATTTTGTTCATGTTCACACTGGTCATGGCGAACAACATCGGGATCTCCGTCAAAGTTCACAATTTACTGATGCCAATGATATCACCAAATTATTGAACTGGCTCAGAGTGCATTCCCCCTTTCAGAATAGAGATCCACTACAATTAGTCTCTATAGCGACCGGGCTTGTGGCCGACGAAACTGTGAACTGTGACCAAGTTCGCAAAATTGGTGAATGTTGCGTATCGAATGTTGTAAGCAAAACGTTAAACAGCATCAAACTACGACGTGTTGACACTGTGAAGTCTTTCGCATCGATGGCAAATAGCATCAAAGTCCGTGGAAGTAAGGTAGTGATTGACCCCACAATTCTGTTCAACCGCATCACATGTGTTATTCAGTCACAAGCAGAGATGGAAGAGTATCTCAAATATGAACTCGCCCCGAAACCACCAGCATTGTTTGATTCTGCTGGAATGAGGAAGACACAGAAAAGCACGCTCGGTAAGATCCTCAAAACATACGGTTCCGAGCAAACTAAAATTCCAGAACATTCTCTGTTTGTTGTAGATGGTGGATTTTTATTGAGGGCAGTTGTATGGCCTAAACAGTCGTCATGTAAGGACATATGTACATCATATTCCAATTATCTAGTGAGACATTTTGGGGCGAACGTCGTGGTTGTTTTTGATGGTTATGCTTGTACAATGTCGACAAAGGGCATGGAACAAGCCCGTAGATCTAAAGACAGGTATTCCATTGATATCAATATCTCACCCGAGTTACCAGCCACCACACCCCAATCCGATTTCCTTGCAAATGCCAAGAACAAAACCCAACTGATCGATCTTCTAATGCAGGAGCTATCTGCTATCAATATTCAGTCCAAGCAGGCCGAGGCTGATGCTGATGTACTGATAGCCGAAACTGCACTTGACATCGCTCAAGATGACAACAATGTTGTCGTTGTGGGAACAGACACAGACTTGTTAGTCATTCTTACCTCTCGAGTTCAACCGGGATGTAATATTCACATGATGTATTCCATTACCCCAAACTTACTAGTTTCAGTTAGTGAAATAGCAACCAAAATGGGTGACCATAGAAGCAACCTCCTTGTAGCACATTCTATAAGTGGGTGTGACACTACTTCTGCACTCTTTCGAGTTGGTAAGAAGAAAGTATTCAGTACAATTGTCTCGATGTTACTAGCGACTCACAACAGTATGTCAACACAATTTTGGCGGATGACAGTACACCAAGTGCAGTAGCCGCTGCCGGGGAACAACTTCTCCTGATCTTATACGGGAGTAAAACTGTTTCCTCTCTCGACCAATATTATAGATATGTCACTTACAAGCGTTATGTAGCAAAATCTAAACTGAATAAACCCATCGACCTAGCCTCACTCCCACCAAGCAGCGATGCTGCACAACAACATGTCTACAGATGTTATCTCCAGGTCCAACAATGGCTGGGCACTTCGCTTCCTCCGACGGATTGGGGGTGGTCGCTAGACAATGGACTTCTTGTACCGACTGCAGCCACAAAGCCATGTGCCCCCGATAACCTACTGAATCTGATCAGTTGTGGTTGCAAGAGTGCTTGTACAAAAAGGTGTGGGTGTAAGAAGGCAGGACTCTCTTGCTCAGGTTTGTGTAATTGCAGTTCGGATTCTTGTAACAACCTCAGAAACACTGTCCTGTCGGAAATTTCTGAGTTCGATGAATAATATGTATATAGGTCATGTCATTTCTGTATATAGCGTTGATAATAGTCAATGTAACTTAATCCATGTTGATTGATTTGTACATTCTGTAAATATTATTTATTGATTTTTGTACATTCTGTAAATATTATTTATTGATCTAATGCTGCCAGACACAGACGTGTCTGTTCGGTCCCAAGCCCGAAAATAGTTGAGTTCTCATGCTGACGAATTTTATGCCAAAAGGGGAACTCGGCCAGAAGCAGAGGGGGTCTTCCATAATGTCTATTTTGTAAGCAATGATAAAAGTCTTCAAATGGTGGTGGATTTTTTATCGTCTGTCCAACTAACATCCCGTTCTGTACTACGACCCTTTGGGCAAATCCGTTAGGAAAATCGTCATTTTTTGCGTAAATCCGATACTTTTTTGTGAATTTTCAATAATTTTTCGCAGATATTGTCACAGAATGCACATTTTCCTCTAGGTAAATGTATATTAGACATTATGTAGCTCGAAATACGCGTAAACAAAAAATACAGTTGGATCAATTCGAGGTTACAAAGTTCGTGCGATTTTTTTTTATTTTTCTCAAACGCGTTTTCGAAAAAAGGCTGTAGAAAAAAAGCTCAACTGGGATTTTAGGGGACTTTTGTCTAATCGTTCAGTGACATGTACTCGACATTCCCTGAAAAAATCAGCTTTCTCCGATTTTTTTCCCTAGTGAAACCTAATGTTCTTGGGCTATTATTGAGACTTACAAGGACTTAATAACTCAACTGAATGCCAAGAATGCACAGGTAGTGGTTTCGGGGCTTCTCCCAGTACTAGGTGGTGGGGGCGAGCGTAATTCGCGGATCATTGGGACCAACGAGGAATTGGGGGAGTATTGTAAGGAACTTGGGATACCCTTTGTAGACAATTGGGGATCGTTTTGGGGCAGAAATGACCTATATGGAAGGGATGGTCTCCATCTTAGCCCAAGGGGTACAGAGGTTTTAGGAAGAAATATGATGCAGGTGGTGGGGCCTTTTTTGGTATAGGGAGGGGAGGGGGGTCAGTGAAGGGGGGATTAATCACAGGAAATGTGTCACGAACCATAAGTGTAAACAATGGGACAAGGGGGATAAGGAAAAGGGACCAAAAATCCAAATTAATAGGAATAGCTTCCCAAGGAAAGCACAGGTACACAAAGTAGGATATACAAACATACAGGGACTAGATAATAATGGGACCAGTAGACGGAAGCCAATGAACCTTAACACCCTGAAAGTGGGTTATAGCAACATCCAGGGTCTCCACCGGAAAGTAAGTGAAATTGCTACATTGATTGAGGCAGAGGAGTTTGGCGCCATGGGCTTAAGCGAAAAGTGGGTAAGGCACGAGGAACGGGTAGACCAAGTAAGGGGGTACGTATGGATAGGTGTAGGGCGAACGGAAGGCCAGAAAAAAGGGGGAGGGGTAGGCATGTACATTAAAGAGGATTTAAAACCATCGCTGATCACAGACCTGGAAAACATCAGCACCCCGGCTGAGGTATCGAAAGAAACTGGATGGGTAAGGATCAGTCTGAAAAACAAAAATGTTGCCCTTGGGATTGTGTATTGTGCGGTGGAGGGAAGCAAACCCGAATGGAATGATTCGATATACTCAACACTAAGGTCCAATATCACCGAACTACAAAACAAGGGGTTCGGTGTAATTCTGATGGGTGACTTTAATGGCCACATAGGTAATGATGAAGAAGGCATAAAGGGTGGGGACAATAAAGTCAACAGGAATGGAAGGAAGCTGTTGAACTTCACAAACGAGCTCGGTCTGAAGATTCTGAACAGGGACGCGAGGTGTAAGGGGAAATGGACCTGGGAGAGGAACGACAGAAAATCAATAATCGACTACATCCTCACAGATATTAATTTATGGAGGGAGGTTATAGGGGTAGAAGTGGATGATGAGGGTAAAATGGAGGTGGATAGTGATCACAACTTGATTACAGTGACGATCAGGGCCAAAACTCTAGTAAAAAGCAAAGGAAGCTCTAAGGAGATTTGGGAACTCAAAAAAGATGCTGACTGGGCGAAGTTCAATGAAAAACTGAAACCAAAGCTTGCAACCGTACCCAAGAGGGGCAGTGTCCAGAAGATGGCTGACGTCATAGTTGTGAGCCTGGTGGAGGCAGGAAAGGAAAGTGTAGGAAAGGTCAGGGTGCCAACACGGGAACTTGGGTACAGAGTGAACGAAGAACTGAAAAGGGCCATAAAGGGAAGAAAATCTAAATGTGCTGCATACAGGAGAAGTAGAAAACTTAAGGGGGCGGAAAGCAGCGAGGCCACAGTTGCTAAGGAAGAATACCACCAAGCACGAAATAAAGTAAATAAGATTAAAGACGATAATCGGAGAGTACGAAATAGCAGTCTTATTAGGACGATAAGAACGACAGGGGGGTCGAGTTCGAACGTATTTTGGAAATGGGTGAATAAACGTAACAAAGGAAGTAACCCACAGAGTATTAAAGTAGATGGCAGAGTTGCAGACGAGCAAGATCAAGTCGCATCAGAACTAGTCAAGCACTGGGAAAAGGTAAACGATAAGCGATGGGGCATGGGGAGCCCACTAGAGTGTCCGAATCAGGTCGAGGAAAACCTATCGAGCTTCGTGTGCAGCGAAAAGCGGGAGGAGTGGATGAAATTCCTAACGAGTTTATCAAAAAAGGGGGAGAGGAACTCGTGGAAAGCCTAACTGCCCTATTCAATCTAGCCATAGAAAATCAAAAGGTCCCAAAGGAGTGGAGAGAAAGTAAAGTGACATTTATTCACAAAAAGGGGGAAAAAGACGTTTTGGATAACTATCGAGGGATCTCTGTCAGTAGCAACATTGGAAAGGTTTTCTGTAAAGTCGTGTATGGGAGACTAGAGGACGTGATTGAGGAGAAGGGTTTTTTGGGAGAAATCCAGAATGGCTTCAGGAAGGGACGGAGAGTTACTGACCATCTTTTCACACTATCCCAAATGATAGAATCCGCGAAAGCAAAAAAGAAAAAGATGTTTATGGCCTTTTTCGATATCAAGAAGGCATACGGTAGAGTATGGAGGGAAGGTTTGTGGCGCAAACTGGAGGCTATGGGCTTAGGAGGCGAGTTTGTTGGAATCATGAAAGCATTATATAAAGATGTACAGAGTGAACTTAGCCTGGGAAATATTACAACGAAACGTGTGCCTATGGAGATAGGCCTAAAACAGGGGTGTATCCTTTCGCCAATCCTGTTTGCATTGTATATCAAAGGTTTAGGAGATATGTAGCGAGGAGGGGGTAGCAGTTGGGGACTTGAAGATCCCAGGGCTATGTTTTGCAGACGATATGGTTCTAGTGTCAGAAAGCGAAGAGGGGCTAACGAAAATGCTGGGAATTGTTGGGAAATATGGGAGCAAATGGAGACTCGAACTTAATGAAAGCAAGAGCAAAGTTATACCCGTGGGCCGCAAAGTGGATCCCACTCGAAGGTGGAGAGTGGGTTAGTTCTGCATTCCGGAAGGGAGCAGCAAACTTCTCAGTGTGGGAGAGACAGGTGATTACGAGTATTTGGGGGTAAATATAAACATTACAAGAAGAGGCATCTATCGGAACCACACAAATAAATTGATTCTGAAGGGGAAGCGAATCCTTAACCAAATGAAACTTATAGGGAGAAACAGTTTCAGTAAGGTTTTCGTGGGGAAAACCATTTGGGAAATGGTGGGGCTGCCAAGTATAACAAACGGCACGGAAGTTGTACCCCTAAACCAGACGGCCGTAAAGAGCTTGGAAATGCTGCAGAACGATGCAGGCCGATGGATAACGGGGTCGAATAATGCCGCAGCCCTAGAAGCAATCAGGGGTGAGCTTGGGTGGATGAGGACCAAGGACAGGATAGACCTGTTGAAGCTCGGTTATCTTAATTATTTGGTAAATCTCCCCGACAGCCGATGGTGTAAAGTAATGTTCCTGAGAATTTTCAACTCAAATATCAAAACGGGGTGGATGGTCCAAGTGAGGGAGCTAGTAGAGAACTACTCATTGGAGATCTCGGACCTGGACGTTGGGGCAAACCAGGGTAAAAAAATCGTCAGAGAAAGGGTCATGGAGGATTGTAACCGTAATTGGCGAGAGGGGCTCAAATCAAAGAGGTCTTTGGGTGGCCTGCGTGATAAAGAGAAGCCAGGTTTTGAAGAGTACCTTGATGGCACCTTCGGGGGGTCAGTGTTGTCCAAGCTGAGGTCACGATCCCTGGAGTTGAGGGGAGCTGAGGGGAACAATTGGGAAAGACGGTGAAAGGGAGTGCCAGATGTGTAACTTGGACATGCTGGAGACCCTAGAACACTTTCTTCTAGAATGCCCAAAGTATCAGTCTAAAAGAACGAGATTCACTGGGAGTATAATGGGGAAGTGGGATGGGAGAATGAAGGACATGTGGTTAGGGGGAGACTCAAAGGAGAGGGTTAATATGCTAATCGGGGAGATTGGGAAGAATGAGACAAGAGATATCATCAAGCAGTTCGTCTCCGAGTGTTGGGAGGAGAGGAGAAGCGTGGGAATAGGGAGGCAGATGGGAGTACAGGGGTAACCATGGCCTTCTCGTCCGAGAACCGCGACAGATCAGCGGCTGGCCAAAGTGTTATTATTGTATGGTAGTGTTTCATTTGTCTACGCCGCGGTACCAAAGTATTTCGGGAACAGAAATAAGCGTCCTCGGTTCTTCCTAAATACTCGCCTTCATTAAATCGGCTTGGTGGGTCGTTTATGGATTATGTATGTAAGGTTATGTTTTTTTCTGTTTTTTAGAAATTGCCATCTGATTTTTAAGGATACGCACAACAAAAATCTCCAAAACAACGAACTAATTATTACTCTTTTCCTGTCGTTGGACCATGCTACTGCGACAAATCAGCGGCCGGCCGAAGTGCTAGATTGTCTAGCCGAATGATGAAGTGAATTGCCATGAAAATAAATTGATACAAACTTGGGTAATATTCTCCTCTTATTTTCGTATGAGTAAGCGTTTTGAAATTCACGCTTACCTTATACCTGAAATCATTTTTTTCAGAAAAAGAAATGATTCTATATTTGAAGAGAATAGAAAATGTTTTTTCTGAAATAGAAATTCTAATGCGTTGAGAAAATATATTTACTTGCAACCCCATCGCTAAAAAAAATCCCACTTGTTTCTTGCTCCAGTACAAATTGCTCCACTCACTCGTCGCTGTTAGAGCCTTTCTATGTGTGTATCTTTGGGTGAATTATGATCGCACGAGATTGCCCTTAATCCGTAACCCCATCCCCAAAAAGTCCAAACACTTTCGTGTTCTCCCCTCTAATGCGTTCCAATTCCGCCTCGCTGCCCTGGCCTTGCCATGCCGTTATCTTTGTGTGAATTATGATCAGGTGAGATTACTTTAGGAGCTTGGAAACCCTGCAGAACGGTGCGATGGATAACGGGGTCGAGTAATGCCGCTGCACTAGAAGCAATCAGGGGTGTGCTTAGATGGCTGAGGATCAAGGACAGGGTAGACTTATTGAAACTCGGTTATCTAAATTATTTGGTAAATCTCCCCGACAGCCGATGGTGAAAGTAATGTTCCCGAGTATTTTCAACTCAAATATCAAGACAGGGTGGATGGCCCAAGTGGGGGAGCTAATAGAGAATTGCTCATTGGAGATCTCGGACGTAGGGGCAACCTAGGGTAAAACAATCGTCAGAGAAAGGGTCATGGAGGGCGGTAACCTTAATTGGAGAGAGGGGGTCAAATCAAAGAGGTCTTTGGGTTGCCTGTGCGAGAAAGAGAAGCCTGGTTTTGAAGACTACCTTGATGGCACCTTTGGGGGGGTCACTGTTGTTCAAGCTGAGGTCGCGGTTCCTGGAGCTGAGGTGAAAATTGGGAAAACAGTGAAAAGGAGTGCCAGATGTGTAATTTAGGCGTGGTGGAGACACTGGAACACTTTCTTCTAGAATGCCCAAAATACCAGTCTAAAAGAATAATATTCACTGGCAGTATGATGGGGAAGTGGACTGGGAGAATGAAGGACATGTGGTTATTGAGTGACTCAAAGGAGAGGGTTACTATGCTAATCGGAGAGATTGAGAAGAATGGGGCAAGGGATGTTCGTATCCGAATGTTGGGAGGAGAGAAGAAGCGTGGGAATAGGGAGGCAGTTGGGAGCACAGGGGTAGCCCAGGCATTTTCGACCGAGAACCGCGACAAATCAGCGGCCGGTCAAAGTGCTATTATTATTCAGTTATGTCTTCAAGGCAATTATTGGGTCACTGCAATGACAAATTTGAGTTATATATTTTCTTTTGAGAAACATCACATTTGTTTTTTTTTACAATAGAAACGATTTGTGATACATAAAACATATTAATTATGACTGTGTTAAATCTGTTGGTCCGAAAAGGGCAACTATTTTAAAGGTTTGGTCCCATAAGTGGGATGTAATAATAATAATAACACTTTGGCCAACCGCTGATTTGTCGCGGTTACCCATGTACTCCCAACTGCCTCCCTATTCCCATGCTTCTCCTCTCCTCCCAACACTCGTAGACGAATTGCTTGATGACATCCCTTGCCCCATTCTTCCCAATCTCTCCGATTAGCATATTAACCCTCTCCTTTGAGTCTCCCCTAACCACATGTCCTTCAGTCACCCATCCCACTTCCCCATTATACTCCCAGTGAACCTTATTCTTTTAGACTGGTACTTTGGGCATTCTAGAAGAAAGTGTTTCAGGGTCTCCACCATGCCCAAATTACATATCTGGCACTCCCTTCCACTGTCCGTCCCATTTTTCCCCTCAGCTCCAGGGATCGCGACCTCATCTTGAACAGCAGTGACCCCCAAAGGTGCCATCAAGGTACTCTTCAAAGCCTGGCTTCTCCTTATCACGCAGGTCACCCAAAGACCTCTTTGATTTGACCCCCTCTCGCCAATTACGGTTACAATCCTCCATGACCCTTTCTCTGACGATTTTTTTACCCTGGTTTGCCCCAACGTCTAGGTCCGAGATCTCCAATGAGTAGTTCTCTACTAGCTCCCTCACTTGGACCATCCACCCCGTCTTTATATTTGAGTTGAAAATTCTCAGGAACATTACTTTACACCATCGGCTGTCGGGGAGATTTACCAAATAATTAAGATAACCGAGTTTCAACAGGTCTATCCTGTCCTTGATCCTCATCCACCCAAGCTCACCCCTGATTGCTTCTAGCACTGCGGCATTACTCGGCCTCGTTATCCATCGGCCTGCATCGTTCTGCAGGATTTCCAAGCTCTTTACGGCCGTCTGGTTTAGGGGTAACTTATGGGATGTGTAACTTATGGGATGGTACCATAAAGGCCGCGTTTGGAGGAGAAAGAAATAACCAGTCGGTGCTATTTTTATTTCAGTTTTTAAAAGGCTTTTTTTGCGTTACTCGGATCGTTGTCCGATTTGTCATGTACACAGCACAGATACTCGGCACAAGCTGTGAAATCGAAAGAAAAACGATATTTGATAGCATTTTTGAATCGATGCTGACGTGCCCCCATCACGGTATATAAATATTAACAAGGCACACAACTCGCTTTTCGAAAACGATAGCACTCATCTTCGTAAAACCCCCCTCAAATTTGATTCACATAACGTATCCAGCAGTACCCAGTGTCAGTGGAAAGGGGAATGAATAAGCTTTACTGTCGTGTATTATACGACCGTTGGGTGTTCTTGGGTTGTTCTTAACTGGGAAAATTCGCAGAAAAGGCCGAAAAACATTTAGTCGGGCAAGATAGTGCACAGTGGAAAGTGGGTTACGAGCGACAATTATCGGATTTTTTATAAATAATTTGAGGTCCCACTGTCTATGGAGGGCAGATTCAAACATTAACAGTATATCTTTATCAATTACTAACCTCGGATCCACATTTATGTCATTTGTAGTTAAGCAACAGTGTCATTGGCACTTTCATTAGTTATCAAATGACAGCTGCAATTTAGTAAATTGTACGTGCAATTGAGCTAAAATGTAGCTACAATTTGATAAATTGTACGTGCATATTTAGCTAAATTGCACCTACAGTATACTAAATTTTACCTACAATGTCTGACAGTGTAGCTAAATTTTAGCTACAATTTACTGAATTGTAGCTACAATTTAGCATCTTCACTATCAATGGTCAGCTATATTGTAGCAGCAATTTAACTCAACCAATAAGAGGCACGGACACGTTATTTAGCGCGCGTGTATAATGGGGCGATAATTGCCCCAGATCATGCAGTATTGAATTCTCAGGTCGATTAAAATGACTAGGAAAATAAAAAATGGAACTGAATAAATGGAACTGGATCCACCAATATACGGAATTCGTTTTTAAACTGGGATTCACCGCATCCAATGTTTCGGCGGGGGTAGTGTTATGGTTTGGGCAGGAATTTCCTTGCACCATCGAACGCAGTTGATCTTCATCGATGGTAATCTGAATGGACAGCGATATAGGGATGAAATTCTTAACGCTGTTGTTGTCCAGTTGTTCAACGCTAACGTCGGATTGCAGTTATTCTAGCTAGACAATGCCCGATGTCACGTGGCACGTATCTGTCGTGACTTTCTGGAGGAGCAGAACATCGAACTTCTTCCCTGGCCCCCACTTTCGCCAGATTTGTCGTCAATCGAACATCTTTGGGATCAACTGGACCGTTGGGTACGACTTCATGATCTTCCGATGTTAGGCGATTTACGTAATGTTCTGAGGGCAGGAGTGAAACGCAATACCACAGGGTGACATCTTGAGCGGTCCATGCGCCGTCGATGTCTTGCCATCCAAGAGGCAAACGATGGACATACACGCTATTGACTGCAGGTGTGAACTTTTCATTTCACCCCGTATCTGAATTGCGACGTCCTGGCGTGACGCTGACAACCGTAAGAACATGAAATTAAGCAAATTCATGCAGCTAGTCTCGAAATATGAATTTACAATAATATGTTTGGGATTGAAGTCGATAATACTACTTTTTTGACTCAGTATATTATTGCGTCCGTGGCTATGTTGTTTGTTATAGAACGTGACCATGCCACAGCAGCCGCATTGCAGTATACCATTGCTTCTTGGCAATCTATTCAGTCAAGGCGTCAACAATTGCTGAAGGTAGCTAGACAACTTCCACCGGCGTGGTATAGCCTGCAAGTAACACGCTCTATCGTTACTGAATAACAAAGATAAATATCCGTCTAGTAACCTTTGTAGAAAAGATCATGTAATTCTGATACGATGTCATATTCACGCTAAAAACTAAAGTGTTAAAAACTACACTTGAAGTGCTGTATTTAACACTTACTAAGTGCTGAACTAGCACTTTGTTCAAGTATAGATATCCCAGAACTTGACAGGTGTTACAATAATACCACTTGACAAGTGTAATGTCGCGACACTTAAAAGGAAACAACGCAGATGACGCGGATCAGGCTCAAACTCTCGAGCCTGATCCGCGTCATCTGCGTTGTGTCCTTTTAATTATGTACCCTGGAAGAACCGCCAATGCTAGACACATGGGAAGTGCCATCCATTCAAGTTTTAGATGTCTGACGATTGTAATGTCTAAGTGCTTAAAGCATTGGACTTGGAGTGTTAAAATCAAACCCTAAGAGTTAGTTAGAATGGGTTTAACACCTTGAAAGTGTCAGTTTTAACACTTTAGTTTTTAGTGTGTTGGTCATACAAGACTTACACATTCCGTTTTGTTAGATGATAAAATGCGACCAGAATGTATTCCGTGTCAGGATATGTTGACAATGGTGGGGCACACTCCTTCCCACACACTGTATAGATTTTAATCTGGTCAGAAGCCTTTATTTTACTGTAGGATCTCTTTGAAATCGTTTTGTTTATCATAGAAGACCACGCAAAATTCTGTCCTTTCTAAAAGAAAGTATTACCTTTTTAATAAATTGTAAGTTGTTTTTATACGTTTGGGCTACCATGTATTCATATCTGTTGAACAAGCCGATTTACACAGCGGTTCTCGCAACTTATTTATTCCTCATTTTCTTTCCAGATTTCAAGGAATCGCTTCATTTCATCAAAGATATTGACATCTTTTACATTGCATACTGTTTTCTCGCCATTGTAAAGCCATAGATGCTGATATGGCGTTAGATAGCAATAAATAAATAAATAAATAAATAAATAAATAAATAAATAAATAAATAAATAAATAAATAAATAAATAAATAAATAAATAAATAAAAGTCGTGGTAAAAGCGATGGCTAAACACTTTTCTACCATTGTACGGGAATACAAAATAAACTGAAAGGCATATTTTATTTTTCAAATATATGTTATACCTTTTTTGTTAATATGTGATTCAGGCAGAAATTAAACAGCTGGTGGCGCGGCGTAACATATACGGTCTGTAGCATCAGGACCATGTAACTAATTTTTGTGAAACGCCCTAGATACTTTGATATTCTTTCGTAGCCGAAGCAACAAAAACGAGTATCCAAGTAGCGTCTAGGCGTTTCACGGAAACTATATACTACATTCAGGCTCACGTATCACACGTCGACCTACATGAATAGCAATGGCACGCGGTGCCCCAGTAGGTAAAGATGCAGGCTGCAATCCGAGAGGTCCTCAGATGGAATTCAGCCTGCGGCAACGGTGTTGTGTCCTTGGGAAACACACTTCATCCCAGTTGCACACGTGGGGACACGGTGGCGTTGTGTACTAAGGCGTACTGCGCGGTCGATAGTGCACATGTCTCCAAAAATGATAACCCTGCTTGTATGGAGAACATTAGGGGGCCCGACAGTTGCAGTTGCTCGCCGTTGCTCGGTGGCTCTCTGCGGATACTCTGGCTTCCTCCACCCATACAACTGTCCGACATATTTATTTATTTATTGGTGTTTAAGGTCACATACTTATGCACAATGGCTAATCGTGACCGTGACAGTTTTACGGGTGGAGGAAGCCGGAGTACCCGGAGAGAACCACCGAGCAACGACGAGCAGCTGTCAGCTCTCCAACATCGTAACTCTGAACTCTGAAGACATGCGCACCATCGACGTGCAGTACGCCTCAGTACACAGCGTCATCGTGCCCCCATGTAGGCAATCGGGGTGAAGTGTCTTGCCCAAGGACACAACACGGTTGCCGCAGGTAGGATTCGAACCGAGGACCTCTCGGCTGGCAGCCTGCACCTCTACCAACTGAGCCACCGCGCCCCCAACTGTCCGACACGAGGCGACCCTGGCTGTTGAAAGTGCCGTTAAACCCCAATAAATAAATATAAATATGAATAGCAAGACACGACTGTATACTTACTTTTTCGCCAATTATTTGTTATGCCTAATAAAGTATTAGAGGAAATAGGTGACATATAGGCCCCTTGCGCCGGGTGTATATAATTAGGTTATTTGTATTATATTGTTATCGTTATAATTACTGCTCATGTCTCATTAATAAAGATATATAGAGAGTAATCGTTTGACTGGACTAGTTAGGTGAAATAATTCATGAGAGGTGAAGGAACGTTGTACAAACACGAGTGCGCGAATGCGCACGAGTGTTTTAAAATATAGTCCCTTGCTCGAATGAATTATTTCACGTAACCAGTCCTGTCAAGCGATTACGCTGTTTATTACTTTTCATTATTAACGATAATTATATTATTTAACCCTTTACCTAACGTAACGGCCAAAAAACGGCCAGCGCTATTCTCAAAACTCGCCAATTAATTTTCATTCTTTTTACATTTTCTGTCTCTAAAACATAGGTTATGACCCCTCATTGGAACGAGTTCGTTCCAATGAGAGGTTATAACCTATGTTTTTGAAATAAAAAATGAAAATAATAGTTATTCAAGAATTTCTTTTGCAAGTGTTGTCTGTATTTCATGTTACGTAAAGGGTAAAAAAAAAAAAAAAAAAAAAAAAATAACGAAGTCCCCATTACACCTACAGCAACGCGTCTTCGTTTGCGCACACGGATACATGACACAATTGTTTATTGCATAATTCACTTGCGAAGTTATCGTTTATAATCAAACCCGGAAATCCCAGTAAATCATACTTTGGAAAGTAATAAACAAACAATACACATGTGAACATTTACCTTTTAAGACAACTTACCCCGATACACCGCACTCTCAGTGGCTAAGCCGCAGAGAGTACGATGTATGGGGATAAGTGAGGTCGTCCCATTTTATAAAAGTTTCAAGTCATAAATATCCCTCGATTAGAACCTCAATTTTGGTGGGGAGGTGCGCTCGCACCCGTCGCACACCCTTCTCATCCCGGCTACGCGTCCGTTTATATAAAACAAAATGTTAAGAAACTTACTTCCTGTGTTTCGAAACTCGTCTTCTATATGAAGACTATAGTATCGAGATCCGTCGCGTTGTTGTAATTGGTTTGAAGTGGCCGACAATCTGCCTCTATGTAGCTGACACTCTTTGTCCGCCTTAATGTAGAAAAACGAGAAACAATCTCTCAGGTTCACACATTTTGTGGAGCATTGCACCTTCGACACACCAGTTATGCTACTCAGTACAGCGTCATTGCAAATTTTGTCAGTAAAATTGTCCACTTTAGTTGCACTAAAAGTACGAGAACGCAGTGTTTGTAGATCAGCACTCGATAAACTGTAGAGAATGCAGAAAACAAATAGAATTAATGTCGTCATCTTATATCAAAATAAATTTGACTGCAATGAAAACGAACATAACGTCGTTGAATAAAGGAAACACGAAAGATTACATCCTATGATATTCATCTAAGAAGTGTGAAAGTCCCATGATCTCTCAAAATAAACCTTCTTTTATATTATTTTCATCTCTTGAGATAAGTTCACATATTTTATTCATTTATCGGTTAACATAATGTTTCGCTATGTCACTATGAACTTTTTTATTACTTTACATTAGTTCAGTTTAAAACTGAAAAAGTACAGAATAAAGTGCACGAGAACTGGAATAAGATGAATGTTTTATATCTAGGTGCGTATTGATTTTACTGCACAATCTGTCTATTACGTCAGATCGCTTGGAAATGAATGGTGTACCTGTTGGACATAGTTGAAGCTGGAAGTCTATCACAGATAACCGACTGCATCTCCAATGGTACATGAACTAAACTAACAACGTACAAGAGAAAAGTATGTATTCGATTGTTCAAAAAGATTTCGCGAATGACTGAAACGCCTGCAACCCTCCCACCACAATGAAGTTGGCGTCAAGTCAATCACTGCGCTAACTCCGTCCATCGATGACGGCTAATGGTAGTAAAGCTGTTACGCTGTGACGGCAGTCACAGCGTAACAGCGTTCTCATCATCACATGAAATCCTACCACGAAAATTTGTAACTCGTTATCAACTTTCAGATGTCAACACTTTTTTTCTTTATCAAAAATTTCGAAAATATATTTCAAAATTCAATTTGTTTCGTCGTGAAGAACGGATGCATCATCCACATATTCATTTTTTTCGCGGCATCTTTTAACTCAAAAGCATACATGTATCCTACGACTCTCCATTGCAACGAGCTCAAAGAGCTTTTCTGAGGTCAAAAAAAGAAAAAAATAATTATATTTGGACGACATTCTTTTGTGAAGAACGCAGTTCGTTTGGGGACGTTACGTTCGACAAAGGGTTAATCCTTTATCTAACGAGTCGAACAAATCCACTCGCATAATATACACAATTAATAGTTGCAAAATCTTTTTTTTTTTCATCAACAAAACCATCGTCGAGGTCGTTTCCGATGTGGGGTTACATGATATGATTGTGGTGACATTTTGTGAAAAATGTGGAAATAAAATAATTTAAATAAAAAGTAACTGTCTCTGGATTTTTCAATTAAAGCATAAAATAATGTGCTGTGATTGAAGCATATTATAACAATTTTAACGGGCGTCCTCTAGTATATTAACGGAGTGTAGCGGGTCACATGACGTCACGCAACCAGAAACGAACGGCGATCGTTAAGGAAGACAACATTCATTAACAGCCCGACACCCGTTTCCGGTCAAAGTAATAATACTAATAACATAATTTTGTTGGGCGTTCCCGTTTATTGGCGGTCCTGGGGGACTGAATAACAGTACCCTGGTTTATTAACTTAAAAAACCCTCGGGCTGTTATATTAACCCTTTGAACACCGCGACCGCTTTTCCGGCCAGGAACATTGATACGTCATAACGTCTTATATGGGATGGCTGTTCAGTGAATATTGTGGGGTTGACCAATCAGTATTTTCAACGTGCAGCCTAAGGCTGCACGTTGAAAGATTGGTCTACCACAAATAATGAATATGGACTCTTCTAATTGCTGCCATTGAAATGGCATGGAAGATACCACTAGAGGTGAAAGGTTTAATAAGCCCTATCTCCCTCCAATCTCGTGTTATTTTTATATTATCAGCACGACAAATAATTCAATTCAACGTAGGTAATCATACTATTATTCCTTATGATACAGACCATTCAGTTTCACAGAACTACAAAGTTGAGAATTTCTATCACAAAACGCGCCACGCAATTCTTGGAGGGCAGACATTTCTGGCTTGACTTCAAGCAACCTCAATCAGGTAAGAGTTGTGATTAATTCAACAGTAGGGGGCGGTTATATAAAACATCCAGGTATTACCCTTAATTTTTCCAGGATTGGTGATGGTGTTCATTTGTTGGATTTTGGGAACGCACAATGTTTGGAAATCTTATCTGTTTGGATTAAGATGATGTTGGATTTGTGTGATTAACTGTGCTGTGGAAATTTCCACAAATTGTACATTTTGCTTTGATCACGGCTCCTTTTTGGTTGTATTTGTTGTTTTATTATCCGCTACTTGGAGTCCGTTCCCCCACACTTGGTGGCGGGGATCAGTCGAGAAACTTGGTAACTGACTGATCTTTCGTCGAATTACACGGACAGGCACGCATGTGAAATTTTGTAAGGTTGTTTTTACTGAATCGTTGAGACTGCACATGATTCGGTTTGTTATTGTGTCTTTGCGAAATAATCTTATGATGGAGCCGTGATCAAAGTTTACGCCAATCGGGAAGTATAAAATAATAATACGGTAGTTTTGAGTTATTTATTGCATTCTCTGTTATGGGGGGATTTATCTCTGACGGATAAATCCTATTTACAGCAGGAAGACAATAGAGGTATGTTTAAATTGATTACCTCCCTTTGACCATTTCTGAGAATTTTCGAGGCCAACGATTATAATGTGACCAAAATTGCGTCATCTTTCTGCCATTGCTAATTTGTTGTTAAACTGGGGTAAGAAGTAGTGAAGAAAAACGCAGGCAGATTAGGTCAGTTTGAGTTCACTTTTAGTTTCACATTTCCCTTCTTCCCATCCTATGGTACTACTTGCTGCTGGCTTTCTCTTTATTTTTCAGCTATTTGCCCTGATACAACTTGCAAGTCATACTCCAACCCAGAAATAAGCCTTTTGCCGATTCGCTACCTTTGACGTTAATGATATGCAAGGTCAGAGGTCGCTTCGGGTAAACACTTCGATCAGACTGTATGTCAAGACTGTCATACAAGCGATATAAACAAATAAAATGTTTCGCTTGAAACGAGAAAATATGCGTTTTCGATTTGATACTAATAAAGATAGAAAAAATAACATTTTTCCAGCACTTCATTTAACGGTGAGATCAAAATAATATTGATTGTTTCGTCAAATGAATACCGCAAAGAACCCCTTCCCATAGCCGAAGGCAGACTCGACATCATGTTTTTTTTTGTTGACGAGCGACAAAATGGCAGGTAGATCACCCAAACGACACAACGATAACTGCGTGAATGAAAATGCAAACCCTGAGTATCCAAACAACCAATCAATACAAATATACTGAAACGTTCCAGTTGGAAGAGGTTGGAAAGGGGGCGTGGTCCCTAAAGGGTGAAAATCGTCTGCTTGTAGCAGTGTCGTGTGTCTAATAATATTTTGTCCATATACAATACAAGTCAAAATGAGGTGAAGAATAACCACTACCAGTATAAGCTATAGATGTAATGTTCCCGATACTAATAACACAAGAATCGGGCATAATAATATACAAATTTTTCTTTTGACCCTTTTTCTCCTTCTACTTATACTTACATGTGAAACTGCTCGCAGGGGCGGAGAAAGGAAATCGATCAGAGTGGTTGGGGAGGGGGAATGTTCTCCCCCAACAAAATTTTGAAATCTGTTATTAAATAGAGTCTTCTGTTGGCTTTTGGGATAAAAAATCACCTTATTTTATGGCCCTCAAACGTTTTTTAACAGCTTATTTCAAATTTCAAAGTTCATCAGGAGTTTCCAATGACCTAGAGCTATAGCTATTGACTGCACAATTCTTGAAGTGATAACTTGGTTACGTCAAGTTGATTTAATAAAGCTATTACTTCAAGAATAGATTAATAGACTTGCAGTCCAGAATGCAGCAGTTGGTCAAGTGCGTAGCTTCATTCAGTCCCCTTCTTAACTGTTTGCACAGGAGTAAGAACTTTGGGAGGTGGGGGATAGGTCAAACATGGCCTGAAAGCCCGTATTTTAATTTTTTTGGTACATCAATTGAAAGGACGTACCAAACCCAAAAAATTAAAATACAGTCTTTCGGGTCATGTTTGGACTAGGGGTGGGGATGGGCAAGCATAACTAAGAATCCTTGGGTCCTGGTCCAACCAGGTTCCAGGCTCTGGGGTTACTACCCCGGGCCCCCACCCTCTCCATGGATCCATGACCAAAATGTGCATACATGGATACTGTAGTACAGAACACACAGGGTGATTTTGTACTTGTCCTCGAAGTAGGTGGATAAGCATATATTTCCAACACATTCTTGCCAGTCTTGTGGAAAGTTTGGGACTCAAAAGCTAATCTATAATTTTTGGACCATAAGATAACTAACCTATCAGTGCTCCTTAAACTGTAGTTATGCTTGAGGAGTCACAGGTTTTTACTGGCTGTAAGGTATGGACAGTGCTTGATGCCCATGTGTGTTGTTTTGCATGAGCAAAATTCAGCCAGCTGACCTCCGAGTGGAATTCAGAAATCACCTGACTTACAGTACAGCCGAAATACGTTGAAGAATAACCACTATAAACTTCTAGTATGCATCTTCAACTACACTGGCAACACAAGTTATTTCCAAATGAAACAAAACACTGCGTGTTGATTGGCTGAGAGGTACGGTGTAACTTGCAATCCACAGTGGGTTTTTTACACCGTGGTTAACTACGGTGTAAAAACAAGAATATACAATAGCAAGCTATGTGGCTAAAAAAAAATACCAATGTTTAATTATTAATTCATACCTTCTGCTCAGTTCTGTCAGAACAAAAATAAAAATACAGGAAATTTAATATTTATATGCAATAAAATATTACAGATATGGATGTCATTGGAACTGGCTCATTGAGCCAGTTCCAATGACATCCATATTTGACTGTTTTTTCACCTCAGGGTGTATGAGTTCCCAAACCAGCGTAAATTCCCATACACCCTGCAAAACACAAGGATTACTAATACAACGTTTTGGATTTCTATGCGTTGGAAAATTTAATGCAATAGGAATTCCCATGCAATTAACTCTCTTGCCTGTTGTGTATAAACACAACACATGTGAAAAAAGTTACAGAATACATGTACATTACTACTCAAATAGTAAAAAAATAGGCTGTATTGTAACACACCTACAATAAATTAAGACACTTGCTGCTTCTACTTCTACTCTGATAATATAAGAATCATCCGTCATTTTCTGTTATTTATTTTCATTTTATTAGGGTTTAACAACACATTAACAGCCAAGGTCACATAGTGTCGCTGACAATTTTACGGGTGGATGGAGCCGGAGTTCCCGGAGAGAACCACTGAGCAACGAAGAGCAGCTGCCAGCTCGACAAAATCTTAACCCCGCACTGCAGCACAGGCAGGGTTAGATTGGTTGAGGACATGCGCACCATCGACGTGCAGTACGCCTTATTACACGACGTCATCGTGCCCATATGTGGACACTGTATTTGCGGCTATTTCTGCTACTTCTTTCTGTTTCTACCCATTTTCACACTCAATTTTAGTTTCATCAGTCTGATATGAATTTATTAAGCATTATCAAGAACACATTTCAATGTTGTATTGAACCTGTCAATAGCCAATATGATGTGAGGTGTTGATTCTTTGGTATCGAAAATCCACTCCTCATAAACTGCACTGTTGCACCGTGGATGAATTGAGCAGTGCACCACTTGATGGAGCGGCTAGTAAGCTTTGGTTGATTCATCGTAGTAGCTCTGATGAGAAAGTGCGAAAGGCATGGTGTCCATGTTGAGTTGAAAAGGTATGCCATATCTCGCGAAATTTGGTCAGGGTGCATTAAGGAAGTTTTGGGGCTATGATGTGATTTATATATTACCTCTTACGCAATGAATGCCAGTATTATCCTTCACTACAATGGAGGCTGTTCATTGAGCTCAGAGGATTGAAACCTATTTGCTCAAAATATGGTACAGGACCAGTGACAGGCCAGTAACTTTACAAGTGGTTGTTAGAGAATATTCAGCTTGAAACATAATACACATGCGTATCCTTTCTGACTCAGATGATCCCTACACACTTTATTCTATGATTTAATTTTATTCTTTGTTTCAGCAGATTGCTATAGTTTATTTTAAATGCAATTAATTTTATTTCTGTTATAAGGTAAGGTGTCTTATATGTGTTTGCAAGATTTTCAGATCGCAAAGGTCAGGTGTCTCTCCAGACATCCAGTATCTTCCTCAACATATGATATACACTCTGGAGCAGGGGTAGATGACAGAAGTCATATTAACTCAACTGTTCCCCCTTTAACCCTTTACCCAACGTAACGGCCAAAACTGGCCAGCGCTATTCTCAAAAATCGCCAATTAATTTTCATTATTTTTTCATTTTTTGTCTCAAAAACATAGGTTATGACCCCTCGTTGGAACGAGCTCAACGAGCTCGTTCCAACGAGGGGTCATAACCTATGTTTTTGAGACAAAAAATGAAAAAAATTAGTTATTCAAGAATTTTTTTGGCAAGTGTCGTCTGCTTTTCATGTTAGGTAAAGGGTTAACAAACTGTTTACACCATTGTATAAACAGTTTGTTAACAATGAATCCTTTTCCCTGTTGATAAACTCTCTATCTGTAAGGTATCATGTCCTGACTATTTGACGGTTCGGCCTTTCTAACAGTATATCACAAATTGAAAGGAATTGGCCTGAAGGCTACCCACAAAGCCCAAGGCTTGAATGATCAATAATAACCCTACATTTTGGTCATACATGTATATGGCAGAAATTCACAATTACATAATGAGAATCTGTGAAAGTAGTCAGTTGCATTGGTAAATGGCATTATGCCATTGTATGAGTACTATTCATGGTGAGAATAGTCCTTTTTTGTCAGATCTGTTTAGATTACATTTATCTTAGATTACATAAATGATAATTCGTTTAAATTGCTTTAACTATTTTCAAAATCGTGAACCACTGATAATGTGATGGGGAACGGTAAACGTCTGTCCACATTCCCATGCTGCTAGCCCATATCCTGTACTACTATTCACCCCCCTGTTAACCCAGACGAGGTGAAGATGTCAGGGCAAAGCCATTCTAAAAGGGAGGAGGCCCCCTCCTCTACTTTCAAGTTCAAATATGTGTATATATATTATTTATATATATTTCTCTGTGTTGTAAGCACACATGTTTTAATTAGATAATTAGCCTTAGGCGATTCACAGTGGGACACTTCTCTGGCATATTACTAGTCAGCATGAAATGTTTTCATGCTATCTAAAGTCAATTAATATTGAAGTGACCGACACTTTCAGTCATCATGGTTATCAAGAATATTATTTCTCGGGATACGCTTGATAGCAGAATTGTTGCTTACCAGTTTCAGGCATCTTGACATATTGCTATCTGACCATCACAAGGCGAGATATAGAGTGTGGAGAACAAGCTATTGGAGAGACTTGGGTTTCAACCGTTTAGGAGTGAGACGCCACATAGGGTCTCATGCGAGTGGAATTGCTGGGCAATCCACGAAGTTCCGTTGTACGCCGCTATTATCAGATTAGGTTGACGAGGGCTACAAGCCCGAATTTAGAGAGCAGATTACGAACCCAAGAAACGGCTAAGTTTAGATGTCATTAGCGAGGATCGACTCGCACCTGTCTCAAAGTGTAGGCTTTTGTATTGTGCTATTAACCCTCGTGAACGCAGATGTTGATCGCGTAGTAGCCTGTTTAGTATCTGTAGCCTGTTTAGTATCAGAGTGCTGAGAGTATCGACTCAGGGTCGACAGTCACAATTCGCGCAAGTTCGAATCGCTTATTGAATTTGTGAGTTCCGCATGAACTGTGTACATTTCAAAGGACAGGAACATTCAAGGAGAGTTCCATCAAAGGACACGTGAATAAAGTATGTGACGTAGACTTGATAAACTAGCCGACAGAGTGGATAAACTGAATCCAAATCAGAACTGTGTTGCCACAAAGTAACTGACATTTGCTAGTCGGAATCCTCCGGCAGTCAGAGCTGCAAACGCGCTCAGGCGCTACAGATTAAGACTCGGTGTTTAAAGCTCCTGTTGCGAGCCCTCGACAGATACATTTTGAGAGTGTTCTATACACTCTAAATCCGTTGGGTTAAAAATCAACCCAAATCGACTGGGTTGAGTGAATATGAACCCAATTTGGGTTCATATTCACTCAACCCAGTCGATTTGGGTTGATTTTTAACCCAACCGATTTTAGAGTGTGCCAGTACAAGGCTATAGATACACTGAATTTGATGAAAAACTATTAACCCTTGTGATAAATCTTCTACCATGTTGATGAAATTTTTAAATGTGTGGAATACGGAAATTAGTTTATCTTGAATGTAAATAAAAGAATCGTTGTTACTCTAATCATTGTTTCCTTTCCGCAGCCTGAAGTGATTAGAAATCACACCTAACAAAGAACGAACCTATATTTCGATTTCACTTGGCAGGGAAGAAAATCATAGGGCGGTCCCAACTCAGCTCTGTGAGCCGAGTTTGGCCCGAGCCCGGATTCCGACCCTCCTAGTTGGCTCGTCCCCCAATATTTTCAATGGCGAGGCTAAACAACCCCATGTCACCCCTCCCACGTGGATAGAGGTGCCCTGACAGAAGTGTTGGTAAAAAACCTACAAAGCTTCCCTGATCAATATGCATCACTTATTTGAAAGATAAGAGCTCATAGGAAAAAAAAATTCAAGTCATGAAAAAAACGTGTTTTCAGAGCCACTGATCTAAAGACCCACCCACCCACCCAAGAACCGCCGTCTTTTGTCCGGAAAAAAATGATGACCTCCCCCCCCCCCCACACACTCACACCCTGCAGTCTTTAATAGTATTAAATCGAAAACGCACATTTTCTCGTTTCAAGCAAAACATTTTGTTTCTATCGAATGTATGACAGCCTTGACAGATCGTCTGATCGAAGTGTTTACCCGAAGCGACCCCTGACCTTGCATATCATTAACGTCATGGCGATTCAGCAATGGTCTTACTGAGAACAATGTCAATTCCCCTGGTACAGAAACCAGTTAACACCTCTTCTCCTGAGTTCCAGTGTGTTCTGTGTACCAGTATGCACATATAACACATTGGAACTCAGGGGATGACCTCGACACGGCTTCCATCAAAGATATTATGGAAGTGTATGGTGTGAATAGCAGTAACATTTGGCGAATTACGCGGACTCGCACGTATGTGAAATTTTGTGGGACTGCTTTTACTGAATCGCCGAGACTGCACAGGATTCGTTTTGTTATTAGGCCTATGTCATTGTGAAATAATCTTGTGATGGAGCCGTGATCAAAGTTTACGTCAATCGAGAAGTATAAGATAATAATATGGTATTTTTGAGTTGCTTTTTGTATTCTCTGTTATAAATGAGATATCAAATGAATGAAGTTAATCTGATATATGTTGCGTTCTCATTGTTACATTTTCTTCCTCTGCAGAAAACCTAATAAAGGTAAAAATATGACAACGAGGACACGGCGTATCCGCCCTGTGCCGGGTAAGCTACGTGACGAGAGTCCACAGAGACCACTACTTAACCCTTTACCTAACATGAAAAGCAGACGACACTTGCAAAAAAATTCTTGAAATTTGTTTTATTTTTTTTGTCTTAAAAACATAGATTTTGACCCTTAGTTGGAACGAGCTCGACGAGCTCGTTCCAACGAGGGGTCAACACCTATGTTTTTGAGACAGAAATTGAAAAAAATAATGAAAATTAATTGGCGATTTTTGAGAATAGAGCTGGCAGGTTTGGACCGTTACCTTGGGTAAAGGGTTAAATTCCCTCCAAGTAAGATAGTTTGATCAGCTTATGCCATTCAGTCGGTGTTGCTGGGCCTTGCGGTTCAATTTTCCGATTTGCCGCAAAAACAGGAGCTGAAAAACCCCCAAACCGCACAGCTCCAGTAAAAGATCAATAACTATCCAGTGATGATCACCATCTGAAACTTTGTACAGGATATAGATATGTTAACCATAGTGGTGAACCTTCAAATATTCGGTAAGGGGAACGGGGCTGCCAAAACCTACCAGTGCTTTACCCCGGGGGGTCAACTGCTTTCAATCTATGCCACTTAGCCAGCATGGAGATAAATGAAATACTTTAAAATCAGGAAACAAGAAGACTTCAGTTGATAAATTATCGTGGAGGTATTTCTTTCTTAGTACTTTAGTAGTGTTTTGAAATGTTTCTCTTTTTTAAACATTCTTTTGAAATATTGTCTGTCACCACCCTTACGATATTATGAAAAGGAATTTATTTATTTATTCATTAGGATTTAATGAAACATTAAAAGCTAAGGGCATATCGTGTCGGTGACAGTTTTACGGGTGGGGGAAACCAGAGTACCCGGAGAGAACCACCGATCAACGACGAGCAGCTGCCATCTCCCCAACATCGTAACTCCGCACTGCCGCACAGGCAAGGTTAGATTGGCTGAAGACGTGCGTACCATCGACATGCCGTACGCCCGAGTACACGGCGACATCGTGCACCCATGTGGACACTCACGGTTAAGTGCCTCATTCAAGCACATAACGCGGGAGTCCGAATCGATCGCTCAGACGATCACCCATCCAAGGATCAGCCGGGCGCGACGTTACTTAACTTAGGTGATCTGACGAGAACAGGTTATCGCAACACCACCGCGCCCCCATAAAAGGGAATTCAATTCTCTCGAAAACGTTCTAGCTAGAAGAAAAAACACGAAAACGTCCGTCATATAAAACTGACGACTTCATCACTTGTGACGTAAACTGCGCACACAAAAAAAACAGTATATCAATTGTAGGGCTGTCACGATTTTTTAATTTAGGAATCGATTAATCGTCGCAAATAATCGGTGATAATCGATTAATCGTACCTAAATGCCCCCCTCCCACTCTTTGAAGTCGATAAAAATGAAGTTCAAGTCAGTTGACCTTCCTCAAGGAAACAACACAGACGATCCCTTTTTAGGTACATTCAAAGCTTTGATGTTCTGAACTTTTGAACCGTCAGTGTAACAATCAAGACCGGACGGCAGTTGCGAAGTTCGCAACTGCCGACCGGTCTTGATTATTACACTGACGGTTCAAAAGTTCAGAACATCAAAGCTTTGATGAATGTACCTGAAAGACAATTGCTTCCAACAGCCTCTTGAGGGTGTAACATCGATGTTCTTAACTCTTTACCTTTAGAAACAATAGTTTTTTCATCAAATTTTCTTTTAATTATTAAACGTCTAAAACGGGATACAATTTACCGATTATTCGACAACGAAAAATACTAATCGATTTCGCCGTGACCGATCAACAGTCGATTAATCGATTAATCGTGACAGTCCTATTCAAAACATCATAAACTGATTCCAACTGCAGTCTGCAGATAAAAAAGGTTCTGTATCGAATAAATACAGGTTATTACAACAGCAGGGTTCCACAGAGTTGGCGGCATCGGACCGGCCAAACCAAACGATAGTGCCACAGGCGTTGCTTTAGATGTGGCTGATATGGGCTCGTCGATGAGATCATTGATAAGTTTAATTAATCCTTTTCCTAACATGAAAAACAGACGACACTTGCAAACAAAATTCTTGAAAAACTACTTTTTTTCATTTTTTTCTCAAAAACATAGGTTATGCCCCCTCATTGGAACGAGCTTGACGTAACCTATGTTTTTGAGACACAAAATGAGAAAAATTATAAAAATGAATTGGCGATTTTTGTGAATAGCGCTGGATGGCTTTGTCGGTTACGTTGGGTAAAGGGTTAATCTGCATCGTCGTATTCCGGGAAGTTGAGAGGAGCAGACCGGCATAGATCAAACACTTCGCCGAAGGTCGTTGGATTACCAATTGCTACATCATAGTATTCATTCTTGCCCTGCTGTGTCCAGAATCCTTTGTGTGGAGAGGTATTATTTTGACCAACCATCGTCTGAGCGTTTTCAAGCACTGGTGGCTAGTTTTCCGGGCCCATGCCCTCTCCTCATCAGATCATTGGGAAATATGATGTATTCGATCGTTTCGTATATTAGTTTGTTTGTGAAATAGCTTTGTGTGCAGAAGATTTAAACATATCACACGAGTAGTCGTTCAAAAACTATTCTAGAAGATAATTTGGCCGGGCAAACTATGTCGGGAATGACTATGCCAATAAACGCATGCTACTGTAAAAATTCTATGGTTGCATTTTCTAAACTGGACGACGAAAACATTAGTTCCACAACAAGACATGACATTGGTAATAGTCTCACAACATGGCCAACAACCCACGTAACACTCATCGTACTCCGCTGTATTATGTCAGTTTCTGCTTGACAGTTTGCACAACAAGATTGACTGAGTTAGGCTGCCATATCTCACTATCAAACCTGAATTTGTTAAGTAATTCTTTCTAAGCCCCACGTGAACCCTGGGAAGGGTAGCAGTGCTTGTTTACTGTGGTAAACAAACTCTGTTTTACTTGTAAAGTAGGACCCAGTCACCAGTGCTAGGGACGAAAGTCCTCTAAAATGGGCAACAAGGGAATAAACGATCGACTAAACTTGGCTTTATCCCCATGTGGTGGTCACGATTAGCTATTGTGCAAAAAATATGTCACCTTATGTCACCTTACGCAATAATAAATAAATAAAAAAATAAATAAGGTCGTACAGGTTTGTGGGGTGACGTTATGGCTGATCGACCGCAAAAAGCCAGAAGTAAACCGCCATTGTTTGTGAAACTAGGATGCTAATAACCAGTATTTAGAAGAAACTGAATTTCCTTTCTTTGGAGAAATTCGTACTGTTTATATTCTATCTATATTAATTACAAAGTATGTTTGCAATCGGCCTTAAATAGTATTTATTGGAAAATTTTTTTTTTTTTTTTGGGGGGGGGGGGAGGGGTTAACGGCACTTTCGAAAAACAGGGTCACCTCATGTCGGACAGTTTTACAGGTGGAGAAAGCCGAGCAACGGCGAGAAACTGTCAGGCTCCCCAACACACTAACTCCACACAAGCAGGGTTAGCATTGGTGGAAGACAAAAACACCATCGACGCGAGTACGCCCTAGTACACAACGTTACCGTGCCCCCGCGTGGGCAATGGGGTGAAGTGTCTTGCCCAAGGACACAACGCGGTTGCCGCAGGTGGGATTCGAACCGAAGACCTCTCGATTTGCAGCCTGCACCTCAACGTACTGATCCACACCCTCCACCCCACCCCCCACCCCTTATTGGAAAATATAGCACTGCCAGTGTCGAATTGAAATACAGACATTAAACCCAATAGCATTACTTAAAGCTAATACAATTTTTATGATGATTTACGAGCTCCTTTTATGTGTATATGTCATCCGCCAAAAAAAACTACACATGTTTAAGAGCCAAGGAAGGAATCGCAAACGTTATAATACAAATGAAAATGATGTTTCGTCGCTTGAAATGTGGCTCGGCTTTTTTCTTTTCCAGTTTTCTCGAATTAACTGGTGGTGTTAATTATTTTTGGTCGTTAAAATTTGTTCACGTGCTGCCGCATTATAACAATTTATGGGAAACCATCACCTACAAAAAGGCAAATCATCAAAATAAAAATGTTAAGAAGCAAATCACTAAATTTGAATCCTTGGTGTTGTGTTACCCGTATTTTAGAGTAAATCACCAATATGGACTTCCAAAACTCTACCAGTTCACACACATTCATAACTAGGGCTGTCACGATTTTTTAATTTAGGAATCGATTAATCGTTGCAAATAATCGATGATAATCGATTGATCGCACCTAGATGACCCCCCCCCCCCTACCTCTCTTTGAAGTCGATAAAAATGAAGTTGAAGTCAGTTGACCTACCTCAAGTAAACAACGAAGACGATCCTCTTTTAGTTACATTCAAAGCTTTGATGTTCTGAACTTTTGAACCGTCAGTGTGATAATCAAGACCGGTCGGCAGTTGCGAACTTCGCAACTGCCGACCGGTCTTGATTATTACACTGACGGTTCAAAAGTTCAGAACATCAAAGCTTTGATGAATGTACCTGAAAGACAAATGCTTTCCACAGCTTCTTGAGGTTTAACATCGATGTTCTTAACTCTTTACCTTTGGAAACAATATTTTTATCATCAAATTTTCTTTTAGTTATTAAACGTCTAAAACGGGATACAATTTACCGATTATTCGACAACGAAAAATACTAATCGATTTCGCAGTGACCGATCAACAATCGATTAAACGATTAATCGTGACAGCCCTATTCATAACGGCTAGCATGGTATTGTGGCGATATAGAGCCAACTACGTTACAACATGGCCAATACTACTATCATATTTCAATGAAGGGGCATATGCTGTACTTTTTGAGGCAACAATTAGAAATATTCAATTCTAGACTATTTCTTGTATGTCTCGTTTTTTTGTACTGTCAGGTAATTGTTTGTTTGTTTATTTATTGGGATTTAACGACACATTCAGTGACTATGGTCACTTCGCACAGCCAGGTTTGTAGATGGAGGAAGCCGGAGTACCCGGAGAGAACCACCGAAGAGCAGCGAACAACGATCACACTCTCCAACTGACTAACCTTGCGCAAGTATGGTTAGCAGTAGGTGAAGGAACGTGCACCATCGACGTGCAGTCTGCCTTAGTACACAGCTCTACCTTTCCCACGCAGGCAATCCAGATAAGTGTCTTGCCCAAGAACACAACGCAGATGGAGCGGGTCAGGACTGAACTGTCGACCTTTCCGTTTAAAGTCCAGTTCTCTAACCAATAAGCCACAACCGTTCCACTGTAAGTAAAAGGGTAATAATATGCCAATATGCCTTTTCGCAAGGAATAGTTATCGAATTGCCCGAACATTGAAAACTTAGGTACGGAAGTGTCTTCTCCGACCTCCAAACATGTCAGTAGGAATCGCAACTCAATAAACCTCAAACATAGCACCAACCATCATTACGAATCGAATGAATTCATTCAATTGAAACTGTAAAAGTTTCAATAAATTTTTTATCAGTTGGAACAGCACTCTGTATGCTGGCGTGCCGTGCACCGTACAAGGGTCATGCCTCAAGGCACTTTCTAATCAAAATTTCAAAACTTGCATGAAACGTCTATTGTATGTGAACACGGATTTCTGACACACAACCTGTGTCCATGCTAAATAAATTAACATTCTATCTCAGAAAACCATTCATCGTAGCATTCATCCGTTTAAGTGCTAAAAAGGAATGGTTTTGTGTTATAAAAATTCGGTTGTCAAAACACACAGCAAGAGAACAAGCATGGAAAAATAGTGACGAGTGAAACTGGGAGTCCCGTTGAGCTGCTACATTAAAATTTCAGCATTGTCCCTATTACGACCGCCGTAGAAAGCAGCAGAGCGCTTTGATTACCACAGCGACCTATTTCGTGATCGGATTGCTATCAGGGAAGAACACAAACCCTCAGGCCACCAGTCTAATTCTGTAAGGAATCCGACGCTGTTATATGTTGTTTGTTTAGCCACTTTTCATGTAAGTTTTTTCGCAGACTGTTGTTGATTTAATTTGATGTCCGTCTGCTCGCAAATATAGGCAGATATTCTTTTATGCTCCAGTTATATAAGTATTTCAATCAATTACAATGTAATTCACCCCGAAAGCATCAAGATATAAACGCAATTGTTGGAACCACACGGCGTAATCATAAAACTACAGTTGTGATGAGTCACTGTTATTTAAGAAACAGGCATATTTAATAATATTAGTAAAGTCATTAACAATTCGATAAATACAGATTACTATAACAGTCAACTGATCTGTGTTGTTGTATTCCGTCTCGTTGACGAGATGAGATCGGCCAAATCAAACGAGACGCCTGGGGCGTCTCGTTTAATCTGACCAAACTCATTTCATCAACTCTCCCGCGGCGTCTCGTTTGATCTGGCCGATCTCATCTGATCAACTCGAGGAAATACAACAACACAGATCAACTTACTGTTGTAGTAATTTGTTTTTATATGACAATTAGTATTTTAAACTGATCATAACACCTGAAATATCAAATACAACAAGAATTATGTTACCCAAATAACCATTAACAATTTATGGAATTGGAGAATCCCAAACGCACAGCAACATCGAACGCTCGTTTAGAACATGAGGTTACAATACAGTGTTTTCGTGCAAACAGCGCCTCTAGTGGTTTGCACCCAACCTTTAATGGAGGATAAAAGTTCTGGAATTATCCGATTGGTGGAAAATGAACTAAGCTTGTAAGTGTGAATAAAATTTTAAAGTGCATGTTTTGGAAAAAATATAAAAATATTGGTGACTATTGTCTTCTGAAATGTGTGAGAGAAAACTAAAATTGGGTGGGTGGGGGGGGAGGGGTAGGTAAAAATATGTCTATTTCATTCAGTGCGAAATTGGATGGGAGAACAGGAAGCTCCAAATTTAAAGGCAAACTTCACATGGCGACCTATATTTTTTTTCAGTATCTTTTTTTCACGAGATGATAAACTAAATGGATAGATGGTTGTTTTTGCCCAAATCACCTTGATGAGATGGGGAGAGGAGGGAAGATGAGTACAGTCGTCAAAGGAAAAAAAAACCCACTGTATTGTTACCATAAAACTTGAAAGTCAAAACAATGGAGGCAAGACTTAAATTTCAATCAGAATCGCTTTCGATAATACAAATTCTCCTACGTTTTATTGGGTACGCATCCTGAAAATAGTTAATTGTTATTTTGAAATTGTTCAACATGGCATTTTCAAATAGACCTCGACGAAAGGGTTTTAAGGACGGAAGAACCACACGTGTTCGTAAATACTTTGAATTTTTTTTCTCTCTGTGCTAAAGCATTCAAAACATTTGGGCAAGGCCTGATGAACATCGAGTGTGTACACAACTGTCAGAAATTCGTATTTGAGCAGACTCGTCTTACATTACCAGTATCAGGAGTTCTATGAAAGTGGGTTACGCTAAAAAACACGAGACACAAATATTTCTGTTGAAATTTCGAATAACATAACACAATGAAAACAGTATGGACAATAAACACGCCGTATCCATAAAGAGAAAGCACATGAACGGGGAAGTTTCTTTTTAATACTTTAAAATCACTCAAAGTATTCACAATTAGTCATTATTTTATTTTTTCGCAAGTTTGTGCATATTAAATGCTAGACCACAAATTGGCTGTTTACTATGGAGCACGCTTCACTCTTTTTTTATTTTGTTTTAACGAAATAAATATCTGTTGTGTTATGCAGGTTCAGCTTAGAGCGCCTCACTGGAAAACTTTGCTTAGTCAAAGTGACTAACTTAGGTTAGTCAAAAGCTTGTCCCCCAGTGACTAAGATTGGTTAGTCAAAATGACTAACCTACTACATTAGTCAAATTGACTAAGGTGCATTCATGGAAATACTGGTCATTTTGACTAAGAGGTTGACTAACTTTCTACTAACATTAGTCAAAAGTTAGTCACTCATCAAGGGGTGGGAGGATCTCCAGGGCAACCAGCCAGTGAACATCAGGGACTACAGCACACCGAACAAAATAATCTTCCTATAGTGTTACTTTCAAGACCAATGAAATCTTTGAGGGAGTCATCCAGAAAATCTAAAATTCATGAACTACTGTATAAAATATCCAGTGGCCGATAAAATGAAGATTTGCTGATGTCATGAATTTCCCATACCAGCAACAACAAGAGTTACCATGCAAGCTCTTTGTATATTGTGGTCATGCAACAGTAAAATAGTTGTTTGTGGTACCAAATCACAGAGCTGGTTCCACAAATAACCATATTTGTGTGGTTTCATAGACAAATATTATAGCCATATACAATAACAGTTCATTAAGCACAGTACTAAGGAATTTTCTTTTCAGACTGTTTCAAATAAAATAACGTAACTTTTCCCAGAACAAATAAATATATATAGAATATACCTATAGTAGCTTGGTGTACCAAATGTTCACCACGAGTGGTGAAGTTTTGTTAACCGCGAGCCTTCGGCGCGCGGTTAACACCACTTCACCACGAGTGGTGAACATTTGGTACACCAAGCTACTTTGGGTATATGTTATTTATACTATGATCGTCGGATTATCAAGAGTCGCTATTATTTTTTCTCGATTTATTGAGCACTAGACGAACATACGAGCGAATCTGTTTTTGTTTACACGAGCATCGGTGGGCGGTACTTCCGCTGTCAATGTTATCGCCGAAACGAAATGAAAAAAAAAACTGAGCCTTTTTCGTTTTAATAACATAATAACAGACCATTTCTAGTTATGCATGCTTTATTAACATGAGACAATGCATGTTTGTTAATTTTTGGCATCTTATGAGGTAAACCCATTTAAAAACGTAATAAATAATTGCCACTTCAATTTCACTCTTCGCGAGGCGACGTCCGATAAATTTAAACAAGTTTGCATTCAGGTCGATGTCACCAAAGGTCAACGGGGATGTTGTTCTACTGTAGGTGTAAATTTTTACTACTGAAATCCCATTGCTGGCGTGTTCATCACGGTTGGTGTGGAAAGCAGAAATTTATGTCATAGGCTTTTCATATATAGTAGAATAGGTAATCATGGTATAAAAAATGTAAAACTATTCAAATATCTTTTATTACTAAAAGCAAATCAACAGTAAAACAATATATACAAGAGCATAAAATGTACTAAAAATGTAATAATAAAGATGTACAAAAATGGGAATTCCTAATCACTAGGTGAAGTAACAACCCTTGAAATGGCAAATCCATCACAAACACCGCAGGAATAAGATTTTATTTTAACTGCAGCTGTTGACAGCATAGCACGGCACAGAGACTCTTCAAAATATTCGTAGACTCGCAACAGATCAGTAAAGGCCTAGCACTTTCAGGTGAGCAATTTTTTCACGTACCGCTCCCTTAAGGCAAAAAGTGGCAAACACAGTATCTACTATTGGACATCTTACAGTACATGGAGCGTGGATTATTACTAAATCACTCGTAGGGTTGTGACTCCGCTCAGACAAAAAATCCTTGTCTGGGAAAAAGCATCTGATTGACTAGCAAAGTTTCAGCCAAGGGACCTCCAGGTTGAACGAGAGGTCTCTTGGCTAAAAGTGTGCTTGTCCTTTTCCTGCATTACCACATGAACCGACTGTTATTGTCTGGGTGGGATCGTCACTCCATGAGTGTTTTAGTGGTAATTCAATCTCCACATACAGTATTTTTCATTGGTGAAGTGATTGTTTTGGATAATAATTGGTATCTTCATTACATTGATGCATGACTGCCAGTAAACTGTTGCTGTCGGCCTAGCCTCTGTAAGACGGCTATATGTTGCCACTTCTGACATCTTGTGCACGCACCGGAGAACGGAGTGTAGCAATATATAGCTACCTCGTGCAGCAAGATTAATAGTGCTAACAACAGAGCAATGCATTTTACTGGGATTCGGTAATGTTTTATTTATTTATTGGTGTTTAAGGACAATTGTCCCTATATCCCGATAAATCTGGACTTTTGATTGGTCAGAATGCCTTGGACAATAGCCATGGCAAAGGATGCACCCAAATCCAAGGTATATGAGAGCGTACAACATCCAGGGTAAAAGAGCACGCGAAGCATCTGGGTGTATGGTTTAAACGAAAGCTTTCCGCTTTTGCTCGCCTCGAAATAAAAATCGAACCAAAAAACCCGAAAATAGTCACAAATATCATCAGATTTCCGACAATTGAATCATAAAAATAAAATAAAAGCAAATAATTCGTCCCCTGAGTACCAATTTGTTCTATGTCTAGTAGGCACACAGAACACATGGGAACTCAGGGGACGATATGCCAACAAAATACTGTTTCCTCGTTTCCTTAACGACCCAAGGGATGTAACTCTATCTGTTGTCTTCTGCGATTATAAAAAACAAAATAATTGTCACGAATTTGGTCCACGTGCTTGTGGAGCTGAGAAATGCGTCCACAAATTTATTTCCGCTATGTTTGTATTGTGTTTCAAACGGGACAAAAACGTTATCTCTGCCAACATGTATGGTGTATGGAGATTTAATACCTGGATATCTCATTTAAACACATTGCCTGCGGCTCGGTGTTTAAAAACCGACATCCAGGTATTAAAACTCCATATACCATATGTATATAGATATATTTCTGCACAATAGCTTATCATGACCACAACATAGAGATAAAGCCAAGTTTAGTCAATCGTTTATACCCATATTTTCGGGGACTTCCATCCCAAGTATTAGTGACTGGGTACTATTTTACCAGTTAAACAAGGTTTGTTTACTACAGTAAACAAGCACTGCTTCACCTTCCAAGGTTCCCACATGGAATTCAGTAATGCTGAAACTTGAAACTACTGATAAGTCAATCACTCCATTTACACATTCTCATAAAATATACATGTGTGTAGAGCTTTGGTTCAGCAAGCGATTTAAGTCATCCATTAGAAGTCGTTTTCAGAAGGCCGGGCCTGCCTTTGAACAACATCTGACTTACATTAAGTATCTTTAAACATTGTCAATAAAACAATACATAATTATATGGATATCATTTTACTGGCTTATAGAGCTGCCCCGACATCCATATTTGTGATGTTTATTGACAAATTGCCCTTCAAGAAGTTTTGTCTAAATTGTAAACTGTTGGAAAGCTGATTAGTGATTCAACATCTGAGAAATTAATTAACACATTTTGTAAATACACGTGCGAAATGAAATTATCATGGAAATTCTGTGCCACAGAAACAGCTTAATTTCATGGGCTTTAATAGCAAGTATCATTTAGCAGTTTACCATTTCAAGCTGGTATAAAGTGGCTTATATCGCATTACATGTCAGGTGATAATCACGTACATTTGCATTTATATTTTACAATTACCTTTCAATGTTTCTTCAGGCATTCTCGTGTTTAAATATGACTAAAATAGCTTAAACAGTTAAACTTAAAAAAATTTAACCACTGAAAGCAACCAACCATCTTCGTAAACCACTGATAAATTGAGACTTCCAAAAATTGTACACAGAAGGCCAAAACCATGTCAGTGTACACAGGAATATAGGGTGTCATAAAAACCTTTGCCGTTCAGAATAATAGTGGCTTTTGGTCTAAGCTGTACTCTGACAGATAAATCATCACCCTTAATTGCAATTTGTTAATAAATATTGTTTCAGTTTACAGAAGAAATCTTATAGGCATTCTTCAGTAAACTGACACAGCTTAATATTTATGGACAATAAGGCCTACAATTTGCAAATCTTGTTAGATGGTGCAGTATCAAGGCAAAAATAATTTAGCACTCTACTAATTACAGTTAAAACTAGAAGTTCTGTCACGAATAGTGTGCTTATCTAGGCTTAATTGCGCGTTGGAATTGCGCGCAATTGCCATATCGAATGGCATCCAAAGCACGGCAGGTTCTCTTGGTTACTCATAGCAAACACATGCAATGTTTCTGCCAATGGACCTCCGGGTTACCCGGAGGTCCATTGGCTAAAACATTGCTTGTGCACAGGCCATATGTAGAAATTTGATAGCTTTACTTGGGCCTTAACGCGTACATTAACGCGCATATCAACGTGCTATTTGTGCGCATTTCATGACAGGACTTCTAGTTTTAACTGTACACATAACTGACTGAAACATTCAAACAAAAACTCGTTACTGACAAATTGACAAAATTCTAAGTCTATAAAAGGTAAAGGATAGTAACTAAAAAAAATCCCCAGAATAACACCTCAAATGCATAAAGGGCTAACGATAAAAGAGATACACTTTCATAAAAAATATGTCATTCCATCACATATGTCAAAAGTTATTAAGTTTAAAAACCCGTTGCCAGGCGGATAGCCAGGATATCACGAAATATTATTCTATTAAAACGAAATGTTATTTCGCTATTTCGATATATTATTTCGTTTAAACGAAATATTATTTCGTTATTTCGAAATAATATTTCGTTAAAAAAGTAATTTTTCGTTATTTCGTTAAAACGAAATATTATTTCGTTATTTCGGAATATTATTTCGTTAAAACAAAATAAAATATGAGTGAACCCTGTCACTTCCCGGGCTCCATAGTTTACTACCTTTCATGTTTTATCGGATATAAAAAGAAGAAATGTCGAAAAGTAAGAAACCTCGAGAAACTAGACCAGTTACGGAAAAGGTGTGTGGGGCTGTCAAAGAATTGCTGAAATATGACTTTCGCGCTCCCGTCAGTAAAATAATCGAAGCAGCAGAAAATGGGAAAGGTGTGGGCAAAGACTTACTTTTTTACACACAACGTATCAATTGAGAAGACAAAATTGTAAGTTATTGTGATGAATTGACGGTAACATGATCTAAGATTTGCCGCTCGGAGCTCATGTTGAACATACACTCCGAGGCACAAACCCCAGACCATATTACCGTCAGTTCATCACAGTAACGGATGTGTCCAAAAAGACACTACCCATAGCCCAAAAACCTACATCGTGAAACGCGAGAGGCTTATTTAGTAAACTTGTGATCGTTAAAAGGTTGCCTTGTTCAATGCAACATTTAACGATCACGTGTTTAGTAAATAAACCTCTCGTGTACCCCACGACGGCACTGGATAAATAATCAATAAACCACATAATCTCATTCCATCTCAGTTCAAATCATAAATCGGTTTGTAATTTAAACAACACTTCATCTGGAACGCCTTTTACTGCACGTGTGAAAAATGCAGAAAAGTCACCCCGTTGATGAAGCAATTACGAAACGGAAGTCGTCATTTCAAATATTTCGCGTTGTGAACATTTGCTGCTGGAGTCGGAAAAATAAAAGAAACTAGCCAGCTCTCATCCAATCAGAGGGCGAGGAGTTTACTCTTATTAGAACATATTCTATTATGGTCAAGACATGTTGAGAGACAATGAACTGAACTGAAAGGAACTGAAATTCAGGTTAGAGTAAACAAAAAGCTGTAAAAACAATGGAGTGAAAATAAATATTAAGCTGACCCCACCATCTCTAGTTCGGTGATCTGAACGTAGTGGCTACCCCCTTTTGCAGGGGGTAGCCACTACGTTCAGATCGCTGAAATACCTCCTCTCCTATCCTCCTCTAGCTCAGTCCTACGGCGTTCGGGAGATTCTGGGACCCCCATGTCTTACTTAGGCCCCCTAAATTGAAATCCTGGCGCCGCCACTGCACAATCCTACATCAGTTATAGACAACGAAAGTCATTTGCATCCACAACTTGCTGAGAGTAACCGAGAAAGGGTAACAGAAAATTTACGAGTTGCCTCGATACGATGTTTACGAAGGATGGTGGACAACATCTGAGAAATCAGTCTCCATCCTTTTATGGAAAGGGGTACGAGTTCTTCTATTTTCAGCTGGGATTAACATAATTCCCAAAGACACTACCTGTATTTTATTTATCGATTTATTGGCGTCTAATGTCACACATTGCTGCCCGATGGCTAATCGTGACGGCAGCATGGATATAAAGTCAAGTCCTACCAATCGTCTATGCCCAAGTTGCCCATTTTAGAGGACTTCCATCCCCGGCATTCGTTACGGGGACTTTTTTACGGGACCACAGAGCTTGTTTACCACAGTAAACAAGAACCGCTTTACTTCTCGGGTTTCCCAAGGGAATATGTTCTACCTGCGAAAGTCCCTTATAAAGAAGAACTATAACCTTACCTAAGAACCTTATAAACATACGATACCTTATCATCTATGAAGACCACACAAGGAAGAATGTCAAGGAATGAGTTTGTGTCGAGGCTATGATATGGAGAACATTTCTCGAGGGACGGAGAAAACAGAAAATTGCCGAAGAACAATATTTGGAAAAAGGTAAAACAGGGAAACATCGTAAGAAGTATTATGTCACAAAATCAAAGTAAGAAATTCAAAGGAAAATAAATGTTTGGATCAGATCCAATGAATTTATCGTAAACTCACCAAAGAGAAGAGTGTATATATACAGGGGTGGCGCCAGGGATTTCTTGACAGGGGGGCTGACCTCCCCGACAGGGGGGCTATAACATTTGACCTCCCAAACGAAGGAAAATGAGCGAAAATTGGTAAATAGGAGAACCAAAATAGATGCAAATTGAGTGTTTGTTGATTATTTAATCCTTTACCTAACCTGAAAAGCAGACGACACTTGCAAAAATAATTCTTGAAAAACTATTTTTTTTCATTTTTTGTCTCAAAAACATAGGTTATGACCCCTCGTTGGAACGAGCTCAATGAGCTCGTTCCAACGAGGGGTCATAACCTATGTTTTTGAGACAAAAAATGAAAAAAAATAATGAAAATTAATTGGCGATTTTTTAGAACAGCGCTTGTCGGTTTTGGTCATTACCTTAGGTAAAGGGTTAAAATAAACATATTATAATAAGGTCGGGAAATATTTTATGTATAAAGCCAGTTTGACGAACGACATGAAGGAATTTCGTGAGAATCACTATACTCTATCAAACTTCCAGTGCTTCACGGGTTTGAGACTGACAAGACGAGATACATGTAACTACATTCGATTGTCCGGGGGTGGGGGGGGTGGGGGTTGTAGCCCCACCTGACCCCCCCCCCCTGGCGCCACCACTGTATATATATTTGGTTATTAAAACAACAGAAGACAAACTAGACTGATTAGTTTCATCAAAAGCACAAATACGAGTCGCGTGCAATTCGAAAATGTAAAATTTGCAGTTTGTAGCAGAGCAGACCAATTGCTCAGGGCTGATAAACATCCGTCCACACAGATACTTCGCGAAGAAGTTATAAAGCATCTAACCATATACAGGGAATCCGTTGAAGAGCAAGGCCACTCAGTACAGCCCCACAGACTGGTCACTTTCAACGGGTGGGCAATATTTCCACGGACACAACGTCAATGTGATAGCTGAATGTTGCGATTTTCTTCTTTAAAAATATAAATATTTTCAATAATTTTTCTGACTGGGTTAAACATAAAACGTAAAGATAGGTATATGACGGAGCCCGAAAACCGATCTGTCATTTAAACATACCAGCAATAATTCATCCGAGCTCAAGCCGCGGAGGCAGAACGGCCAGTGAAATCACTGGATGGATCAGTAGATTCGAGTAAGGATGCACAGATAGAGTGCACAATGGAGGTCCGTAAGGTTAACCCTTCGACAACGGAAATCAAGGGAGTGGTTGAACAGAAGCAGCCAAGGTATGTGGATGAGAAGGGACATAAAGAGGATCGGTACGGAAGTAGAGCAAAGGTTAGAAACTTTTGGGTCGGTCAAAAGGTGACCCTGCTCCGGTCGACAAAGTCAGGTAGACCGAGGTTACAGTTGGAGGGGCCATACGCTGTAACAAAAATAATGGACCGCGGTCATTACCGAGTAGACATAGGTGGATATGGAGTAGATTACCACGCAAGGTTTGTGCGGAGATGCCAGAATATAAAGGGCACTGAACCCACGCGAACGGCGGGGGAGGTACATTGGGCCAGGACAGGCCGCAAGAGGTGGCCGGAATAGCCACACAAGGGCATCAGAGGCGTATAGTTAGGAGGGGAGCAGGGACTTGGAGAAGGGCACCCATGGGAGGTTTGGAAGTAAACAAACGGCGGTCTGGTACGCCAGACATCGCCTGGGGGGGGGGGGGGGGCAGTAGGTGTTGGCCTGAAGATGAGTGGGGTCCTTGGTGGAGGACGCGCCGAAGGAATAGGTCCAGGTGGAGGCGGTCGAGGGGCTCTCTAGGAAATGGCAAGGTTCCCACCGCACATGGGAATATTTAGAGGCCCTAATAGGGCAAGCGATCCGCTGATGGGCATGAGCCGGGCAGGGCTCCCTATCCAAGGATGGGGGCAAGCTAGTGAGACGGCAGGCGTTGCGTGAGTGTATATAGATACAGGTGTGTGTATCATAGAGTAGTGTTATATTTTACAATGGTGATAGTGTGAGTGTATAGGGGACCTGTTGGCTGCATGTGTTCCAACGGACCACCTCCTGTTGTGCGCCAATGGACGTGAGCGCGCGAGTTCATATGGGATGTGGATAGACTCATGCGTTCCAATGGGGAAGCGAGTCAAAGTACTGGGAGTTACTTGTGGTGGGCGTCAGAGTGCGCACGTGTGTGGCTGTGTGTGTGAAAATTATAAGTATATTAGTTTAATAGTAGAGCGAGATTGTGAGATAGCTCTAAGAGAAAAGTGGGAAAGTGGATGCACATGAACGCTATCCGCTTGGTTTATTTGGAACAACTGAGAGTATGATCCTTAGTAGGGGGTTGTCAAGGTGATAGCTAAAAGTTACGATTTTCTTGTTTAAAAGTGTAAATATTTTCGATAATGTTTCTGACTGAGTTAAACATAAAACGTTAAGATAGGTATATGATGGACCCCGAAAACCGATTTGTCCTTTAAACAGACCAGCAATAATTCAAGCGCTGCTAATTAAGCATGCAATGTTATGTCCGTTACCGCGTTTCTGTTTAACGCTATAATGGGATATGTGGTAAGAGAATAAACGTAGTAGAATCCAGCGCTCTCCTGTAGTCATTATCTACGTAATTATTGCCAGTTAATAGGTAATTGTTGGAAAAACAGTACATCGCACATGTTCTGGACACACACCCATATTACGCATCCAGGATGTCACCGAAATGCCAGGATATGCTGAAATGTGAGTCTTTCAAAGGAACTTTAAAGCAAATATTAAATTAAGATAGATCTAAGCGGCGGAGTTCAAGAGAAACAATTCAATTGAGAATTAATGTTCTAGCTATTGAAATAAAAATTGGGGGATTTCTCGAAAATTTAATTTCCAGTCTGAAGGTGTGTAAAACTGTGGATCGTTGCGAGTAGATGGGGATGTGCCATGCTATAAGTCAGAGGAGGTGCAGCATCGGTGCGAAAGTTTAGGGACATTGTAATGTAGGGGATCCAAGGAGTTCATATTTAGAATAGGAGCAGTCGCGGGCCAGGTCGGTGGCCATATAAGAGAATAGGATCAGAAACACGAAGTACGAGCTTAGGGAGCTATTCGCATTTCGGTGAACGACATTACCTGTTGTAGGAGGCAAGAGACATGTAGGCGGAGTAGGTTTGCCTGTATGAACATTATTGTGCGATAAACGTAAGGTAGCGTTTAACCCCATTGGTGGCGATTGCTTGAGTAAAAAGCGTCGAGTGAAGTGACAATAAGCTAGTGGCAGTGCGACGGCAGTGGTAGAATGACATTCCGTCATTTGTTAGAGCAAAGGCGTTCGGATAAAGCGGCAATACGTTAGTGGTCGTGAAAGGGTGAAGTGAAGATGCGACCAAAGAACAAGAACCAACAAGAAGGAGGAAAAATCAGCGACAGAAGAGTGTGCGAGCCCGCAATTGACTCAAAAACTGTGTGGATAGGGGGTGATTGACGTTTTGTTTTTCATATTCATTGGATTCCGTGTAAGTCACAAATTACCATATTTATTTTATATGTATATGTTTTAAAATTGTTGTTTTCAGTGAACCCCTGTTGATTTATACTTTTCGAGGAAAAGTCATTGACCCCTTCAGGATAAGAAGCACCCCAACAAAGTGAAACGGGCGGGTTCGTTACGGCGAGATATACGTTCACGCACGTGTTGAAGGAACACTCCTTGAGTTTTGACGAATATGCGGCGTGAATCTATTTCCCCACAACGACAAAGCCCGGTTTCCGACACACAATAATATTAAATTTCAAACACTAATTATAGGAATAATCATTAAAAAAATAATTAATGAAGCACCGGATACAACCCGGTGATTCATTAATTAAAATTTTGCTGATGGTGATTTTTATTACCTGGTAAACGCATGCGTGGACATTACTGCCCACGCGTGGATTACGATCAATCCACGGCGGCTGTTCTGTACAGTTAAAACTAGAAGTCCTGTCATGAAATGCCCACAAATAGCACGTTGATATGCGCGTTAATGTACGCGTTAAGGCCCAAGTAAAGCAATCAAATTTCTACATATGGCCTGTGCACAAGCAATGTTTCAGCCAATGGACCTCCGGTAACCCGGAGGTCCATTGGCAGAAACATTGCATGTGTTTGATATGAGTAACCAAGAGAACCTGCCGTGCTTTGGATGCCATTCGATATGGCAATTGCGCGCAATTCCAACGCACTATTAAGCCTAGATAAGCGCACTATTCGTGACAGGACTTCTAGTTTTAACTGTACTTGGTCTATCCATACACAAAGGATGCCCGTGGATGTTTAAAACATTGATTGCCCTCGACAGACAATTCAATGTTCATTTTCTTATCGTATGTGTTTCACCGTGGTATACTTTAGTATTCAGCCCTGGTGTCTTTAAGCCAAACCTTCCTTCTCTTACTCTTCGACATTGTTCTCACTCTTAAGCACTTTTCTGGCGGCTTGAGAGAAGGTCGCATCAGCCTCAGAGTTGGCCATTTGATCTTAGTTTCAATTGTGTCAAATCTTCACCAAAGTAATATTTTGCCAAACACTGGCAGCAAAAAAATCACACAGATGTGTTTAGACAGTGATATCGTTGGAGACACCACGAGTTGGTTTGGTAAATGGTGGCGATATTTACTGCAAAGTGACAGAGTTACCAATGTGTCAACAACGACACGGTAATCTTCGAATGTCATCGCGAGTGTTTAGTACTTAAAACACAGGACCAGCGCACAAATGGTCGTAAAAACGTATGAAAACAACATCGCAAGGAAGTCGTAAGAGAAGGACAATCCCTTCACTAACTTCGGAGATGGTTATTAAGTGTTGTATGGAGATGGATAGCTGTCGCGACATCGACTGGGACGAGTTAATGCATTTTCAACTTGTAATTAAACATCAGACACTACAAATCTACATTTCAGATTAGGGCTGTCACGATTTTTTAATTTAGGAATCGATTAATCGTTACAAATAATCGATGATAATCGATTGATCGCACCTAGATGACCCCTCCCCCCCTTACCTCTCTTTGAAGTCGATAAAAAAGAAGTTGAAGTCAGTTGACCTACCTCAAGTAAACAACGAAGACGATCCTCTTTTAGTTACATTCAAAGCTTTGATGTTCTGAACTTTTGAACCGTCAGTGTAATAATCAAGACCGGTCGGCAGTTGCGAACTTCGCAACTGCCGATCGGTCTTGATTATTACACTGACGGTTCAAAAGTTCAGAACATCAAAGCTTTGATGAATGTACCTGAAAGACAAATGCTTTCCACAGCTTCTTGAGGTTTAACATCGATGTTCTTAACTCTTTACCTTTAGAAACAATATTTTTATCATCAAATTTTCTTTTAGTTATTAAACGTCTAAAACGGGATACAATTTACCGATTATTCGACAACGAAAAATACTAATCGATTTCGCAGTGACCGATCAACAATCGATTAAACGATTAATCGTGACAGCCCTATTTCAGATATCTCATGAGCAAATCTTTTCCGAAAGTTTAGCGTCGGATGTTTGGTGCAGCGAACTAGTAAGCTTAGCAGACTTTTTTTAGAGCTCTTACAATTATTGGCAGGTTACTGGACAAATGCATGATTCAAACTTGAATAACTCCCAAATAGGTGGTTTAACATAACGTTATATCATTCGGAAGGGAGCACACGACTGCGATCAGAAATCCCAATTAAGGTTAAAGAATGTAACCAAATGAGTTTCAAACCACATAATTTTTTTCACGACATTTCTCACTTAAGGAAGACGGACTCTTAAAACAGTTCGACATGTCCCCATCTCAACAGTTGATATACAGTTGAAACTAGAAGTTCTGTCACTGTATTTTGCACTATTTTGAAGTAATTGCGCTCAGAATAAGTGAACTTTTCTCCCTGTCAAATTGCATCATAGGCGTAACTCAATTCCTGTAGAAAAACAGCGTGCCCGACATTGTACAATTATAAAATAGTAAATAGAGATCATTAACATCATTCCTAACATCTTCTGGGACACATACATGTAATGACGTAAATGGATATTAAACTTCGATTGCATATACAGAATGAAGAGAGTGCATTACTACGTAATCGCAGCGCCATATATTAATTACCCTTTTAGCATTTATAATTGTTCATAACAGCACAAGCAACACTTGCAAAATACAGTGGCGCCCACTTAATTGGATATCTCTTAATTGTATATCCCTGTTAATTGAATATAATTTTCAAACACAAAACCATTTACCATACCTTCAGTACAAATTTGATCTGTTAACTGCATATGGGTTGTAGAGTAAACTCCTGTTAATTGTATATAAATGTTTGTAATATGTTGAAAAAATTGCTGTGACATGCACCAGATTCCCCTTATTTATCAACCTTTTTGGCCTCATATATCCAATACAGACATTTATTCTATTATATCTTGTTTGACAGAGCTCTATGAGCTATGTCAAACAAGATATAATATAATAAATGCTCACTTTACCTCCACAACACAAGAAACTGACCATATCCCTGTTAATTGTATACTCCTGTTAATTGAATAATTTTCATTGGCAAAATGGATATTCAATTAAGAGGATTCTACTGTATCATCAAATGGGCCACTGTGGGCAACCCGGTGGTCCATGTGATGGAAGTTTGCAAGTGCTTTTTGTGTTTTGTCTTCAGAATTTGTGAATAATTGCTAAGTGAAAAATCTATCCCACAGCGGTTCAGTAGTAATCCGCCCTCCACATACTGCAGTCTCAATTTTTTGCTTCTGTTTGATCGGTTCGATTCATGATTTCACTACAGACCTAGCTAAAAGTGCATTACATTTTGCATTGCACAGTACCAATGCTTTTGTGTATTTCCGACTACTTCATTCTTCTGCATTAAAGAGTGCCTTAGCTAACGAGCATTTTCTGTGCTAATTGTGACAGGACGTCTAGTTTCAACTGTGTCACAACTACTGGTGAGCTTCCCCGAATTGCTGAAAGCAGAGATACACCTCACAAATAATAAATAATTCCTTTCCAAGATTGCAAATTTCGAAATTCATTTGGGTGAATAAAAGGCCCGTTTTTTGTAATTTGTGGTAGTCGTCAGGTTATTTCTGACGATTCGACGTACACACATTGAATCAAACGAAGTACCACACAATGTTAGACCCATTATCACTTCTTGCAGGTAAAGTTTCCTGGTAGGCTTTGTGTTCCATTTTCGTAATTTTAGTTATTGTCGAGTCGCGTCGAGTAATATTACATATCCCCATTAATCGAACATACCCTCAGAACACATCCAACCCAAACTGTTCTAGGCCCTTCAGCACTGCGTGCTATTCTTTACCAAGATGTTGGCCGGGCAAGCTCCGTTTCTGTAATTTTATTTGTTGTCGGGTGTATTTCGTTAATTAGATATACTCCTGTCCAATCGAACATACCCCGGAAGCTCGTTTCAAGGAGGGGTTATAAGCTATGGTTTGAGGGAAAAAAAACTGGTGAGTAATTCAAGAAATATTTCGTCAATGTCGTGTTTAAGTCGTGTAAGGTAGAGAGTTAAGCCATGTCATCTTTCTTGGTTTTGGCACAAAATAGTCAGGCTGGCTGAAACTTGGCACCAGACTATTCCTGTACAACGCGAACACAGAGTGGCACTAAATGTGTTAATGTAATAACAACAAACAAAGTACCCAATCAACTGAGGTAACAGTTAATGCTCCAACAATATTTTCTAATTTTTCACAATTCAGTGGTTCGTGGTTACAAACTCAATGTGGTAAACACATATATTGATATATTGCATTCGGTCCAATTTTTAAATTATATATTAATTTCAAATACAAACTATAATGTCTCATCGAGAGTATTAAATTATTTACATGGTTGTGTTAACCTTTGGGCATTTACTGCAAGTTATAATTCCTTGTTTCGCAGCGTACGTGGGTTCACATTGTGTAAGGCACTTACTAGAATTCGTTGTCAAAACTACTATCATACAGTACGGCTGCCGTGGACTGGTCACTTTGCACGGGTGGACAATTTTCCACGGACACACCAATATTAAATTCCAAACACTAATTACAGGAATAAACATCGAAAATTTAATTAATGAAGCACCGGGTACTACCCGCTACTTCATTAACCCTTTACCTAACGTGAAAAGCAGACGACACTTGCAAAAAAAAATTCTTGAATAATTAATTTTTTTCATTTTTTGTCTCAAAAACATAGGTTATGACTCCTCGTTGGAACGAGCTCGACGAGCTCGTTCCAACGAGGGGTCATAACCTATGTTTTTGAGACAAAAAATGAAAAAAATAGTTAAAATTAATTGGCGATTTTTGAGAATAGCGCTGGCCGGTTTTGGCCGTTACGTTGGGTAAAGGGTTAATTAAAATATTGGTGGCGATGATATTTATTACCTAGTAAACACATGCGTGGACATCAGTGCCCATGCGTGGATTGCGACCAATCCACGGCCTGTACTGTACTGACGGAGAAGCCCCACTGCTACATAAGAATACATGATTACACCGGCAAAGCTGTCAACGGTCATGTCCTCGCTTTGTGTAATGTGCAATGTACAAGTCGTTGTTGATTGTCGTGCACAATATTTTTAACCCTTTACCCAACGAATCACCCGCATCCGAAATATGCAAATTCAGCAGTTGAAAAAATATTCTTTTTCAAGAAATTTCAACAAAAGCATATCACGTGACGCCTCGTTGGAACGAGCTCGTCGAGCTCGTTCCAACGAGGGGTCACATGATATGGTTTTGTTGAAATTTTTTGAAAAATTTGAAAAAATGATATCTAAAATAATAAATTTTGATATCGTCTGCGTTGGGTAAAGGGTTAAGAAGAGAATACCGAGGGGCCAAGTTCATCTATCCGAACATCGTGGCTTCAGGCACCTACGCCCAGATTCCATTTTGTCAAATCAGTGGAAACATATCCTAGTGATTTTAGTTTAACCAATATTTATTCAGTAATTAACATATGTGTACATTTCACAATAACATGGATGACAAAGAATATCAACAACACTAGTTACAAGAGTATACACACGACAAGGAAAGCAGAATACTATGTAAAAGAGGGATTCGACAGTGATTTTGTCGTGGACATTGGCGACTGTCCGGACACAAAATTAGAAATATAAATCAACTGCAAGGGTCTATTACTGATTGTCAAAGATAATAGAGCTATTTATTTACATTCGTGCACAATATTGTAGTCTGAATCGAGTTCTATCCATTGCTAATAGTGTGTTTTTTAAAGAGTTATTTCAATTCATTCAAAATATGAAATGAGGTTTGGCGAACAGACTGAGCCTATTTAAACGCCCCATCCCCCCAACCCCTTCAACAATATTCAATTCTAATACTGAAACGCGTACAGGTGCTGACAAGGAGTGGCGTACACATAGATTGAAATGATATTTCACATCGTAGTACATTAACCCTTTACCCAACGTAACGGCCAAAACCGGCCAGCGCTATTCTCAAAAATCGCCAATTAATTTTCAATATGTTTTCATTTTTTGTCTCAAAAACATAGGTTATGACCCCTCGTTGGAACGAGCTCGTCGAGCTGGTTCCAACGAGGGGTCATAACCTATGTTTTTGAGACAAAAAATGAAAAAAAGTAGTTATTCAAGAATTTTTTTTGCGAGTGTCGTCTGCTTTTCATGTTAGGTAAAGGGTTAATATGATCGTACAATAAAATCTAAGTATTTGAAAGTCAATTCCTTCAAATAAATTGTTCGTTTGGACAGAAACTAGCTGCAACTTCTTTGTAGAGTGAATGGTGGGCATTTTAACGTCTGGCAAGATTTTCGAACGTGTAAGCATACCTTTCATGTCTATTTTCTGCAGCCTGCTACGCAGGAGAAGTCAACAAATACAAAATTGTAAGTGAACAGAGAGTCTCAACAGTCGCCAGCGGAACATGTGAGTATCCGACAACAACCCACATTCACCACCAAGGACTGTTGAATCTCCCAGTGTCGATTATATATTGCTGGAACGCCAAAAATGCTCAATATTAGTCTCATGTGAAAATCGGGGATCTCCACACATAAGAGTATTTAGTGATACATTAGCATTATCCAATTTGTTTACCAAGGTATTTCTCTGTGTCATATATAGCTGACAATTTAGGACATAGTATTCAATGCTTTCATACCCGAAACCACAATCACATTTTGGATCATCCACAAGAAATCTGTCAAATTTATGTGCGTTTGATTACTTGTACCAAGCGCAATTTCGCGTGTTGAACTTGACCTGCTCGACAGCCCGAAAGGTAGTACTTAGGGACACTCCAGTCATCGCGTTTTATCACACGTTTGAAAACTTGTACTGTTATACAATTGCGTGTTTCAGAATTCAGCTCGTTCCATAACCCAATTGCCGATGGTAAAAATGAGTTTGAATAATGTTTTGTTCTACAGAACACACTAGGAAGTTGTTCATCATTTCCAAGAGAATAGGTAGACCTTTGTCCAGCTGTTCGGGGAAACTGCCGCGATAGATAATTTGGTGCCAGTCCATTTTTCATTTTGAAAAAGAGCGTTAACTTATGTCGGATTTTGCGTGTTTTCAGAGAGACAAAACCGGTTTCTCCATAAAGAAGTTCTTGGCTTGTACCGCGAGGTGCACCACAAATATGTATGTAGAGCATCTAACTGAAGATTTTCTAAAATGTATGCTTTCTCCTCTGTACAGTTATCCATATAACATCAGTATAGTCAAATAAAGGAGGTATAAAGTGGCTATACAAAGCAGTTAGTGATGCACGCGATTGTCTATATTTTAAGCTTTGAAAGCAGTTGGACTTAGCTTACTTACTATTCTATCAATATGTATGTCCCATGAACCCGTACCTTGAAAAGTAATTCCCAGGTGCTTATGATGGGTAACTTCTTTAATAGCTTTATCCAGTAAATATAGCTGGGGTTAGGGAATGGGATTAGTTTTTCGTGAAATACTTAAGGCAACTGTTTTTTCAGGACTAAGATTTGCCTGCGATTTTTTAGACCAATTCCCGATTTCGAAAAGATCCGAGTTCATAATCCTACTTGCCATGTACGGGGCGTCTGCTATCAGCAACAGTGATGTATCGTCAGCGTATAGACGGCTGTTCGACTGGATATTTTCAATAATATCGTTTATATAAATATTAAACAGGAGAGGACCGAGGACTGGTCCCTGTGATACCCCTGCTTGGATTACTTCGATACTTGAATTTTGCCCATTAACAACTACCACCTGACGTCGATCTTTTAGATAATCCTCAAACAGGATAATAAGCCACCCCTTATTTCCGTAGCATTAAGTTTCTAAATAAGCCAGGTGTGACAGGAATGATAGTCCGTAGGAACGTTAGTCCCTCTGGACTATTATTCCGCGGAATTATAGTCCTAGGTCTAAGATTTCTAGGAATAGTAGTCCGGCGGACTACTATTCCTAGAAATGTTAGACCTAGGACTATAATTCCGCGGAATAATAGTCCAGAGGGACTAATTTTCCTACGGACTATCATTCCTGTCACACCGGCATGCCACACTCTGTCAAAGGCCTTACTTATGTCATAGAAAACAATGCGAATTTCCTAGTTTTCGTCCAACGCGACTCTTATATTATTGTCTAAATCAATTAGTTGACAAACAGTGCTATCGCCTGGTACACAGCCAGACTGCAAATCGGTCAACAATTTATTATCTACGAGAAATTAAAAAACGTGTTTAAATATTATTTTCTCAAAACTTTACTTACACTACTAGTTAAAGACACGGGCCGATAGTGTTCCTTTAAATTGACACAGGACTTTTTGTGAATTGGAATGACATTGGCGCGCTTCCAAACTGATCGAAATTTTTCTTGAGGCAGGGACAAGTTGAACAACTTACTAAAAGGTGTTGCTAATTGTGCCGAGAATGTTTTTAACCCTTTGAGTCTTTAATTATCCTGACGTTCAAACGTCACTGGGAATTCATTTTCTTCAACGTTTTTCAAAATGCGACGTCAAACGTCGGAAAGTACAAATAACAAGATATTTTTCACATTAGTGATTATCTGGTTGAGGGCTAGATTTTGGGTGGCCGGAATTTGTTATTCAAAACTTGTTTTATTACAAATTATTGGTGAGTGCCCACAGGCGCTCTCCAATAATTTGTAATAAAACAAATTTATATAAGCGAAAAATTATTTCTGTTTGACTGAATATGAAATATGAGCAAGGGAAGTGTTGGCTTTTGCTCTGGTATCCTCATTTTTGAAAGCCCTGGTAGTGGCTTCTTGCACTCAACCAGTTAAGAAGTCTTAAATGCAGGATTATATTAATATTTTACGCTGCGATAACATTTGGCTCAACGGTTGTCACTGAGCACTATTCGCGAGAAAATAGGAATTGAGGTTGAAACTTTAAAAAATCGAAAAATAATAACAAAACCAATGACCACAAAGTATCAAAGCGCAGTTTGATTTCGGACGTCATAAGACGTACAACCAGGGATGTGGCTAGAGGGTTTCAGCTGGGGGAGGAGGGGGGGGGGGGGGTGTGCCACCGGTGTAAATTCCAACTGTGAGTAGTTTCGATAGGTGGTTGCACTGCAGCGCTGGGTGATATCTTTTAACCCTTTAACCAACGAATCGCCCGCATCCGCCCGCGTAATACGCAAATACAGCTGCTGAAAAAATATTATTTTTCGAAAAATTTCAACAAAACCATATCATGTGACCCCTCTTTGAAACGAGCTCGTCTCGAGCTCGTTCCAAAGAGGGGTCACATGATATGGTTTTGTTGAATTTTTTTTTAAAAATTTAAAAAATGATATTTAAAATAATGAATTTTGAAATCGTCTGCGTTGGGTAAAGGGTTAAAGTGATTATATATATACATAAACATGCTTATAAACCCTTCTGAAAATTTTCACCAGTCCTGAAACGGAAAAAAGCATAATTTATAATGTGTCTGGGTCAGAAATGTTAACGGATTGATGTCAGAGTCGAAATTTTGAGGCCAATGTCAATTTCAGAGTAGGAAATTTGAAACTCAAGTTTCCAGTTGGAAATAAAAGATCAAAATTTCTCATCATTAAGTTGGAATTTTAATATTTTTCATGAACAATGTTAATTTATTGAATTTCCAACTATTTGATTTTTGACCTCGGAATTTCCAACTATTGCAAAAAATACTCCAAGCTGGGGGGGGGGGGGGGGTGAGACACCCCCTCCCCACACACACACACATACACACACTCCCCCCCCCCCCCCCTGTCGCCACATCCCTGCGTACAACAGTATCAACGCGCTGTTTGATTTCGTACGTCTTAAGGGCCTATATAAGTAATGAAATTTTGTTTATTTTGAAAATTCTCACCTCTCATATTCCTTAAATTCAAATTAAATATACACAAATTATACATCAAAATGAAGGCTGGGGTGTATAGAACCCGAAACACATATGTAATCAACTCATAGAGTCGACTGTAGACACCACTGGTTCCTGGAAGTCTGCTACTGTATTCGCACCAGAACTGATAATAAAATAATATTTCATCAGAACAACTTGTGGCCAAGTGTGCTTCATATATCCAAGAACAAAGCTAGGCATTCAAAACTCTTTCGAATACAGCGATAGGACTGCATTTGGGAAAAGGACAACACTGTCTGCATTTTTGTTATTAAAGATGGTTTCCATGCTCGACAGACATGCGCAAATCACTCGATACCACGAATTTCCATCGAAAAACAAAATCGTAATTCTCAGAAATTTCAACAGGTATCATGATACCTTGCGTTGAATATGGCAACTGTGCAATCTCTATCTTATAACAGTATACTGTATGAAGGCGATCTTCTTCATTATTTGATTTTACACCGCGTTGTTTTTACATGCTTTTTCCGTCCGATGACGTCGACCGGAAATCGAAAGTATATTCATACGTAAACAAAAGCAAAGGCTTTGGAATTTACCCCCATGCAGCTCTGTCGCCGTGTTTTGAAGAATTTTGATCCCCTAGCTTTGTTCTTGGATATGTAAAGCACATTTGGCCACGAGTTGTTTTCGTGAAATATTATTAAATCATCAGTTCTGGTGCGAATACGGTGGCAGACTTCCAGGAACCAGTGGTGCCTACAGTCGACTCAATGAGTTGATTACACATGTGTTTCGTGTTCTATACATCTCAATCTTGATTTTGATGTATATTTTGTGTATATTTAATTTGAACTGAAGGAATATCAGAGGTGTGAATTTTCAAAATAAACAAAATGTCATTACTTATATAGTGCCTTTACCCTTTACCTAACATGTAAAGGAGACGACACTTGCAAATAAAATTCTTGAATAACTAATTTTTTTCATTTTTTGTCTCAAAAACATAGGTTATGACCCCTCATTGGAACGAGCTCGACGAGCTCGTTCCAAAGAGGGGCCATAACCTATGTTTTTGAGACAAAAAATGAAAAGAATAATGACAATTGATTGGCGATTTTTGAGAATAGCGCTGGCCTGTTTTGGCCGTTGCGTTGGGTAAAGTGTTAAGACGTACACAAGTATCAACGGGTTAAGGTAATATAGCTAATTTTGTCTGGACCACTAGACTTTTTGGGGTCAACATTTAAAAACAAATTTTTTTACCTCGGCTAGACTAACCTCAACAAAGTTTAATTGGTGTTCAATAAGGGGGATTTGGGGTAATTCTTTATCGATCACAGTGTTGCTTTGGATAATAAAATATGTGTTTAAGGTATCGGCTATAACTTTGGGGTCGCTTTTAACTTCATTTCCTTCAATAAGTGGTGGAAATATTTGACTGTCGGTGAATTATTGTTTCGAAATTTTTTAAAAAGTTTTCCACCAGTTCCTCGAGCTGAAATCACAAGTACTAGTACAGTTAAAACTAGAAGTCCTGTCTCGAACTGTGCGCTTATCTAGACTGAATTGCGCGTAGGAATTGCGCGCAATTGCCATATCGAATGGTATCCAAAACATGGCAGGTTATCCTGGTTTTACTCTTAGTAAACACAGGCAATGTTTCTGCCAATGGACCTCCGGGTTACCCGGAGGTCCATTGGCTGAAACATTGCTTGTGCAGAGGCCATATACACAGGATTTGATAGCCTTACTATGGTCATAACGCGCGTAGATTAACGCGCAGATCGACGTGCTATTTCTGCGCATTTCGTGACAGGACTTCTAGTTTTAACTGTACTGACTGATGCGTCCATTCGGTCGTCATAATCTTTTTTAGCCGCTCGAATGCTAGAAATTGTCTCATTCCGAGCTTGCCTAAAAGCTCTCCAGTCATTTTGGGCCATTGGTTAATTTGGCTTTTTTATGCGCTTTGTTCCGAACCCTCATTTGTCTCCTAGTGGCGGCAGTCATCCAAGCTTTGTCCCTCATCCTAACTTGGATGGTTTTGGGAGGAATAAACTGTAGAGCAACATTCTTTATGTGATTTGTAATGCTTTCGGCCACGTTATTTACATGTTCACATTCTAAAATAGAAAATCCCATTCAGAATTTAACAGGACCGAACACATTCCGGCGATATCCGTATTATCATAATTCCAACTCAAGCGGCTAAAGGTTTTGGGCGAAGTTTGCCTAATACGTAACGGAACCATGACAGCATGATGGTCACTACATAATGGGGAGATATTTCCACATTTATAGACCAATTTGGGCAGGATGTTAAAACAAGATCAATCAAGCTACTATGTTGCTCGGTAATTCTCGTTGGAGATTTTACGATTTGATCCACACCATGAATATTTTCTAAATTTCTTATTTTTGGATGAATAGTTGGTAAACAATTGCTATTGAAGTCTCCTACAGTGATACACTTGAGCATCTGATCACTTATTGCTGCTCCTATGGAGTCATGGATTAATTGCCAGTAAAAATTCGTTGCTGACGCGGGACGATAGAAAACTCAGATCAAATATTTCTGGTTGCTGCTGCGTATTTCAGTCCATACTGCCTCTAATCCTGGAACATACAAATCACTACGGGTTTTAAAGATTATATCCGTTTTATTATAGACAGCTATACCACCTCTAACGCCGTTTTCACGATCGTGTCGAATAGGTGGAAAATGGATACCAGGAACTGCAATATGCGTCATAGATCCCTCTGGTGAGAGGAAAGTTTCTGTGAGAGCAATAATATCAAATTCACCCAGCCCGGCATTAATAATGCCAAGTTTATTACGTGACCCTCTGACGTTTAAATGGACAATAGAGACAGAATTTACTCCACCTGGGTTAAGTTCGACATCGCCACCCATGAGAAAAAGTAAACCATCAACACAAAACCTAGCTGTCCAAAACTGCAGGTCATTATTTTCTCAAATCTTGCCGACCTATTAATTTTACGAAAGCCCAGAAGGCTCATTCAAATTTCAAACTTCAAATTTCAACTTAAAAAAAAACGGATTCTGAAAATTTAAATTTGAAATTTGAAGTTTGAAATTTGAAATTTGAAGTTTGAAAGTTGAAAGTTGAAATTTGAAATTTGAAGTTTGAAATTTGAAATTTGAAATTTGAAATTTGAATGAGCCTTCTGGGCTTTCGTATAGTTTGGCACGCAACCCCTCTGAAACGGAAGCGACCGATCCTCTCACGATATGCATGTGTATCGATCGTGTGTTGAACATAAGGTGACCGTTTTCGTGACTCCTTTCAAAATGGGTTCTTTTTTTTTTTTGGTAAGCGCCCCGGAACCAGCATAATTTAATTTAATAACTTGAACACACTGTTCGTGTGGAAGTGCTTTGAGTTATTAAATTAAGCTGGTACCAGTAGATATTATTTTTAGAATATCCTGTATGTTCTTTTAACCCTTTGAACTCTGGTGATATCTTCCATACCAGTTCAATGGCATCACGTTGAAAATATTGATTGGTCTACCCCGCACATTTACTAAACAGCCATCATGTTTAATGACGTATCATGTCCTTGTCCGGAAAAGCGACCGCCCGGGTTTATAAGGTTAAACATAATTAAAACGCTGAAAACTAAAAGTTATATCGATCTAAACTTATTGCGTAATGCGCCTCACTAATGGAGAGGTATTATCTTTTATCATATGCTTCCGGTAAAGATATGAGGGAATAGCGAAAATGCAGACCATTTGCTGGATTTCACTTTATATCTGTGTTGTGGTTAAGATAAACACACACAGTGGCGGTGCTACGGGGGGGGGGGGGGGGGGGGGGGATGGGGGGGCATTTGCCCCCCCCCCCCCCCAAACGAAGGCTTTGCCCCCCCCCCCCCAGTTGCCCCCCCCCCCCAACCATCTCGCATGCATTTCTATCCACCCTCACACACAAACACATTCAGTCACTCTCTCTCACAAACACACACACCCCTCTTTTTTTTATTCCCATACACACTTTGCCCAAAGCCTCAGGCTAGCTGATGAACACATCCAGGCAGTAGAGATTTAAAGACTCGGATGCAGATACTTATAAGTTATAAATTCTCTCTCTCTCTCTCTCTCTCTCTCTCTCTCTCTCTACCACGCACAGACCCACCAGACGCGGATCCAGGATTTTTTGAAAGGAGGACCGCTAATTACCATTACATTTAGTCGAAACTTGGACCCAAAGTCCGTAATATAATTTTTTGGTTTGGTACGTCCACAGGACGTACCAAACCAAAAAAGTATATTACGGACTTTGGGTCCAAGTTTGGACTACCTCATAACAAAGTAATGATATGATCCTTTACGTATTTGCCCCCCTTCATGGGAGTCTGCCCCCATAGTTGCCCCCCCCCCCCCCACAAAAAAAATTCTGGCGCCGCCACTGAGCACACATGTGTTGAAGGTGAACTTCACCCTTTACCCAATGCACACGATATCAACACGATACTATGGTTGACACAACCCAGGGACACGGATCTTAAACCTTTGAACCAAGCCAGAAAATAATCAGACTGTTATCTGCAAAATGAGGTCCCTAGGGGGTGAATTTAGTGATGCTACCCTGCACAGCAGGGAAGCATCACTACATTTACCCTCTGTGAACCTCAATCTGAATCAGGGTCTCAAAACTAAACAGAAAGAGGTACCCAGAGGATAAATTGGCCCACTGTATGAGATAGCATCATCAAACTTACCCTCTGGGGACCTCATTCTGCAAATGTCAGACTGATTATTTTCAGGCCTGCTTTGAACCCCGATGGTACAGAACTGTGATCACTAAAAAGGGTAGATAATTTGGATCGGATCGCGATTGGGTCAAAATTATATTTGCGCATTTCTCCAAATAGCACTGTAAAACCTCATCCGTTGGTCTGGCTCCCGATTATATAAGCAGTCCAGTACAAGGGTATGTACCATCTCGATTCCTCCCTTCAACAACTTCGAACTCTCTGTTATAAAACCAGGCGGCCTCGCAACGGCAAGTGATCGTGCGTTTTCTATAACGAGTTCCATTCTTTGGAATAGGCTGCCCGACCACTTTAGGGCACCACAGATTTTGGAAAGCTTCAAAAAGCCATTAAAAACCCATCTCTTCACCCGAGTTTTCGGTGTGCGTTAGTGGTGTATTCACCTCGTGTTCCATTTAACACATTTGCTATATACTGACAGAGCATTGTAAAACCAGAGAGTGCATAAGTTTTTGCGGATTCATGGCTCTAAATTGTATTTATTATTATTATTAAAAAGCATTGCGAGAATGTTGAATATGAGACGTCATTGTCGTTTATTTTCGTGATTTGGTCTTTGTCAACATTTTATTAATGAAACATCGGCCAACGGGTGTGCAAAAATGTCGCAACCCAATCGCGATCTTATTGAGAAAGATACCATCTTTATGATACCAGCACTGTATCTTCCACTTCAGTTCAATGGCACGAATTTGAAGAGCCTATATCCGTTAGTTGAGAGCGGAGGCGCGGTGGTACGGCATTGGTTCGATCAGATGAACCGCGTTGTGTCCTTGGACAGAGTTCTTCAGTGCCTAACGCCCACGTGGAGGCTAGAGCTGTAGGTTAACCGAAACCAAAGCGAGGTTTTTAGTTTGTTTTAAAAACCGAAACCGAAACCGTCGACATCCCGTAATCTAAGGTTTTTCGTTTTTTATTAAATACTCTCTTGCTGCAGAAATTCACAGAATGTAGCCATCCCAGAGTAGTGAGAGTACCCAGACACTGCCAATGGCAGTGTCTGGGTACTCTCGCTACTCTGGGAAGGCAACATTCTGTGAATTTCCGACATTTCAGTTGCGTGTAGGTGTCAGACCTCGAAAAATGGCCAAGCACAATAAAAGTTCTGTATATTTAGGTAATTATTATATTGGCCTTCCTGATTCTTCATGTATTATAGCTTATTTCGGGCATTCATTGAGTTTCGCTCAATTTCACTGCCATTCAGTTATGACTCCGGACATAAGAATGAGTTTTATTGAATTTTATTTGGCCTCATGAACAAACCGAAAACCGAACAGAACCGAGGTTTTACTCCACCTGAAAAACCAAAACCGAAACCGAACAAGAAATGTAAAAACCTACACCTCTAGTGGAGGCCCGGTTGCACAGTGTACTAAGGAGTACTGAACGTCAGTGGTGTACTTGTCTTCAACCACTGCTAACCCTGCATGTGTGAAGTCAGTAAGTTAGGGAATCTAACAGATGCTCGCCGTTGCTCGGTGGTTGCTCCGGGTTCTCTGGCTTCCTCCACCCGTAAAACTGTTCGACACGAGGTAACCCTGGCTGTTGAAAGTGTCGTTAAACCATAATGAATTAATAAATAAATTCATTAATTGAGGCTAGACCTTGGGGCTGCACGCTGAAAACATAGACTGGGCTACCACATGAATTTATTGCTCAGTTAGTCAGACAGTCAATCATGGGCCGGTAAAACGTGCATTCAGCCTCAAAGAGTCGGGATGTCATAAAGTAAATTCTAAATCATTGAGATTGATTTATCATGATAAATATTTTAATATTTATCATGGCAAACGAATCCGCGAACGGTGCAATTGGTTCACTTCCCTGTGCCTTTGGCATTGTCATACTGATTTGAGAAGTTACATCATGGCGATAGAGTCTTGACTTAGACTCAAAATTATAAACAATACTCTTTTTGTCTCATTAATCTTGCAGCATCCGATGAAACAACTTTCCTGAGGGAGATAAATTCAATATTATCTGACAATCAAAAACTTCAATCATGGCTTATCAAGGAAAACATCACTCCAAACTTTTGTCTGACCATTGTTAATAGGCGTCACACATCAGTGCACTTTATATAAAAAATGCAACACTTTCTTTACAACTGTGTCGTGGAAATGCGTCGCTTGAAATAAATTTTAGACTAAAGCTTAAAGAGGAGTGCACTGCACTTGTGTATTTGCACTGCACACCAACTGTGCCCATAGATTAAAAACCATGCTTTTCGAGCACAGTGTGGTATTTTTTGATGTGCGAACATGGAGCCAGTTAGATGTTTAAACGAACGTTTATAATGCATTATAGACACAAAGACTCAAACAATCACTGGAGAACATATTTTGAATATCGATCTGCAATGGTGCTGCATTTCGGTGATTTAAAGTAGATTTTACTAATGAGTTGAATAATAAATAATAAACCACATCCAATGGTACCACGAAACGCACATCGCACAACCAGAAACAAGGAACCAAGTGCAGACATTCGCGTTCACATCGGCGGACAGCAAATTTATGCCGGATACGGTCGATCTTCTTTGCCTGCTTTTCTATCTACAACTTTTGAAGTCTCACTTCTCGAAAAAGAAATCCAAACATTTTGTGTTTCAGAAGGTTTTTTTCTTGATTCAATTTATTTATTTTTTTTCTGTTTGCGAAGTTTCTATCCATCGGTGAAAATGTACCGCGACCACACAAAATCCTTCCATGATCCGATCCACAGGCGTCTAGAAATGTATAATATATACAGAGGATACCTAGTATTTTTGAGTGGATTGCGCGAGAGAATATAACCATTTGTATCGGTCAAGAGTGAGACAATTTTCGGTGTCCACTCAAGAACACTAGATTTTCTTTTTATTATACGAGTTTTATAAGATTCTAATCATTCCTACCGACAATTCCACTCGTTTCAACCTTAAATTGATGCATGAAAGTAAAGGGCTGTTGCGCATTGATACGCGGAAGAGATTTGCTCGATACTCAGAACAGGTAGCGTCTAGCGATCTGATTCAGCTGGCGGTTTCCTGCATCAATTCAAGGTGAATACGTGTTGAATTATTGCTGGAAATGATCGGTGTCCACTCAAAAACTCTAGGTTTTCTTTTCATTATACGCTTTTTGAACAAATTGATCATTTCCAGTGACTCGTATTCATCTTGAAGTGATGCTTTGAAAGCCGCCATTTTGATGGATACCGTGAAAGTAAAAATTCCTATATCTTCACAGTGGGGGATACGATTTCTATCGTTCAGCGTATAATAAATTATATATTTTTATATCAAAACTGAAAGGGTCAGAACTCTCGAAATTAGGAAACACGCTCGAGTCGGAATGAAATTTATATTTTATCTCTTTCATAAGAATTATGATTTTAACCCTTTAGCTAACACTAAAGGCAGACGATACTTGCAAACAAAATTCTTCAATAATCAGTTTTTTCATTTTTTTTGTGTCAAAAACATAGCTTATGATCCCCACATTGGAACGAGCTCAACGAGCTATGTTTTAGGGACAAAAAAATGAAAAAATGATGAAAATTGAAAGGCGATTTTTGCGAATAGCGCTGGCCGGTGTGGCCGTTACGTTGGGTAACGGGTTGAATACATTCAAATTGTATTTGATATACATTTGGCTACCATACGATACTATATTTGGTAAAATAGCTTCAACTGTCGTTGAGATATTTAATAAAATGTATGGGGAAATGTCGTTTAAGTTGGCCAGCCACTCAGTCATTTTTGCGTCAAAATGAACGGCAAAAACGTATTTAGAAAACTGCTGGACATACTGCGTTAATTGTTATTAACTTGGTTTGTTGTCATTTCAAATCGGGTTAGATCATAATTCAGTAGAACGTTGATTTAGGCTCCCTAGTAAGAGATTTATCATTTTAATTCATCATCGTTCCTTCAGCTCGGAATTCACATTGCCAAATTTGAAGATCACGTGACCCTTACTTCTCGACTGTCATTCTCTTATTTCATTGGTAGAAGCCCACTCGGAGGTATCTGCTGGTGAAGGCTGTTGTTTTATCGACATTGCGAGATCACAGGAAAAGGTGAGATTACACAGAGAGTAATCGCTTGACTGGACTCGTTACGTGAAATAATTCATGAGAGTTGAGGGGCATTGTACAAACACGAGTGAGCGGATGCGCACGAGTGTTTTACAATATAGTCCCTCGCCTCGAATGAATTATTTCACTTAACCAGTTCAGTCAAGCGATTACTCTGTTTATTACTTTTCATTATTAACGATAATTATATTATTTAACCCTTTACCTAACGAAACGACCAAACGGTCAGCGCTATTCTAAAAAAATCGCCAATTTTTTTGTCTCTAAAACATAAGTTTTGACCCCTCATTGGAACGAGCTCGCCGAGCTCGTTCCAATGAGAGGTCATAACCTATGTTTTTGAGACAAAAAATGAAAAAAATAGTTTTTTTTTTGCAAGTGTCGTTGGCTTTTCATGTTAATTAAAGGGTTAAAAAAACAAAACAATGAAGTCCCCATTACACCCACGGCAAAGCGTCGTCTTTTGCGCGCACGGATACATGACACAATTGTTGATTATATAATTCACTTGTGAAGTTATCGTTTATAATCAAACCCGGAAATCCTAGTAAATAACACTTTGGAAAGTAACAAAAAAGTCATATTTTTAACTTTAAAACATATGTCGAGCTAAATTTAGTGCACATTTGGTTTGAAAAAATGCTAAAATAATTATTTGATTTGTTGTCATTTCAAATCAGGTTGGAACATAATTCAGTAGAACTTCGATTCAGGCTCCCAACTGAGAGATTTATATTTTTAATTCATCATCGTTCTCTTCTGTTCGGAATTCACATTGCCAAGTTTGAAGATCAACGTGACACTTACTTCTCAACTGTCTTTCTCTTATTTCATTGGTCGGAACCAGCTTTTATCGACATGACGAGATCACAGGAAAATGTAATTTTTTACTTTAAGCATATTTTTATTTGCCATAACTATTGAGCAAAAAGGGATAGGAGGACAAGTGCTTTCCACTTAGTAAAAACCACCGCTCCCATAGCATGAATACAGAAAATGTTACAATGGCGAAACAAACAAGTTTTTGAAATTCATAAATGTAAAATAAACTATTTGAATGGGTTTATATATATATGTGTGTATAAATAAATATGAATATGTAGGACTAACAAAGACAGAAAAAGAAGAAAGAAAGAAAGAAAAGCTGTTGATGTCACTTTTGCATTCTGTATCTCTCTCGATTTGAATAAATTAATATTTAAAGCCATAGGCCGCATGGGCGCTGTTCTGATTAGGATGTGTTAAAATAATAATAATAATAATAATAATAATAATAATAATAATAATTATATAATAATAATAATAATAAAATAATAAAACTCATTGTCGAACCTCCCAGTGCTGCAAATAAATTGTTGCACAAATTTAAAAATCAAAGTGTTAGTTTTGGTTTCTAACACCGGATCACCGTACAGTAGATTATTCACCGAATTCAGAGTAATATTAAGATTTGAAAAATTACCAATAAGAGCGTTACGAGCGTTTGAATAAGATGGGCAGACAAGGAAATAAATGTAATCTTTTTATAAAAACTGAAAGGCTCTCAACTCTCGAAATTAAGAAACACACCCAATCGGCATCAAACGTTATGATCTTAAATTCATTCACTATTTATATACATTTATCTTACAGTCAACATGTATTTTCTTTTTATTAACTCCGCAACTGTCGCGTATCCGACCCCCTGATACAGATGTTTGTATCGGGGGTCGGATACAAGCACGTTCCTTTCGCGTGAGTTCCATTTTTTTTTGTTCATCCGTACGAATAAATAGTTCGATATATATTCGTCTACTTTCTCGACTTATCCCCCAAAAATTGTAAGATAAAATGATTATTACCATTGTGTGGATGTACAAAATATGTATCCGAGTCTCGCTCCGGGTTCTAAGGGTAGATCACGACGAGTCGAAGACTCGTCGTGATCTGCCCTCAGAATCCTGAGCTCGACTCGGATACATATTTTGTACATCCACATAATGATAATAATCTCTATTTACCTGTCATATGATACTAGTTTCGGTGAAATAGCTTCAAATATCGTTGATAATAAAATGTTAGAAAAATAGAGAGTTTTCGGGAAATGTCGTTTTAGCTGTCCAGCTAATCGACCATGTTTTGCACCAAAATCAACTTCTTACATACCAGGGGATTATTTTGTGTTGGAGGTGAAGTATTAGGCTAACATCTTTTCAAACCACATGTGCAATAAATTTAGCTCGACATTCGTTTTAAAGTCAACAATATCACTTTTGTAATATATATATTATATATATACATTATCATGACCATGTGCATGTCTTGTAATTTGTATCAGATTCGAGGTCGTGTTTACAATCAGCTCGCAACGAGCCCGTTAGGGCGAGTTGTGATCCGATTGTAAACACGACCGAGAATCTGATACAAATTACAGGGCATGCATTTGGTTATGATAATATAATTATCTAACAATCCCGTTACATAAAGCCTGTTTTTCCGTTTTTCAGTTTAAATTGAGTTGGAATTGGTCAAAATTTTGAATTTCATATTTTAGTGCGTAATAACAATGCATATAATGATATTATTTGTCATAGCGCGGTGTTTACCGGAAGTTGAATCTATGTGATACGGAATCAGAATGAGCCGTCTATATGATACGGAATCGGAACACATGTGATACGTGCCATTTCTCGTGGTTTTCAGGCTAAAATCTATATGATTGTTAGATAAATATATATATTTGACCTCACCCATTGACAATAACCACATTGCTACAAGCGTATATTGCAAACATACACACACACACACACACACCAATATTTGCTTCCATCCAGTTGCCATCCCAGGCACATTGTCGAAAACATTCCATTCAGTCTGGTTATCAGAATCAAGAGAATCTGTTACGAGCCCGCTGACAAGGAAGCTTCTTTTTCTGATCCTCGGTCTCATCTTGTAAGCGGTACCTACAAGCGAGAACGTGTTGACAGTGCCATTAGTAAAGCTGATGCACTAGCGCGGGACGATCTGTTACGAAATCGCCCACCTATAAAGAACACGTGCTTATCTTTTGTCACAACAATTCACCCAGATCTTTCAAATCTTTCCAACATAATTCGAAAACACTGGACACTTATTGAGAATAATCCAGCCTTATCCAAGACATTTCCCAAGCATCCAGTTGTGGCGTTCAAGCGCCTAAAAAACATTCGCGACATTCTTATTCATGCCAACCTCAGTCCAGTCAATTCTGAACTTGGTGTCAGCCATGCATGTGGAAAAAGCGGTTGTAAAACGTACACAATGATGCGTACATCCGATTCATTGAACAGAACTGGGGAATCTTTTAGAATTTTTTGTCGCGGCACCTGCAAAAGTTCAAATGTGATCTATCTACTTCAGTGTGGAACTTGTCAAATCCAGTATGTCGGCGAAACCTGTACCCCGTTTCATATACGTGTGAATAACCACCGGTCATTCAAAAAAATGGAGCGTGACTGTGCTATTACAAGACACTGAGTGTCAAACGGTTCACCCTTTTACATCTTTTCAGGCCTTCATCATTGATTCCAAGTCCGACTGGACAAAGCTGAGCGCGTCGCCCGGGAAACATTCTGGTTCGAAAATCTATGCACGTATATCTGAATAGAACTTCAAATTCAAACTATTCTTAAGCAGGGACGAATCGTCCTCTCGGATTCCACGCGATTCACGTTGTTTCCACGCGGCCTGTGAACTCGACAAAGATACGTAACTGCTAGTCATGTATCGTCGCAGTATTAATTCCGTAAATTTCAAGCAACTGCACTCAGTGGCCTGGACGAATTTTTTTTTGTCCGACGCTGCTATTTTCATCATCTTCAGTGTCTTTTTAGCTAGCCTATTTACACATTTTTCGCCATTAATCCTACCGCGAAGTCTGTTCATTTTTTCATTTTTCACCTCTGGCAGTCATCTAAATGCTTTAGCAGAGTCGGAACCCACTAGTAATGGTCTTGTAGGTGCAAGTTTTACTCAGTCGCTTCCCTGCACTAGTAAAAGCGAATATGAAGCCTTTAGAGGCACTATCCCATTATGGGGGAAGTCCCAGCACATCCTTCTTGCACCAGCTAGAAAAGCACCAAACTCCAATATTTCCTCCTAGCGGGCTACTTGGTGCATTTTAAGCGACGGACTGCGAACAAATTTGTTTAAATCATCCAGTTATCAGACTTTCACGTAATACATGGAATAATCTTGACATTTCTAAAATTGCAGTTCCTTTTAATTTTCGAAGGGTATATTAAAATCGGGTTCTACAGGGAGTTAGGACCTTCTAGAATTCTTTTCAGAATTTGTCTAACAGCATTTATCTTGATGTAGTGCCTGGGTGTAGTGCCTGGTCAGTTCTGTGGATGCTAACTACACGAAATAGGGTATCATCTTTCAGCCAATCAGAATGCAAGGAAGTCAGGTGAGATATAATATGCTGTTTTACTGAATATTGGGAATTATCGCATGAGTGTGGACCTGAAAGTTTTAATTTTTTACCAGCGCTTGCGCGAATGAAAAATAATACTTCCAGGTCCATATTTTACTGCGCAATATTCAACTTGACCTTTTACTGCGCAATATTCAGCAGCCCAATTCGACGGCATACAGTTTCAAGACAATAACGAAGATCTGTTGATCGTTCTTTCAAGGCGACGTTCAAGGCGACGTCACGCGCAGAAGCGCAACGTCATTTAGGAAGCTGCTGAAAAAATTCATCGTGTGGACCTGAAAGTATTATTTTTCACTCGCGCAAGCGCTCGCGAAAAATAAAACTTTCACGTCCACACTGATGAGATAATTCCTGATACTGACTAAAATAGAGTAGATTTTCTTTTTTGGTATACGCCACGAGACATTTTAATGCAAAATATTCATCCCAATTCGACCCAAAATGCGACCGTTTAAAAATAATAACAAAGATCAGCTGATCGTTCCTTCACGGCGACGTGAAGCGGCGTAGCGTGGCATCATGTAGGAAGCTACTGTGGGATATTTAGATAATTTGCGATAATTCACAGGCTAGCATATAATAAAAATGTGCTTTGAGAACCGATCTGAAAGATAGAAAATTCTGGGATGACTTAAGCCTACTCGGAAGTTGGTTCCAAAGAAATGGAGCAGCCACCCGAAAGACACGATCACCACCTGTTGCGAGGTTACCCGGTACTGAACAAGATAGTTTGAAGTAACGTGAAACCAAAAGTGGCCAGATACGACAGGCCCTCGTCGCTTAAGTATTTCCAACTTAATATAAGAATTTTGAAATCAGTTCGCTCCCCGGGAGGCAGCCAGTGGAGGTGTTTAAGGATAGGTGCGATGTGACAAGATCGTTTGCTCATAGTGATTACACGTACTGAACATTTTTGTATTGTGTCAATTTTGTCAATGATGCCCTGTTTACAACTGAATAGGAGAGTGTTGCAATAGTCCAAGCGACTTGTAATGAAGGCGTGGACAAGTTGTTTAGCCATCGCCTCATTAATCACGGCACGTACCCTACTGACAAAATATTTCAATTGGCACCAAGCAAAAATTCAACTTGGTACCCCAAAAATTCGTGCCACTGTGTGAACACTGATAGCGCGCTGCATTCGCGTCTAATGAAATATTATTTTGCCGGAATCATAAAAGCAAACAGAAATTTAGACCAAACCTCAGTCGAATGTTTCATACATTTGCTTTACTTGGTATATTTCAAATGTTGATACCTATTACCCATTGTAATATTATGCCTGACAGTAGTAGTTGGGGGAGCCACTTGGGACCCAAGATCTGTGAAACTTCTAGACCCAAGAACTTCTAGACCCAAGATTGTGAAACTTCTAGACCCAAGATTGTGAAACTTCTAGACCCAAGATTTGTGAAACTTATTGTCTATAAGTTTCACAAATCTTGGGTCTAGAAGTTTCACAATCTTGGGTCTAGAAGTTTCACAATCTTGGGTCTAGAAGTTCTTGGGTCTAGAAGTTTCACAGATCTTGGGTCCCAAGTGGCATCGCATCATGCTTTTTTTATGGCCAGATCCTATAGTACATTTTTGCTTATAAGTTTTTTTCACTGGAGGATAAGGGAACTGTTTTTTTTTGTCTTTTCATAACAAAGACTTGATTGTGTACATGAGAAGATCTCTTTCTAATAGTGTGGGTAGCCCTTAGAAGGGCTGCCACGAAGGCATATTTTGAAATCACACTCATTTGTGAGAGTAACAAATTATTGATAGGTTAGAATGACAAACAGAGATAATTTGACGTCGGACGGCTGTGATAGTAAACGTCTGTTATCAACAATTTTTTCCCGCACTCGATCAGATTTGTCGCGTGAGCGTTCTCCAGTGCATTTTCGATCCTCGCAATGTCTATAAAAACACTGCTGGAGATATCATAATGTCATTTTTCTTATCATCAATCATGAGAGTTGAGCTATCCATCGAGGTAAAGATTCCATCACTAGAAGGTGAATGTGGGCCACGAGGAGTGAAGAAGGAGAGAGAGGAGTGCAATACTATTCCACCACAAGAGGTGAAGATGGAGAGAGAGGAGCGTAATACTATTCCAAGGAGTAATTTGCGAAGATTGGCAAGAAAAGCTGGGGTGAATAATATCTCACCATTGTCACTTGATGAAGCTGAAGAAGCCTTACACTGTTTTGTTCGAAAATTGATAAGAGATACCTATCATTATGCAACAATTAGGGGAAGAGGATCACAACATCTCGTTAATCAAAAGGATGTCAAGAGAGCCGCAAAGAGAAATGGAATAAAGTTGGTGAACTAAACATGATTTGTTTAGTAAAAAACGGCCCTTATAAGGGCCACCATATTCTTAAAAAGAGATATCACGTTTACACACTTGAGTGGCACATTTCAGTGCTACCACAATGGAATGAATTGAACTTTTTGTTCAATTGTAATTTCATTACTCAATTCAAAAGAGGTTAACCTCATAGCTCCCACACTAGATTTCCCTGTCATGGCATATTTTTTGTGTTTGCAAATTATTTTTGTTTTTACCTAAATGTTTTTGTGTGAAAACATTTAGGTAAAAAACAAAAATAATTTGCAAACATAAAAATATTTTTGTGTTTGCAAATTATTTTTCTGTCTTGCAAGTTTTTTATTTTATAAGAAAAATATTTTTTGTGTTTGTAAATTGAATGTTATGAAAAAGTTTTTCATAACATTCATTTGCAAACACAAAAAATATTTTTTCTGTTTGCAAATTATTTTTTGTCTTGCAAGTTTTTTTATTTTATAAGAAAAATATATTTTGTGTTTGCAAATGAATGTTATCAAAAAAACTTTTTCATAACATTCAATTTGCAAACACAAAAAATATTTTTCTTATAAAATAAAAATCTTGAGTTGGAAAAAATTTTCCCCTGTTTAAATAACAACAAAATAATATTACCTTTTTTCAAAATCCGAAATTTTTTATTCCATGAATATTTACAGATTTGTAAATGTCTTTTATGAAAATGTCACTTTCAAAAACTGTTTTCAATGTTTCTTGGCAAGTTTTTCCATTTTAGAATTATTGTCTTTAGCTTTTCGTTTTCTTGTAACTTTCTTTGGTGGTTCCTCTTTCTCTGGAAATAATACTTCTAACTCATCATCGATTTCCATTTTTGTTTCTTTGGGTATATCCATATTATATAATAATGTATCATCATTATCATCAAACTCTGGTAACACAGGTTCTGTTAAGTCAACTTTCTCATTTGTATGGGGAGGTGGTGGTATTGGTATCATGCTCATCCCCTGTAAAGTGTGGTTGTCAATGTCTTTTTCATCAAGTTGTAAGTTGAAACCTGTAATCGGTAATTTATCTTCTGTATGCTTTATGTATTCTGACCATGGATAAACTTTTACCGGTCCTCGTTGATCAACAGCTGGTGAACCCCATCTTGGTTGAGACACAGAGTTATTCGATAGCTTTCTCAATCTACATTCATTAATCCAATGTCCTCTCTCATTGCAATAAAAACATGGCCCTTTGTCTGAACATGTATTCGCCCAATGTCCTTTCTGATGACAAATGGAACAATTAGGTGTTGATATCAAATTATAAAGTTCATTCACAAGTCTTCTAACTTCTCCCCATTTAGATGGTTTATAGTAAATACTTTTAGCATCACTTGCTTTTTCTAATCTTGGATCTGTAACTCTATCCATCTTTAACTTTTGGAGCGTTTTCAAAAAATATGTCTTGTCTTCTTGAAGTCAAAAAACCAAGTGTGAAACATCCTAAGATTCTTCCTCCTTTTATACTTTTTTAATGTACATTTAATTGTACACTTAAATGTTCCATAACGTGCATTTGCACACAATTGTTTAAATATGCATTCATTTGGTTACAAACAGTTATGCTATCTCTTACACTCAATAATCTCTGGATACTATATTGCTGTTGTTAAATATTGACTGAAAGATACACTTAACAAATAAAAGCTATAAAATAGTTTTACCATAGGAATTTTCCCATAGAGTGAATGGATTACATTTTATGACTTTTCAAATGTGTATAAGAAACATTTATTAACAGTATAATTCAGTGGGTGTTAAATGTACATTTAATTGTACACTTAAATGTTCCATAATGTGCATTTGCACACAATTGTTTAAATATGCATTCATTTGGTTACAAACAGTTATGCTATCTCTTACACTCAATAATCTCTGGATACTATATTGCTGTTGTTAAATATTGACTGAAAGATACACTTAACAAATAAAATATTTACCATAGGAATTTTCCCATAGAGTGAATGGATTACATTTTATGACTTTTCAAATGTGTATAAGAAACATTTATTAACAGTATAATTCAGTGGGTATTAAATGTACATTTAAATGCACATTTAAATGTACATTAAAAAAGTATAAAAGGAGGAAGAATCTTAGGATGTTTCACACTTGGTTTTTTTGACTTCAAGAACACAAGACATATTTTCAAAGCTAGAAGACGATAGAAGAAAAGATGAAGAGAGCCATTGAAGAATATAGTGAGACAGAGAGTGAAGTAGATAACAAAAAGCAGAGAGTAGAATATGCAAGAGACTTATACACCATTCACCCACTTCTACAAAAAACATCAAGAAAATTCCGTTCCAAATCCCATGTATGCAGAATAACCTTTAAACAATTTAATCAAAAGAATCCATTTGACACCCTTGGAAAAGTATTTGACAGTTTGGTAGATGATATTAAAGAAGAATGTGGAGTAGAAGAAAACGATCCAATGAGAATATCAGTTAACCACCCAGGATTAGAAATAGGTATATTTATTCCATTTACTAAGGCTTCAGGTATCACTGGTAACACCATATTAGATGAAATAGAAAAGGTTGTACAATCAAATGATAACTTTACTATCCATGATGGGCAATTATCTTTAGAAATAACACACACTTCTCTACCACAAGGGTCTGGGCGACACGCACCAATTTCATTTTCATCTGTTGATAAAATGGTTAAAAGTAAACAGAGTATTATTGAAATTAAAAATGTTAATGATTCAATGTGTCTCGCACGGGCCATTGTAGTGGGAAAGTGTCATGTTGATAGAGATAATTCTGAACTTTGGCAAAAGAAATGGAAAAATATTAAACGTTCTGATAGACCGACACAAGAGTTGGAAGCTAAGGCATTAATGGACAAAGCAGGTCTTGATTATAATATTCCTTGAGGATATGAAGAATATTATAAAATACAAGACCTGCTTTACCCAGAGTATGTCATCAAAATTCATCCACAGTATGCAAAAAGTGAATTTTTATTCAAACCTCCAGTTACCACCACTGATAGTAAAGTTATTCATATTTACCACCATGACCAGCATTTTGATACTATCACAACAATTAAAGGGTTTTTAGGATGTCACTACTATTGTGAACTTTGCAGTAAAGGTGTCCAACAGAGAGAACGTCACATGTGCCCTTTTGGTTGTATTTGCTATGCTCCAACAAAATGTATTCCTGAACATCCCATCACCTGTTACAGTTGCAATAGACAGTTTAGAAGTCCATCATGCTATAATAACCATATCACTAGAAAGGGGAAAGAAGAAAAAACAATTTGTCAATTAGTTCAAAAATGTAAAACATGCAATTCATTAATATATCCAACCAAAGGGAAACATATCCAAAATACACTTCACCCGAGGATGAAAAAATACCAAACATTCCATTTGTATTTTTTGATTTTGAAACCACACAAGACTCAGGAAATCATATCCCAAATTTCTGTGTTGCTCATCGTGCATGTGGGGAATGTATTTGCAAATCTATAGATCAAGAATGTATTTCCTGTGACAAATTTGGACAACGGCAATCAATATTTAAAGGGGAATCTACATTATCAGATTTTTATGATTGGCTTTTCAGTAAGGAACATAAAGGGACAACAGCTATTGCTCACAATTTAAGAGGTTTCGATGGACAATTTATTTTAAGGCACCTCATTGAAACTGGTACAACAACTCCTGATGTAATTATGAATGGGAACAAAATTCTTTCACTTAAAGCTTGTGGTATTAGACTTATAGATTCTTTAAATTTTCTTTCAATGAGATTGGCACAATTTCCCAAAACATTTGGCTTGACAGAATTAGCAAAAGGTTATTTCCCCCATTTGGCAAACACACAAGCTTATCAAAATTATATTGGCCCTTATTTAGATTCAACATTGTATATGCCAGATTCAATGTCTCCATCAGATAGGGAGGATTTTATCAAGTGGTACAAACAAAAAATTACTAGTCATGCCAGTTTTGATTTTCAAAAAGAAATGGAATTATACTGTAAATCAGATGTAGATATTTTACGTAGGGGGTGTGGGGAATTCAGACAAAAATTTATAGATAGTGATGGCATAGACCCCTTGAGAGAAGCATTTACCTTAGCCGATGCATGTACAAAAGCTTGGAGAAAAAATTCACTTCCAGAAAACAAAATGGCAATCATTTCAGACATAGGTTACCCAGCTAAAGTCAAATACTCCATTAAAGCCATTAGATTTTTACAGACACTTGCACAGGAAGAAAACATACATATTCAACATGCACTTAATGGTGGGGAGGTTAAAATAGGGGGATATTATGTTGATGGGTTTCACAAAGACACAAATACAATCTTTGAATTTTATGGATGTATGTGGCATGGGTGCATAACATGTTACAAAGACAACAGACATGAGAAAAATCCAGTCAATTTGCTAAATTACCAAACTCTATACAACAAAACACAGGAACGCATACACCATTTAAAATCATTAGGGTATAACATGAGAATAACATGGGAACATGAACTTGATGATTTTTGCAAATCAAATCCTGAAGTAAAATCAACATTGAATTCATTTTTTCCAAACATGGATCCTATTAAACCACGTGAAGCATTATTTGGGGGAAGAACAAATGCCATTAAATTACATCATAAAATAGACCAAAGCACAGACAATGAAATAAAATACATAGACATCTGTTCACTCTATCCTTATGTCAATAAACACAGAGAATATCCAGTAGGTCATCCACATATACTCACAAAAGAAAACATAAACATGGATGCTATAAGACAGTACAGGGGACTTATCAAATGTAAAGTTTTACCACCACAATCTCTACACATGCCAGTATTACCAATTCATTGCAACAAGAAAATGGTTTTTACACTTTGCAATACATGTGCAGAACAAGAATTAGACAAATGTGAACACACACCAGATCAACGCAGTATTACAGGTACATGGACATCTGTTGAACTTTTTAAAGCATTGGGGATGGGATACACATTACTTGACACTTATCAGATTTGGCATTGGGGAGAATGGTCTTCAGAAATTTACAAACATTATGTGAACAAATATTTAAAAATGAAACAAGAAGCCAGTGGATATCCAGATTGGGTGAAAACAGAAACAGACAAAGATACATTTAAGAAAGACTATGCACAAATTGAAAACATACGTTTGGAAAATATTGAAAAAAATCCAGGACAAAGATCATTTGCTAAAACCATGTTAAACTGTTTATGGGGGAAAAGTGCACAAAACAATTTAAAAACAAAAACAGAATACATACAAGACCCATCAAAATATTTTGACCTGATACAAGATAAAGACATCATTATTAAAAATGTTGAATTGTTTGATCATGATAAATGTATTTTAGTCAATTACACAAAATCTACAGATGTTTATGAACCTCACAAATCAGCTAATGTTGCAGTTGCATCTTTTGTCACAGCTTATGCACGAATGGAATTATATAAAGTAATAGGACGTTTGGGTAGACGGGTATTATACTTTGACACAGACAGTTGTATTTACATCCATAACCCCACACTTTGGAATCCACAAATTATAAACAGTAGGTTAGGTCAATGGACAGATGAACATCCAGATGCAAAAATTATTGAATATGTAGGTTTAGGTCCCAAAAATTATGGTTACAAATACATTAAAGATGGTCAAATACACACTTCATGTAAAGTTAAAGGAATCACATTAGACTACAATACATCACAGAAAGTCAATTTTGAATCCATGGTGGAATGTGTACAAGACAGACATAATTATAAAATGAACATTGAATACACACATAGAATTAAACGCAACAAGAACAGACAAGTTACAAGTGAAAAACAAACCAAAACATTCAGATCTGTGTACACAAAACGTTTTGTAGTGGATAAATATGATACAAGACCTTATGGGTTTAAGGTATAAAAATTACTCTTTAGAATTCTCATTTCAAGTTTGAACAAGAACAGACATGTCACAATTGAATTACAAACCAAAACATTCAGATCTGTGTACACAAACCATTTTGTAGTGGATAAATATGACACAAAACCTTATGGGCCTAAGGTATAAAAGAACCTTCAGATTTCTCATTTCAACTTTGAACACTGAGCAGGCAAGATGTCTCTACCACTCAATCCTACTTATCCTATATACTTGTCAGAGTTAAGAAGACTTTCGAGTTTTAGCATGACTACAAACCCTATTTTAAAATCCAAGAAAGAAGACTTAGCTAAAGCTGGATTTTTCTATATAGGAGATGGTAAAGTAAAATGTTTTGTATGTGGACAAGGTTTAATGAATTGGGAAGAAAAAGATATTCCTTTGCAAGAACATGTTAAGTGGTCACCAAATTGTTCTTATATTCAATTGATAAGAAATTGTCAATTATACAAACCACCAACAAGTATGCAAACACCCCCAGATAAAATATTATCAGTGATGGATTATGGATTCACTTTAAATCAAATATTTTCAACAATGAAAAAATATGACAAGTGTTTAGATGATTTTCCAGATTCTAAGTCTTTATTTGCACTCATGGTGCTAAATGATCAAAGTACATCATTTAGTACCATAACTGCAAGACAAGCTGCAGGACAATTCAAAACTAAGTTTGATAAAATGTTTTCAGATAATGCAGGAAATGATTTTCCTGACCGTCCTGATGTATTTTGTGCATCAGGTAATATAGTACCTGATGGACAAAATACATCAGAAGAGACAAAAGAATCATCACTTTGATTTCAACCATGGAACCAGTAAGACGTATGTTAGACAACAAGATTACACGTAAGGCATTATTATATGCATTTCAATTGATCACTCCTGGTTATCTAACAATAACAAAAGAGTTTATTCATAATCAATTGGGAAAAGATGAAATGTATGGGGAATTTTGTAATGCATTACAAATCATGAATGCTTTTTACAAAGATAATATAGAAAATATTTGGACAAGAGTTGTGTGGGGTAATATAATTTATGATAAAGAAATCATTAATTACTTGTATAGACAATGTGTACCACAAATAGATAGAAGAATAGATTCTTCAGAAACTGTATTTGAGTTAAAAGCACCCTTAAAACGAATACCTACTAAAAGACATGAAGAAGGTATGGAATCAGAAAGTATATAAGTGAATGATTTGACAACTCTTATTCACACAAATACAATTATGGCATCGAGTGAATGTTTATTGTTTCAACACCCTTGTAATATCTTTATTTCGGGACCTAGTGGTTCAGGAAAAACAGAATTTGTCAAAAAGCTTATTGATATGAAACATGACTTATTTCAAATTCCCCCACAAAAAATCATTTGGTGTTATAAAGAATGGCAAAATACATATACTTTACTTAAAGAAAGTGAAGATATTAAATTCATAGATGGTATCCCTGATGATGAATATGAAATTGTCAGTGATGTCACTATTCCCCATCTTGTAGTTTTTGATGATATGTTAGGAGATAAAGATGAAGAAAAAATTAAATTATGGTTCACACGAAAAGGACATCATAGAAATGCAAGTGTCATTTACATTACACAAAATATGTTTCAACAATCTAAATCTAGTCGTACCATAAGTTTAAATGCACATTATATGATTTTATTTCAAAATACCAGAGATAAAGGGCAAATTAAAGTATTGGCAAATCAAGTTCAATTACCACATTTAAATGCATGTTATCAAGATGCAACAAGTATTGATCATGGTTATTTATTAATTGATTTTCATCCTAGAACTCCTGAGTCTTTGAGATTAAGAACTGATATTTTTCATCCTTGGGTAACACAAAATGAACGTGGTCCCATCATTTATACAAAACTATAAATTCCCCATGTTCTAATGAGTTGATGTTAGTTAGTCAAAGTTTGTCAACGACTACACATCATCATGGTATCATTCATACAATCTTTGGAACAACTTGGTCAAGAAACAAGTCCATTTGCAAGACAAAAATTAAATATGAAAGGTTTTAAGAAAATTTTAAAATGGTTTACATTAGCAAGTAGAATCATACTGAATAAGAAAATTAAATTGCGAAAACAAACTTTAACTTATATGGATAAACATAAACAAGATCTTGAACAACTTGCAAATCCCAGAGTTGATCTTGCAACAAAACGAAACATTATTTTAAAACCAGGAGGTGGTGGATTTTTTGGTGGTGTTATCATTCGTAATTTAATTCGATGGGATGGTCATAAGACAAGTAGATCATTCTATTCACCATTCAAAAAAACAAAGAGTAAGAAACAAAAGTCACCTAAAAGGAAACGAAAATCCCCTAAGAAAAGATCAAATAATTCATCAAGCTCTAGAGAGATAAAAAATCAACGAAAGGTAGGACCAAAATATATGTACACAAATTTTGAAATTGCACCTCATAGATCTCCATCTACAAAAACAAAAGCATTACTTGAGAAAAATCTTCAAAGACAAAGAAAAGTATCACCACTTAAGTTAACACGTGTAGTGTCAATAACAAAAGATGGTGTTAAAAATCATGATCCAATGTATTCTGTACAAAATACACAACATGTACCATTAAAAGAAAAGATTCCCACAATGGCACGTTTTACAGCTTTAAATACACCTAAACCTGTTAAAGGGATAAGGTCTTACTTTAAATAATATAAAGTTTGCACATATATAAATAGCATTACATTTTTATATTTGTTTCATTTAATCATTAGATTCTATAAGAGCAAGATGGTGAGACAAAATAAGAAACAAAAAATTCCTTTAGTTAAAAAATATGGTGGTATGTTAATAGGTTTAAGTCAAACTCCTCCAGCATTTCAAAAACAAATTATGAAAAATGCACCTAAAGAATTAATTAATTGTGTGTCAGAATGCTGGCATAATCTTTTAAAAGGCAACATACATCTAACAAAAAATCAGAAACAAAAATTACATCCAAAGCATCAACAACTACGAGCACTCACTAGTAAATCAATAACTCTTAAAAAGAAAAAACAAATTTTAAATCAAAAAGGTGGTTTTTTACCATTACTTGGTTTACTTGGACCTGCTATAGGAGTTGCAACAAATCTTGCAAATAAATTAGTCGATAAAATATGAAAAAGATGGCTATTGTACCTTATCAAATGTTAGAAGATATGCAACGTTTTAGAAATGAAAAAGCTCAAAGACCAAGATTACCCCCTAACCCACAAGTTACAAATACTGCACAACTTCAAAATGATTTATCATCTGTGTTAGGAAATTCAGAGTTGTCCGACAGTGAGAAAGAACAAAAGTATGGGGAAACTTTACAAAAATTTCAAATGTCACATAAGAAAGCATTACAACCAACATTAGTTCCATTGCCTGAGTCAGGAGAAAAATCATTATTTTTACGAGATCGTATTATAGAAAGTGTCCCTGTTACAATGAGACGTAAAGCAACTTCATTATTATCTGCTTTATCATCTCATCCACACATGAGTTGGGATGATCAGGGTGTATTAAGTTACAATGGAGAAGTCATAAAAGGTTTAAATATCATAGATTTAGTCAATGATGTTCTCAGACACCGAAAAGGTTTTAAACCGAGTGGATGGGAAATGTTTAGTCGTGGATTAAAAGATATAAATATCCCTCAAGATTTTGTTGGTAATCGTGAACGTTGGTTATGGATGAATAGACAACCTATACCCAAACCCAGTAAATATCAAAGTTCTCCAGAAGATAGTTGGTCTGAAACTCCTCAATCCTCCCCTCCAAAACGTAAAGTTCGTCGAGGTCATAGAGTGCAGTGGAGTGAAGACCCACCAAAGTCAGCACTAAAGCGTAAATTGACAAAACGTAGATTATCTGAAAAATGGGAAGCTTATTGAATGATTTATTAACTGAAATATATTACAATACAAAACATCCTGCTGGTTATGGTGGTATACAAAAATTGTACAAAGCAGCTCATAGTAAAGATAATTCCATCACAATTGATCAAGTGAAAAAATGGTTGAAAGGAGAAAGAACTTATACTTTACATAAACCCATCCGTAAAAAATTTTCAAGACGTAAGACTATAGTGGGTGGTATTGATCATCAATGGCAGATTGATTTAGCAGACTTACAAAGTTTACAATCTTACAATGACCAATTTCATTATTTAGTTTGTGTTATTGATGTATTTTCCAAATATGCATGGGTAATACCCATTCACAATAAAACAGGAGAGACATTAACAAAATCTTTTCAGAGTATTTTGAAAACTTCTGGACGTAAACCATTATCATTACAATCTGATAAAGGTTCTGAATTTAAAAATAAAGACGTGCAAAAATTTTTAAAGAAACAAAACATTCATTTCTTCACAACAGAAAATCCTGAAACCAAAGCTAGTATTGTTGAACGTTTTCAACGTACATTGAAAACACGAATGTGGAAATATTTTACACACAAACGTACATTAAGGTACATTGATGTGTTGGAAAATTTAGTTGATGGATATAATCATAGTTTTCATCGAAGTATTCAGAGAACTCCTGCTTCAGTATCATTAGAAAATGAAGTAGAAGTATCTCAACATTTGTATGGTAAAAAAAAGTCTAAAAAGAAAAAAATACAATTTAAAGTTGGTGATATAGTACGTATTAATAAAACCAAACGTACATTTGAAAAAGGGTATTTACCAAATTGGACAAAAGAGTTATTTAAAATTACTCATGTAAAACATACAATACCACCCACTTATAAACTTGAAGATATGGGTGGTGAAAATATACAAGGGACATTTTATCCACAAGAAATTCAAAGTATAAAAGATGATAAAAAATATATAATTGAATCAATTCTTAATAGACGGTCAAGACGTGTGGGAAAGAAAATTATCAAAGAACTTAAAGTACATTGGGAAGGTTATCCAAAGAAATTTGATAGTTGGATAGCAGAATCAGATTTGATATAAAAAGAATATGTCATTAAATGAAACTTCATTACCTAATGAAACTACAAGTGTTGATGTACAAAGTCAACAAAGTCAACAATTTAAAATTTGTGGAAATCGTGTTGCAAAAAATCAAGTCACTTATTTCACACAGATTATTATCATTTATGGTATTATAATTACTGCCATTGCACATTTGAGTTTACAAAGCCCTGATAAAGAATTGTGGTTAGTGTTATTAAGTAGTTCATTAGGATATATTCTTCCAAGTCCAGGTTTAAAATATTTGAAACAACCACAAGATAAGAAAAATGAATTCATTTTACGTAACACTTCTCAGTGATAGTTCTATGGATATGTTTCCAAGTAACAGCCAATGTTGTTTTCAAACACAATTATCTAAACCCATTCATGTTGATAAAGAACATTGGGAGGTGGGATTAGTTGAAGTAATTTTACCTTCGGAAGCAAAAAATATTACAGATGAAGAATCTTTTTTTAAAATCATTGTGACAGATAGCAAAATATCAAATCGTATTAATAAAACGAATTTGAAACATACATTACACAAAGGTGTTGCTGTTGTTGAATTAAATATTTTATCAGGTGCATATTCAAATGGCGCTCATGTCATAGATGCAATGCAAACAGAAATTCAAGAAAAACTAGGAGACATATTTAAATCATTTGATGTATTATTTCATGTTGGATTTTCAACTCTCCAAGGGCGTGTAAAAATAGTAGGAAATAGTATTGGGAAAGTGGGTATTGTAATGTCAGAAAGTTTATTACAAAAAATGGGATGTAAAGACAATATTTTTCCTGTCATTTTTCCCAACACATCAAAAGGTGCATTTAAATATAATGTGGACTTAAATGTGGATTTCAATCAAATCTTTATTTATTCTGACATAGCAGATTATACATTTTTAGGTGATATTGAAGCACCTATTTTACGTGTGATTCCATTTGAATCACATAAAGAGTCTCTACATACTCATATAGAATTTGATAATGTACATTATGTACCAGTATCAAAATCTTATTTTGATCAGATTAGTATAAATATAAATGGGAACACTGGTAAACCCATTCAGTTTGCAAGTGGCAAGACAGTTGTCAAGTTGCATTTTAGACAGAGACATAAATTAAATTTGTAAAAAATGATGCCGGTGTATCAAGGTGTACCACGGCAATATGGATATGGATTAGGGTCTATTTTTCGCACAGCAATAAGAACAGCTGCACCATTTATAAAACCAATTGCAAAAAATGCATTTCAAACCTTAAAGAGAGATGGATTAAGACATGGTTTAGAAATAGCAAATGAATTGATAAAAAAACGTAAAGCACCTAAAGACATTTTATTAACTCATGGAAAAGATCTTTTGAAATCAGTTGGTGAATCTGCTTTAGGTATAAAAAGACAAAAACAAGAACGAAAACGTCAGTCTGTGGTTCGTTCTCGTAGAGGTAAGACACGTCAAAGACAAGCTTATTCAAAACGAAAATCAAGACCACTTGATATATTTGATTGAAAAAATCATGATGTTACATGGATCTTGCGAACATTTTGGTAGTAGTTTTGATCCAGATAATGTATCACCAACATCAAGTGGTATAGAAAATATTGGTGAAATTGAACAATTTCCTATTGCATCTTTAAATAATTCTTCACCAATAGAATTTTTAATTCCAAGACAAACAACCAAGTGGTTAGATCTTGTAGCATCTACACTTGAAGTTCAATTTAAAATTACAAAACAAGATGGGAGTGTTTTGGGTGGAGATACACAAATTGCTCCTATCAATAATTTTTTTCATAGCATGTTCAGTAAAATTGATGTTACACTGAATGGCAATCTTATCACCACCAATACAGATCTTTATCCTTATAGAGCATACTTTGAGAATTTTCTTAGTTATTCAAAAGATGTGAAAAAAACACATCTAGCTGCTAGTGAGTTGTGGTATAGAGATACTCCTGGACACCTCACAGAAACAAGTAAAGCTTCGTCTAACAAAGGTTTGACTGAGCGAGCTAAAATAATTGGTGGTAGCAAAAATGTACAACTAAGAGGAAAACTGCATTTAGATCTGTTTGTGCAAGATAAGTATTTACCAAATGGAGTTGAGATGAGAATTAAATTGCATCGTGCTCCAACTAAATTTTGTTTGATTGGTAGTGAACATGGAAAAATAGAAATTCAAAAAGCCATATTCAGAATACCGGCATTGGATTTATTTCCAAAATTTGCGAATGATCTTAATGCACAAATAGATCGAACAAATTATAAAATGCCCATAAGACGTAGTGAAATTAAAACTTTTACTATTGGAAGTGGTCTTCGTTCAAAAATAGAAGACTATCTGTTTCATAAACAGATGCCAAAACGAATTATTCTTGGTTTAGTTAGTAATAGAGATATAAATGGAGATGTTGGCAGTAATCCATTTAATTTTCAACATTTCGATTTGAATAAGTTGGAAATCACAATAGATGGACATTCCATTAAAGCACGTCCCTTTGAACCGAATTTTGAAGGTGGACTTTATCTAAATTCATATTTATCATTGTATGAAGCTATGGGCTATTTTGGACAAAATCAATCATTTAATTTATCTTTGCAGGATTATGCAAAAGGGTATACCCTTTGGGGTATTGATTTGACACCTGATCAGAGTAGTAGTGGGCCCTTGGCTCACCCAATAAAGTCTGGCAATCTTAGGTTTAAACTTCAGTTTGCTCAAGCTCTTCCAGAGGTGATCAACGTTGTTGTCTATGCAGAATTTGATAGTGAGATAGAAATCAACAAATTCAGAGAAGTGATATTTGACTATTAAACAAGATGAGTCAGTGTGAACATTGCAAGATGTGTAAAGAAAAAATACAAACATTATTTCAAGAATGTGTAGTGATAGAACTGACAAAATCCATTCAACAGAAAATGAAAAATATCTGTGAAGAAGAAAATCGAACCAACACAACAACATTAATAGATATGAACATTGCAGAGTGTTTACAGAAAGTGTGTCCAGTGACTATACTATATAATCTACACAAGAGGGCAAGAAAAATAAACTTATTAGAATATTGTGCTCATATAGACTTTGAAATAGACTGCCAAAAAGACATTCAAAAGTGGGCAGATTTAGTTAAAAGAGACTGGTCATATTATACAGGATATCTTGATTAATGGCTCAGTGCCAGCCTTTTTCAAGGCTAAGAAGATGGAAACCATACAATTACAAACTATACTTGACAGTTCTCAAAGGTTATCATCCTTAAAAGGAAAAGTGTGTTCAAAAGACTTGTTACCAAAACGAAAACCTAAACACAGACAAGCATATATTGTGAACACAGATTCATCAATAGAACCAGGAGAACATTGGATAGCAATATATTTTAAAGACAATCATTCTGCTATCTACTTTGATTCATATGGTTTACCACCATTAGATAGAGACATATACAATTTCATAGTGAAAAATACAGATTCCTGGACAATAAATACAATGAGACTACAAAGTGAATTTACTGTTGTGTGTGGAATGTACTGTATATTTGCTTTAGATCATCTTGCAAGAGGATATGATTTAGAGACAGTTCTTACTATCAAATTTGATCCAAGAAATTTCCAAGAGAATGATAGAGATGTTCGACGATGGTTTGAGCAAACTTATAGACATTATTTGAAATAACTGTAATAAATATCAGGTGTCAAAACAATCCCACAGAGGTAATTTTTTACATCTTTTAGTTTTTTAAGTTTTTTATTAAAAGTCAATCATCTATTATATAATTTTCGCCAGACATTTGTGTAACAGAGAGATAGGGTTTTTAGTTATTTTTTATATTTGTTTCAAGATCAGATCACTTGAGTGATATCAGTTTTTTATTTGATACCCAAGATTGTTTTCAAAAAACAATCTTGGGTATCAAATAAAAAAACTAGCATAAAAAAGAATCTTGATGTAAATAGGTTTTCTCATGGATAGGCAAACTCAGATCTCGGTGTATATATGTTCAGAGTTCATTTCAATATAATGATTCAACTTTAAATACAGTTTTGTCTTTTGTTAAAACCTCTGTGATAGTTTAGTCGATTTTTGTTAGGTTAGTCCTATAATCCCTTTTTTTATCACCGTGTCCCTATTATCTCCCACCAGTAAAAAAGAGTTAAGAGTCACTTCTCTTTTTCACTGTGAGTATTAGGTTTTAATATTGTATGCATACTTATCGTAAACTTTTATAGTGTAACCTGATATACAGTTTATACTGTAGAGATAATTTTGATTGCTAAACATACAATGAATACTATTCTTACTATAGAAAAAACAACTATCACAGAGAGTTCGACCACAACGCGAATCACTAAGTTTTTTTATTTTGTGCATGTGTTCTTGTGTTTTATTGTAAGCATAATTTCCTTATACTTACAACAAAACACAAGAAGACACACAAAATTTCCCCATTTATAGAAGTTGTATACACAGGGTGGAGAGATGACAAAACCCAAAACCATATGGATAACCCCTAATATAAAATGATTTTAAATTAATATAGACATTGGGTCACACTCTAAGGAGGGAACTGTTTTTTGTCTTTTTATAACAAAGACTTGATTGTGTACATGAGAAGATCTCTTTCTAATAGTGTGGGTTGGCCCTGAAAAGGGCCGTTTTTAAAAATCTTCAGTTCCGTAGAGAGCTATGTGGTAAAGCCATCTCTGCTTCGGTGAAGAATTCACCTTCCCACACGTCTATGGTTGTTGCTAGCATCTCTTCATCTGTAAAGCTATCTTGCTCCCATGCATAGCTTCGTCCTACAAGAGCTTCCTCCTGCAAATGTACGGGGAGATCAAACCAGTGTTTAGGTCGATTCTTGTACTGGATCTCCCCGAACGGACGTGTGGCGGCTTTGACGAAAGGGTGGTCTTCAATCTTCTTAAGTTGTTCTTCCATCGAAAGTGTTGCCGACCACCACTTTCTCAAAGCCAAGGCGAATTCTTCATCGGCTCTCTGTTTCTTGGTTCTCTCATAACTCTCTACGGAACTGTAATTGATCTTCGTTGGCTCCATGTCTTTTTCCTCTCTGTCAAAAGATGATTTTTCTTTAGTCAGATGAAATGTATCCAAATCCTCAACTCACCTTCTTTTTATAGACAATGCGAGGATCGGAAATGCACTGGAGAACGCTCACGCGACAATTTTGATCGAGTGCGGGAAAATATTGTTGACATCGGACGGCTGTGATAGTAAACGTCTGTTATCAACAATATTTTCCCGCACTCGATCAAAAATGTCGCGTGAGCGTTCTCCAGTGCATTTCCGATCCTCGCATTGTCTATAAAATCTAACACACATTCCAGACAATTCATTTGATAAAAAGCAATCGCCTGTTCTGCATTCAATCATGGATGAATACAATATACTAGATGATTTTAACGATTTAATTCGTATTGACAACTCATTGATGACACAGCAGAGAATACCAAACCAAAAGGATACCATACCAAATAAGAGGGTGAATAATACTTTTTCACAAGATGAAAAAAATGAAACATTATTACAGAAAATCTTGGAGACTCTACAAGACATGAAATCATCTCACCAAAAGATCGTTCTCTCAGCTGATAAGATTACAGTTCCTATAGAATTCAAAGTGTCATCTCTTCCTTTAACAGTACCACATGAGTTGGCAGAACCGACACCTAAACCTAAGAGAAAAAGGGGACGTCAAGCACAGAATCAGTTAGTGACTACATCCACACAAACAGATACAGTAATTCAACAACCTATTCCAGAGGAAGAATCATCTGATGATATTGTTAAACCTAAAAAAAAGAAACGGGTACGATTCGATGGTCTTGGGCGATACATGAAAAATATTGCTAACTGTTGAGTGACTTGCACTTCATCAAAACTAAAACAGCCCTTCTAAGGGCTACCCACACTATTAGAAAGAGATCTTCTCATGTACACAATCAAGTCTTTGTTATGAAAAGACAAAAAAACCAGTTCCCTTATCCTCCAGTGAAAAAAACTTATAAGCAAAAATGTACTATAGGATCTGGCCATAAAAAAAGCATGATGCGATGCCACTTGGGACCCAAGATCTGTGAAACTTCTAGACCCAAGAACTTCTAGACCCAAGATTGTGAAACTTCTAGACCCAAGATTGTGAAACTTCTAGACCCAAGATTTATGAAACTTATAGACCCAAGAACGGATTTTCCGAATCACTTATTATTTATTTATTTATTTATTTATTTATCTATCTATCTATCTATCTATCTATCTATCTATCTATCTATCTATCTATCTATCTATCTATCTATCTATCTATATCTATCTATCTATCTATCTATCTATCTATCTATCTATCTATCTATCATCTATCTATCTATCTATCTATCTATCTATCTATCTATCTATCTATCTATCTATCTATCTATCTATCTATCTACCTATCTATCTATTTATTTATTATTTATTTATTATTTATTTATTTATTTATTAGAATTTAAAGACACTTTCGACAGCCAGGGTTTCCTCGTGTCGGACAGTTTTACGGGTGGAGGAAGCCGGAGTAGCAGAGAAGCACCACAGAGCAACGGCGAGCAACTGCCAGACTCCCCAGCGTACTAACTACCGTTAAAACTAGAAGTCCTGTCACGAATAGTGCGCTTAACTAGGCTTAATTGTGCGTTGCAATTGCGCGCAATTGCCATATCGAATGGCATCCAAAGCACGGCAGGTTCTCCTGGTTACTCATAGCAAACATATGCAATGTTTCTGCCAATGGACCTCCGGGTTACCCGGAGGTCCATTGGCTGAAGCATTGCTTGTGCACAGGCCATATGTCCAGAATTTGATAGCTTTACTTGGGCCATAACACGCACATTTAACGCGCATATCAACGTGCTATTTGTGCGCATTTCGTGACAGGACTTCTAGTGTTAACTGTACACACAAGCAGGGTTAACACGGGTTGAAAACATGTACACCATCGGCGTGAAGTACGCCGTAGTACACAACGCCACCGTGCCCCCACGTAGGCAATCGAGATAAAGTGCCTTGTCCAAGGATACAACGCAGCTACTCTTGGTGGGGATCGAACCGTGAACCTCTCGGTTTGAAGTGAGGCAGGGAGTTAACGACGCGTCCAGCCTGCAGGCGCCAGCAGTATAGAATTTGTACAATTGTATTTTCTAGAATTGTATCTTCTAGTAATGACGTTAAATGGGTTGAAATAAACCATTAGTATTTTCAATGATCTGGCAATTTGCCAGTTGGCAAATCACCATATCTTTCAAAATGCTAATGATTAATTTTAATCAGTTATATTAATAAAAAATACAATTCTAGAAAATACAATTGTAAACGTTTTATAGTATAGGCTCTAACCTATTCATTAAGAGAGCGCTGAAACACAAGTGCTCTCGCGCGCCTCAAATGCGGCAGTCGTAAGATAACGACGGTTCAGACAATACCGAACACACACAAGTGACATGTATTTTTGTTGTTGAAATGGCACGTCTTCCGGATGGTAAAGCCAAGAATTATGTCCAACGTATGCTACGTATCGTACAAAAAATTCGAGAGTGAATCTGTGATTGACTCGTTGTTGTATCTGTGATTGCCTCGTTGTTGTAAGTACTCCATAATCGCAAACCTTTGAGATCCGGAATCGTGGTCTGAACGTTAAGTTGGCGATGAACTGTCGCTGTTATCTCATTTTTAATTCACGACTCCACTGATTGGATAGATCACAAACGGATAATATTCCCAAAACGCTGAATACGAAACGAACCATTCTGTATATTTATAAATTGTCTGGTGCAGCTTTCATTTGAATTTCATTTTCCACTTCAGTACTAAAATGCCTCAACTGCAGAAATTCAGGCTACTTCTGTTTGCGCGTATTCTTGTTTCACTTTTGGGGTATTTGCCTGCTCTTCGGGCAGGAGAGTGGGGTGCTTTGGAAACAGTGTCTCCATATTATCTTAAAATAGCTACCCAAAATGTTTTTCGATGTGGAAAGCTCTGTAGGCGACAGGGGAGATGCGCCGCTGTCACGTTTGACACCCGACAGAGAATGTGTCACATGCATGAAATTGCTATTGATGTTCTTGGTACAACTAGTAGTGGAGGAAGCAGTGGACGGTATGTGTTTATGGTAAGAACTTATTCATATTTTAAATACCTCCAGTTTTACCAAGGTACAAATATGATTTCAAACAGACTATATTATTCGGAAACGTTTTTCAAAAAAGTGTGAGTGTTGCTTGCTAGCATACAGGCACTTCCTTTGGAAAATTAGCACTCAAACTAAAATAAAACTTTAAAATTTGATCTCACTTTGAAACAGAAGTTTTATTACATGCTAGCCTGTGAATTATCGCAAATTATCTAAAAGATATTTCTCGATATCCATCGACACGATGGATATCGAGAAATACCCCTCTGTAGCTTCCTAAATGACGTCACACTTCGGCGCATGACGTCGTCTTGAACGTTGCCTTGAAGAAACGATCAGCAGATCTTTGTTATTGTCTTGAAACTGTTTGCAGTCGAATTAGGTTGAATATTGCGAGGTAGAATGTTACGTAGCATATAATAAAAGGAAAATCTACGCTATTTCAATTTTTAATAAAACAGCGTAGATATCCTCTATATATTCAATGTACACAATCGATATTTAATTATTTATTGGTGCTTAACGCCACATCAGCAGCTCATGTTATAGAGCTGTAGGTTAACCGAAACCGAACCGAGGTTTTTAGTTTGTTTTAAAAACCGAAACCGAAACCGTCGACATCCCGTAATCTAAGGTTTTTCGTTTTTTATTAAATACTCTCTTGCTGCAGAAATTCACAGATTGTGGCCATCCCAGAGTAGTGAGAGTACCCAGACACTGCCAATGGCAGTGTCTGGGTACTCTCACTACTCTGGGAAGGCAACATTCTGTGAATTTCCGACATTTCAGTTTAGTTGTGTTTGCAGCTTTCCTCAAGTTGCGTGTAGGTGCCAGACCTCGAAAAATGGCCAAGCACAATAAAAGTTCTGTATATTTAGGTAATTATTATATTGGCCTTCCTGATTCTTCACGTATTATAGCTTATTTCGGGCATTCATTGAGTTTCACTCAATTGCACTGCCATTCGTTTATGACTCCGGACATAAGAATGAGTTTTATTGAATTTTATTTGGCCTCATGAACAAACCGAAAACCGAACAGAACCGAGGTTTTACTCCACCTGAAAAACCAAAACCGAAACCGAACAAGAAATGTAAAAACCTACAGCTCTATCATGTTATATCGTGGCAAGAAAATGGTAGAAAGTAAAACATGTTATTGTCGATTTTAAAATGATTGAATAAAAATAGGAAATAATAACAATAGAAATGTCAAAGATATAATATAATAACACTTTGACCAGCCGCTGATTTGTCGCGGTTCTCGGACGAGAAGGCCATGGTTACCACTGTACTCCCAACTGCCTCCCTATTCCCACGCTTCTCCTCTCCTCCCAACACTCGGAAACGAACTGCTTGATGACATCCCTTGCCCCATTCTTCCCAATCTCTCCGATTAGCATATTAACCCTCTCCTTTGAGTCTCTCCCTAACCACATGTCCTTCATTCTCCCATCGCACTTCCCCATTATACTCCCAGTGAATCTCATTCTTTTAGACTGATACTTTGGGCATTCTAGAAGAAAGTGTTCCAGGGTCTCCACCATGCCCAAGTTACACATCTGGCACTCCCTTTCACCGTCTTTCCCAATTTTCCCCTCAGCTCCAGGGATCGCGACCTCAGCTTGAACAACAGTGCCCCCCCCCCCCCCCCCAAAGGTGCCATCAAGGTACTCTTCAAAACCTGGCTTCTCTTTATCACGCAGGCCACCCAAAGACCGGAATGGTTTGAACAGTAAAAGTGTTGATACAAGAAAAATGAATAAGTTAAAAATCAATCTGATGATTTGAGACTTGAAGACTCTAGTTTTGAAGAATAAAAACAATTTTAAAGTTTATTAAAAGGGTGATTATTGTAAGAAATAGTATAATTTTGTGTGGGCTCGTATAATAAAATAGATGTCTTTGAGATCCTAGAGTGAAATGATGCCCTCTGACATGCTTAAAATCAGTGCAGTGTAAAATAATGTGCTCCACTGTCAACACCCATTGGCAAGGAACACACCCAGGGGCCAATGCTATAAACTTCTACTATTATATTTTCCCGAATTGTATTTTCCACAAGTGAATATAAATGACGAAAATGAATCATCAGCACTTCAAAAGATATGGCAATTTGCCAACTGGAAAATCGCCATATCTTTGAAAATGCTAATGGTTCATTTCGATTAGTTATTTTTGTAAACAGAAAATTCAATTTTGAAAATACAACTGTAAACGTTTTATATAATTGGCCGCTGTTCGCATATTACCCTCTAACAAAAAAAAAAAAAAAAGAAAAGAAATGTGTAAGTCTTGTATCACCAATATGATATCGTGTCAGAATTGCATGATCTTTTCTACAAAGGTAACTTGAAGGGTATTTATCATTAATAGTTGTAAGAAGTGGTGGAGCTTGCCCATTCCACTCCATGTGCCACACATATTTGATGGAGTTACTGATATGTGGTTTAAAATCACTGAAAGGAATTGTCCAGGGAACCAGCAAAACACGTACAGTACAGTCGCCGTGGACTGGTCACTTTCCACGCGTGGGCAATCTTTCCACGGACGCAATGATATTAGATTCCAAACACCAATTACAGGAATAATCATCAAAAATTTAATTAATGAAGCACCGGGTGCAACCCGGTGCTTCATTAATTAAAATTTTGCTAATGATGATTTTTTATTACCTGGTATAAAGATGCGTGGACATAACTGCCCACGTGTGGATTACGACCAATCCACTGTACTCTATCATATCGATCAGACATGAGCGCATTCAACTTCTCACGAAGTTTTCAGGGTGAGAGAGTTCTTCGTCTTGTGGTTAAGTAATGCTAACAAAGAGAAAAGAGAGTAGGAAAAAAATAATCGACTTCTATTCCTTGTATGACATCGTGTCAGAATTATACGAACTTTTATACAAAAAGTTACTAGACCAGTAATGATAAAACATATATGGTCGAAAGCGATGGAGCTTGTTATTTGTTGCTCCATCCCACTCCGCCTGCCACACAGAGTTGATGCACACAATTGATTTGAGAAAGTTTGCTCAACTTCAGCTAAAGGGCATACAGCATGATCTGGCGAATGAAACTGCTTGACAATTTAGTAATTTAACCCTTTACCCAACGTAACGGCCAAAACCGGCCAGCGCTATTCTCAAAAATCGCCAATTAATTTTCAAAATATTTTCATTTTTTGTCTCAAAAACATAGGTTATGACCCCTCGTTGGAACGAGCTCGTCGAGCTCGTCCCAACGAGGGGTCATAACCTATGTTTTTGAGACAAAAAATGAAAAAAATTAGTTATTCAAGAATTTTTTTTGCAAGTGTCGTCTGCTTTTCATGTTAGGTAATGGGTTAATAATAATTGATGATTCAGAAAACAAGGGTGCACAAATTAAAAATTGAGGCGGCACAAAACGCTGTTGTCCAAATGTTTTTAAGGAGATATTTTTACTTACATTTTGATAACCTTTTTATAAGATTTTCTGAGCAAAAGAAAGGCTGAGTAATTGATACTGACATGCATGTAGCGTCAGTTCAAAAGCTGAGATAAACATTCATGAAAACACTGCAGCCAGCGTCACGAGTTTGTCATTTATCCAACGTAATGTGTTTTATTTCACACCTGTTCTATGTAATCCCCATTAACAGAAACTCTGAATCATGCGGAAAATGAAAATCTGTTCCGGAAATCGTTGACGGACTATTTTTAAATAGAAGCGACTTTTCAAAGGAATTTTTCAACAAATCGTCACCGCAATTACAATTTGAATCGCTAGCGATAGCTGGAAATTGTTCCCAGAGTTTCAATTTGTTCTATGTGTCATTTGGCTCATAGAACACATTGGAACTCGGGGGACGAAATAGCAACACGGGTTACTATCGCAAATTTTGTTGGCACTAAAATGCGTTCTTTGTGTTGATGGTTGTCAAAATAATTGCTGAGTGTCCTTCTAATAATGTTTTTTATAGACGTGAAGGCGTGTAATAAACACAGAACGACACGCGTGTGTGAATGGGTTAATCGATATGACACTTGTGCCATCGCGGAAGGATAAACCTCGAGGCCTACGGTCTCTTGTTCTATCCTTCCACGCTGGCACTCGTGGTATATCGATGAACCTATTCACACACGCGTGTCGATCTGTGTATGTGAGAGGGCCCCGTTCCAGCAGAGTATTCCTCACAGAAAAGCATCAGCAGGTTCGACAGGCATAAGGTTAACAAATAAATACCAATAGCAAATCGAGTAAGCATGCTCATTTGGGATCTGATAATGTTGACAAATGAACAATGATCGTCATATGTTTCCAGGGGAGCTAAACGATTGTCTACTCAAATTAACATAAGCCCGATGAAAGTTGCAGAACCGCAATCGACTATTCTGTGGCGTGGACAACTTTTTCTTTCGACCGAAGTTGTCTATGTCCCACGTTACAGTTGAAACTACAAGTCTTGTGACTGTATTGTGTGCTATTTTGAAGTAATAGAGCGCTGAGTTAGTGTGCCTTTGTCTCTATCAAACTGCACCATTTGCGTGACACAAATTCAGTAGAAAAACAACAGCGTGCTCTGCTCTGTACAATTCTATACTAGTAAATAGAGATCATTAATATCATTTCTAACCTCTACTGGGATACGTGTAGATGTAATGCTGTAAATAAATATTAAAATTTGACTGCAAATACAGAATGTTGAGAGTGGATTACTACCTAACCGAAGCGCCATACGTTCACAACAGGACAAGAAACACTTACAAACTTTCATCACATGGACCACCGGGTTTAAACCGGTGGTCCATGAAAATGAAGTTTGCAAGTGCTTCTTGTGTTCTGTCCCTCCGAAGGTGTAAATAATTACCAAGTGAAAAATCTATCCCACATCGATTTAGTAGTAATCCACCATCCACATACTTTACTCTCAATATTTTCTTTCTGATTGATCGGTTCAGTTCGAGATTTCACTACCGACCTCGCTAATAGCGTATTTTATTTTGCATTGCACAGCGCAAACGCTGTTCTGTATTTCAGACTACTCCCTTCTTCTGCAGTAAGAAGCGCATTAACTAAGGAGCATTTTCGGTGCTAATTGTGACGGGACTTCTAGTTTCGGTTGTACTCGTGGAATATGCCCATCCCTCACATTGCCTTACCTTTTCCCGAAATGTCCAGCATGGCTTCAGGAAGAGAAGGAGAGTCACGGCCCATCTTGCATGCTATCCTAAATGGCAGAATCAACGAGGCTACAAAGACAAGACACATTTAGGACATTTTGGGATGTTAACCCTTGACCTAACACGAAAAACAGACTACACTTGCAAATAAAATTCTTGAAGCACTAATTTTTTTTTATTTTTGGCTTCAAAAACATAGCTTATGACCCCTCATTGGAACGAGCTCGTCGAGCTCGTTCCAATGAGGGGTCATACGCTATGTTTTTGTGACAAAAAATGAAAAAGCAAAAGAAAATTGAACGGTGAATTTTGTGAATAGCTCTGGCCGGTTTTGACCGTTACGTTAGGAAAAGGGAAAAAGGGCATATGATAGGGTATGAATGGACGGAATGTGTCGAAAGCTTGAGGCATTGGATTTTAGAACTGGAATTTTATTTGTAAACTTTGAAAAAGTTGTACTACAAAGATGAACAAAGTGAACCTAGATTTGGTAACGTAACATCAACACGTATGCCTATGGAATGCCCTGCGAGACAAGCTTCGATTCGATGTTGACACGGATGGGCTGATTCGGAATCGACATTGAATCGGCTTCCTGATTCGTACATTTTCAAATTGGGAAACGCGTGCGTGTTTCTTTCATGGAGGGACGATGGCAAACAAATGTCTTCTGTCAGCGAAACCATGGCGCAGAATTGAACGAATAGTTGCCTGTTAAGTTTACGGTTCAATCGGCTTATTGGCATGCTTGTCTGCATTAGAAGTTAACATTGTTGCAACAGTACTAATAAAGTGGAGTGTGGGAACCCCCTCTTTATAAGTACGTTTGTAGCAAATGGAACTTGTGACATTTCTACTCGGCCCTCATGCAACCTGTGGCACGAGCAAGACCAAATGATATGCATGATAATTAGGTAATTTAGTGAAACAATAAATGATTTCACATCCCATGGGAACTCCGGAAGTGAGGCAGTGCTTGTTTACTATGGTAACTATGGTTATCAAGCTCTGTTTAACACTGTACCTAAACGAAAGGCAGACGAAACTTGCAAACAAAATTCTTGGTTAACTATTTTTTTTTATTTTTGCATCAAAAACATAGGTTATGACCCTTCAATGGAACAAGCTCAACGACTTCGTTCCAATGAGGGGTCACAAGCTATGTTGTTGAGACAAAAATGAAAAAAATAATGAAAATTGAATGGTGATTTTTGTAAACAGTGCTGTCCTGTTTTGGACGTTACGTTACGTAACTTAGGACCCAGTGACCAACGCTTGGGACAGATGTCCTATAAAATGGGCAACATGGGTATAAACGATTGGCTATTTATTTATTTACTGGGGTTTAACGACACTTTCGCCATCCAGGGTCACCGCGTGTTGGACAGTTTTATGAGTGGAGAAAGCCGGCGGACCCGGTCATAACCACCGAGTAACTGTCGGACTCCCCAACGTACCAACTCCGCAGAAGCACGGCTAGCATTTGGTGAAGACAAGTGCACCATCGACGTGCAGTACGCTAAAGTACACAGTGTCAGCATGCCCCCACGTGGACAATCCGGATTATGTGTGCCTTGCCCAAGGACACAATGCACTTACTCATGGCCTGGATCGATAGTAAATAAATAAATAAATAAATAAATAAATAAATAAATAAATAAATAAATAAATAAGTTATTTCACGAAAATTATTTAAACTATTTCTAATTCGATTCGGAATCAAGTATCGAAATTCCAATTCCCAAGGCCCAATGGAAATAGGCCTCAAAGAGGGCCGTACACGATAAAAACTAAAGTGTTAAAAACTACACTTGAAGTGCTGTATTTAACACTTACTAAGTGCTGAACTAGCACTTTGTTCAAGTGTAGATATCCCAGAACTTGACACGTGTTGACAATAATACCACTTGACAAGTGTAATGTCGCGACACTTAAAAGGAAACAACGCAGGTGACGCGGATCAGGCTCGAACTCTCGAGCCTGATCCGCGTCATCTGCGTTGTGTCCTTTTAATTATGTACCCACCAGGCGCAAATCAAATTATGGACGATTCTGGAAGAACCACCAGTGCTAGACACATGGCAAGTGCCATCCATTCAAGTTTCAGATGTCTGACGATTGTAATATCTAAGTTCTTAAAGCATTGCACTTTGAGTGTTAAAATCAAACCCTAAGAGTTAGAATGGGTTTAACACCTTGAAAGTGTCAGTTTTAACACTTTAGTTTTTAGTGTGTAACCTTATTAATTAACGAGTTTCTATTTAGTTTGCACTTTCCACACTTTTACTTTAATTACATGATGCGTGATGCGCATTAGTATGACAAAGCGTCTGCACATTTAGATGGTTATGGAATGATTTCAAAATCGTTTGATGTTGTGTGCATTTGAATGATAGCACTATCATTTTCTCACACATCTCTGAAAAGACCAACATCAGCTTATATGTTCACAGTTTAGTTTTTACTGATGCATTGTTTTATTCCTTTTGCCCCAACACTGTAACAGCAACAGAGCGATTTTTAAACAGTACTACAAACGGTTTGTTTTCATTCGCCATTTTTGCACTTATGTGCGTGTGTGCAAAAAGGCATATATTTTTTCTGCCTTTCCTCTAAAAAGAAGAAAAGAAGAAATAAATTTGTTTTAAGCCTGTGTGACCAGAAGAGTCTGAGGTACCCAATTTGTAAACCCAAATTCTGTCGTCTGTTTGCAACAAAAGACCGTGCAATAAAGTGAAACCTTCTACTGAAAAATATAAGCTCTCAGACCATCAGTTTAATTCTTCTCTTACGGGCCATTTGTTTGTATGCTTTTATGGAGTTTGGCATTGTCGACAGTTGATTTAATGCGGTATCCTTTTATCCACAAAGAGATCGAGATATTCCAATCAATAAATATTTATTTCACATTGAAAACAAAGATACTAACATAACTGATGGGACTACGTGGCGTAATCACCCCCCCCCCCCCCAAAAAAAAAATAAATAAATAAATACAGTCGTTAGTTTACTATCGTATCTGATCGTATAAATGTTTTTTTCCTTGTTTCGCCCATTTGTCAAATAAAAAAAATATGGACATGTCCAGCCGTGTAACTAAACTATATAATTGCTTCATATTGGCTGTTAGTTAATTGTTCATGTGGGTTGTCCACACTAGTTATTTTTTCTGCTGTACTCGAAACTGTTTGTTTTAGCCAATATGTTGAAAATAATAAAACTGCCATGTGCATAAAATTCGATATGATTGCAGTGATATAAATGACTAAGATTTCGGCTGGGAAGGGGTACATTATATACACAGAACGACAGACGCGTGTGAATGGGTTAATCGATAGGGCAGAGTGCCAGTGCGGAAGGATAAAACGAGAGGCCGCAGGCCTAGAGTTTTATCATTCCGAGATGGCACAAGTGCCATATCAATTAATCCATTCACACGCGTGTGTCGTTCTGTATTTATTACACGCCTTCACGTCTACAAAAAAAAAAACAACAAATATTGGAAGGATATTCAGCAATTCATTTGACAACTATCAACAGAAAAAACATCGCCAGTCAAATTTGCGAGGGGAAACCGTGTACTATTTCCTTCCTTGAGTTCCAATGTGTTCTATGTGCCTACTGGCACACAGAACACATTGAAAGTCTGGGGACGATTTTCAACTATCGCTCGCCATTCAAATTGTAATTGCGTTGCACGATTTGTAGAAAATTCCAGTGAAATCTCACTTCTATTTAAAAGTAGTCCGTCAACGATTTCCGTTCCGTACATTTGTGCGGAACAGATTTTCATTTTCCGCACGGTTTAGTTTTGCTGTAGATGGGAATTACATGGAACAGGCGTGTAATAGAATGCGGGAAAGCACTCTAAAGTAGACAATAACAATTGAAATAAATTATCTGTCGCTTTATCAGTGTAAGAATGTGGGACATCAATTTACTCTTGGGAAAGTTATCTCCCCTTGTAAATACTGGATTCTAGCTGTAGTCCAATTAACACTGAACCCCTGAAAGGTGTGAAGGAAATCTTGATCGCCAGGGAATAGTTGTCGGAAGCGGAGAAATTAGCTGAGAATGAACCGGTCAGCGCTGTACACGAAAATCGGCATTCAATTTTTTTTATATTTTCAATTTTTTGCTTCAAAAACATAGGCTATGACCCCTCATTGGAACGAGCGCGTCAGGCTCGTTCCAATGAGGGTCATAACCTATGTTTTGGAAGTCAAAAGATGAATTTTTAGTTATACAAGGATTTATCTTTACTGGTTGACCAGAAATTTAAGTCGCTTAGGGCTTATCGCACCTTTTCATTTGTACTCACGCAGAAACCTTTCTGATTTTGTGGACTGCGTTTTTAACTGTTTTCACTACAATAAAATTTTTCTTGGTTTTAACATCAAAGGGATAAAATGGGCAAATGTCAGCTTGTATATATTTATATGGTTAGATAGGACAATATCTATATTATATGCGAATGTAGGACGTTTCGGCCACGGACGTTTCGGCCCGGACGTTTCGGCCTAGGACGTTTCGGCCACGGACGTTTCGGCCAGAAATATTGGGCAGGGTGGACGTTTCGGCCAAAATATATTTGAGGGTACTTTTTGACATTATTTTTTCTTGTTTTCTCTGGAAGAGTTGGAGAGGGGGAAGTGATTTAGGAATGAAGAAAAACCATTTCCATTTTTTATATTTATTGAACGTTATCATAAAAATATAACAAAAACAAGTAATGAAACAATTATAATACATAGCACAAGTAAGCACAATTTTGGAGAATATTCACTTATGTCCACTACATGTATTATTTTTTATTGTATTTGAAGAAAACAAGTTATATTTTTTACTGACGGGTGAATCTTCTATCCATTTCTTCGTTATTTGACATTTACAGACAGAATTCATGGCTGTTGATGCCTGGGGTGTCTTCTATCCAAATGATACCTTTTAACCAACACTTAAACAAGCTCAAGGAGCTCATTCAAGTGAGGGGCATAAGGTATAATCTGGAAAGAAGATCCGTCTTCTTCGTTACTACTTGACACTCTATTTACAGACAGAATTCATGGTTGTTTATGCCTGGGGAGTCTTCTATCCAAATGATACCTTTTAACCAACACTTAAACAAGCTCAAGGAGCTCATTCAAGTGAGGGGCATAAGGTATAATCTGGAAAGAAGATCCGTCTTCTTCGTTACTACTTGACACTGAATTTTTCTCCAAACTGACTGGGAGAGATGATAAAAACAATACTGAATATTAACATGAGCACCAAAGACAGAATGAACAGAAAGCTTAACACTTCTTTCAAAATCTATAATGACAGTTGTAGGATCACAGTCAGCCTCTGCTAATTTGTTGAACAGACTCTCATAACTTGTTTGGGTCTTTCTTTGGAGCAAAGCATAAACTGAAGGCAAAAACACATTATCTACACGGCCATGTATGACATACAACTGATATAAAATATTTGGGGCACTTCATCAGATACTGTTGAAAGCATTGTCGTGAAAATCTGGTTGGGCTTATTATTTGTTTTACTAGCCATCTCTTTCATGTTCTGTCTGCATTTAGAAATATCTACTTCTATTTCGTCAGATAAATGAGAATGCTCCTTCGTCAAAACTGGACATTCATAATTGTCATTTGTTTTCAAGATAGCTGTACAGTTGATAGGGGGCTCACGTTTCACACAGCGCCATGTTACAGATTTATACTTGTCTGATCTTGACAAGTACATATGTCCCTCAACGCATAGTTTTTTCCCACCTCTTTTTGTTGTAATGATTTCCATGTTAGGACTCCTAGCACACCAGAGGCTATGAGGAGAGTATGATAACATGGAGTATTTATATAAAAAACCAAACCCTCTTTGAAGCCACATAAGGCAGGTATAAAGAAAAGGACAATTTCTTGTCAATTGCTCTAACTACAACAACACAAGGAGACCTAAAAATTCATTGATCTCAAAAACTCCAGTCCAATTGCTGTAAAAACACTCCCTGACAAAAGAGGAAGCCTAAATGAAATATTCTGCTAATAATCAAAAGCTGAAGCTAAATAGTTATGGAAACACACATAAAATGTAGTAAGCTGACAGGTAGGTTGAAGAAATATTACTATAAAAACATAATAGTTAATGATTATAACTATCCCTATGAAAAATCTTTTCATGTTTTAAATAAAAAAAAAGAACATTCAAAAGAAAAAATAAATAAATAAGTAAAATAAATAAAAAAAATAAAGTAAAAAAAATTAAAAATAATAATAGAAAAATCACATATATTGTGAGAAATATCTCCAATTGGCCGAAACGTCCGTGGCCAAAACGTCCTAGGCCGAAACGTCCGTGGCCGAAACGTCCGGGCCGAAACGTCCGTGGCCGAAACGTCCGTGGCCGAAACGTCCGGTCACCATTATATGCCGGTATGCACACAGCATTGCTAATATGAAGCAAAAAAAAAAAATATAGTAACCGCTAAAAGTTGACGAAAATGCAATTGTCTATCATATTACATGGAATTATATAGAAAATAACAGAAGCATTTTAAATCAGCGCGGGGGAAAAATTGGTCGAACGAAATCGTTCGACAATATCACCAACAGAGAGCATATATATTGTTCTTAAAGGATTGAAGCACAGCGAATATAACTTTCATAGGTTTTATATAATTTTGAGAAGTATAAAAATTCCCATTCAATTAGTGTTAATTTTTGCCAGCCAATTCTTAGCAATCAGGGGAGATAACCTTTTCATAAGTCGATGTGAATGACGAGAAAAGTTGACCATGTGAGCGTGCTAAGTTTTTTTATGAAGTGCTGCGTACTTCATACAACTTAACACGTGCACACGTCTTCAAGAATCAATAGTCCAAATACAGATCTACCCGGTGATATGTTCATAATAATACTGCTTATATGGGAGTTTCAAAACAAGCGTTTGCATTGACTGAGACACAAACATCCCACGGAATAAGATGTGAAGAAGCTATACCACAGCAGGAGTTCCAACTATCTCTTAAAGCTGGTAGTTTTGTCAACATCTAAATGACACTTTTCCAAGAAGTATTATTTGGCTCAAACAATTACATCGTTTAATTTTATTTGTCACATGGATTTTCTGGTAATGTGAAAACAGAGTTATTAATTTTGTCGGCGCTGTACAATATCATTAACCGAATCCTTGCCATTTCCTTTCCAAATGTGAAGAAGAAATTTGTTCAACTGGATTTTCTGATTTTTTATAGGTCTAATAAACAAACTCACTTCAAGTGAAATCTAAGAAATACTCATCATTAACTCCTTTGGCGCGGAATAATCTAAGAAGCAGAATTCTTAGCGCCAAATATTCATCAGGAATTTTACAAAAAGTATAGCTTGTTAGACTAAAGCGTTATTATTTTAAAAGATGTTCTAATGATCTCATTGACAGTTTTTCAAATGATTTCCTGTATATATTTAAATGGCGCCTTTATACTTTCAAGGGACGATATCGTTGTTCATGGACAGGACATAAATGGTGCACGAAACATAGGAATACGTATGTTTGTTCAACCCTTTACCCAACGAATCGGCTGCACCTCCTCCCCCTCCGCGTAATATGCAACTTCAGCAGTTGAAAAAATATTATTTTTCAAAAACTTTCAACAAAACCATATCATGTGACCCCCCGATGGAACGAGCTGGACGAGCTCGTTCCAACGAGGGGTCGTCACATGATATGGTTTTGCTGAAATTTTTTGAAAAATTTGAAAAAAATGATATTTAAAATAATAAATTTTGATATCATCTGCGTTGGGTAAAGGGTTAAAAGCACTTGGAAATGGACACACACAGTTGACTAAAATGACTACTGCAGTACCTTTCAGCGGTCTGTCGTCTGTCGACTTTAGTCGCCTGTCGCGCCAAAGGAGTTAAAGTCCCCTCCTCTCGTCTGTTCGCCTAATTTTCCAATTTGTAGAGGTGCATTGCTGCCGTCACCCTAAATTCTCCCAACACACTGAGAAAAATCAACTTACAAACTTATCCGTTATTTTTGCCGTCCACACGACTTACAACTGCAAAGTTAATAAATAATATTAACTGTACACGCAACACACTAAGCGAGCATCACATGCAGTATTCTCCCAACTATCTGAAATGCCCCAGTTTTCCAATTAACCCCCTCCACTGTGATTTCAAATATCGAAAACTCAAACTAAAGATTTTTCCCGTAATGTTACAAGGAATTCAACCAGTTCACTATTGTTTGACGGAGCTCATTAAGTTCTGTTAATCAAGACTGACTTGGTTCAATTCCAAGCTTAGCTGCATTATGGGAAATATTTGCACCAGAATGCAGAGGGTTAATAGAATACCAAAACCCAAAACGGATGGAACACGAAAATCTGGAATAACAAAAAAGATATCATTTTTTTGGCCTTGAAACATATCTTATGACCCACCGAACCCTCTTTGGTACAAGTTCGTTTCAAGTACCATTACATATCTTTGTTAACCCTTCACCCAACGCAGACCATATCAAAATTTATTATTTTAAATATCATTTTTTTAAATTTTTCAAAAAATTTCAATAAGACCATATCATGTGACCCCTCGTTGGAACGAGCTCGTTCCAGCGAGTGGTCACATGATATGGTTTTGTTGAAATTTTTTGAAATATAATATTTTTTCAACTCCTGAAATTGCATATTACGCGGGCGGATGCGGGCGATTCGTTAGGTAAAGGGTTAACCCTTTGAATCAGGGAGGCAGCTTTTCCGTCCCGGGAACATGATACGTCATAATTTCATTTAGTAGGAGAACTGCGAAGTGGATGTGTGGGATAGACCAATTAATATTTTTAACGTGCAGCCCCAAGGCTGCATTTTTGAAAATATAAATTTGTCTACCCCCCCCCCCCCTCCCCATATAATGAATATGGGCTCTTCTAATTGCTGCCATTGAACTGGCACAAGAGATACCATTGGCGATCAAAGGGTTAAGTGAAGATAAAAATTGATAAAGTAATACAATTCGAATGACACTGTACATACGAGGGGATGTCAAGAAGTTTTGAGCCTAACATACAGTTAAAACTAGAAGTCCTGTCACGAATAGTGCGCTTATCTAGGCTTAATTGCGCGTTGGAATTGCGAGCAATTGCCACATCGAATGGCATCCAAAGCACGGCAGGTTCTCTTTGTTACTCATAGCAAACACATGCAATGTTTCTGCCAATGGACCTCCGGATTACCCGGAGGTCCATTGGCTGAAACATTGCTTGTACACAGGCCATATGCACAGAATTTGATAGCTTTACTTGGTCTATAACGCGTACACCCACGCATATCAACGTGCTATTTGTGCGCATTTCATGACAGGAATTCTAGTTTTAACTGTAAATAAAGCTAGAATATCGGTACAGAACATATTTATTTTTCAACATAGTCCTCTTGTAATTCAATACACTTGTTCCACCTTGGTCTGCCAGTCGTTGATGCCGCGTCTGTCGAAGTCCGTATCTTGATCCTGTAGCCAAGCCTCCACACCAGCAGTAAGTTCCTCATCATCTTTAAATCTTTGACTACGTAAGTGTTTCTTCAAATTTGGAAAGAGATGGTAGTCACTTTGACCACGTCAGTGTTTCTTCAAATTTGGAAAGAGATGGTAGTCAATACAGCGTTGGTTGATTTTGGCCGTTATCTTGGGTGACAATCATTCTCCAAAAATTAGCAACAGAACAACTTTTTATGAATAAAAGTCACTAAACTAAGTTTACTCTTAATTCACAGCTCAGGAACCCTCACCGTCGCGGATAGCAGGCGATAATAGAAAAAGGGGATCTTGACCGACTTCAATCTCCGTACCCAAACACAGCCCATGACCCCCAATCGGTTCCCTCATCCAGCGCAGATAACAGACGACAATAGGAAAATGTATTCTTGACTAACTTCAACCTCTGTCCCCCAAAACCTAGCTCATGACCCCCATTGTAACGAGCTCTTCGAGCCGTTTCAGTGGGGGATCAGAGGCAATGTTTGTGAGACAAAAACTGAAAACAAAGTAAAATTTTCAAAGAAAGTTTTATGTAAAGCGCTAGCCGAATTTGGCCTTTACGTTCAGCGACAGTCATTCTCCGATAAATCGCAACAATGTCAGCCGACAAACGATTGTTTATGAATAAACATCACTAAACTAAGTTTGCACATTATTCACTGTATTGAATTTCGTATTAAGCGCGGATAGCAGATAACAGTAGCAAAATAAATTCATAAATGACTTCACTCTCTGTCTCAAAGACCCAACCCATGACGCTCCATTGCAAAGAGCACAACGAGGTCGTTCCAACGAGGGTTCATGATCTATGTCTCTGAGAGAAAAACTGAAAGCAATGTAAAATTAAAATTGGACGTGGAGGTTTTGTGTATAGCGTTGACTAATTTTGGCAGTTACGTTGGGCAACAGACATTCTCCAATAACTCAAAGCAAAACAATATTTTTATAAATAAAATTCATTAAAATAAAATTCGCCACTTATTCGCAGCATTAGATCCCTTTCTCAGCGCGGATAACAGACATCAATTGCAAAATGTATGTTGTACGTTGGGCAACAGACATTCTGTAACAAATCGCAACGGAAAGATTTTTTTGTGAATAAAAATCACTAAAATACGTTTGCCCATTATTCACTGCATTCACTGCATTGAATCTCGTATTCAGCATGTTTTGCAAACAACAGTTGCGAAATAAATTCCTAAATGATTTCAGTCTCCGTTTCCAAGACGCAGTGGAATGATAATTATGTTCTGGCTGTACGAAAATGGAGATGGAGATATACAGTACGTGGAGAGTGTATTATCACTAAATTACAGGCAGAGTGGAGATTCCACCCGAGCAATAATTACAAATTTGTTGCAAATCATAATAATCAAAAGCAAAGGTCCAGCCAATGGGCCTCCATTGGCTGAAACATTGCTTACGTTTTTTGTCCATATCTAGAGTTTTGGAAAGTGTTTTTTGTGTGGTTACTCCATTCCACGGGTGATATTGTTACAATCCACTCTCCACGTACTGTATAAAGCATTTTATCGTTCAAACAATCCGACAAAAGCTGCGGTGGGGGATTATCACATCTTTCCAGAACAGTGATGGAAAAATCGGTCTTTTTCGCAATCTGATTGCGATCTGGTGGCGACACATGTACACCAGTGGATCGAGATTCCACGAATAAGATACTAGAAGAAGTTGGCTGAACTTAGATGTGAGTCTTCCATGGAAGACGTGTGTCGCCTGGCGTTTCAGACAGAATTCTAAGGGGCATAACTCTAGAGAAAATACAGCGGATCAAAAAATAAAATAGGTGGTGCACAAAGCCATTATATATAAAGAATCACTGAAAGTTTCATCAAAATCCATTCATAGGTTAAAGAGGAGTGGCGGATAAGAGAAAGTGTGACGCGGACGACGCAAGACGACGGGGCATAACTCTGGAAAAAATACAGCGGATCAAAAAATAAAATAGGAGGTGCACAATGCCATTATGTGATAAAGAATCACTGAAAGTTTCATCAAAATCCATTCATAGGTTAAAGAGGAGTGGTGGATAAGAGAAAGTGTGACGCAGACGACGCGGACGACGCAAGACGACAAAAGTAATCCCTATATGTCGCTCCCCACTTCGTGGGGCGGCGACACAATCAATAATAACAAGAGAAAATAGGATCTGAGATACGAAATTGGGCAGAAAAGCCAGCAGAGTATTTTGAACGGATCGCGATCCGTTCAAAATTCTGCAACCGCGTTTATAATCTCCTTATTGTAATTTATGTGAAAGTATTTACTATTTTGCTAAATTTAGAAAATAAATACGTAATGTGGGTTAAAATTTTTTAGTAAATTTGAAGGATTCACTTAACTGGTAGAGTGCTAAATTATTTTCAGCCATCAAAATTTGTTCATAAGTCTTTGCCTCGTTACATTTTATTGGAGAATGCCTATAGGCACTCTCCCATAAATTGTAACTAGGAAAATACATACAGACCAAATAATTTAGGCTGAAAGGTAATATGAAGGACACCCACAGAGTTTGAAGCCTCTGAGTTACAGTACCTGCACGTCAGAGTGAAGCCCAAATATGGGCTTCCAGCACTCAACCAGTTAAGAATTGAATGCAATTTTTATAATCTTTATTGGAGCATGAACGTGTGGGAATGGGTACAAATTGTATGAATCCCTTCGGGATCCATACATAATTTGTACCCATTCCTACACGTTCATACTCCAATAAGGATTATAAAAATTGCATTCAATTCTTATAATTACATTCCGTAACTGTTTAAACTACTTTTTACCAAACAACAAATCAGAAAGACGAAATAAAACATGTACGCACGCACGAGGCGAAAAATCACCCTCACACAAAAGACAAAGTGCACAACTCTTAAGTTGAGCGCCGGTTTTCGGCATTGACCCAAATTTCTCAAATTGCCGTCTTTCGCAACGAAACTTGGAATGTTAAAAACAATTTATTTAACATATCAGTAAACTATAATCACTTATGAAACGACAACAAGTTCAAGAATAAAATCACTGAAATAATTTCACACTGTCGATTGACATTTCTTGTAAGTTGTTTGAGATATCACAAATTATTAACTTGAAAGTAAATGCGGGTCAAAGTTCGGCCAAATGTATTCATTGGAAAATGAATTACATTTGGTCATGACCTTTTCATCCAGCTGACCAATGGGAATTGAGTATTTGGACCCAAAACGTATAACTACATTAACAATGTAATTATATTCGAATATTGCTCGCGTCGTGTGGGTTTTTGAAACGTCTTGGTGTTTATGAAGTATAACATGTTTTCAACTATACCTTATGTGATTTCCCTTTACTAATTAAGATTACTACCCACGTAGGTATGTCGAATGTAGAATTGACTCCAACAGACCAGATGGGGACGTCTCTTCTGTGCCCCCAAGTAAGCAAAACCAGAGGGAGTACCCTGATTTCATGCAAACGATTTATAGCGTCTCGACTTTTCAGAATTTGGTGAGCAACCCATCAACCAACAGTATTGTTACATGTGATGCAGCGACAGAGATAGCTGTTCCATCCAGCCACCTTGGTAGAGACAATTGTCACAATCTTGAAGGTAGAGTTGTTTTTCTTATTGTTCTTAGTCCAGCCGTCGTTGTTCATACTTCTCTGTACTGCACATCCGGCAAAAATAACGAATCGTGGATTTAACTGCCAGTTGCTTTGGAACTATATACGCCCAAAACACTTTTCTTGGCTCTTGATACCCAAGACAAAGGGTAGAGTCGCCGTAAAAATGGGAGGCGGAGCCACGAACTATTAAAAACCAACGGGCGAGCTGGAGTGTCCGTACACTGCAAAAAATATAGGTTCTCTTTGGAACCAAAACTGGTTCTAATCTTGTCCCTGAGATAGAACCAGTTCAGTTTAAACAGTATTTATTTCAAATCAAATACATTTATAAAGATTAACATTAAATATTAACAGAATTAAACATAAATTGAGGGGGTTTCAGTCGTAAGTTTAGAGCTTATACGAGGTTGTCTCAAATCATTATTAAGCACGGAAGATATGAACAGTTGGCATATCGAACCAGTTTTGGTTCTTTTCAGAACCAAAACTGGTTCGATATGCCAACTGTTCATATCTCCTTTGTTTCAAAATGTTTGGCGACTGCGTTGAATAAGCCCCAAGTTTATTGCTGAATCTACCTCAGTTCATGTAATATTCTGTTAAAATGGAATGCTAATCTTGGTAAATTTATTTGATTTGAAATAAATACTGTTTAAACAGAGCTGATTCCATCTCAGGGACAAGATTAGAACCAGTTTTGGTTCCAAAGAGAACCTATGTTTTTTGCAGTGTAGGTATGCAACTCTCAGAGAATTTTGAAACGGAAACTGAAAACGAAGCTTTATCGAAACAAGACAGAGTAAGGCAAGGGACTCTGATGTTTAGTATTTTTTATATTATGTTAAATTGTCGTTCGGTAGTTTTTTATTTGTAATGGTAAAAGAAAGACAGGTGTCCGGCTTTTGTTTCGGCTACAAGGTTATTCTATTTCTTGTGCTAGCGACAACGAATGTTGGTGTGTATGATTCGCAATCTCCTTTTATTTACTTGTTTATTACATTTCAACTCTTATTTAACATTATTCTTAGACATGGTTCAATTCGATTCCCAAGGGGATATATATCCTTTAACTAGAGCTGTAGGTTTTTACATTTCTCGTTCGGTTTCGGTTTTGATTTTTCAGGTGGAGTAAAACCTCGGTTCTGTTCGGTTTTCGGTTTGTTCATGAGGCCAAATAAAATTCAATAAAACTCATTCTTATGTCCGGAGTCATAAATGAATGGCAGTGAAATTGAGTGAAACTCAATGAATGCCCGAAATAAGCTATAATACATGAAGAATCAGGAAGGTCAATATAATAATTACCTAAATATACAGAACTTTTATTGTGCTTGGCCATTTTTCGAGGTCTGACACCTACACGCAACTTGAGGAAAGCTGCAAACACAACTAAACTAAAATGTCGGAAATTCACAGAATGTTGCCTTCCCAGAGTAGTTAGAGTACCCAGACACTGCCATTGGCAGTGTCTGGGTACTCTCACCACTCTGGGATGGCTACATTCTGTGAATTTCTGCAGCAAGAGAGTATTTAATAAAAAAACGAAAAACCTTAGATTACGGGATGTCGACGGTTTCGGTTTCGGTTTTTAAAACAAACTAAAAACCTCGGTTCGGTTTCGGTTAACCTACAGCTCTGCCTTTAACGATGATCTCCTGCTTTAATATAACGCTGCAAAAAACTCGAAACATTGGTATAGGCATATCAGCAAGAGAACCATTCGAGATATCGCTAGAATACTTATGGATTGGCGCTTCTACCAAGGCATTATCTTGCATTCCATCTAAAAGCATAAGAAGTACAAGATATATTGCAACCAGCGCTCCTCCATGTGAACCCTGCCATCTGACGAGTTAACTCTGAGGTCAATTGGAATTTTGGTGCAGGCCCTGTTGAGTCGAATCAAAGTTGTAAATATTGTCCCTTTTTACCACCACGGAATGTTGGAAATATCAGTCAGTCTCCACACAAGAATTGTTTTCATCGGTGACTCGTCTGTCTGGGCAAGCCAAGGAAATATTTGGAATATTCCAGAAATGGAAGCAAAAGTAGTTTCGAAAGCGGAACCTCTCCGAACTCTTCTTATATCATCAGGCCTCCTGTTCAGACAACCTGATGATAGAGGAGGAGTTCAAGGTTTTCCGAATTATTAGGGCTCGAATCATCGGAACGATTTCGAAATTTCGCAGGGCTCTATTTTGATGCTGAATCGTTCCCAAACCAATCCGAATTTTTTAAGTATTCGTTGAACTGATGATATGCTGCTTGTGTTATGTGACAGTGTGATGGAAGGAACACACAGTCACATGTTCCACGCCCCATAACTTCTTCAACAGAAGCACAATTAGATAACATCATCTGAGGATAGTGGTGTGATAATATTATATGCCACGCATTAACAGTACCGCAAGTAGACCGGGCCACATACTGCCAGTCAAGTGTCGGAACAGGGAGTACTATTTAAGAGCTAACGGAGAATGACTTGTGAAATTTTCACATTTACTGAGTGAGCGAACAAAGCTTTGATGCTCGATTGGCATTGACTGAAAGTTTGCATACCACCCACGCGGCCTTGGCCTTAACATATTGCCAAACTGTAGTGCAATAGCAGGAAGTGTTGCGGTATATTTCGAAAATTCCACAGGGTACCTCTTTTGACTATGTTTGATACGGGTATATGACACGGGGTTCTCAAAAAAAAGTCCCATTTCGGAGAAAAGTTGGCGGTGTTCTTCGATTTTTGTATCCAGGACGCCTTGAACCGATGACATTTCAACATAAGGTACTTTATTTTGCGAGACCATTCTCTAACATGAAAACTCCAAATATTCCTCTTGTGTAAACACATGATAGGAAATGTTGATTATGCTCGAACAATTGTAGATAAACTCACTCAACGCGTTGTCTTAGATTTGCGCGACGAAGCAGAAAAATCGTGCAAAAAATCTACTGTCCTCACAATACAGTAATGTCAGATGCATATTTTAATATTAGAAGTTATTAGGTAAATTTGAGTAAAGTTTGACAAATTCGGCTTTAGTAAAGACTAGATTTCTTTGTCTCCAATTCACAACAAGGGAGACGAGTAATTTCATTCTATATCAACCGAAGACTCAGACAGATTCTCTTTATATTTTTCCGCTGGATAAAAACAACACTCTAAAGCCCAATGCAAATCAAACTTACGTTCGTGGTGGCGGGGAGTAATTTCCTATATCCTTTAACCATCTTCAGGATTCAAACAAGCATTTTTCACAGATGTGAGTAAGCATTTTGTGCTCTTTAGTTAACGGAGTGGCCGTATACGACCAGGGTTACTGAAAAAAACCACCACTCAAATTTCATTATTTTTCAGTTTTTGCCTTCCTAAATAGTGCGTGTTACCCCTCATTAGAAGGAGCACGACAATTGGGCCCTGCGAATTGAACTTTCCATCCAAAAATCGAATGTCGAATCGGAGACGACGCTAAAGAATTTCATGAAATAACTTGTTACTTTACCAAATTTCCATGCTTGGTCTTGCGGCTTAAACGTGCCGCGGGTAGCATGAGTTCCCGGGTGTAGAGGTCACAAGCTATATTACTATCGCAGTACTTATAATGTGGGGCGCGGGATTCCCGGATTCCAATTTACTGTTTTAACAGTGTAATCTCTAAGGCAGGCAAGCATCCCGATAAATCGATAAATCGATTAAACCGACAAAAACAACAAGCAACTATAAGTCCAGAAGTTCTGTCACAATTAGCGCAGATCATGCTCGATAGTTACTGCGCATCTTACCGCAGAAGAATGAAGTAGCCTAACTATAAAGTACACATGAAAGTTTTCGGTGTGTAATACTACAGTACGTGGATTGTGTATTATCACTAAATCACCTGCAGAGTGGAGGTTCCACCCGAGCAATAGTTGCAAATTTCTTGCAAAGCATAACCAGCACCAGCAAAGTTTCAGCCAATGGACCTCCGGGTTAAACCCGGAGGTCCATTGGCTGAAACATTGCTTGTGTTTTTTGTCGATATGTACAAAATTTGAAAGTTATAGCTTGGGTGATAACTCCCCTCCGCGGGTGGTTTAGTCACAATCCACTCTCCACGTACTGTAAATATAATGTACTATTAGCGAGGTCAGTGGTGAAATGACGAACTGAACCGATCAACCAGAAAAATATTAAGTCTACGATATGTGGAGGATGGTTTACAACTAAATCGCTGTGAGATAGATTTTTCACTTGGCAATTATTTACACTATCTGAGGACAAAACACAAGAAGCACCTGCAAACGTTCATCACATGGACCACCGGCTTGAATGTTTGGGGTATTCGTAGACCAAATCGTCTGGAATATTTCAGTTGGTCGTAGAAGCGAACGGTAGGTTCGCTTTTTCGAAGAATTGAAGTGTTTCAGATGATGTAAACATGGGCGATGGACTATTTAAGTGCTAAACCGGTTCCATATAATAACATCGTCGAATTCCCTACAAAATAGATTGATGGCTTTAGAGCTTGGCTTCCAACTAGAATCACATTTTAATAATGATCAAACTGTTTTCTTTTACCACAGATGATGTTCTCACAACAGCGGAGAGGGAAGAGTCGTCCACAGGTATGAATATATTACAAGATTATATAATTACATATTCGCTTTTTGGAACTGATTTGGAAATTTGGAAACCTTTTGAAAGTGTCTCTATCCGAACATATATCTTCGAAACAATCGCCTAACCTTTTACATTTTGGAAAGGTGTTCAACAAAAAAACCCATCATTTGCTGTTATTGTTTGTTCCTCCAACTACCTGCTCATACCAGACCAAAAAACATACAACAGGCGACCACGTCCATTTGTTCAAGTTGACTTATGCATAAAAGTCGCATAATGCTCAGTAAAATGAATATAGTTTGAAAAAGTCTTCAACCTTTTATCGGGAGTGCTTAGAGACTTGACCTCTGGACTATGAGAAGAGTTCCGGTATAGTTGAGTACAGAACATGTCGATGATGCATTCATTTACTGACACAACTCAACAATTTCATGCATGGTGCTCGTAACAGGATTTTGACGTAATTTAGTTGTTCTATTTGATGTAAATTTCTATGCCTTTTTTTCTCTCTGACTCGGACTCAGATTTTGTTGTCCTAACCCTTTACCCAACGCAGACGATATCAAAATTTATTATTTTAAATATAATTTTTAAAAAATTTTCAAAAAAGTTCAACAAAACCATATCATGTGACCCCTCGTTGGAACGAGCTCTACGAGCTCGTTCCAACGAGGGGTCACATGATATGGTTTTGTTGAAATGTTTTGAAAAATAATATTTTGTCAACTGCTGAATTTGCACATTACGCGGGCGGATTCGTTGGGTAAAGGGTTAATGCTTCAGTTGCGGTTTGGGTTTGCTCAGCCTACTCTCTATTCCGATTTAGATTTTTCTTCCTTTTACTCTTCGGACAAAGGATTTAGTTGTTCTTTTTCATTTTTCTGTTTTGATTTAGGTTTTTCGTGGGTTTTTTTTTATTATTGACTTTGACTTTGGTGCGGCTTTATAGGTCTGTTCTTATGTATATTATTATTTATTTATTTATTGGTGTTTAAGGTCACATACTTATGCACAATGGCTAATCGCGACAGTTTTACGGGTGAAGGAAGCCGGAGTACCCGGAGAGAACCACCGATCATCGACGAGCAACTGTCAGCTCCTCAACATTCTAACTCTGTTCAAGCTCCGCTCAAGCAGGGTTACATCGGTTGACGGCATGTGCACTGTGGACGCGCAGTACGCCTTCGTACACGGCGGCATCGTGCCCCCATGTAGGCAATCGGGATGAAGTGCCTTGCCCAAGGACACAACGCGGGTCGTCCCGGACGGGGATCGAACTCGGGGCCTCTAGCTTAGAAATCCAACAGTCTTCCACTGAGCCACCGCGGTCCCCTGTTCTTATGTAAATGGTTGTAGTAGAGTTGGAATTTTGTTTTGAGCCACGTCAGTTCTATCTGATATTCAAATGAGTTTGCATAAAAAGAGGATATGAAATGAGTGTTTTTCTCATATGATATTTATGAAACGAGTCTAAGAATTTTTCGTTTGGGCGAGCCTCTGGCGAGTCCCAAACGGAAAATTCGGACCAGTTTCATAAATATCATATGAGAAAAACACTTATTTCATGTTCTATTTATCATATGACATATATGCACAAATTAACGACTTAGTATGACTTTTTATCCCTTTACCTAACGTGTGTTGCAGACGACACTTGGAAAAACATCATCATATAACTAAAAATTTTCATTTTTTTGCTTCCGAACCATAGGTTATGCGCTCGTTCCACTGAGGGGGCATAACCTAGGAAGCAAAAAATGAAAAATTTTCGTATATAGCACTCACCGTATTTGGTCATTATGTTAGGTAAAGGGTTAATGCGATATAACCCAACCAAAATAGGACAGATAACGTAAAGTCTCCCTGCTCCAATTATGCAAATGTGACCCAGTTGTATTTGTTCAGCCAATCAAACTGTCCATATTTAAAATTGAACAATGAAATCTTTCAACCCCAATTATGTCATTTTGTGAAAAAATATGGCCCAGTTGTATTTTGTTCAGCCAATCAAATTGTCTAGTTTTGAAATTGACCAATGAAGTCGACGGAAGGCTTTATTATCACTGATTAATATGAAAGCAAAATATCAAATGTTTTAAAGTAAACAAAAAGAACGAGTCATGTGATAAATGTTTTTACGTTAGAGTTGTTGCATGTGATGGCGAGGATGTATTTATACCAAGTATCAATGTTACCACTTCTCTGGCCTCTTTGAAACTTGTTGTGTTTCATGTTTAAAGAAACAGTAAGCAGCGATTTCGAAAAAAAGTTAATTATTTAACAAACCCACAATTCCCGCTATGCAAAAGTACCCCCATGTTTTATATATCATTCGCATGAAAGCGTCTGATTCAATTAAACAGATTAATTTCAAAGCGAGAAATTATCGATTATTTGAAAAAAGCTGCTATATTTTTTTCAGTCCGAACAATTATGTACAATGTCATTTTCCATATTAGTCGACGTTAGTTTCGTCAAATGGATAAAGGTGAATTTTGTGTTCACATGTATCCATTTATAGAGTACGTGTCAAAGAAAAATACACAGAACGACACACGCGTGCGAATGGGCTGATCGATATGGCACGGGTGTCAACGCGGAAGGATGAAACGAGGGGACGCAGGCCGCGAGTTTTATCTTTCCGCGATGACATTATTTATTTATTTAGTGGTGTTTAAGGTCACATATTTCTGCACAATGGCTAATCATGACCACGACAGTTTTACGGGTGGAGGAAGCCGGAGTACCCGGAGAGAACCACCGAGCAACGGCGAGCAACTGTCAGCTCCTCAACAGACTAACTCCACACAAGCAGGATTAGCATTGGTTGAAGACATGTGCACCTTCGACGGGCAGTACGACTTAGTACACAACGTCACCGTACCCCCACGTGGGCAATGGGGGTGAAGTATCTTGCCCAAGGACACAACGAGGTTGCCGCAGGTGGGATTCGAACCGAAAACCTTTCGGCTTGCAGTCTGCACCTCTACCAACTGAGCCACCGCCCCCCCCCACGATGACACAAGTGCCATATCGATTAACCCATTCCCACGCGTGTGTCGCTCTGTGTTTATTACACGCCTTCACGTCTATAAAAGCAGTTATTAGAAAGTCACTCGGCAATTCATTTGACTTATCAACAAAAAGAACACATTCTATCGCCATCAGATTTCCGAGGGGAACCCGAGCTATTATTTTTAGCTATCACTAGCGATTCAGATTTTATTTGTGGTGCACGGTTTGTAGAAAATTCCAGTGAAATTTCGCTTCTATTAAAAATAGTCCGTCAATGATTTCCGTTCTGCACATGTGTGCGGAACGGATTTTTATTTGCCGCATGGTTTAGTGTTGCTGTAAATGGGGATTTCATAGAACAGGCGTGTAATAAATCTACCTCATAACCTTCTTTTAACCTTATACACTCTGATGTCAAAATACCGAAATTTAATCAATCAATTCATTCTTGTTTGATCTCTGTCAAATAACATTGAGAAGCATTATGGGGAAACATGTGTAGCCTGAAACTGAGATAGTTCGAATCAGTGCGCAGAGAGTCAATATTTCACATGGTTAAACTTTAAGCAGTGATAACAATCATCGTAGAATTTATGGCAGAGATACCTGCAGCTGATTGCTGCCTGTTTTTTTCGTTTTCAGTAGTATTTTTTACAGTGAAGGTTAAATACATTTAATATAATTAGTTCAGACACGTTGTCTTAGAATTAAAGAATCGATGCATACAATTCAAGCACTCCTGAAGCTAGTCCAATACATCATCATCATCAATACATCAATACACCTGTAAATGTATACAGCAACTCGATGGTTCATTGGCTAGCGCACTGGGTGACCAGTGGAAGAGTGTGCGAGTGCACACAGAAAGTCGAAGGTACATATGGCTCCAACCAATTCTAGTGGTGCTGGAGAGTCTGACAGTTACTGTCTGATGCTGGTGATTGATTCTCTCCTGGTGCATTGCCTTCTCCACACGTAAAAAACTGTCCAACAGACTATCTCCCCGGTTGTTGAAAATTTAGTCGAACCTCCATAGCCCACTACATTCGTTATTGAAAAGAATTTCATAAAAAGTTATCTCCCCCTTCATTTGGCAAATTTGTGAATTTAAGAAAATGTGTACCGGTATTGGAATACTGAATATAATCTACACCATTGGACTAGTACAAAAATGAATCAGCGGTATGAACTACAGTTAAAACTAGAAGTCCTGTCATGAAATACTCACAAATAGCACGTCGACCTGCGCGTTAATCTATGCGTTATGACCATAGAAATGCTATCAAATTTTGTACATATGGCCTGTGCACAAGCAATGTTTCAGCCAATGGACCTCCGGGTAACCCGGGGGTCCATTGGCAGAAACATTGCCTGTGTTTGATATGAGTAACCAGGAGAACCTGTCATGCTTTGGATGCCATTCGATATGGAAATTGCGCGCAATTCCTACGCGCAATTAAGCCTAGATAAGCGCACGGTTCGTGACAGGACTTTTTTCAGTTCGTTACAATGTGAATAATCACTGCTGGGCCAGTAAAGAACACGGGAGCTAAATTACTCGAATGTCACGACAGATAACGATGTAGTGGTGAACTAATAAAAAAAAACTTCAAGTATACATATATAGAGAGAGCATTTATGGTCACGAGTAAATCTCACAATAAAATACAGGTTACTTTTAGACAATTATGAATCAAAACAGAAACCAATTCCAACAATTAAGTACTTGTCAATTTTCGAATATCGGTCAAGGGTCGGGTTGTAAATGGGAACTAACATACTGGCTGAGTCAACTGCAGTCTTTTTGGGGGGTTGTCGTTGCCTCAGTTGGCATTTTGAGAGAGCATTTATGGCTAGGCGATTGGGTGTCGTAGACTCGGGATCGACTCCCGTCGAGGTCATCTTTCGAAAAACTTTACAGTTTTCAATCCAGTGGAGCGGTGTTAGGACTATGCCTGGTGGAGTTCCTGCTTGACATCGACAATATAAATGAAATTCAAGCAGTTGCATCTTCACGGACCTTCTATTGATTAAGATTCCTGTGTTTAAAAGCTTGGACCATAGACCGTTATAACAGTAATCTGTTCCAGTTGCATTGGCTGCTTAGGCAAACGATCCACAGGTAAATGTCACAATAAAATACAGGCTACTGGAAGACAATTTAGAATTGGATGCAATTTTTATAATCTTTATTGGAGTATGAACGTGTGGGAATGGGTACAAATTATGTATGAATCCCGAAGGGATTCATACAATTTGTAACCATTGCCACACGTTCATACTCCAATAAAGATTATAAAAATTGCATTCAATTCTTATAATTACATTCCGTAACTGTTTAAACTACCTTTTACCAAACAACAAAGCAGAAAGACGAAATAAAACATGTACGAATGAACGAGGCGAAAAACCACCCTCACACAAAAGACAAAGCGCACAACTCTGATTTTCAATTTTCACAACTTTAGAAATGGAATCGAGTATTTTAGTAACGGGCTTTATGCCACAGTTGGGAAATGTCACCAAAGAAACAGCAGCGGAGTTGATCACTGCGAGAGGCGCTAAAAGTTAAAAACCCACCCAAACACCGCCCGAATTACATTCTGTCAACTTCGCTCTACCGTAAATGCGGGTCAAAGTTCGACCAAATGTATTCATTGGAAACTGAATTACATTTGGTCATGACGTTTTCATCCAGCTGACCAATGGGAATTGAGTATTTGGACCCAACAAATTAACAATGTAATTATTTACGAATCAACAAGAAAAACAATTCCAACAATGCAGTAATTGTCAATTCTCGGATATTAGTCGAGGGTAGGGTTGTAAATGTGAACTAACATACTGGCTGAGTCAATTGCAACCTTTTTTGCGCGGGGGGGGGGGGGGGGGGGGGGGGTCGTTGGTTCAGTTGGTATAATGGCAGAGCATTTATGGCTAGGCGATTGGGTGCTGTAGACCCGGGATCGACTCCTGTCGATGTCACCTTCCGAAAAACTTAACAGTTTTCAATCCAGTGGTCAATGCCTATTCGTTTATTAAAAGTAACAAAAGGAAACTTGTTTTTTTTATCTACTGGTGCCATAGATGTTTTCTAAACAATTATCTGCTTCTTAATTGAACCTTCCTCGGTCGTCTAATAATTTCAAAGGAGAAAACTTTCTATTTTCATGACGGTATAAGTTAGGGATGTATTGACAGTCGGGTGTGGATTACTAGAGCGAAACAACAGGGCGACTTTTCAGCCAGATTATTACTGATTAATTTTTATTTTGATGTCTCGTACCGATTTCATAGTTTGCAAACTATCAGCTCATTTGATCTCGATTGCCAATAAAATATAGAATATACCCATAGTAGCTTGGTATACAAATGTCCACCGCGAGTGGGGAAGTGGTGTTAACCGCGAGCCTTTGGCGACATAGTATTTAGAGTTAAGGAGGCTTTATTAACATGAGACAATTCATGTCTGTTAATGTTTGGTATCATATGAGGTAAACACATTTAACCTTTTACCCAACGCAGACGATATCAAAATTTATTATTTTAGATATCATTTTTTTAAAGTTTGCAAAAAATTTCAACAAAACCATATCATGGGACCCCTCGTTGGAACGAGCTCGACGAGCTCGTTCCAACGAGGGGTTACATGATATGGTTTTGCTGAAATTTTTTGAAAAAATAATATGTTTTCTCAACTGCTGAATTTGCATATTACGCGGGCGGATGCGGGCGATTCGTTGGGTAAAGGGTTCAAAACGTAATAAATAATTGGCGCTTTCATTCCAGTCTTCGCGAGTCGACGAGCGATAAATTTAGACAAGTTTGCATTCAGTTCGAGGTCACCAAAGGTCAGCTTTGATGTATTTCCACTGTAGATGTAAATTTAACTATTGCTGGCGTGTTCACCACAGTTGGTGAATAAAGCTAAAACTTATGTCATATATTTTGTTTTTACTATTCAAAAAAAGTAGGGGATAGCCAAACTGATGTTGATATTTTCGAAAAATGGTATTGGATAGGCGTGATTGGACACTTCAATATTTTACCAAGGTTAGTGTGGATCATGAATGCCATCGGCCCACGAAAACTTCGTGCAGGTTTTTCGCACGAACGCCGCGTTAATGTCTGTGGGGCAAGTTTTGAAAATTTCATTCGAACTGGACGGGCTTTTTCGGGGGTCTCATCGTTCTTTTCTTGGTACAAACTCGTCCATTAATAGTTTCTGGTCGATACGTAACTTTTGAGGTACGTGAAGACTGGCACGTGACGAACGTTTACGTGCCGTTGACATGTTGGAGGCTGACTACAGACAGACTGTAGTGGCTCAAATTCTCAACGTTACTCAATCGGTGATTAGCAAGTTGTGGTCACGCTACCGTCAGACAGGCAACGTTGATGACAGACGTCGACCAGGTCGTCCAAAGGCGACAACTGCTAACCAGGATCGTTTCATCCGAACCACAGCATTACGTAACCACCGTCAAAGTGCCTTAGAAATTGGACAGCCGTTGCACCGAGCGACAGATGTGCGAGTCAGTGGTCCGACTATCCGAAATCGCTCACACAGGCGGAATTTGTACGCTCCACGACCTCGAATAATTCCACGTTTGACTGAGCATCACATCGCAGCAAGGGCATAATTGGTGTGGAGCACGACAGCGCTGGGACAATCATCGGTGGAGCAATGTCATGTTTTCCGATGAATCGTGGTTCATTCTCGACTTCCACGGCAGGCGAAACAGAGTGTGGCGGCGGCGGAACGAACGATACCGTGACGTAACCGTTAGGCAGCATGATCGTTTTGGTGGTGGATCGGTTATGGGGAGGCATAACCATGACAAACAGAACATCATTAATTGTAATTCAAGGGAGTGTCACAGGGCAGTACTACCGTGACAACATGTTACCATCTCATGTGGTGCCATTTGCGCGACGTCACGGCCGTCGATTCAATTTCCAAGATGACAATGCAAGAGCACACAGGGCCTGTGTCGCTACAGAGTTCCTCCAGGAGCAGAACATCACTACACTACCTGGGCCAACACTAAGTTCAGACCTTTCACCAATCGAGCACGTCTGTGATATGTTTGGCAGGCGCATCCGACAACGCCAACACCCCACTACCAATGTCCAGGAACTCGCCGCTGCACAGCAGGAAGAATGGAATAACATCAGTTCTGCTGATATTGGACGTTTGGTGTAGAGTATGCCACGTCGGACCCGCGCTAGTCTCGCGATCCGAGGAGGATTTACAAGGTACAGAGGTCTTGGGCTGAATGTGGTAAATCCTCTAACAGATCGGCCATGTCTTCTACAGCACAGTGCGTGGAATGTGTGCTTGTCAGACACCCAACTATCGCTGACTTCTTTCACCAGATGTTACAGTGCAATGCACAAACTGTCTTTTTGATGAAAATATAAATATATTTCTTCAAATATCTCATTATGAGATTTCACTCATAATTAATTAGGTCCTGTTTCGGGTGCGCGGTGTCTCAGTGGTTATGGCATTGGACTTCAAATCAAAAGGTCCACGGTTCGATCCTCACCATGAATAACTTCGCTATGCCCATGGTCAGGGCTCTTAATCCCGATTGCCCACGGGGTCGAGGGGGGGGGGGGCACGGTAACGCTGTGGCGCTGGGTACTAAAGCGTACTGCACATCGATGATTCGCCTGTCTTTCACCAATGCTAACCCTGCTTGAGCGGCGTTAATACGTTGGGAGTGAAAATTGCTCGCCGTTGATCGGTGGTTCTCTCCTGGTACTCCGGCTTCCTTCACTCATAAAACTGTCCGACAAAAAGTGACTCTGGCTGTCGATAGTCTCGTTAAACCCCAATAAAAAATAAATGTCCAGTTTCAGGGAATGGTCTTTTGTTTAGTTTTTTACGGATGACTCTCAAAACAATGTAAAAAAAAACAGCAGAGACAATATTAAAACATGAGTTACCAACGTGTGTCAAGAATGATAAAACAACAAGCAAATATTTAGCGACAGAATTATAAAATCGAAGGAAATGAATAGTGAGGAAATGAGATGAATAAATATATATAGAATTTGAATAACTCAAATGAGAAAATAAATAGAGAAATAAGAAAAATCAGCACCTGGTGCATTCCCCTTAAAGAAGAAAAACTCTTTGTAAACTTTTATTTTTTATCAATATTTTCTCTTTCGCAGAAGTTGTTACCGCTCCCTTGTTTTCGTCCATGACCACGGGGGATTCTATTACAGGTGAGTATAAACCAGTAGAAATAGTAAAGGCAGAATGTTTAACACTTTATGGAACGAATAGGCCGCATCCGTCCTCCATATTAACCCTTTACCCAACGCAGACGATTTCAAAAGTTATTATTTTAAATATAATTTTAAAAAATTTTTCAAAATATTTCAACAAAACCATATCATGTGACCCATCACTGGAACGAGCTCAGTGAGCTCGTTCCAATGAGGGGTCACATGATATGGTTTTGTTGAAATATTTTGAAAAAAATAATTTTTTCAACTGCTCAATTTGCATATTACGCGGGAGGATGTGGGCGATTTGTTAGGTAAAGGGTTAACAAACTAAACAGTTAAAAGAAAATAATTTGTCAAAGATATCAACAAAATCATATCATGTGACTACTCATTGGAACGATCTCGACGAGCTCGTTTCAATTGGGTGGGTCACCTGATACGGTTTTGTTGAAATTGCTGCACAATTTGTAAAAAAACCCACCAATTAAAATAAAGTTTGATATCCTATGCGTTAAGTGTCGGGTTAAATGGAATTCAAGGCAGAAATGTCTGGTTTATTAATACTAATTAATTGACTTAATGAATAGCTCACCTCTGTCAGTGCTGTATACAACGTTCATTGCAATGTTGTTTAACATCACTAGGAGTCGGCTCTAACAAAAGTTTGATTTGGGTCTAAAAACGTGTATTAGCCCCCCGCCCCCATTCTTTCCAGTGAAGGGCCATAATCTATGTTTTCGATGATAAAAAGAATACTAAATGGCGATTGTTTTGTCACCAGCTTCAGCCGGATATGTTTGTTACATTAAGTAAAGGGTTAATTACAATTTCGTGGCATACCCGCAACGCATGCCACCAGTAGATATTTTGTAAGCAAAGTCGATTTCCTCTAACATTGTTCTATAACACGATTTCCACTTGAGCATCTGTTACCCAAAGTCAGATGCAATATTTCCCGCTAAGTGCACGAGAAACTTTTTACAAGATGAATTGTCTCAAAATAAAAAAAAAACAAGAGTTTTCTGCCACAAGCCAACCAGAGACAAAATACTCAATCACGTACATCCCTATGCTTTGCTTGGATGTCTTTTCCTCCCAAGTGCTGGTAACAAATCAAGCCAGCCATTGGGATCCTGTGCAGCTTCAAACATTTTATTCGATTCAATACCTTCACGAAGATTCAATTCGAATTCCACAAAGAAGGTTGCACGCAGCATACAAAAATGTATCATATCTACTTTTTTGATGGATGGATACAATAGCAGAAGGACAGATGCCAAAGCGTCGCATGAGTGCTAGAATGTTCTATGTCCCATAGGGACATAGAACATTCTAGCACTCAGGCGACGAAATGACACTGACGATATTTAAAACTGTTTTGAAACTGTGAAGTAGGGCCCTGTGAATCACATATTTGCAAATCGAATCGAGTCTATTAGTCGAAATGAAATCGAACCTCAAATCCAATACACGCGTTTTGAAATCGTGACTGATAAAATATTCCAACTACATCATCCAGGCATGCCTTGATGATGTAGTTGGAATATTACACAGTGAGGAGTTTTGTTCAAAAACAGAAACGGATGCGAGAATTCTGAAATAGGCACTGCATGGTGCTAGCCGCTAGCAAGTGTGAGCTCATCGTCGATATTGTTTGGGAACTGTAAATTTGCTTTCAGCGGTGGTAGTGACTAGTGAATATGGAATTAGTATGGCTAGTGGCATGGGTACAACTTCTTTGTTATGTTAATATAGTAGATATGACACTCAGTTTTTGATTTCAACATTATTTGTGTTCATTTATGTACAATTTTTATCTCAGCCATACGTTTTGTTAGACGACTAAGATGACGTATACAAACGAAATTCCAATGAAAATGTCGAAGAAAAATGAATCGGACATCGATTTGAATCGAAGAGAATACCAACTTGAAATTAGAAATCGAATCTCGAATCTTCGCAGGGCCTAATTGTGAAGTCATAACATGGTAACGTCTGTGCATGAACATCCCTGACGTCGTCGGCAACTTTGTACAGTCCACAGGCAGCGTTTAGGCATCCATCCTCCTATTATCGCATCCATCAATCTGTAAAGAAAATACGCATAACCAATTATGCGTCGAAAGTAATCGAAAACCACACAGAAACCCACTGGCTGTTTCGAGTTTTCAATACTCTGCACAAAAGTATCATTTGTCGATGTTCATGATTTTGTTCGGTATTGTGGTCATCTCGGGACATGATACTGTAGTTCGTTCTAAGTCTGCTTCTGCTTGCGTTCAACATCGTGCATTCCATTTAAGTTTCAATGGTTGAGTTAGAAGCGTATACTAAGAGGTTCTGCCTTGATTCGTTTCATATACCTTTAATGTTGTGAACACTTGAAGAGACCAAACAGCCAGTATTGTCAGGTATAGGCTAAACTGTATAACATTCTTGCATAATTCTCGTTAAAATATCTTACATATTTGGTGGGACATTGGAGTGACCAATTAATATTGTAGTTGGTATCAGTGTTCACGCTGGGACAATTTTTTTTTTTGAATTTCTGTTCGGAATTTATGTTCGTGCCAAAATAATTTTTTAGCTGCCAAATGAAAGATTGTAGAGGCAAAGGGGGTCTGATTATAAAAGAGAACACATTAGCTATGCACCATCCTTTGAATGCAACAAGGCGCCATCTGCAATGCCAAAGCATTGCAGATGGCGCCTTGTGGCATTCAAAGTAGGATACATTAATTTCGTATTTCCTGACACTATTAGGTGTTTTAGTCTCAAAACACCCCAAAATGATAAAAATAGACAATAAAAAAGTAAAAGGCTACTAAAAACGTTTACAAAATCATTCACGAGTATTATTTACTCACTGTTTATTCACTCTAATTAAAGTAGAAGCAAATAATCCATTATCTTACAGAAGGGTTATATAAGGATCAGATACAATAGAAAAATTGTTTATTCAGTTCACTCATAACAAATAGCAATGATTATACTCGTTGCCAAAAGGTTACTTGACAGGCGTAAATTCTGTCTAGAATGTGTCGTCAAACAGCGATTTTATCAAAAAAGGCGCACTGAAATAATAAACCAGAAAGCCTTTGAGACCGTCGAAATGTACATTTGCGGTGCCACATTTTGGTGCCAAATACCACATTTTTAGTGCGACACGAATTCTTTAGTGCAATGGGCACCACTGGCACCCTACATCGTGGAAACTGGTTGTTATGAAGAGAAGAGCAATTAATGTCTGTATAAAGGCAGCAGGTTAGAGACATTTATCTGTTTACCTTAACCCTTTCAACACTGGCACCTTGGAAGGTATCATTTCCATCAATACTCTCAGCGGCGAAATGGGCGAAAACATCCTCGTTTGTTGGGAGGTTCAGTAACAATTTATCGAGCTGTTGGATTAAATTATTATTGAGCCTCGCTTCAGATGTTTTGCTTTTTATATCGTCTGCTCGTCCACTACCACTTTTTTAGGTGCGCAAAATATTATGCTGCACACCGTGTTGAAAGGGTTAACAGGCGTAAAACAAAACGACTTTCGACCTGAATGATGTAATATTGCATTTGTGTGGATTAAAAAGTTTGATGCTCTCTTTGTATGTTTTTCTCTCCACATGAACACTCTCCTATTAGTGGAGAGCGTTGTCAGACCTATTATTTATTTATTTATTGGTGGTTAAGGTCACATAATTATGCACAAGGGCTAATGGTGACCGTGACAGTTTTACGGGTGGAGGAAGCCAGAGAACCCGGAGAGAATCACCGAGCATCGACGAGCAAGTGTCAGCTCCAACTGTCAACTTTCTTCAAGCTCTGCTCAAGCAGGGTTACAGCGGTTGAAGACATGGGCACAATCGACGAGCAGTGCGCCTTAGTACACGGCGACATCGTGCCCCCAGGTAGGCAATCGGGAAAAAGTGCCTTGCCCAAGGACACAACGCGGGTCGTCTCGGAAGGGAATCGAACCCGGGACCTCTAGAATAGAAGTCCAACAGTCTTCGACTGAGCCACCGGGCTCCCCTGTCAGACCTTTCACCCTTTGAGACTTTAATTATCCTGACGTTCAAACGTCACTGGGAATTCTGTTGCTTCAACGTTTTTCAAAATGCGACGTCAAATGTCGGAAAGTACATTAAACCCAAGAATTACACTTCTTTAACAACTTTAATTACTTCTTAATTGCTATTGGATATAAATACTGCTAACAACAACTATCAGGCCCATGTGAACACAATGCTCCATCAGATTCAAAGGAAACATTGCTAGCTCCGCATTAGAATATTCTCAACTGCAAGTAAGTGGAGTGGGCCGTTGTTCCGCGCTCAAGCCCTACCAAATCATTCACATCTTCGTTGCAAAAGAATATGGGTGAGCAATGTGTTGCCAAGAATATTATATCGAAGAGACAATATTGAATGTAAGTCTTATTGGCGCACTGATGCACTTCTCACCAACAGAAAATGGAATGAAAATAAAAAACTACAATGAAAAGCAGGAATGATGAGAAAATATATAAAACGCATAATCGGAAAAATAATGAATATATAAAGACGAAAATCATCGCTCGATATATTCGCCGTGTTGAAACAAACGTTCTACAGTACGTGGAGAGTGTATTATCACTAAATCACCCGCAGAGTGGAGATTCCACCCAAGCAATAATTGCAAATTTGTTGCAAAGCATAACAAGCACAGGCAAAATTTCAACCAATGGACCTCCGGGTTAAACCCGGAGGTCCATTGGCAGAAACATTGCTTGTGTTTTTTGCCCATATGTACAAAATTTGAAAGTTATAGTTTGGGCGATAACTCCACTCCGCGGGTGATTTAGTTACAATCCACTCTCCACGTTCTGTATGTTGTAAACTTATATTTTTGACTTTATTTTCTATTTTGCAAAAGTTGTTACCTCCTCCTTATCGACAACCACAACTATGATCATGACCAGGACATGGATCACGACTACAGAGTATGCCATGTCAGGTAAGTAAATTCAATACAACCAGTAAAGTTGGCAGCATTAATGGAATTCAAGGCAGAAAGTTTGATTCATTAATATTAATGACATTGACTTGGTTCGTTGGTGATATGAAATGGCTTCCGCTGTCAGGGCTTGAAACACTTCTAGCATAATCAAAGAAATGCGATACAACCATTTACAAGCACGACCAAGAGACGACGCTTGTAAAAACGTTCTTGCATAACCAAAATGTTCCATTTTTGCTTCAATAGCACACAGGAGCGTGTTACAACGATAGAAAATGTGCTGCTGTTGTTTTTGAAAGATGGAAAAGAGAAAATAGTGATTAGCGCCTTCCGGATATTTTCTTAACACTAGGTAAAACGTTAAGGCCTAAAAGAGTTCAAATCTGTTTCTCAGGCCCTCCCGCGCGGTCCATTTTGCTGCCACATGCTCTCTTTTTATAACCAATGCACACTTAAAAAAAAATTAAAATTAAATGGTTTATGTCTGATATTGTACCCAAGTAATTAAAACTGATAAATTTGTCCCTTGAGTACAACAAGGCTTTGTAGTGATTTAGCATTGCAGAGCCTTCTTGCACCCAAGGAACGAAATACACCACCACCCATGCTAATCTGTAAACTGTGAGTCCTAAAACATAAATCAAACCAAGAACATGAACTTTGGATGGCAAAGAAATAATTACAAAAATAAAAAATAGAATAAAAAACAGTCCACCCTATGCAATTTTACAAAAAAATGGTCTGAGAGACAGCAGGTCAACGTTGTGGGACCTAAATAAAAAGTCTTGATATATTCACTTTTCTCTATCCTAAAAGGTATTTTGTTAGCAAAACCGATTTCTTATTAGGTTTTTCTCTAATGCTCGTTTCACCGCCTGTTTCAAAGACTGTTACCCTCAGTAGGTTCGAATGTTTCACGTTGCATGTACGTATCAAACGTTCAGGCTCGAAATGTCATGAAGCACAAGTTAAACTGTCCGAAGAAAATGTTTCCATAATTTAGTAGCATTGATTGTAGATTATTGACTCAACTTGAAAGAAATACCTTTCTGCAACGCGACCATCGAGACAGTTCTTAACCTCGCAGCTCTGTCGAGAGGTCTTCGTTCTTGGGTTCCCTCTCACAATGAGTGGGGCTTCGAGAAAGTAGTATGCAGCACAAATCTGGTTTGCTCCTATGAGACCTTCGTGGTTCAAAACTGTATCGCTAATCTGCGATGGGCGATGTCGCTGGAAACACTGTAGACAGAGGTTTGATTGCTTCTTGACACTCGATAAATTGGAAAGATTTTCGAATATCCGACTACGGAAGGCAATATTAACCCCTGTATACTGATATCGAAATGCCTAAATTTTAAGAAACGATTTTTGTCCCATAATACAGCTAGAAATTTAACCAATTTAATGTTGTTTGAGAACTAAAGCTCAATATACTTCCATTCTGGAGAACATTAGCTTCTTGAATGTTTCAGAATTTGACATCAGAGTGCAGATGGTTAAATCGACATTCGAATAATCATCCCCATTTCCCATTGAACAGACATCAGTTACGGCCATGTGTCCTTGGGAAAGCAATTAAAATAAGACGGGGCTTTATTGATAGGTGACCTGGAAAAGTTGCAACAACATCTGGGTTGCAACGAAATGATCGCTCTCCTCATGGTCTTCTTGATTGAAACTACAAATAATTTCTGGAGATTGGTGTTTACCCAAGAAGCAGACGCATAACCAAAATTCCATAATTGGGGTTGCCCTAGCCAGTTGGTGGCGGGGGCAAAGATGATGTGTCAAAGGTCGTTGTGTGGGACTTCGATGCCTCCGCTAGTCCTATCTAGGACCCTCCGAAGGCTGCCCCCTTCTCCCACTTTTCTGAGAGTAACAGTTGTAGGATAATAAACACTGAATTTCATTGTGTTGGTAATGAAAACGCTTAGAATCATTTCTTGGGAAACCATCATTGAGAGATTCCTACGAAATGTCTTGTAGCTTGAAAGTATTGCAATTTTTAAGAGAGGAAACATTTTCAAGATTTTTTTTTAGTTAATATTTCAGCTTATTCAAGATAGCAATGTAAAAGACAAAAACATCCTCTTCTGTGGGAAGTGCCAATTATTTCAACCCCTTCACTGTCATTTATTACACGGAACTCTATATGTTTTAACCCTTTACCAAATGTAACGGCCAAAACCGGCCAGAGTTATTCTCAAAAATAGCCAATTAATTTTCATTAGTTTTTCATTTTTGGTCTCAGAAACATAGGTTATGACCCCTCATTGGAACGAGCGCGTTCAGCTTGTTCCAATGAGGGTCATAACCTATGTGTCTGATACGAAAAAATGAAAACAATTAGTTATTCAAGAATTTTTTTTGCAAGTGTCGTCTGCTTTTCATGTTAGGTAAAGAGTTAACATAAATGCGCTCTACAATCGACGCACACTACATCTATGAAGTAATGATTTTATTTCTCCCGCGTTTCGTGTCCTTGTAGTAAACGAAGACTGCCTCAAGTCTAATAAGCAAATAGGAACTTGAAAATGCTAATAATCAGGGGCTATCTTTTCTGGTACAATCCCCGAAAATCTTAAAAGAGTAAGTTATTGGACTACTTATGGCCTTGGAATACTTATGACCTACCACCTTTTTAACTCAAGTTTTGCCTAGCTGTTCAGCCACACTACACTAAACTTGAATCAACGGATCAGGTTGTAGTGGCGACGACTGCAGACTAACTTCTAACTTTTAAAGGTGAGTTGAGACAGCAGACAGGTTTTGGGACTATTACATGGCAGAGATTATTACACGGGTTACAAGTAAAACAACAGAACAATTTATCCAGGACTTTGCTCGCAGCTTAGAAGGCGCGTTGGTGACATTATGACCGATGTCTTAGTTTGGTCTCGCAGTACACAGTACTTCACAGATACAGTTGCAAACAGATAGGACCAATACTTTCCCGTTAATAAAGATCTTGAGCCAATACTATAAAACTTTTACAATTGTATTTTCTAGAATTATATTTTCTACTTTTTAATATAACTGACTAAAATGAATCATTAACATTTTAAAAGATATGGCAATTTGCCAACTGGCAAATTGCCAGATCTTTGAAAATGTTACTGGTTCATTTTAACCCATTTAAAGTCATAAAAAGACAATACAATTCTACAAAATACAATTGTAAAAGTTTTATAGTTTTGGCTCCTGGTTGTAGACGGTCTCTACAACTAAGCTAATTTTGTGTCATTCGAAGAGGCTAAAATAATGGAACAACAATCCTAAAATCCGCCTTGGAAACAAAGTATATCTAAGATTTCCAAAATAGACCCCCATTCAACACAGTTCTCACAACGTCGTTTCCATGCCCCCACACCCACATAAACCATTTGAACGCCAAAATAACTGATCAAGTATACATAATTCGCGTCCCAAGTGATCTGTTGTCTATCGATGTCAGGGCGCCGATAATTTCCATTTCAAAATAGCCCTATTGTCAAACACTGCCACATTGTGGTCACCGTTGTCAGATACATTCTGAGTGTCGGCGCCCAGAAAATACTTAGAAAGCAAGTTGTCCTGACATTCTGTTTGGAATGTAGTCTGCTTGTATCTAGTGATCAAACCCTACTTTAACCGGTCCTTCTCGTTACCTAAACGAGTGGAGGTTATAACATCCCTCCCCCGCGCATTTCGCACGAATGAGTTGACAAAGGCCATCTGTTTCATCTCCAATGGGACTATTCTGTGTACGGTTGTGTGGAAAAATCCATTTCCATGACCTCTGTTTTTATTCCTTACCAGTAGTCACGACGATTCGTTTTTGTTCACTTTTTATACCCCTCTTTTTTGAGTACCATCTTTCGCTCATTGTGTACTAAGCCACGTCCTTGAAACGCATATTGTTGCGATCCTCCATTGCAGCGAAGAAAATGCGTTTACTAGAGCGCTCCGCCATTTTAGTTTCCATCCGTATAATAGATTGAACATCTGTGTGATCAATAAATCCCCCCAAATTTTTCCGCGCAATTCGGATAGCGTGTATAACGCAGAAAAATCTGAACAGGCTTCTGATTCAAACCAGACACACAGTAGGTCGAACGTATGTAATGTTTCTTTGACTTTCTAGCCGACCATTCTTTCGTCGTGGGTTTCCGGATCGGGTCAGTTTTTTTCCTATCAGAACACAGAGAATCAGAACCCATGACTTCTTCCGCTACGAGGTCAAAGAAACCGAAGAGACATTTTTGAACGTCAGAATCTATCACGTTATCCCTTAACTCGCAACATTCTAGACGCATGTCTCGCATGGGACACATTGCAGCAGCTGTCTCATCATGAGGTTTATCTGGATGCTAGAAATCTACTATGTCTGTCAACACAAATATGAAGCATTCTCAATTGAGATTAAACGGAGAGCGGCTAGATTATTATAATCCCCGATAAGTCTGGAGGTGGGATGGGGAGATCTCATCCGAGGGGCAAGATATTTGAACCAGACCCGAGGCTTGCCGAGGGTCTGGTTCAAATATCTTGCCTCTAGGGTGAGATTTCCCCATTCCCACCTTCAGACTCATCGAGGATGATTTTTCTCCCCACACACGAGAATTACGTCATTATAGATAATTGGTGGTCACGTGCTGACATACCCAATTTATCAAGTCGTAGTCCTTTCGAAAAACGAACAATTTCATCAGCGAAAGATCGTATAAAGGTTAGGTATATACCATAGGTATATACTAAAAATTGATTTGTAACACTGTCCGTTAAGGGGTTAATGAATTTGCGCGTGTCAAACTCCAATGTAAAGGGCATTGTGAGATTATTGATCGATCGATAAATTCGCGCAGTGATATTATTAAATCTGCAGAGAAACATGGGGTTGAAACAAATCAAGTTTAATATTTGAATAATAATTAAAATTTGAGTCTATATTTGCAAATCGTGAAGCCATTTTGTTTACTTACAATTGTGCAGACGATGATGAAATAGTTCCGGCGACCTAATAAAATATGTAAATGAGTATGTCACGTGGGGTGGGTGGGATAGAAATATCTCACCTTGCTGTCTCACCCGGGACACGCGTATGTTTCACGTATAATGGGGGGAGAAATAGGATATACCCATAGTAGCTTGGTGTACCAAATGTTCACCACGAGTGGTGAACATTCGACACACCAAGCTACTATGGATAGATTTTATTTGTTCCATGATCGCCAGATTATTAAGAGTCGCTATTATTTTTTTTTATCGCTTTTACCGAGCAGCGGGCATACATATCTGTTTTTGTTTACATGAGCATCGGTAGGTGGTACTTCCGCTGTCAATTTTATCGCATCGAAACGAAATGAAAAAAGAAAGGGAGCCTTTTCATTTTAATAACATACTATTTCGAGTTATGGATGCTTTTTTAACATGAGACAATGCAGGTTTGTTAATTTGTGGTATCTTATGGGGTATACTCGTTTAAAAACATAATAAATAACTGCCACTTTCATTTCGCTCTTCGCGAGGCGACGTGCGATAAATTTAGACAAGTTCGCATTCAAGTCGACGTCACCAAAGGCCATCATGGATGTAGTTCCACTGTAGGTGTAAATTTTAACTATTGAAATCCCATTGCTGGCGTGTTCACCACAGTTGGTGTGTAAAGCTAAAATATATGTCATAGGCTTTTCATATACAGCAGAATAGGTAATCATGGTATAAATTGCTCTACAAACATGGTTGGGTCGATCGTTAGCTGGTCATGTTCAGTCCTTCTAAAACGAAGGTCATTTTATTTATTAAAAAGACTGTTCCTGTGCCGATAGACGTAATGTTGGGCGATCCCTCCTTGAACTCATGGCATCGCATACATATCTTGGACTAACAGTGCTGTCATCATAATTTAAAACTGGCATAGCCAAATCAACAGACTATGCACAAAAAACAGACTGCAGGCTTCCTCAAATAAGGAAACTCAAATTCACTCTTCGCAGGAAAAAGCCGGAATAGTAACAGGCCACGTCCGGCCTACTCTCTTGTCTGTCTTACATGCTGAACTTGATTGGAAAATACAAGATTTTTCACATTGAGGAACCCTTGTATCTTCTCGATCTTCTACCTCAAATGTTTAAAAACTGTTCACCTTATAACACTCATTCTATCTCGAACTATGAGCTGCTACTACACACACTGAAATATTCAAACGCTTATTCACCCCTTCGTGAAATACTTAGTGTAACGTGCTACCAATGGAGGTGAGGCAAGCAAAAGCGTCATACGAATTTTTACGTTTGCAAGCCACCTCTGTCCTTTTAATATCGGATCTGGGACGTTTAGTACAATATACTGCAGTCTAGTGAACTTTTTCAGTGACATTCATCCGGGAAAATACCCGAATTATATCCACAACACTCGACATTGCTCATGCGGAAACGGGGTAGAAGATGCTCAACATTTTCTGAATGAATCAGCTTCGCAAATGAGGGACGAGCCTTTCTGGAAAATCTGTCCCATGCCACAACGCGTTCAGTTGGTGACCTGGTATATGGTATCCTTAACCTATCAATTTTCGTCCCCTGAGTTCCAATGTGTTCTATGTGCCACTAGGCACATAGAACACATTGGAACTCAGGCGACGTTTTCCCAGAGGCTCGTCGGTTTCATTCTTAATCCTACCCGTAGAATGCATTTTTTACTTGAAAACACTATACATTTATTCTATATTTCCCATTCGAAATTTTCAAAACACAATCACAAAACGCATCAGGCTTGGTGGCCAAAAAACGACGTTCGCCGCAAAATGAAGTTGGCACTGCTTCGTTAAATGAAGTCGAGAAATTCGCTTTGCGTTTTCGAGACCATCTAGTTGTAGATACGTTTGTCATCATTTACATATCTATTTACAAAGCTTATACTGTTATTATTTACATATTTATAATTGTGGATTGTACTTGGGGGGGGGGGGGGGGGGGTGGTAATCAAAGTGCATGGCACTTGTAATCCAATTTTTTCACTTATGACAAATAAGATATCTTTAATCTCATCTAGAGCGCATTTTCGTTGCGGAAGATAGCCCAACCTCGCCATTTTATACAGAGTGCTTTCTCGTATCGTCAGCGAAATCCCGTCGACATTTTGGATACACCTGTGAATTTGCTGTGGGTATGATGTGTCCTACATTCCAGTCAGTGCTGATTTCTAGTAGACCACGTATCTCGTTGAAGGATATAAGGGACCAAGTCTGGAAATAGCAGACAGTCAACTGCAGAATGAAGAATGATATTCCTGGAGGGTGAATTCGGTGGTACTATCCTGCACAGGATATCATTATTAAATTTACCCTCTGTAACCTCAATCTGAATCAAAACCCCAGGCAAAAACAAAAAGAGTCATCCAGAGGATAAATTGGGGGAGGGGGGATTCTAGCTTACTTATGGAATAGCATCAGCAAATCCACCCTCTGGGGACCTCAATCTGCAAATGACAAATTGCTTATTTCCATGCTTGTAAAGGTCCCTGTCTCTCTTCTCTTATGTCGAACGGGTACTCATTACCAAACCCACCATTACAAAGTACACTGATGGTTTCATCGAAATAACCCTTTACCTAACCTGAAAAGCAGACAACACTTGCTAACAAAAATAATTCTTGAATAACTAAATTTTTTCATTTTTTGTCTCAAAAACATAGGTTATGACCCCTCGTTGGAACGAGCTCGACGAGCTCGTTCCAACGAGGGGTCATAACCTATGTTTTTGAGAAAAAAAATGAAAAAAATAATGAAAATTAATTGGCGATTTTTGAGAATAGCGCTGGTCGGTTTTGGCCGTTACGTTAGGTAAAGGGATAAAGAACTGCGTTCGAGAATGTTTCTTCATCCATTGATATCAACTTTCACCACACTTGATCACAAGCAATAAACAATTTATAGCGTTGCATTCGTGGCAATAAAATCAAAAAGACGAAAACAACAGCAACAGACAACTTCATCCACGGGCAGCTTTAGAGAAATAGCCACATGAGCTTTTTTGGCAACGTGAGTTTTCGGTAGACGGCAGAATCGACAAAGGCACACCAGAAAAAAATAACTTTTATGGAAACCCTAGACACTTGCTATCGACTATTCAGAATGAAACCTATCTGAATTCGCCCTATCAAAAAGTGTAATATGAACTCTTACCAAATCTCGAATGCAGATTTCTACCACGTGCTAACAGAGAGAACAAATGTGACGCTGATCACCAAGTTCAGGGTGGCAATATGTTTCGGTCCAAGCACATTGTATCCTGTATCAGCTGGGTTGACCGCCGCCTTGTCTTCCAGCCAAATGATATAGCTCCGTGAACATAAAAAAATGGAGATAGAATCACCACAAAAAATCCGCATATAAAAATGTCCGCCGTGCTGAAAAATTAATTACGGTTATGAACGAACTCTGAGGTGACGTCCTGTGTATGTGGGTGGGTGGGGGTGCGTCGGATTTCTTTTACATTTCAGTATGTTGTAGGTATAAAAAACAATTAAAAGGAGAAATTGCTCTATTAATTGTTAATATAGACATTTCTCCATTTAGTATTTCGTACCTTTATCTGGACCTTATGGAACAAAAAATAGCTGTTTGTTTTGTTTTTCTATGGCATCATTTTGACATTTTTGCGTCACTTCAAAGTTTAGCCTATTTTTCACATCTTTCATTAAAAATGCTATCTTGTGATTCACGTAGGTCCGTGACGTTGATCACCTAGTTCAGGGTAGCAATGTGTTTCAGTCCAAGCACATTGTATCCTGTATCAGCTGGGTTGACCGCCGCTTTGTCTTCCAGCCAAATGATGTAGCTCTGGTGAACATGACAAAGACTGAAATATATGACTAGAAGAAAGTTTGAATAATCTAGGAACGAATTAAACATGTAACAATAGTTGGAGAGTCGATTATTACTTACCACTTTATCTACCAGATCGCGCGCATCCGCCCACATAATATGCAAATTCAGCAGATGAAAAAACTTATTTAAAAAAAAATGTCAACAAAACCATATCATGTGACCTCCATTGGAACGAGCTTATTCAAAAGAGGGTCACATGATATGGTTTTGTTGTAATGTTTTGAAAAATTTGAAAACATAATATTTGAAATAAGAAATTTTGATATCGTCTGCAATTGGATGAAGAGATAAACACGACAGGGTGCTTTTTCAGTCTGATCGTATTCGCTAAAACACTACGTACACTACATACACTACTGGCAATATTTTCCGCTCTCGACAACTCGATGACCAATTAGTTTAAACAATATTTATTTTCAAATTACCCTAAAAAATTAAATGATGTGGATTCGGCAGTAAGCCGGCTGCTTTTAAAATGTCGTTTCCACAGCTGGCACAAACGATACATGAAATACATAGGTATGGTTGCAATAAAGGAACATCTGATTTCACAGTGATTTTTTCCAATGAAAATATTTTAGCAAAGTGAAGAAATAATATTGATTTAATTCAGCAGAAGTAAACAATTTTTGTGGGTAACAGAGTTTGAAAAAGTGGGAAGAATATTGGGTAACTGAAGATGATATGGGGGTGAAAAGACTGGTCTCATCAATGCAAGTCAGGTGTGGTGTTTGATCTCGTTTCAAAGGAGGGAGGACGTCACGGGGCAACAGATGATAAATTTGTAACCAACGGGAATTGTTTTTAATACTAAAAACATAGGTGAATATGTGTTAGTGTGTGTGAAAGCGTTAAACCAGACTTCGACCTATAGCTGATTGACTACCGACTAAACTTGCCCTTTCCGTTAACACGACTCACTTTCTCCCGCCACACGTAGTATTTGTCCGTTCACTAAAAATCCGTTTTCAGCCTTCGTTCTGACCAGACGTATCTTTGTTATTCTTGTATTGAAATCTTCAAATCCGCTTATATTGTGAAATATAAGACTATTTGGATCATGCATATCTGGTAGGTTTATTATAAGGTAATATTTGGGTCGAGTTTTACTTTTCGGAATTGGGCGATCGCAAAACTCAGAATTATTGTATTTCTTCGCCTTCAAATATTTATTATACTCCGTCTACAGGTGATTTATGTGCAATATATTTATTATTTGTAAATTTTGTATTATAGGCTCCACGTATGATGCTCATAACAAGATGATTTGTTTTCTATAAATAAATTATATATTTGGACCTACAGATATTCTTCTTTTGTGGAGAACTACATCCTCGGTTTAAAAATTTGATAAAAACAACCGCAGCTCGGTTTAAAGTGCTTCCAGTTCTAAATACATGTATATACGTAAGTTGGGGTAAGGCGTTGTTCCGCCGTCACACTCCACTAAACGATTAACCCTTAATCTTAATCATATGAACCAGAGCGGCCGCTATTCCAGCCCAGAAGCATGATACGTCACAATTTCCTTAAGTAGGATGGCTGCTGAGTGAATACGTGGGTTAGACCAATTAATATTTTCAACGTGCAGCCGTGGGGCTGCACGTTTAAAATATTAATTGGTCTACCCCCAAATAATAAATATTGACTTTTCCAATTGGTCATTAAACTGACATGGATGATACCACCAGGGTTCAAAGGGTTAATTTCAATTGAATACCTGAAAGAATGTCTCTGACAAGAAAACTGTATGAGTTGACAATGTGTTGTCGAATTTGACACAACAGGCAAACATTTATGAACGTAAATAAAATTGCGTGATTTTACACTTGCTCAGAACAAAAACAATCGACTGAAATGAAATGAGATAAACAGAAGTCAAACATATGATAAATAATTATAAAAGAATTAATTAAAAATAATAATAAGTAGATAACACACAAAAATTAACTATTAAGGTACAGTACAAACGCCGTGGAATGGTAAACATGGGTAGTGTTTCCCACTGGTGCTTTTCTCAACCAAAAATCCGGAGTTTTTAGCAAATATTCAATGAAAGAAGCATCATGTCGGTCCTGATGCTTAATTCCTAGAAATTTGGATGGCGCTTCCATTCTTTAATGTCGGATATTCACCGCTAACGCATGCGTAGAAATATTGCACTCGCGGGGACTTTGACCTTTCTACGACGACCGCACTATAAATGATATGTGGAAGAAAATGTTTATCTAAAAAACTTGAATGTTTCATCTCTGTTTTATCTTTTACAGAAGTTGTTACCCATCCATTAACTAGTACAAGTACCCCGACCATGACCACGACAACGTTGATTCCGGGTGAGTAAAGCCAATACAAAAAAAAAAAAATATTAGGTTAAGATGGAATTCCGGACAGAAGTCTAGAATTATTAATAGGAACCCCAAGCGGACCGTAGGCCCGCAAAGGGTTCCACATACCCAGTCAGATAAATGTGTTCCAGAACAGAATTCTCTATAGCCGTCAATGTGATTTTTGAAGTGGACAGTAAATTTCAGTGAAAAAACCACGTAACTTCCGGTGTCGAATTGCCCATGCAATTGGAATTGGCCTGGCCCCCTCTGGGAATCAAATGTTTTTTGTTTCGCCTCAAAGCTTTGCGTGATACATTGGCCTACATATCTACACTTCAAGGGTAACCAGGCCTTCTCATCTGAGAACCGCGACAAATCAGCGGCCGGCCAAAGTGTTACTATTATTACTCGAGTTCTGTCCTTCTGGAGGTTTGTCAAAATGCTCAGCAGATGATCTCGTCATTTCAGATCGAACTCTCAGTCCTGATGTCGTTGCAGCTTGTCTGCCAGTGATAACCTCAATCGAAAAAAACGTACATATAACCGATAATATAACTGATAATTGTTGTTATATTGGTGCGATTGTATACAGATATGCATTGACACGTACCTCGTGAAATATCAAGATGAACAGAAACTCAGTTGTTGAATTATCCGAATGTTAAGGTGTTGTAAAAGTAAGGAAAAGTTTGCTTGAAAAAAGGGTATACGGACGTTTCGTCCCCAAGCCGAGTCGTCCGCTTGTCAAGGAAAATATTGTCTGCACATTTTCTACATTTCGAACAAGACACCCACCCCCTACTAACGTGTGACATTTCCCCAGATTAAGCCCAATATTCTCACATATAAAGCCTCCTGATGTTGTATTTGTGTTAAGAGTGTGATGTACAACATCATCTTTAAGGTTTGAAACACAAATGATGTCATATATTGGCTGATATATTGATATGTTTTTAAAAAATTGCACAAGTTGGAAATGCACATTTTTGGTGCACTCAAGAGACTCACCCACCCCCACATCACGTCTTGCAAATTGTTGGTCCCCCCCCCAGGACCCCCCCCCCCCCTGGAATAATTGCAAAATTATAAGATTATGTTACGGAACTTAATATAACAAGTTTTGATGCATTTCTTAATATAATTATAACACGTTTTGATGCGTTTCTTAATATTATTAATTCCTATAATACATTTGCTAATAATTTCGTGATTATTCATTGTAAAGCGCCGGTGATGCTCTTCCAAGAATAATTGCAAAATTATAAGATTATGTTGCAGAATTTTAATAAACCATAAATTTTGATGCGTTTCTTAATATAATTAATTCTTATAATACATTTGCTAATAATTTTGCTATTATTCATTGTAAAGAGATGGTGCGCCTCGATGAATACTTGCAAAATTATAAGATTATGTTGCAGAACTTAATATAACAAATTTTGTTGCATTTCTTAATATAATTAATTCTTATAATACTTATGCTAATAATTTTGCAATTATTCACTGTAAGGTGCTGGTGGAGCTCTTCAATGAAAAATTGCAAAATTATAAGATTATGTTGTGGAACTTAATATACCGTACATATACTTTAAGAACTTTTACTGTAATAATATAATTTTTATTGGTAATCCATTGAATAAACAGTAATTAAAATTTATTAGATGGCTGGATAGTTTATTTTGTTCTGACATTTCTGTTTTCAGAATTTCATACACATATATGAAATTTAATTCAAGGAGGTACATTAAGATATATTACAATGGAGGTACATTAAGATATATTACAATAGGTAATATACGATAAATTATACAATAAAATTATTATATAAATAAAAAATGATTAAAAATGCAATACTTGAATACTTTCCCCCAGCGAACGAGTTTCGGACGTGTTGGGTATAATTGTAGAGGACGACTTGGGTAAAATTGCAGCGGACGATTTGGTTAGCAGACGAAATGGGTGTAATTCGAAAAAGTGATACTGATAGGTTGCTTTCAGTCCCGTTAGAAACCAAAACAAAGTAATAATGTGTTACTTTTTGGTGCATCTGTATTTCTGAACAGTGCTTCGTAGTTTCAAAAACTAAAAAATGGAAAATAATAACCCTTTTGGATATTTACCGCCATTGAAAATGGCATGTCATCTTTTTCGGGAACTGGGGGAATCTTCAGCCTGGGGAGAACTAGGCCCAGGGAAGAATCATCCAAAAGAAAAGCAGTACACATCTGTTAGGATATTTTAGATACGCTACGATATTCGTTTTAACTCCTGAAAATAATTCTTAAAAAAAATATTAATAGATTGTTCGATATTAATTGAAAAATATTAATATAATATATCGTCGGGCAATTATCTCTGCAGTGAATTCACATTCAATGTGTTCTGTAATAGGGCCTAATTAACGTCTCTCATCTGTTAGAATGATATCCAATCACTTCGGCTCCAAGTCATTTCGTCCTCTGGTCAATTCGACCTCAAAGTCATCTCTGTCCTAGTCACTTTGGTCCCTTGGTCATTTCGGCACCATTTTAAGTGTAGAGATCTATAAAGCTCAGTGCATAGTTCATGTTTAGAAATAATGGGTAATTACCTTTATTAAGTAATGTTCAGTTATTTGTATTTACATAGTGTACAGAACAGTTATACATGACATTAAAAATTATCCATGTGTTCAATTTTACATACATTTAAGATGCTATCTGTATAAGTAAGAGAAATTATTTTACTTTGAAATTTTGCAAAGTACCGGAATATGCAGTCATTTATTCATATTGTTATGCACAATTCCTAGTCACCTTCCAGTTTGAGGTTCACAGGGTTTCTTTTTCTTTTTTTTTTCTGAAACAACCACCAAACTGCGATTTTGATACTACCATAAATATGTCCACATTTTCTAAAACACAGAGCAGAATCCTTGTAGTTATGCGCAATTCCTAGTTCCCTTCCAGTTCGATGTCCACGGAGGTCTGATCCCAGTGCCCCACTTCCAAGGCGTACACTCAAACCAAATCACATTACTTACCCTCGCTTCCGGCTCTCATAGATTCATAAGCAAATAAAATTATTCAGGTCACAAGTGATTTCAAATCCCACATAGTCCATGTGCATCTTCGACATGCTGAAACTTTTCTTTTATTTATTCATCATGACACAAAATCTACTAGACATATATCATGTATACCTGAATATCTAATTGAGAGATATATATGTTGAAAAAAAATTAAATAGAAAAATGTTAAAATTCAAACAATATTTGAAAATATTTAAAGAGGCCGAAATGACCTGGTATATTGGGGCTGAATTGACCTGAGGCTGTAATGACTGGGGCCAAAATGACTTGGGGCCAAAGTGACTGGAATTCGTGAGAATTGCATCCAAACTGTCCTCCAACAATTTGACCCAAACTGGATACTAATCTAACCCAAACCATCCTTTGGCAATTTGCCCCAAACTGTTCTCCAGAATAGGGACACATGATTCTTATTGATTTATTTATTGGGGTTTAATGACACTTCGATAGCCAGGGTCACTTCATGTCGGACAGTTTTACAGGTGGGAAAAGCCAGAGAGAACCACAGAGCAATTACAAACATCTAACGTACAAACAGCACACACACTGGGTTAGCATTGGTTGAAGACAAGTGTACGATTGACATGCAGTATGCCTTGGTACGCAATGGCACTACGTGGGCAGTGGGAATGAAGTGTATTGCCCAAGGAAACAAAGTGGTTGCCACAGGTGGAATTTGATAGAGGACCCTTTGGCTTGCAGCCTTCACCTCTAAGTACTGAGCCCTTTAACCTTCAAAACTGTATAGTACCAGCTAAAACATTTTGTAGAATGACCGCATGAAAATTTCACAAGTACATAGTTTCATTATTAGTTTGTGATATTTGTTTTTGCTGTACAGTGGAACCCTGTTAATTGAAGAGCCACTTTGCCAATAACATTATTCAATTAGCAGGAGTATTCAATTAACAGGGATTGTGTCACTTTCCTGTATTCCAGAGATAAACTTAGCATTTATTCTATTATATTTGTTTCACAGAGCTCCATGAGCTCTGTCAAACAAGATATAATAGATTAAATGCCTGTATTGAATGTACTGAGGCCAAATTGGTCTATAACCAAAGGAAAACTGGGAAGAGTCAGGGCAATTTCTCAACATGTTACAAGATTTTTTATTCAATTAACAGGAGATTACTCTATAACCTATATTCAATTACCAGGTCAAATTTGTACTGGAGGTAAATGGTTTTGTGTTGGGAAATTATATTCTATTAACAGGGATACAGTTAAAACTAGAAGTCCTAACATGAAATGCGCACAAATAGCACGTTGATTTGCACGTTAATCTATGTGTTATGACCATAGTAAGGCTATCATATTCTGTAGATATGGCCTGTGCACAAGCAATGTTTCAGCCAATGGACCTCCGGGTAACCCGGAGGTCCATTGGCAGAAACATTGCCTGTGTTTACTATGAGTAATCAGGAGAACCTGCCATGCTTTGGATGCCATTCGATATGGCAATTGCGCGCAATTCCTACGCGCAATTAAGCCTAGATAACCGCACAATTCGGGACAGGACTTCTAGTTTCAACTGTATACAATTAAGATATATCCAATTAAGTGGGCACAACTGTATAACCCCCCCCCCCCCCCCCCCACACACACACACACACCCCAATCAAAACCATCATTCAAAGGTCTTGGATTCAGCAAATTTGATTTCTTTATTTATTGGGTTTAACAACAATTTTCACAGCCAGGGCCACCCAACAGTTTTACTGGGGGAGGAACCCAGCCAGAGCACCCAGAGAGAACTACCGAGCAACAATGACAAGCAACTGTCAGCTTCTCAACATTGTAACTCCAAGCAAGCAGGGTTAGCATTGGTTGAAGACAAGTGCACCATCGATGTGCAGTACGCCTTATTTCAGTTGTCGCAATTGGGATTCGAGCTGAGAACCTCTCACAGCTTGTTTTGGGAAGTTTTTTTTTGTTCCAGCTTCATTAAGGTTTGTTTCATATCGCACTTGTAATTTTGTCATAATTAGTAATCATAAATCCTTAACATAAAACAATAGAAAAAATGCATAGAATATTTAAAAAAAAAAATTCTGTGAGGATTTGACCTCAAGAGGTGATGACATTCGACCACGACTGAGACCGAATATTCTAAGAAAAAGTATGAGGGCTGAATCTTCCTGTGACTGAATCTTCCTGAACCCCCTTTTTTCAAACTAAATTGCCCATTACTTATAAAGCACCATAACTAAGGCAAAAACAATACTATGAAATTTCCAAGTCTGAAATTCTATAAATTCCAAATAAATTTACACAAATTATATAGCAAAATGAAGGATGTGGTGTATAGTATGTGTGCATCTCACACACTGACACACAGTCGCCATCAGACATCAGCGGATCCTGAAAGTGTGCTATCAGTACCATATTTGTACCATAATTGATAATAATAAAATAATATTTCATAAGAACAACAAACACAGGAATTCAAAATGCAGCCTCAAGGCAGCATGGTGGTGAATGCCAATGCTGTCCCATTGTCCTTGAAAGGGGGAGTCCTTTACAAAATAGGTTTTTGTTTTGTGATACTCTGGATACTCCCCATTTTTAGCTCAGCTTTGACAAAGTCATATTTAAGGTTGTGTCATAGCCCGTTGTCCGTCTGTTTGGGAACAACAATTCAATACGACTCGGGCTTCCGTCTGTTTGGGAACAACAATTCAATACGACTCGGGCTAGAGGTTGTATTTATGAACCGATCTTTACGAAACTTCTTGGGTACCTTTGTTATCACCGTGGGACGAGAACGAGTGTTTTTGGGTGCGGTCCAAAATGCAAGATGGCCTCCAGCAGCCATTTTGTACAGAAATTAGTGCAATCAGTGTTTTGTACAGAACTTCTGTATGAAAGTTCTGATTTGAACAAATTTTTGTGAATGTTTAGTAACATGGAGTACATCACATATAATACAGGTTTTTTTCTCGTGCTGAAATTATGCAAATTAGATGAACTTTAAGTTATTCAGTGCTACTTACATGTATACCCAGTAAGTGCACATGCCAATATGGCTCGGGCTAGGCTGTATTTATGAACTGATCTTCATGAAACTTCTTGGGTACCTTTGCTATCACCTTGGGATGAGAATGAGTGTTTTTGGGTGCGGTCCAAAATTCAATATGGCTACCAGTGGCCATTTTGTACCGAAATTAGGTACAATCAGTTTTTTGTACAGAACTTCTATACAACGTGGGCTAGAGGCCGTAATTATGAATCAATCTTTACAAAATTTCTTGGGTACCTTTGTTATCACCATGGGGTTAGAATGAGTGTTTTGGGGAGGAGTCCAAAATTCTAGATGGCTGCCGGCAGCTATTTTGTACTGAAAATGAAATTACTGCAATCAGTTTTTTGTACAGAACTTCTGTATGAAAGTTCTGATTTGAATAAATTTGTGTATCATTGTTTAGTAACATGGAATTCATCACATAAAATACAGGTTTTTTTTCTTGTACAGAAATTATGCAAATTAGACAAACTTTTGATTTATTCAGTACTACTTATACACAGTAAGTACACATGTCAATACGGTTCGGGCTAGGGGCTGTATTTATGAACCGATCGTCACCAAGCTTCTTGGGTACCTTTGTTATCACCTAGGGACGAGAATGAGTGTTTTGGGGTGCGATCCAAAATTCAAGATGGCTGCCAGAGGCCATTTTGTACCAAAATTAGATACAATCAGTTTTTTGTACACAACTTCTATACGGCTCAGGCTAGAGGCTAGAGCCCGTATTTATGAACCAATCTTTACGAAACGTCTTGGGTACCTTTGTTATCACCGTGGGATGAGAGCGAGTGTTTTTGGGTGCAGTTCGAAATTCAAGATGGCCACTAGCAGCCATTTTGTACCAAAATTAGTGCAATCAGTTTTTTGTACAGAACTTCTGTATGAAAGTTCTGATTTGAATAAATTTTTGTATGAATGTTTAGTAACATGGAATACATCACAAAAAATACTGTATAATACAGGTTTTTTTCTCTTGCAGAAATTATGCAAATTAGATGACCTTTGATTTATTCAGTGCTTCTTATACACTGTAAGTGCACATGTCAATACGCTAAGGCTGGAGGCTGTATTTATGAACCGATCTTCATGAAACTTCTTGGGTACCTTTGTTATCACCTTGGGATGAGAACAAGTGTTTTTGGGTGCGGCCCGAAATTAAAGATGGCTGCCGGCTTCCACACTGTTGCTTACTGAGGTGAAGTCACTTTACCATTACCAAGCTACCTACTAAATACCTAAGGGAAGATTTTTCAGTGCACTCTTATTACTTCAGTGCCCATAATTCTCAAATATGACATTAAAATCAATCACATACTTATACTGCTTAAATCTATTCACATAATCAGAATACACCATCAGGGGTGCATTAGCTCAGTAGGTAGAGGTGCAGACTGCAAGCCGAGAGATCCTCGGTTCGAATCCACCTGCGGCAACAGCTTTGTGTCCTTGGGCAAGACACTTCACCCTCCACTACCCATGTGGGGGCAAGGTATGCTGTGTACTAAGGCATACTGCATGTTCTTGGTGCACCTGTCTTCGAACAAGGCTAACCCAGCTTGTGTAGTATGTTGGGGAGCTCACAGTTGCTTGCCATTGCTCAGTGGTTCTCCTGGGGTACTCTAGTTTCCTCCATCCATAAAACTGCCATGGTCACAATAAGCTGTTGTGCAGATAAATGTGACCTTAAACACCAATAAATAAATAATAAAAAGAACACACCACCTCATACCCGTTTAGACTCTCCAGTTTTCATTCACCTTGGTATCCCTCGGTTTGCCTTGATGTTTAGTATGCCCGCCAGAAAAGGAATGATTTCTTTTTCTAAAAGAGCAAAACAAGAAACAGTAATTTTTAACAGGTAGTAACGAAATAATTTTCATGAAGCTCACAATTTTATCTTAGCTAATAGCTGAAAAAACGCAGGGTGATATTTGCAAATCTTATTTTATTACTGGCACCAGATACTGGTAATGAAAATTGCTGTTTGTCATCAATACTTGATCAAGTTTCTGACAAAGCACATTATACTATTCCAGTATGTTAGCGACTGGACATAAGCGCACAATTTGATGTTGGTTTACCACTATATACTGGTGCTTAGCCAGGAAATCTAAGTTACATGTAGGGGCAAGAGTAATATCTAGTGGGAGTGGGGCCGGGTAATAAGGGAATATGATGCACAGAATCACCTGAGCCACATAGCAGTGAGATAGGGGCGAGGACAAGAGGGTGTGTGACCCTCTCATCAGTGGAGGGGTCGGGTGCACCTCCCCCCACCCCCCAAAAAATTTGAAATTCAAGACAGTAAAACACAATTACCTTGACTCTGTGTCCATTTGTGTCCATAATAAGTTGCGAACAAGCATAAATATCTAGATATTAAAATGTCTTTTGGGATGTTCATTATATGGGTTAACAGGAGAGAGGGGTGGGGGCATGAATGCAATTGGGGACCGAATATTCTCAGAAAAAATATGGGGGCTGAATCTTCCTGTGACTGAATATTCATGAACCCCTTTTTTTCAAACTAAATTGCCCATTACTTATAAAGCACCATAACTAAGGCAAAAACAATACTATGAAATTTACAAGTCTGAAATTCTATAAATTCCAAATAAATTTACACAAATTATATAGCAAAATGAAGGATGTGGTGTATAGAACCCCAAAAGTATGTGTGCACCTCACGCACTGACACACAGTCGACATCAGACATCAGCGGTTCCTGAAAGTGTGCTATCGGTACCATATTTGTACCACAACTGATAATAATAAAATAATATTTCATTAGAACAACAAACACAGGAATTCAAAATGCAGCCTCAAGGCAGCATGGTGGTGAATGCCAACACTGCCCCATTGTCCTTGAAAGGAGGAGTCCTTTACAAATAGGTTTTTGTTTTGTGATACTCTGGACACTCTCCATTTTTAGCTCAACTTTGACAAAGTCAAATTTAAGGTTATGTCATGGCCCATTGTCCGTCTGTTCGGGAACAGCAATTCAATACGGCTCAGGCTAGAGGCTGTATTTATGAACCGATCTTTACGAAACTTCTTGAGTACCTTTGTTATCACGTGGGACGAGAACGAGTGTTTTTGGGTGCGGTCCAAAATTCAAGATGGCCTCCAGCAGCCATTTTGTACAGAAATTAGTGCAATCAGCGTTTTTGTACAGAACTTCTGTATGAAAGGTCTGATTTGAATAACTTTTTGTATGAATGTTTAGTAACATGGAGTACATCACATATAATACAGGTTTTTTTCTCGTGCTGAAATTATGCAAATTAGATGAACTTTAAGTTATTCAGTGCTACTTACATGTATACCCAGTAAGTGCACATGCCAATATGGCTCGGGCTAGGCTGTATTTATGAACTGATCTTCATGAAACTTCTTGGGTACCTTTGTTATCACCTTGGGATGAGAATGAGTGTTTTGGGGTGCAGTCCAAAATTCAAGATGGCTACCAGTGGCCATTTTGTACTGAAATTAGGTACAATCAGTTTTTTGTACAGAACTTCTATACAACTTGGGCTAGAGGCCGTATTTATGAACCGATCTTTACGAAATTTCTTGGGTACCTTTGTTATCACCATGATGTTAGAATGAGTGTTTTTGGGGGGAGTCCAAAATTCTAGATGGCCGCCGGCAGCTATTTTGTACTGAAATTACTGCAATCAGTTTTTTGTACGGAACTTCTGTATGAAAGTTCTGATTTGAATAAATTTGTGTATGATTGTTTAGTAACATGGAATGCATCACATAAAATACAGGTTTTTTTTCTTGTACAGAAATTATGCAAATTAGATGAACTTTGATTTATTCAGTGCTACTTATACACAGTAAGTACACATGTCAATACGGATTGGGCTAGGGGCTGTATTTATGAACGGATCTTCACCAAGCTTCTTGCATACCTTTGTTATCACCTAGGGACGAGAACGAGTGTTTTGGGGTGCGATCCAAAATTCAAGATGGCTGCCAGTGGCCATTTTGTACCAAAATTAGGTCCAATCAGTTTTTTGTACACAACTTCTATACGGCTCAGGCTAGTGGCCGTATTTATGAACCGATCTTTACGAAACGTCTTGGGTACTTTTATGAGAGCGAGTGTTTTTGGGTGCAGTTCGAAATTCAAGATGGCCACTAGCAGCCAATTTGTACTAAAATTAGTGCGATCAGTTTTTTTGTACAGAACTTCTGTATGAAAGTTCTGATTTGAATAAATTTTTGTATGAATGTTTAGTAACATGGAATACAGTTAAAACTAAAAGTCCTGTCCTGAAATGCGCACAAATAGCACGTCGATATGCGTGTTAATCTACGCGATATGACCATAGTAAGGCAATCAAATTCTGTAAATATGGCCTGTGCACAAGCAATGTTTCAGCCAATGGACCTCCGGGTAACCCGGAGGTCCGATGGCAGAAACATTGCCCGTGTTTGCTATAAGTAACCAGGAGAACCTGCCGTGCTTTGGATGCCATTCGATATGACAATTGCGCGCAATTCATACGCGCAATTAAGCCTAGATAAGCACACAGTTCGTGACAGGACTTCTAGTTTTAACTGTACATCACAAAAAATACTGTATAATACAGGTTTTTTTCTCTTGCAGAAATTATGCAAATTAGATGACCTTTAATTTATCAGTGCTACTTATACACTGTAAGTGCACATGTCAATACACTTAGTCTGGAGGCTGTATTTATGAACCGATCTTCATGAAACTTCTTGGGTACCTTTGTTATCACCTTGGGATGAGAACGTGTGTTTTTTGGGTGTGGCGGCCCGATATTAAAGATGGCTGCCAGCTTTCACACTGTTGCTTACTGAGGTGAAGTCACTTTACCATTACCAAGCTACCTACTAAATACCAAAGGGAAGATTTTTCAGCACACTCTTATTACTTCAGCACCCATAATTCTCAAATATGGCATTAAAACCAATCACATACTAGTACTGCTTAAATCTATTTACATAATCAGAATACACCATCAGGGGTGCATTAGCTCAGTAGGTAGAGGTGCAGACTGCAAGCCGAGAGATCCTCGGTTCGAATCCCACCTGCAGCAACAGCTTTGTGTCCTTGGGCAAGTCACTTCACCCCACTACCCATGTGGGGGCAAGGTATGCTGTGTACTAAGGCATACTGCATGTTCTTGGTGCACCTGTCTTCAAACAAGGCTAACCGTGCTTGTGTAGTATGTTGGGGAGCTCACAGCTGCTTGCCATTGCTCAGTGGTTCTCCTGGGTACTCTAGTTTCCTCCATCCATAAAACTGCCATGGTCACAATAAGCTGTTGTGCAGATAAATGTGACCTTAAACACCAATAAATAAATAATAAAAAGAACACACCACCTCATACCCGTTTCTCTCCTGTTTTCCTTCACCTTGGTATCCCTCGGTTGCCTCGGTGTTTAGTATGCCCGCCAGAAAAGGAGTGATTTCTTTTTCTAAAAGAGCAAAACAAGAAACGGTAATTTTTAACAGGTAGTTACGAAATAATTTTCATGAAGCGCACAATTTTATGTTAGTTAATAGCTGAAAAAAATGCAGGGTGATATTTGCAAATCTTATTTTATTACTGGCACCAGGTACTGGTAATGAAAATTGTTGTTTGTCATCAATACTTGATCAGGTTTCTGACAAAGCTCATTATACTATTCCAATATGTTAGCTACTGTACATAAGCACACAATTTGATGTTAGTTTACCATTATACTGGTGCTAAGCCAGGATATCTAAGTTACATGTAGGGGTAAGAGTAATACATGTATCTAGTGGGAGTCATAAAGAATATGATGCACAGAATCACCTGAGCCACATAGCAGTGAGATAGGGGTGAGGACAAGAGGGTGTGTGACCATCTCATCAGTGGAGGGGTCTGGTGCACCCCCCCCCAAAAAAAAAAAAACAAAAACAAAAAAAAACAACAAAATTTGAAATTCAAGACAGTAAAACACAATTACCTTGACTCTGTGCTGCTGTGTACTAGTCACTTTCTGTGGGTGGGCAATATTTCTGCGGATGCAATGATATTAGTTTTCAAACATTGTTTACAGCAATAATCGTCAAAAATTTTATTAATGAACCACAGGATACAATTCGGTGCTTCATTAATTAAAATTTTATTGATGATGATTTTCTATTACCTGGAAAAAACATGCATGGACATCATGCACTGCCCATGCAAGGATTATGACCAGCAACTGTACTGTATGTCTGTGTCACTGCTATGAGCAGGGACTAATCTAAATGGGTGGGTGTGTTTACAAATATTCATAATTTTTAACACCTGATAACAAAGTAATATAAGTTTAAAAACAACGACACAATTGACTTTTAATTACAATACTCCTAATTCCTATTAAACATATATGAATGTTTATTAATTTTGTGGAATTTTTACACTGTGTATGAAGCTTATTTGGGCCTGTATGTTTGTTAAAATTTCCCTTCCACCACGGAGGACTTTTTGAAATCAGTCTACACTGGATTGTGTGGTATTGCTTTGTGTAAGGCAGTGTATTCATTGTAATAATATTCATGCATAAGTTCATGTTCTTAGTTTGTTTTAGGCCTCATAATCTACAGAATAGCTTGGATGGAGGTGTATTCCATCACTTGCGTGCAAGAAGGCTTTGCAATGCTGCATGTATAGCATAAACCTTGTTGCACTCCAGGGACAAATTTATCAATTTTAATAACATGGGTAAAATATCGGACATGAACCGTTTAATTTTTTTTTTTTTAGCTCACTTCGACAAAGTCAAGCAGGGCTTATCTGATCACTCTCCATCCATTGTCCACCCATCTGTCATCCATCAGCACCATGTTTTGGTCAATTCAAGTTAAAGTTTGTGTGAGTAATGGTACCAAATGGGTATTACATTTTTGTTTAACTCGTCATGCCCAGCCCCATAGGGAGGGGGTGGGGTAAAATGCTCCCAAAAAATTTTTAAAATCTTATGAACCAGTGGGTACAGTGACTTTATATTCGTTATGGAACTACCTTTTGAGGTGTAGAATCACACTTGTTCAAACTTACTTTGTGAAGCAATATTTGGCTTTGTAATGGCAGTGGTTAGATTTTTGGTACCACCCAAAATTTCTATTTTCCGAACCGATGGTCCGATTTGAATGAAATTCAGTATCGTGGTAATATTAGGTCATAAGTACTTACCTCATGCAAAAAACCCCTGCATCCCCATGGGAACCCCAGGAGCAAAATATAGAAATGTTTTCAAACTCCCATGTTTCCCAAACCACTTGCAACAGAGAACTGTTAAGTGGTATGAAGCATCCTTAGAACCAGTAGAATTGAATGGTAAAAAAAATGCCCTCTGTTGTTGATAGAGAGTTCTGCAGAGGGCATCATAATAATGTTGGTGGAGCATTTTTGCAAACATTTTAGAAAATCTTTTCTCAAGAACCAATGTTCAGAATCTTTTGATATTTGGTATACAGCATCCATAAAGGGGTCAGATACAAGTTTGTTAAAATGAAGCCCATTCGTTCATATTTGGACTCAATGCAGGAGCCCAAATTTTATGGGGAATTTTCTTTAAAAATCTTCTTCAGAACCACGAGTCAGAATTTTTTAATGTTTGGTACCCTCATTGTTATGATGGTCAGATTCAAGATTGTTCAAACCAAGTCCCTATGTTAATATTTGGGCTTTCTTTGGTAGCCCAAATTTAACTTAGGGCTGTATGGGGAAGTTTTTCTTAAAAATCTTCTTCTTCGGATCCACCAGTCAGAATGCTTTCGTATTTGGTATACAACATCTCTAAGGGGGGAGGGGTGGGGGTGAGATTCAAGTTTGTTCAAATCGGGTCTGTAGGTTAAAGTTTGGGCTCACTATGGTAGCCCAAATTTTAACTTTGTGCAATATAAGGAAATTTCTTTAAAATTTTGTTCTTCCGATCCACCAGTCAGAATGCTTTCATATTTGGTATACAGCATCTCTAAGGAGATCAGATTCAACTTTGTTCAAATCGAGTGCCTGGGTTGATATTTGAGCTCCCTATGGGAGCCGGAATTGGCCAGCTGAAGAATTAGACATTTTTTATTCGGTACCCTCAAGAGGTGAAGAGTAATCTACATAGGTTGTATCAAGGTGCGTGAGAGGGGAGCTCCACATTTTACATCATAATCAACTAAAGGAAAGGCATGATGCTTGGACTGTTTTTGTCACTCCTGAGGAGCTCAAAGATTTGCAGTGTATCCTATGGAGATGGATTGCTTAATGTAGATTCATTCTTGGACTCTTATATCGTGTTCTGTTCTCTGTTTATATCGTGTTCTGTTCAAAGTGAGCGCTTCAGGCTCTGTAGGGCCTCTTGTTTATTTATTTATTGGGTTTTAAGAACACTTTCGAAAGCCAGCAGCTACAAGTTTCTTCTCTCCTTGAACCAAGCATCTCGCCCAACTGCAGCACTCATGGTCCACTGAGTTTTTAGCTCACCTGACTTTCAGTCAGGGTGAGGTGTAGTGATCACTTGCCGTCTGTCGTCCGTCGTCCGTGAACATGGTGTTTGCGTCTTCTCCAAAACTGCTGAACTGATTAATCATTTAAGTGAAATGTGAGATGCTTGTTTGTTATGACATTGCATTTTGATTTTGCTTAAATCAAGTTGCCCTGCCCCCAGTAGGGCCATGCCCCAAAATTTTGCCTAAATCTTAAAAAAATCTTCTCATGAGCCAGGAGTAGCAGAGATTCGATATGTGGTGTGCTGCTTCCTTTTGAGGTGTAGACTCAGTTTTGTTCAAGAGAAGTTTGTGGGTCTTTATTTGCCTTCATTATTGGAGGGCATGTATTTTTGCCCCGCCCAAAATTTCTGTTTTTCGAACCAAGAGGCTAATTTGAACCAAATTTAATTTTTGGTTTTATTTGATCATAAGTAATTAATTTATGCCCCAAAATATTTTCCCATCCCCCCATGGGAACCGAAGGAGCTAAAAATAGAACAAAATTCAAAACGCATGGCACTGAGAATTCTTATTTGGTGTGAAGCTTCCTTGGGACCAACAGAATGGAATGGTCTAAGCAAATTTCTGTCAGGTCAATCATGGGGTACTTTTTCGAGACTTTGAAAAAATGCTTAGTCAGCGTTCTGTAACACTGTTGGTAATGGGAAAAACATTTAAGACTACATTTCTCCCAAACCAATGCTCCAAAAGCTTTCAAATTTCACATATACCATCTGTGCAAGAGTTTTTTACACGTTTATTGAAATCAAATCCCTGGGTCCATATTTGGCCTCTATGGGAGTCCAAATGTTGAAATTAGTGCAATATGAGGAATATTCTTTAAAAATCTTTTTCTTCAGACCCACCAATCAGAATCTTTTGATATTTGCTATGCACCATCATTAGGCGGGTGAGATTTAAGTTTCTTCAAGCCAAGCCTATATTTTGGCTCACCAGGGTTTTGCAAATTACGAGAACGGTGATTTCATTCCTCTGATGTTCTTGCAAATGCTTTTTTTCATCAGATAAAATTTAATAAAAGTAAATTAATTTTAGAGCTGAAACGATTAAAGGGTTTTCGTGATTGATTAATCGCATGGGTTAACCTTGGTTAACCGATTAATCACTTGCCCCAATAGGTAGCTGAATAATTGCTGTACCGTTGACCATTTATATAATTAAAACTTTACTCAGCATAATGGACAAAACCGGGCAGCGCCATATACAAACATGTCCATTCAAATTTTATTATATTTTCAATTTTTGTCTCAAAACATAGCTTATGACCCCTCATTGGAACAGGCTCATTGAGCTTGTTCCAATAAGGGGGGGGGGGGGGGGGGCATAAGCTTTGTTTTTGAGACAAACATTGAAAATCTTTAGAATTTCTTGTGCAAGTATCGTCTGCTACCTGCATTCGGTGAAGGGTTGAGAATGACCGTTTTCAGCTACTGATACAGTATAATGATCATGCAAGTGAACAAGTATTTTGGCACGTAACTGGCATGCATTTCTCTGTCTCATGCAATTGATGTGAGCCAGTGTGACAATGTTTGCCTGTTTTGGAGCAAGTTTGTTCCATAGTTAACCCATACAGGGTATTTTTTGTTTTTAAAAATTTGATTAACAGTTTCCATCTTGGTTTCAAAAAGTGATGATAAATAGTGAATATAAGCTTACCCAATATGAAAGAAAAATTGTTAGCAATTGGACATTTTTGTATAGCATTTTGCGATGTGAATTCAGCCATCAAATACCCTGCCATATAGTACCGTACTTCAAAAGTAACGGTTAACCGATCAATTACTTTTTTTTTATCAATCAAGATATTGATCATTGGTTAGTCGATTAATCGGTGTGAGCCAGTGTGAGATTCAAGTTTGTTTACGCCAAGTCCCTGGGTTCATATTTGGGCTCACTGTGGGAGATTCAAGTTTGCTTACGCCAAGTCCCTGGGTTCATATTTGGGCTCACTGTGGGAGCCTGAATTATAACTTACATGTAGTTCAAAATGAGGGATATTCTTCAAAAGTATTCTTCACATTCAGCAGTCAGAATGTTTAGATATATACAGTACCCTTAGGGAGGTGAGATATAAGTTTGTTACAGCCAAGGCTCTGGGTTCATATTTGGTCTTCCTGTAGGAGCCCGAATTGTACCAAAATTTCTATTTTCCAAATTGAGAGGCTGATTTGAAGCAAATTTGATATGATGGGCTTATTGGGTCGTAAGTACCTAATTTATGCCAAAACATTTTCCTGTGGCCCTGTGGGAACTGCAGGATCTAAATATAGAAAAAATTTAAAACGCCCATATCTTCAAAACTACATGGCACTGAGAAGTTTTATTTTGTGTGACGCTTCCTTACGAACAGCCGAAAAGAATGGTCAAAAAGAAATTGCCATCAGTTTTATCATAGGGAAGTTTTCCAGGACTTATGCGGAGTCATCATTTTAGTAATGGGAAAAACATTAAAGAATCTTCTTCTCCCATTCCACTGCTCCAAAGGCTTTCATATTTTGCATATAACATCTTTGGAAGATTTATTCACATGTTTGTTGAAATCAAATCCCTGGGTCCATATTTGGGCTCTCTATGATTAGATTAGTGCAATATGAGGAATATTTTTTAAAAATCTTTTTCTGATCCACTCTTCAGAATATTTTGATATTTGGGATGCTGCATCCTTAGAGGGGTGAGATTCAAGTTTGTTTGAGCCAAGTCCCCGGGTTCATATTTGGGCTCCCTGTGGGAGTTCAAATTACAACTTAGTTCAATAAGAGGAATATTCTTTAAAATCCAGTAGTCAGAATCTTTAGATATTAGTATATAGAAGCATCCTTAGGGATGTGAGATTCAAATTTGTTCAAGCCAAGTCCTTGGGTTCATATTTGGGCTCTCTGTGGGAGCCTGAATTATAACTTAGTTCAATATGAGGAATATTCTTTAAAAATCCTTTTTTTTGAGATCCACCGGTCAGAATCTTTGGATATTTTGTATAAGCTTTTCTTATGAGGGGCAGATGCAACTAAATGTTCAAATAAATTCCCTGGGTTGATATTTAGGCTACCATGTCAGGTGAATGCCATCAGGCCCTCTGGGGGCTCTTGTTTGTTTTCTGTTTGACAACATTGCCCTGGCTCTTCTATCTATATTTTTCATTTTAAGTTAGTCACTACTTTTATTTAGGCTTCCCAAATTTGTTACTGCATGTCTGTCTGTCTGTCCTTCGGATGAAATGTTTCTTTGCTTTTCATTTGCCTGGGTCAATATTTTAAATAATTTGCAGCTATCTTTCACCCTCCAACCTCCCCCCCCCCCCCCCCCCACGCACACACATACAAAAATCTGGGCTGGCAAGTATTGAGTATTTTATCAAAAAAGTGGTACTCAAGTACTACGAGTACTGAGTACTTTGGACCCAGCCTATCACAAGTATATTAAACATCCAAGAGTATATTATATACTTGAAACAAATACAGTACAGTGGCAGTGTACTGCTCACTTTCCATGGATGGGCAATATTTCCACGGATACAAATTCATACAATAATATTTGATGCCAAACACTAACTATAGGTATAATCATCAAACATTTAAATAATGAAGCACCAGGTACAAACCGAAGCTTCATCAATTAAAATTTTGTAGATGATGATTTTTATTGACTGGTAAATGCATGAGTGGACATCACTGCCCACGCAGGTATTACAACCCGTCCACGGCGACTGTACTGTAACTTGTCCTCTTTGTGAACATATTTTCTACAATTTCACTCCTTTTGACAGAATGCATGCCTGTGGGGATTAAAACCAAAATAGTGAAAGTGCACTTGTGGATATTTGCAGCACAAGCACAGCACTAATGAATCAATATTTGATGATTTTAGGAATTTTAACAGTGTCATGAGACACCACAGTAGCAGGTACTGGTCATTCTGTTGGAAAAAATCACTGTTTTATGACTCGAGGTGCCTTAACTGAGAAAACTTAGGCTTTTTCTTACAAAGATTGCAGAATATCAGACACAATGTGAAATGTGTTCAGAAGCAAGAATGTGATTAAAAAATAATGGGAAATTCATGTCACCATCAATTTATTTATAAATTAATAAAGTTTTTTGTAGCTCACCTGAGCAAAGCTCAGTGGGAGCTTTACTGATCACATTCTGTCCGCCGTCCGTCCGGCGTTAACTTTACATTATTCAAATGTTGAGTAAATGTTTATTACCTAATGCCAATTCAGATTTGTTCAAATGAAGTTGCCCCCTTCTCCTGGGTGGTGCCATGCCCCCAAGGGGCACCAAAATCTTCTCATCAACCAGCAGTAGCAGAGACTTGATATATGGTATGCAGCTTCCTTTTAAGGTGTAGACTTGGATTTCTTTAAGCGAAGTTTGATGGGCTATATTTGGTGTCGTTATGGGAGGGGCAAAATTTTTGGCCCCGCACAAAATTTCTATTTTCCGAACCGAGAGGCTGATTTGAATCAAATTTTATATGAGGGCTTATTGGGTCATAAGTACCTAATTTATGCCAAATTTTCTTTTTCTGTAGCCTCATGGAAACCACAGGAGATAAAAATCGAAAAAAGTAAAACGCCGTATCTCCAAAACTCCACAGCACTGAGAATTTTTATTTGGTGTGAAGCTTCCTTATGACCAACAGAAAGGATTGGTCCAAAAAGTTGCCATCAGTTTTATCATAGGGTACAGTTTCGGGACTTTGAAAACACTTTTTAACACTGTAGGCAATGGGAAAAACATTAAAAAAATCTTCTTCTCTTGATCCAGCAGGCAGACTCTTTCGATATATGGTATGCAACATTGTAGGGTGGATCTGATTCGTGTTTGTTCAAATCCGCCCCCCTGGGTTTATATTTGGGCTCAGTATAGGAGCCCGGATTCAAACTTAGTGCATTTCAGGCAAATTTCTTAAAAAATCTTCTTCACCAGATTCAGCTGGCAGAATCTTCTGATATTTGGTATGCAACATTGTGGGGTGGATCTGATTCAAGTTTGTTCAAATCGGCCCCCTGGATTCATATTTGGGCTCACTATAGAAGCATTTCAGGCAAATTTCTTTAAAAATATTCTTCTCCAGATCCAGCGGGCAGAATCTTTTGATATTTGGTATGTGACATTGTGGGGTGGATCTGATTCAAGTTTGTTCAAATCAGCCCCCTGGATTCATATTTGGGCTCACTATAGAAGCCCGAATTCGAACTTAGTGCATTTCAGGCAAATTTCTTAAAAATCTTCTTCTCCAGATCCAGCAGGCAGAATCTTTTGATATTTGATATGCAACATTGTGGGGTGGATCTGATTCAAGTTTGTTCAAATCAGCCCCCTGGGTTCATATTTGGGCTCAGTATAGGAGCCCAAATTTGAACTTAGTGCATTTCAGACAAATTTCTTTGAAAATCTTCTTCTCAAGATCCAGCAGCAGAATCTTTTGATATTGGGTATGCAGCATGCTTAGGGGGTGAGATTCAAGTTGTTCAAGCCAAGTCCCTGGGTTCATATTTGGGCTCACTGTGGTAACCTGAATTATAACTTAGTTCAAAATGAGGAATTTTCTTTAAAAATCTTCTTCAGATCCAGCAGTCGGAAAGTTTCGATATTTGGTATGCAGCATCCTTAGGGGGTGTGAGATTCAAGTTTGTTCAAGCTATGTCCCTAGGTCCATATTTGGGCTCACTGTGGGAGCCCGAATGATAACTTACATGTAGTTCAAAATGAGGAATTTTCTTTAAAAATCTTCGTCTTCAGATCCAACAGTCAGAATGTTTTAATATTTGGTATGCAGCATTCTTAGGGGGGTGAGATTCAAGTTTGTTCAAGCCATGTCCCTAGGTCCATATTTGGACTCACTGTGGGAGCTTGAATTGTAACTTAGTTCGAAATGAGGAATTTTCTTAAAAAATCTTCTTCAGATCCAGCAGATCAATGCTTTTGATATTTTTTATGCAGCATCCTTAGGAGGCAAGATTCAAGTTTGTTCAAGTCATGTCCCTAGGTCCATGTTTGGGCTCACTGTGGGAGCTCGAATTGTAACTCAGTTCAAAATGAGGAATTTTCTTTAAAAATCTTCTTCAGATCCAGCAGTTGGAATGTTTTGATATTTGGTGTGCGGCATCCTTAGGGGGGGGGGGGGGGGGTGAGATTCAAGTTTGTTAAAGCTATGTCCCTAGGTCCGTATTTGGGCTCACTGTGGGAGCTTGAATTGTAACTTAGTTCGAAATGAGGAATTTTTTTAAAAAATCTTCTTCAGGTCCAGCAGATGAATGCTTTTGATATTTTTTATGCAGCATCCTTAGGAGGCAAGATTCAAGTTTGTTCAAGTCATGTCCCTAGGTCCATGTTTGGGCTCACTGTGGGAGCTCGAATTGTAACTTAGTTCAAAATGAGGAAATTTCTTTAAAAATCTTCTTCAGATCCAGCAGTTGGAATGTTTTGATATTTGGTGTGCGGCATCCTTGGGGGGGGGGGGGGGGGGGGATTCAAGTTTGTTAAAGCCAAGTCCCTGGGTTCATATATGGGCTCCCTGTGGGAGCCCAAATTATAACTCGGTTCAATATGAGGAATATTCTTTAAAAATAATTTTTTTTAGATCCACTTGTCAGAATCTTTGGATATTTGGTATAAGCTTTTCTTAGTAGGAGTAGATGTAACTTGTTGAAATCAATTCTCTGGGTTGATATTTAGGTTACCATGTACAGGTGGGCACCCTCAGGCCCTCTGGGGTCTCTTGTTTTAGGAAAAAATGCATACTGAGAGCTTGGGGGGGGGGGGGGGGGGTACATCCAGGGCTATAATTTACCTCATCACTAGGTAAAAGAATATTTGACATCATTTATTGAGATAAAATGGCACTTTCTATTGATATTGGTGGATTATATAGCCTCAGCCAGGGCTTATAAGAATCTGAGAATCGATTCCCGTAGAGATCCATGCAACAAAACCAGTGAGAAACCATGTAGCTTCTCGTAACATTGCTGCTAGGATTCACATGAAAAGAACTGAGTCAGTTTAACCCTTTACTTAACACAAAGGCAGCAAATTAACCAATACAACACTAACATGACCTGAAATATTGTGACACTGGCAATAAAATTTGTACAAATATGGCTGTCATTGGAACCGGCTCTCATCAGCCGGTTCTAGTAACATCCATAATTATTACGCTTGATGAATATTGTTTATTTTTAGCTCACCTGACTGTAAGTCAGGGGGCGCTTAAATGATGACTTTCTGTCTGTCCACCATCAGTCCATCCTGTCCGGCGTGAACTTTACATTACTAACCTCTCCTCATAAACAACTGAGCCGAATTGAACCAGATTTGATATTCATGTTCCTTATCATATATGAATTCCAGTTTGTTCAAATTACGTTGCCACACCCACAGGGGGCCCCAAGCATTTCTCTGATAGCATGCATAAATTGTTTTCCAAAATTGAAAAAAAATCTTCTCCAGAACTATGTATAAGAATCTTTTGATACTTGGTAAAGTTGGTATACAGCATCTCTAGGGGTGGGAGGGATAGGTTCAGGTTTGTTCAAATCAAGTCCCTGAGTTGATATTTGGGCTCCCTATGGGCACCCAAATATCAACAGTGCAACATGAGGAAATTTCTTTGAAAACCTCCTTCAGATCCACCAGTCAGAATGCTTTCATATTTGGAATGCAACATTTCTAGTGGGGTGGGGGGCAGGGGGGAGGGTAGATTGAAGTTTGTTTGAATCGGGTCTCTGGGTTAATATTTGGTCTATCTATTGAAGCCCAAAGTTTAACTCAGTGCAGTATGAGGAAATTTCTTTAAAACTCGTTTTTTTCAGATTCACCAGTCAGAATCCTTTCGTATTTGGCTTACAGCATCTCTAAGGGGGTGAGATTCATGTTTGTTCAAGCCAAATCTATGGGTTAATATATGGGCTCATTATGGGAGTGCAAATTAACTCAAAGCAACATGAGAAAATTTCTTTAAACATATTTTTCTTCAGACCCACATCTCTGGGGAGGTCAGATGTAAATTTGTTCCAGTTTGGTTCCTGCCAGTCAGAACCCTTTCATATTTGGTATCGCAGGAAGGGGTGGGGGGGGGGGGGCAGATTTGAGTTTGTTCATTTCAGGTCTGTGGCTTAATATTTGGGCAGGGGTGGGTTAGGTTCGAGGTTGTTCATAAATGTTCAGATCCATTCCTTAGAGCTTTTCCATAAAATTTGCCTTTCAAAATGCAGTGACACAACAACCCTTGGAAGTTTGGCAGTACTTGTCTACAGCTGTCAGAATTGGAAGCAATCAGGAAGACCTATGCTAATAATCATCTAACATGGACAATAGAATTATGAATAATTTCATAGCATTATTCCTATGTAGTGTCCATGAACCTTGACTAACTGAATCTGACCCAAAATACTTCTCTGAACCACCTCGTCAGGTGAGCGATTAAGGGCCCAGGGGGGAGGGGGGGGGGTAAAAATCAGTAGTGGGTGTTGTAAAAATTGAAAAAGCTGTATTGGGTAAAGGGTTAACATGTATTATCAGTATGCAACAGGGGTTCAATCATACTGACCTAATAGGATCCTGGCCCACAGCAGGTCTGAATTCTCAGAACGATTTCTGCAAGAATCCAAATGGATTCTCCCAAATTTAGAGGAACTATAAGCCCTGCACAACCCCAATTTTGAAACAAAATTGACATATTGTTTCATGGTGGTGGGGCCCTATTTATCTTGCTGTATGATTAATTAAAACAGGTTTTGTGAAAAGGTTTTGTGTGCTGATGCAGAGTTTAGTTTTATTTTGGGATTTGGGTAGTTTCAAAGAAAGCTGTGAATTCTTATCCCTCCCAACTTATTGGGTAACAGAGTAGAAATTCTGTCGGAGGCAACAACAGTTTTTAAGCCTATTTGACACAGATTGGACAGTTCTCTTCAAAAGAACAAATTTCCCATGCTTTGGACTAGACAGAAGCCAAAAGTTGAATTCTATTGCAGAAATGACTCTTTCATCACATGAAAGAGGTAACTGTATCTTTGGTAGGGTTGGGTTTGCTCATAGGTATAACTGTTGTAAATATTTTAATTAGATTTACATGCCTCGAAAAGTTGCGCTCGGAAATTATCTAATTCCCAAAACTAAGCAGTCTTGGGGAAATATATTGTTTCAATAAACATTTGAAGAAGTCTACTGACATTTTGCATTACTTTTGAATGTTCCAGATGAATAAAGAGGATGATTTGAGGACTTTTAGAACCTAAAAATTTGTTTGACTTTTGGTGTGTTTTGTTTGGGAATTCCCTGAGAAATATGAACATGTGACCAGCACTTCCCTTTCTGTTAGTTTTTCTTTTATTTGTTGCATGACCCCTGTTTAAAAATCATTAAAAGGTTGTCTGAAGGGCTATAGTTGACAAAAAGTATTTGAATGCTAAATTTAAAATGATGCGACCATATTTTTTTTCACCTGAACGTTATAATGGTCGCCTATGGGAAAATATTTAGTACTGTGAAACGTATTCTTGTTTGGCTGAAATTAAACAATTGCAGGAATTCGACTGAATAAACCAAAATGTTTTTGGAGTAATGGTTGCGGAATGAAATATTTCAATACGTTGGATACTTTGGGGTTCCTTCTTACGCCTTGCGTATTGTCATATTAATAACGACACCCACTTGGTAAATCGGTAATATAAATAGTCTGCCACTGTCCGGGTCGTAAACAATGTTCCGATTAATCCAAAGAATGCCGTATAACAATTTACGTAACATGGCCAGGAACCGACGTTAATAAAAACAAATCTCGCATAACTTGAATATTCTATTTTTTGCCTTCAAAAACGTGGAAGATTTCGTTTCAATGAGCGGACACATGCACTATTTTGTAGGATAGAAATAAAAAGTGATTAAATGTGAAAGGCATTTTTTCGGACGCCGTGGTTACGTTAAGTGAATATTTAAGTAAATAGAGGATATCTACGTGTTTTCATGTAGATACCATAATTATGTCGTGAGTGACCAGGAAGGGAATATAAATGTTCTATGAGCGACCTATAGTAACCACTCGAAAACCGTTGGTATTCTTTTTATTGTATACTTTGCCTATTCTAAAAAATTTTTTAATCCCGAATTAATGCTTCAAAAGCGACAAGACTTCAGGTTAAAATCCATCAGCAGATAGCCAACGAATCGCTCTCAGTGACGAAATTAGTCGTCCGCGAAACAAAATAGTTCCCTCAGCTAGGGATGCACGATATTCAAAACTGAAGACCGGTATCGGTATTCCAAAAAATACCGCGGTATACCGGTATATCGAAAACTGTTCACATACATGAACACTAGTACCACAATCGAGACTCGAGGCATCACAGTCTGAACGAATTAGCCTGCCTTGATGCTGTGGTTCGAAAAATCTTTACCCAACGCAGACGATATCAAAATTTATTATTTTCAAAATTAGTTTATCAGATTTTTCCTAAATATTCCAACAAACTATATCATGTGACTCCTCATTGGAACGAGCTCAACGAGCTCGTTCCAATGAGGGGTCACATGGTATAGTTTTGTTGAAATTTTTTAAATTTATTTTTTCAACTGCTGATTTTGTATATTACGAGGGCGCAAGCAGACGATTCCTTTGATAATGGGATAATATTATTCATTCGGGACTACAGTTAAAAAACTTAGGACATCTTGAAAATTAAATTGTGGGTAAATAAATAATGACGATAAACCGATATTTTTGTAATTACACCGGTATTCACTCGATATTGGTTTGAATACCGGTATATATCGGTTTATCGATATACCGTGCAGCCCTACCCTCAGCCTTTCAATGAACACTACACAGAAATGTTAATGGATATTATTCTAATACCACGAATAACATTAGGAAAGATGTTTCATCACCATAATATACATGTAGTAAACATCTCTTACTTTTATAACATTATAAGTTATTGTGATGAATTGACGGTAATATGGTATGGTCAATAACATAAATTTCCCTTTCCAGATTTAAGGCCTTGTAGTTGGGTGATGTATTTCTAATCTGTGAGGTTGTTGGAAACACAGACGCAGGGTTCAGATTTCAGTCGATCCATTGTTGTATTGAAATTTCTTTAGAATCCTTTTTGATTATGCAGTCACTCGAGAAATTTAAAAAAAAATTAGTGAGGACGCGAATATTCATTCGTAAATATCAATATATAAACAATAGTTCACTGCTCCGAATCGAGTACGATTTTTATTCTCGATTATTCTTGAGGGGACGCGACGAGGATTATTTCACGATGCGTTAGCCGAGTGAAATAATCCACGCGGCCCACGAGAGGATAACATCGTACTGGAATCCGAGCAGTGAAAGTTTGTATTTATTTTATTTTCTCCTTAATTGTTTTCCCAAAACACCCCTTTATAATTGATTCCGTGGCTACTTTCAAAACATGTCAAAAAAGATAAAAATTAAAAACAATAGTCCGTCATAGCTGACAGGGAAATACGCTGCTTGAGTGGAATAACATTTTCGTTGAATGTGAGTGGGAATACGATTTATTTTGGAGGAAAAAAAAACGAATGGAAATAAAATGATTTGGAATATTAACTTGACATTCGAATATTAATGTACGTTGGACAAACATCAGTTACTGCCATGGCTCCTCGAGAGAAAAAAGTAATAATATAGACGTCTCTTTATGGTAATATGTTCCAATAAGACTAAAATTCTCCCCCTCTGATTGGTTGAGTGCTCGCTTAGTATTTTCTATGTTTACGGCTCAAGTGGCAAATGTTACCGTCTGACGTCAGAACCCGAAATATTTGCAATGACGTCGTCCATTTCGTAACTGCTTCATCAAGTAACTAGCAAGCCGCTTCATTCTTCTGGATGTTTCACGTGTGCAGCAGACGATGTTCCGGATGAAGTGTTGTTTAAATTACAAACCGATTTACGATTTGAACTAAGATGGAATGAGTTCATCTGGTTTAATGATTATTTATCCAGTGCGGCCGTGGATACACGAGAGGTTTATTCACTAAACCTGTGATCGTTAAAAGTTGCCTCGAACGATCACAGGTTTAGAAAATAAGCCTGTCGTGTTTCACAACGTAGGATTTGGGCTATGGGTAGTGTCTATTGGAACATATACGTTATTGTGATGAATTGACGGTAACATGGTCTGAGGTTTGAGGCTCGAAGCGTATGTTCAACCGAGACGCTTCGCGTCTCGGTAGAACATAAGCTCCAAGCCGCAAACCTCAGACTATGTTACCGTCAATTCATCACATTAACTGATAATGGCTTGGTAAATTTTACAACAAAACCTGGCTGCATCGAAACTATCTCTCCCTCCTTGGTCTCTTGATTAAAGCCACGGATTCTGTTTTATTTTAATTAATATTAACTCCAAATCTGCGAAGGTTCAAAGATTCGATTCGTTGTAGAATCGATACCTTGATTTGAAATCAACATCGAATGTGTTTATTAATTCGCATATTTTAGAATCAGTTAACTCAGGTTACGAAGAGAGGATGACAAAATAAATGTCTTCCACCTGCGAAATCATGTCGCAGAAATTAACAAACAGTTCCCTGTTGCGTTTTCGGTCCAATAGTTTCTGGGGACCGATACGAGAGATTATTAAGGCCTCACAAAGTAGATCTTCTGTTTCTCGAGCCATTTTTTGCAGGCGGGTGGTTATTTATTTCATTTTTGTATTGATTTGTATTGATTTGTATTGATTTCTAGGCCATCAATAGTTCATCTTTTTGGTTTGTTTTATGTTTTAGGCCTCATGACCTACAGAGCAGCACGGGTGGTTGGGGTTTTCGTCCCTTAAGTGCAAGAAGGCTTTACATTGCTAAAGCATTGCAAAGTCTTGTTGCATTCAGGAGAAAAAGTTATCAATTTTATTAACTTCGGTAAAATATCAGACATAAACCATTTATTGTTTTTAACCCTTTACCCAACGTAACGGCCAAAACCGGCCAGCGCTATTCTCAAAAATCGCCAATTAATTTTCACTATTTTTTTCATTTTTTGTCTCAAAAACATAGGTTATGACCCCTCGTTGGAACGAGCTCGTCGAGCTCGTTCCAACGAGGGGTCATAACCTATGTTTTTGAGACAAAAAATGAAAAAAATTAGTTATTCAAGAATTATTTTTGCAAGTGTCGTCTGCCTTTCACGTTAGGTAAAGGTTTAAAGTTTGCATTGGTTATAAAACGGGAGTATGCGACAGCGAAAATGACCACGCGGGAGGTCCTGAAAAACAAATTTTTAACTTTTTAGGCCTAACCTTTGAAAAGTAATATTTATCTTGGTCACTGGCCTGAGAGAATATTTCTTTTCTTGGTTTGATAATTCCTTGTAGCAACATCAAAGTATGTCCGTGGGACTTTAACCCAGTACCCATCGTAAGCTACATGTCTTGTCAATTTTATGTGAATATTTTACAGTGCTGTTTGGAGATACGTGCACAAGTTTGTGTTCAGTACCTTACACTGAGTGCAGCCCGGATCGTGTGTGTCGCTGTATCATGGGTTACAGCTTTCTACCAGCTAACCTATCCTGTGTGGCAGGTACGTAGCGTTATTGCCGTGTATAATAATTCGATTTAGAAGGCGGCACATACTTTACTGCATGTTTTGTGAATCGTTCATTATTTAAGAGTGCGAAGAGCCCATCATATCTGGTGTTGTACTCAAAGTGAACGCCCTATCTTTTATAGCCAAACCCACGAACGTTTCTAGCTATACAGTAACAGTTTCATAGTAGGGACAGATCGCCCCCATATTAACCGGCGCTTTGCCGGAGCATGTAGTGTTAAATTCTCAAAAGGAACCGAAGCTATGGCGGAGCAACTTCTTCCTGTGCAAAATTTCGGGTCTATTCAACAACCTCCGGCAAGTCAGGGGCCGCGGAAGTCCCCCCCCCCCCCCAATTTGTTTTGCCGGGCCACGTTTTTGTATGCATATATTTTAACACAACCAATGACTGGTGAAACAAGGGGCGGATCCAGAGCCTCCCTCATATTTTCGCCAGCTATGTTTCACTCGTACTGGTTCAGTTTCGATGCATTTCGGATCAGTTTTGCAGTAAGTGGCATCAAACGCTAAAATGCATGCAGTCTGTTAAAAAATCGATTAACTGAAATTGATCGTAATCTTTCAGACATACAAGTACCAAATCCACCCCAAGACAAGAAAATCCACAGACAGTATAACTGCTGTTAACGTCTGTTAAAGCATACAGGTGATGTCTATTTATCAGCTTTGGTCGTTACGACCAAAGCTGACAAATAGACCTCACCTGTATGCTTTACCGACGTTTTTGAACGGCTCTCAAAGAGGGAAATCTTTCAAACACATCTGAAAATCTCACAACAGCCGCTCAGATGCATGGAAATGGGGGTTTTGGGACCTTGGAATTTACCATTTTCATACCGACGACCATCCATCGACCCTGTAAGTAGTGTGCGTACGGCATATATAGTATGGTATGTATAGTGATATATGTACACGGGTGGCGCGGTGGCTCAGTAGGTAGAGGTGCAGGCTGCAAGCCGAGAGGTCCTCTGTTCGAATCCCACCTGCGGCAATCGCGTTGTGTCCTTGGGCAAGACACTTCACCCCATTGCCCACGTGGGGGCACGGTGACGTTGTGTACTAAGGCCTACTGCACGTCGATGGTGCACCTGTCTTCAACCAATCCTAACCCTGCTTGTGTGGAGTTAGTTTGTTGGGGAGCTGACAGTTGCTCGTCGTTGCTCTGTGGTTCTCTCCGGGTACTCCGGCTTCCTCCGTCCGTAAAACTGTCCTGGTCGTGATATTTGTGCAGAAATATGTGACCTTAAACACCAATAAATAAATAAATAGATATATGTACACACATGGTTTTGGATATATATACTGTCCAAAAAAGGTTAACCCCCAACCCTATAATACATATGGGATTACGAATATCTCGTGACGTTCCACATTCCTCTATCGGAGCGGGCATAGATTCTCAAAACTGGTGAAAATTTGACCACTTCACTGTCGTACATATCTGACATACGCTGTTCCGCGTTAATTCCGATTTTGACGATACTGTTTGGGTCACTCTCTGCTGCGCCACTCAGGAACTGAGAGGAATGCTCAGCCTATTGACCATTTCTGTGGTGGAAGCGTAATAGTTTGGGCGGTGTCTGCTCTCGAGGCAAAACTCCACTTCACAATGTTAACGGAAACATGAACGTACATATGTACAGGGACCACATTATGGAGCTGATTGACATCCCATGCGGTCGCCGTTTCCTTGGAAACCGAGTTCGTTAATAGGACAATAATGCAGGCCTCATCGAGCGAGAATAGTGCGAGAATTCACATCTCAAGCAACAGGATGTGACCTGCACGGAATTTAACCCTTTACCCATCGAATCGCCCGCATCCGCCCGCGTAATATGCAAATTCAGCAGTTGAAAAAATATTATTTTTCAAAAAATTTCAACAAAACCATATCATGTGACCCCTCGTTGGAACGAGCTCATCGAGCTCGTTCCAACGAGGGGTCACATGATATGGTTTTGTTGAATTTTTTCGAAAAGTTTCAAAAAATTATATTTAAAATAATAAATTTGGATATTGGCTGCGTTGGGTAAAGGGTTAATGCAAAGAAACCGTTCTGCAACCCGATAGATGATGTGTGGGACATGCTCGGCAGGAGAGTGGTTTATAGACTGCCACCACGTCACGGCATCAACAGTCTGCGCGGTGCGCTTATTGAGGACCGAGAAATAACATTGAGAGAAATTCATCGACATCATGCCACGCCGATTAAGATGTGTTAGAGATGCTCGAGACGGTCCCACCAGATACTGAACAACGTGACGTTTTTTGACGTTGTGACCGTGGTGCCTAAAGTTCATTCAATAAAAAAATGCTCTAGAAACCCTTGTTTCGCTAATAAGGCATGTTAACCCTCCTAAAAATGGCTTGTTTTCTCTCATGAGAATTTACCCATTTACTATATACCCACTTGTATTATGGGGAGGAGGCGGGGTGGGTGGAGGGGATTAACGTTTTGTGGGCAGTACAATATGGATATGTGATGGAAAAATTGATGGCGAAGGCGGTTTCTTTTAAAAGTATACCCCGCGCTTGCGACGTCATACAAACGTTGACTATTGTTGTTGTCCGCTGTACACATCCGACATTATGTTGTTCGGGTCAGGGTGTGTCGAGGTTCTCGTACTGGACTGATATGCCTTCGGTATTACTAGTCCACCTAATACTTTAAAGCATCCCATGAATGGTATAGATATTACTTTATGTTGGGTCAAGCGGTATTAGGACGTGAGGGCGGGGATAATGCGGGCTGTACTCTGTAGGCCAACTGTTCGCCCTAGGTACTATTGATCCACTCAAGACGTTATCCTGTCCACAGTTGTTATAGGTAGAAAGTAATTTTTTGACCAATCGGTATTTTGGGGTGAGAGTAATGCATGATTGTCAAGGGTGGTAGTATAGGGTGTACGGCCTGTATCCCTGTTGGTCTACTGTTCGTCCTTTATTCTATCAACCCACATAAGGCGTTATATGGTCCTATAGTTGGTATTGGTAGAGTGTAATACTAGGTCATGCAGTATTATGCTTGGGTGTATAGTGCAGTAGTATAGGTAGGTTGTGCTGTCTGTACCCTAAAATCTACTGTTAGCCCTTAATACCACTATCCATCCTTGGCGTTATGTTGATCCACAGTTGGTATGGGTAGTACACAATGCTAGGTCACGGTGTATGTATGGTTGTCAAGTACGGTCATTTAGGGCGTACTGTATATATCCTGTTGTTCTCCTAGTCTTGCGGTGTGGTGGTGTATGCTTTGTTGCCAACTACGGTAGTATAGGATGTACCCTGGTGGTGTACTGTTATTCCCTAGTACTACAAAACAACCGAATGGGTTATACTATCCCATGGGTAGTTGGGAATACTAGGTCATGTGGTTACGTAGCTTATGCTTGGTTTCTAGAATTGCACTAGAGTATGGATGGTCGTATGGACTTTATGAGATTTGTGTTGCTTGAACAATCTGAGATATCCAGCAAGCCTATAGTAATGTTAGAAGTCAGTAATAATCGTACAAAGCTGCAAGGGTGGTAGAAGACTATGGTATTGGGTGAATGCAAAGGAAGATAATCATAGAGCAGATGGCGGCGACTATATGAGTAAGTCAGCAGTAGTGGTGTCAGACCTTTGAAGGTGTGGGTCGTCTTGGAACTGAACAGGCACTAGCAGCCACAACTATCTTCAGATAGATATTCTCCGATAGGTATCCTCCTAAAGATATCCTTCAGTGGTACTTCACCATGTCATAGGTATCCTCCAATACACAGATGAGGATAAGAGTCGTAAGAGAAGTCACTCGTTCGAACAATTGCTGAATAGCTTATTTGCTCGATAAGATCCCAGTCGACCGAGCAATGCCTGTTTCAGTTACTACTCGATAGGTTATTTGATGGATAAGATTCGGGTCGTTGGAGCAAGCAGACGGTATAGGTCTGTAGAAGCATGCATGGTATGAACTGACACCTGTGGCAGTAAATAGAGATTATTACCATTATGTGGATGTACAAAATATGTATCCGAGTCGAGTTCCGGGTTCTAAGAGCAGATCACGACGAGTCGAAGACGAGTCGTGATCTACCCTTAGAACCCGGAGCGAGACTCGGATACATATTTTATACATCCACATAATGGTAATAATAATTTTATCTTACACTATATTGGGGATTAGTCAAGAATGTAGACGAGTATATAACGACCTATCTATTCGTACGGATGAACAAAAAAAAAATGCAACTCACGCGAAAGGAACGTGCTTGTATCCGACCCCCTGATACAAACATCTGTACCAGGGGGTCGGATACACGACAGTTGCGGAGTTAGTACAGACAAAATACATGTTGATTGTAAGATAAAAGTGTAATGATAGGTACTGAAAGCCTTTTATTTATTGATGTTTAAGGTCACATATTTCTGCGCAATGGCTAATCATAGCCATGACAGTTTTACGGGTGGCGGAAGCCGGAGTACCCGGAGAGAACCACTGAGCAACGGAGAGCAACTGCCAGCTCTCCAACATACCAACTCCACACAGCAGGGTTTGCATTGGTTGACGACAGGTGAACAATCGACGTGCAGTATTCCTTAGTACACAACGCCACCATGGTCCCCGCGTGGGCATGGGGGGGGGGGGGGGGTGAAGTGTCTTGCCCAAGGACACAACGCGGTTGCCGCAGATGTTATTCGAACCGAAGACCTCTCGCAACTCGCTTGCAACCTTCATCTCTACCTACTGAGCCACCGCGACTGAGAGCCATAGCGTGACTATTCAACAGTAATGATTGAAAGCTATAAGGATGGTAGAACACTATAGTAATGATGAATACAACAGAGGCCAATCATAGGACAGACAGCTGAAATTGAAAGCTGACGGCAAGACTACCAAGAGTTGTATAGCAGCTTGGAATCCCACTTCTAGAATCCCACTTCTGGAATCCCTTTTACGGAATTCCTATAGAATCTCTTTTTGGAAAATGTCTGTGATTATAGAATCCCTCTTTTCGAGATGACCATAAGAGTCATAAGAGGAGTCACTCGTTCGCACAATTACTGAAACGCTTATTGGCTCGATAAGATTCGTGTCGTTCGAGTAACAGCTGTTCCAGACACTATTCGACAGCTTATTTGCTGGGTAAGATTCGTGTCGTTCGAGTAACAGCTATTCCAGTCACTATTCGACAGCTTATTTGCTGGGCAAGATTAGTGCCGTTCGAGTAACAGCTGTTCCAGTCACTATTCGACAGCTTATTTGCTGGGTAAGATTCGTGCAGTTCGAGTAACAGCTGTTCCAGTCACTATTCGACAGCTTATTTGCTGGGTAAGATTCGTGTCGTTCGAGTAAAAGCTGTTCCAGTCACTATTCGACAGCTTATTTGCTGGGTAAGATTCGTGTTATCGTGTAATACCTATTCCTGATCGATTGATTTTCTGGTTTAAGAATCACATAGCACTTCGTAAAACACAAGGGAGAACGTATGAATAATTTCTTTTTTTTTGCGGTATAAAAATACATGTCTCAAAAATAGTACGTACTTTGCATAGATACAGACAGGGACATGGCTAGAGGTTTCCGATTGGGGGTGTAGGGTAGTGAATTTCAACTAGGGGGAGGGACCGGGAGGGGGAAATCCCCCTCCCGTCCCTCTCCCTAGTTGGAAATTCACTACCGCGAAAACTTTTGAAAATGAAGTCATGAAAGGGGGATAAAATTGATTGTAGTAACTGAAATGCCAACACAATTATGAGAGAATTATCAGATTATTATTATTTGGTGTTATTCTGGGAATTGAATATGTGCTAACCAAATGCTCAAGCTCAATCATGATGTGATTTTCTTGAAGTGCATTTCGAGGATTTTTTTTATTACGATAAGTAAACTAACTATAAAAATCTAATACCAGTTGATATCATGCATACTTATGAAGATCGATATTGCGTACACTATAGTTGAAAATAGTGACAGTTGGAATTTTTGCCGATTTGAAACCAAGTTGGAATTTTGGGAAGCAAAAGCTCTAAAATCGAGATATATGGAATTTCCAACTACTCATGACTTGCCCTCCTAATTTCCAACTATAGGAAATTTTGGCCAGGATTGGGGTCGGAGTGACACCCCCTCTTCCCCACACACCCCTTCCCGTCCATGGATACAGATTATGGGAAATGAAGCAGTCTATCTAGTTATCTGGTTCCACCCTTTACACTGCAAAAAATATAGGTTCTCTTTAGAACCCAAACTGGTTCTAATCTTGTCCCTGAGATGGAACCAGTTCTGTTTAAAGAGTATTTATTTCAAATCAAATAAATTTATAAAGATTAACATTAAATTTTAACAAAATTAAACATAAATTGAGGGGGGTTCAGCGGTAAGTTTAGAGCTTATACGAGGCTGTCTCAAATCATTATTAAGCAAAGGAGATATGAACAGTTGGCATATCGAACCAGTTTTAGTTCTGTACAGAACCAAAACTGGTTCGATATGCCAACTGTTCTTATCTCCTTTGTTTCAAACTGTTTGGCGACTTGGTTTCCATCTCAGGGACAAGATTAGAACCAGTTTTGGTTCTAAAGAGAACCTGTATTATTTGCAGTGTACCTTCCTACGATCAGTCTACTTCAGAAATACTTGAACAATCACAGGCCATAGCTACGGAATTATTTCCACAAAATCAGTCTTGACTTTAGAATTATGTGCAATAGAAATAGAAATATTGAAGCTGAGCGTAGCCTGTATATCGTGATTATAAAAAAAACTGTCTAATATTAAATGGATCTGGCAAAGGAAAGAGAAGTTAACATGTAAAGATCCGAACAAAACCTAAAGTTTTTACAGAATCAAAGGCCAGGTTAACATATGGAACTCCAAACATACAGTTAAAACTAGAAGTCCTGCCACGAATAGTGCGCTTATCTAGGCTTAATTGCGCGTTGGAATAGCGCGCAATTGCCATATCGAATGGCATCCAGAGCACGACAGGTTCTCTTGGTTACTCATAGCAAACACATGCAATGTTTCTGCCAATGGACCTCCGAGTTACCCGGAGGTACATTGGCTGAAACATTGCTTGTGCACAGGCCATATGTACAGAATTTGATAGCTTTACTTGGGCCATAACGCGTACATTAACGCGCATATCAACGTGCTATTTGTGCGCATTTCATGACAGGACTTCTAGTTTTAACTGTATGGTAAAGGTAAAGTGTTTGCACAATCAATGCAATAACTATGGAATTAAATGAGCTGCGAATCTGAGAAAAACTTTTTTTACCTCCGTTGTGTTCGTACAAGACAACTGTCAAATTTCAAATCGTTCTACCAAAGGGAGGTAATAATATCACACAGATACAAAAATAGCAGTTTTTTTTTATACAATCAAGGACCCTAAATCTGAAACAACTTGCGCAAAAATTCTGAAAATTCGAACTTTACTTTTGGGCAATGCTCGTAAGTACAAATAACGTTAAATTTTTAAAACATTATACTGAAGAAAGCCAAATTTATTACGTGACTTGTGTTCAAACCTGCATAGGCACGAACGGACGTATGCCCCTGTAGATGGACCGTTGAGTGTTTTTTATGCTATTGCAAACCCATTTCTCTAACCAACTGACGACAAAGAATTATCACTCAGCGAAACAGAACCGGATAGGAAAACAATGGAAATATTTATGGTTTGCCACGCCTCTATTCATGTAATGTAAGGGCTTTAAGCACCACTGACAGACGGAGAGACTGACGCATACACGGCAAAACCGATACGGATAAAACTTAATGCCACTTTGCAATTTGAGAAGCTGTATAACATGAATAAACAGAGTCCTTTAATGAACAATTCAAACAAAACGCAATGGAGTTAAAACGCTTACTTGTAGATGATACACCGTGTCATTTACACAACCAAAATAAATGCTTGAACTCCAACCCGCAAGCCGAGAAAGTGCTATGGCAGAACTAAAATCAAACAGTAAAAATCTGAAAGCACAAATGGACTATCGTACGAAGTACTTACAAATATAGAGAGCAATCGCTTGACTGGACTGGTTACGTGAAATAATTCATGAGAGGTGAGGGACGTTGTACAAACACGATTGCGCGAATGCGCACGAATGTTTTACAATATAGTTCCTAGCCTCGAATGAATTATTTCACGTAAACAGTCCAGTCAAGCGATTACTCTGTTTATTACTTTTCATTATTAACGATAATTATATTATTTAACCCTTTACCTAATGTAACGACCAAAACCGACCAGCGCTATTCTCAAAAATCGTCAATTAATTTTCATTATTTTTTCATTTTTTATCTCTAAAACATAGGTTATGACCCCTCCAATGAGGGATCAAAACCTACGTTTTTGAGACAAAAAAAATGAAAATAATAATTATTCAAGAATTTTGTTGCAAGTGTCGTCAGCTTTTCATGTTAGGTAAAGGATAAAAAAACCAAAACAACAACAATGAAGTACCCATTACACCCACGTCAAAGCGTCTTCGTTTGCGCGCACGGATACATGGCACAATTGTTGATTGCAAAATTCACTTGTGAAGTGATCGTTTATAAACAAACCCGGAAATCCCAGTAAATCACACTTTGGAAAGTAAGTATGGTTTATCTTACAACAAGAACGTATTTCTCGCAAATACAAGTAAAAGTTTCTAGATAATACACAAATCTGTATTGAGGATAGCAACCGCACATGCGATCATTCGATTCAGAAACAGAATGGTTTTCCCCTGCACTCCTCGGACATTGATTACACATATCGAGGCCACCGTTTTGGTAACAGTAACTAAATGATAAATAAATCACCAACTAAGTGAACAGAATTATACTAGATCATTTTTTGCCTTGATGATATTTTTATTTAGGCCAACAATGCATTAATCCTGAAAAATAAAACAAAGAAAAACGCTCAGCTGAAACACTACTACTATAAACGTGGGCTGTTATACCACAAGTGGAACACTGAATGGGGATTACGTCATGCACAGCTCGATAACATAATACCATGACGTCATACACTTCATTCATAAAAAAGCAATTCATAGACGCCTAATGCTTGTCAAAATATATGCGAACAAGTTACAAAGGGATGGGGGGGGGGGGGGGGGAATTGTAAGATAAATAGGTTATTACCACCAGGTGGGTCTCCGAGATGATGTATTGAGGTCTCGATCTCCTACTGGACTCGTCAATATGTACACAGAACGACACGCTTGTGTGAATGGGTTAATCGATATGGCACGAGTGCCAGCGCGGAAGGATAGAACGAGAGGCGGCCTCTCGTTCTATCCTTTCGCGCTGGCACTCGTGCCATATCGATTAACCCATTCACACACGCGTGCCGTTCTGTGTTTATTACACGCCTTCGCGTCTGTAAAACAATTATTAGAAGAATACTCAACAATCCATTTGATCATTATCACCAAAAAGAACACATTTTGTCGCCAACCAACTTGCGAGGGGAACCTGTATTGCGGTACACGATTTGTAGCAAATTCCAGTGAAATTTCGCTTCTTTATAAAATAGTCCGTCAACGATTTCCGTTCCACACATGTGCAGAACAGGTTTTTATTTTCCGCACGGTTTAGTGTTGCTGTAGATAGGGATGTCATAGAACAGGCGTGTAATAAAAGCCCAGAGATGAGTTCTCGACCTCAATACACCATCTCGGAAACCTACATGGGGGTAATAACCTATATGCAGTTCGTGCTACAAAAATATTTTTCTGAGCTTTGCAACAAATGCTGTTTCTTCTGTGTGCAGAAGAGCAATGCTGTGTCCAAATACCAAGGACCGAACAACTCACCTGAGAATCCCTTTGAAGTACCGCGGTGTACGTGTAATTAATCGCAAAATCACCACCAAATATATCTTTACTGAGAATATCGTTGACAACACGTCCAACGGGAATGACGTCAGAAGTCAACGACAACGTCGTTACGTTTTGAGTCGGTTTCGGAAGTAAAATTGAATTAATCTTTTCTTATATTTCATTAACTGTTTACCTTATACAACTCACAGACGACAATTGCAAAAAAACATTTCCTGAATAAGGCCCCACAAAATAAATGTTCTGTTTCTCAGACCATTGCATGCGGGCGGGTGTTTTTTTATTCTATTTTTCATTTTTATAATTATTTGTTTGTGGTGTTTATTTCGTCCCTTGAGTGCAAGAAAGTTTTGCAAAGCTAAATCATTGCAAAGCCTTGTTTCACGCAAGAGACAAATTTATCAATTTTATTAACTTTGATAAATCATGAGACATAAATAAACTAATAAATTTTTTATTTTTGTAAGTTTGCATTAGTAATAAAAAGAGTGAGGCAGCCAAAATAACTATGCGGGAAAGCCTGAGAAACAGATTAATAACTTTCTTAGGCCTAACTGAATAAAGGTGGCGTCGTGTTCTAAGGCGTACGGCACGTCGATGGTGCACTTGTCTTTAACAAATGCTCACCCTGCTTGTGTAGAATTAGTATTTTGGGGAGCTGACAGTTGCTCGCCGTTGCTCGGTGGTTCTCTCCGGGTACTCTGGCTTTCTCCACGCGTAAAACTCCCATGATCATGATTAGCCATTGTGCAGAAATATGTGACCTTAAATACCAATAAATAAATAAATAAATAACTTTTCTGTAAATCTCTTCCAACGACGACAATTCGTCCCCTGAGTTCCAATGTGTTCTATGTGCCTACTGGCACATAGAACACATTGGAACTCAGGGGAGAATTGTCAGCCATGATTGCAAATTCGCCTGGTACATGAAGAGAACAACGATCCCTCGTACATCGTCATATAATTGGAGAATATTTGCGTTTTTTATATCTAATAATCATACAGATTTTGGCCTGAAAACCACGAGAAACGATACGTATCGCAAAAGGTGTTCCGATTCCGTATCGTATAGAGGAATCATTCTGATTCCGTATCATATAGACGACTCGGTTTGGTAACGCGTTAGCGACAGTTACTGGCGATTAGCTAAAAAAAATTACTATAAATAGAAACTGCACAATTCAATATTACACCTAAGCGGATCTTCATAGGACGTGACACTGAGAGTGAATAATATGACAATACAACTTTGAAAATTGCGGTGAACGCGTTACTCATTGTTTGTCAGACTGCACAATAATATAGTTCCATAAAATGCTTTTTTAAAAACTTTTTTTCGCGCAACATTATTTCCAAAAACTGTATTAATAATTCAAGATTTAATCTGTTTATGTGACAGAATTGTTAGATAAATGAATTATCATGATAATGTTCATGTCATGTGATTTGCATCAGATTCTCGGTGGTGTCCAAAAATGGGATCACAACTCGCCGGCAAAGCCGGCTCGTTGAGATCCCATTCTGGAAACCACCTCGAATCTGATACAAATCACAGGACATGCACAAAATCATGAAAACTGTTTGTACCACATTATCTGCAAGAGCTCAATCGATGTCACACTACATGTATATTAGATCTGGATATCTGGATGTCCGCTAATAGACTTTAATAACATTCCACATGTTTGGTCCACAGGCCCTCGTAATTCGATCAATATCCTTAAATACAGGTACCATCATCAAATATCAATACCTAGAGATTATTACCATTATGTGGATTTACAAAATATGTATTCGAGTCGAGCTCTGGGTTCTAAGGGCAGACCACGACGAGTCGAAGACGAGTCGTGATCTACCCTTAGAACCCGGAGCGAGACTCGGGTACATATTTTGTACATCCACATAATGCTAATGATCATTTTATCTTACAATATTTTGGGGATAAGTCAAGAATGTAGACGAATATATAACGAACTATTTATTCGTACGGATTAACAAAAAGAAAAAAAAATGGAACTCACGCGAAAGGGACGTGCATTGGTATCAGGGGGTCGGACAAAAATACATGTTGATTGTAAGATAAAATAAAAAAATACAAGGAATGACACTTTCCGAAACGATATTTTTAGAAAACCATAAAATAACAAGTATTGTACCGACTTTGATCAAATAAACGGCACTGATTTGTGTAAATCATATCCTTACAACCTTAACGAAGTCTATTTTGTCTAAATTTGTTTTTTTCTCGCATAAGTTCGTAAACTGTATCATTTCTGTCGATATGAGTCACGATCGATGACTCATTGTTTCCTTTTTGTAATGCGGCGAGTTGGTTGTCACTCTTTCATTGGTCAAAATGAAAAATGTTAACGCTATTTTTTGAATTTCCACACTTCAAATATAGTAACTAGTCGTTGACGTCGCCGCATTGTAAAAAAGATTTGCCGATTTGATCTGCATGTTCCGTTACTAGTAATTATTATATTTTCGTTCGTTTTTCTTCCCCCAAAACAAATCGTATTACCACTCCCACTCACCGAAATTGGTATCCGACTCTCAGAATAATCTTACACTTTCACCGATGTGAGACTTGTTTTATTGTTTATAAGAGTTGTTATGATTCACTGCTCGGATTCGAGTACAATTTTATCCTCTCGTGGGCCGCGCGGATTATATCACTCGGGTAATGTCTCGTGAAATAATCCTCCGCCGCCCCCCCCCCCCTTCCCTTCATATGAGGATAGGAATCGTACTCGAATCCGAGCGGTGAACTATTGTCTATATATTATATCTTTAGTTTTATTTTCAGAATGCACGACGTATGGGGACACCTTTGAACGGTTTGAAAACCGCGCAATTTGGTTGTATAACGAAGACTCAATAGTTTTTGTACCTTCCTGGACTGCTTGTGCTCAGCACTGCATTTCTGCTGATTTCGTATGTCGGCATTTTGAATACGACTCTTTGTTTAAGACGTGTTACCTTCAAATAGTGGATGCTTCCGATCTTCCGCCAACAGAGATTTATGTGACCAGTATGTTCGACAGTTATCAAAGAAACTGTGCCTGAACTATAGATTTATGAATTTCGAAACCGTTCTTCCGACAAATCGAACGAATCTGCCATAGGCCTGCACGATATTCAAAACTGAATACCGGTATCGGTATTCAAAAATATACCGCGGTATACCGGTATATCGAAAACTGTTCAGATATATGAACATAAATACTACAATCGAGACATAAGTCATCACAGTCGGAACGAATTAGCATGCCTTTATGATGCGGTTCGAAAAACCTTTCCCAATGCAGACGATATCAAAATTTATTATTTTAAAAATTAGTTCATCATACTTTTCCAAAATTTCTACAAAACAATATCACGTGACTCCCTAGTTGAAACGAGCTCAATGAGCTCGTTCCAATGAGGGGGTCACTTGATATAGTTTTGTTGACATTTTTGAAAATTATTTTTTCAACTGCAGTATTTGTATATTACGTGTGCACATGCCGGCGATTCCTTGGGTAAAGGGATAATATTATTCATTCGGGGCTACAGTTAAAAAAACCCCCAGGACATATTGAAAATTAAATTGTGGGTAAATAAATAATGACGATAAACCGATATTTTTGTAATTACACCGGTATTCAATCGACATTGGTTTGAGTATCGGTATTTTTGGGTTTATCGATAAACCGTGCAGCCCAAATCTGCCAAGCTTTGTACATAGACTATCGTCATTTCAATGTTGTCTTTTCAAATGCTGGCGTGTCGCAATTGATAACTTAGAATAATCGTTATGTATTTGTTCATTGCATCAATTACAGTGTGTTGCAGTTGTGCAGGAACTAAATCACATACCCAGGTATTTCGAATTGGGTGTCCGCCTCAGGCCTGGCATTCTGAAAAATGCAGGAGGGCAAAAAATCGCTCTCCTCAATCAGCTTAGGAGAGCAATTAGCTTTACACAGCATTTTAAGTATCCAGTTGAACGAACTCATTGAAACTGAAACCAACAGACTACATCAGTGATTTTATTAACTTTACTAAGGTAAGGTACTAAGGTAAAGCGAAATCTCTTAGACATCTAGATGTCTCACTCAACAACCGAACACACACTTGACAAGACCTGTGTGTGTACCCAGACCTGTTGTTCAAGAAAGTCATATGCCTACCACTACCACCTTCAACCCCCCCCCCAAGTGGGGTTGAAGGTGGTAGTGGCAGGCGTATGACTTTCTTGGACAACAGGTCTGCTTGAATCTACAGTCACATCCTGGTGCAAGTGCTTCAAGTGACAGGATAGTAGTAATGGTAGCATATTATAGTGTCAATATTCCTTGAATAATTACCCCTCAAACTATGATGTCAGTTGTTGAACTTGAAACTGACAGAAAAAAAAATATCTCTGTGACCCATTTTGCTTCAAATGATTGCAACTGTGTTTGGGTATGGTTGCAGCCATTACCTTTTACCACTAAACCACTTTCAAAATGAAATTACGTGATGTTATGTGACTTCGAAGTTAAATTACATTTTTGCTTTACAACAAAAATTTAATGTGAGCATAATACATGTAATCTCAATCATCCCAGACCAAAATATTTAGGAGGGAATTTTTCGCTCTCCTTAATTCTTTCAGGAGGGCATTAAGGAGAGCTAAAAAATCGCTCCCCTGAAATTGCCAAGCCTGCCGCCTCTAGTTGTAAGCCCATCCCGGTAGAAGAATTTCCGATTACCACTGTATAATTTCCAACAAGTTGGAAATTCCATTAGCCCTTCCCATTCTTGGAGTCAAAATTGTTCAACTAAAGGTTTCAACCATCACACACGATATCAAATTTTGTTTTTTCAATTATTTTTTTAAGTTTTCAAAATTTCAAAAAATTCCAACAAAACAATATCATATAACCCCTTAATGCAAAGCGCTGTGACATGATATGGTTGTGTTGAATATTCATTAGCTGAATTTGTAAATTCTGCAGGAGGATACGGACGATTTGCTAGGTAGAGAATTAACCCTTTCAAGCCGCTGTGAATAATTATTTGCGTGACGAAAAAAATGGTAGTGGACGAGCAGATGATATAAAGAGCAACACAATCTGAAGCGAGGCTCGGTAGTAATTTACTTCAACAGCTCTGTGCCTCTGTTGATCTGTTGGATTAAATTATTAAGGAACCTCCTGACAAACCAGGATGGTTTCGCCCATGTCACAGTGGACAGTATTGACTGAAATGATACCTTCCAGAGAGCCAGTGTTGAAAGGGTTAAGATACAAAATTAATTTTATACTCCCCCCCTCCCCCACCCACTCTGGACTGTAAGTTATAGTATTGAGGCTCCTGGTAGTCGCAATTTCCAACTACAAATCAATTTTTGGAGGATTTTTACCTCTTTCCAATCAATATTCGGAAGATTTTCACTACTTTTCAGCGTAAAAATTCCATATTTTGGTCAATTCTAGATAATGTTTAGATAAATTCTGCTAGTGACCTGTCTGAAATGTCCAACTTTTTCTAATTAAAGCTTCGAACTTCCAACTGTTGTAAATTTGACGAATGATGATGGAGAGGGTGGAGACACCACCAACTCCTCATTGTGGCAACGTCCCTGCACATGCAGATTAAATCAAATGGACACTAGACGTGTCGTGCAAAGATAATTTCTACAGAAAGTAGGGCGGGCCCTCAAATCGGATCTTACAAATACAAATTATAGACAGCGACAAACATCTAGCTCACATAATGGTTGCACTACCGGGAGATGGCATAGCTACTAGGGCTGTCTTCCCGCCATTCCCAATAAAAGAATTAAGTATGAAATGTGAAACAATCCTGACAACAGCGTATATGTAAATAACAAAAAAGTAAATGGAAGATTAATTTTTGAGGTTTTTCTTTCCAAATAAATAAAATATTTTCCACCATTTTCAGAAAATGAAACAATTTAGGGTCAGTTAATAAATAAGGATGAGATAAAAGAACTAGGACCTAAAGTCGGGGCAAACTGGATTATTACAGCTGAAGAACAGAGTACGAATTCCAGAATTGCGCCGTTAGACTTTTTGAATAGTTAACTGGAATAGCTTTGAACTGGTGGTTTTATTGTAGTCCACATCCTAGGGAAAGTATGAATTGGAGAGTTCGCGGAGAAGTGAGTTCTTGGCTTTTGAGTGTGCAATTTACCTGACTGTTTGGAGACCATTCCTGAGGGGTTTTGGTATATTCTAAAAGTGTTCTCAAAACTATCAGGCAACATGCTGTTATGCAAATCGTGAATAAACAAATAGACCTGGCGTCTGTACAGGTCTGTGAATGTTAAAATACGCTGCTCACTAAACAGTGGGTCAGGATGGGCATTGTAATTTTTGTTAGAAAAATCGGATGGCTTTCTTTTGTAATTTACTAATCGATCGAGCTGATGACGAGTGACCCCAGACATGGATACCATACAGCAAGTGACTATGGATCAGAGAGTAATATACAGTTAAAACTAGAAGTCCTGTCACGAATAGTGCGCTTATCTAGGTTTAATTGCGCGTTGGAATTGCGCGCAATTGCTATATCGAATGGCATCCAAAGCACGGCAGGTTCTCCTGGTTACTCATAGCAAACACATGCAATGTTTCTGCTAATGGACCTCCGGGTCACCCGGAGGTCCATTGGCAGAAACATTGCTTGTGCACAGGCTATGTGAACAGAATTTGATGGCTTTATTATGGCCATAACGCGTAGATCAACGTGCTATTTGTGCGCATATCATGACAGGACATCTAGTTTTAACTGTTATGTTTTCAGACATTCTTTCTGCAGAATCCCCTTCACTTTGTTTATGGCATAAATTGCTCTGAAAAGTTTAGAACAGACTACTGTGATATGCTTCTTAAGGTTCAAAGTTTCATCCGCGTGGATTTCTAGGAATTTTACAGAATTCTCTTCTTGCTTATTTGTAACGAGTGAGGTGGTTAAATTGCTGACTGCAACTCTTCTGCTTTCTGTCAAGTTTTAGTCATTCTGAGGGTGAAAAATAAGGAATTTTGTTTTGCTCTCATTTGGGGCAAGTTTATCAGTCGTACACCAATAGTATATGTTATTGAGTTCGTTATTAACTAATCCTATAATTGTATCAAGTTATCACCAGCTGTATAGGCAGTAGTATCGCCTGCATATGATAAAAATTCCAGAAATGTTGAGTTAAAAATATCGTTGATGTAAATTAAAAAAGAAGAAGATCCAAAACAGATTCCTTGGGGACACCAGTTGGTATGACTTGGAAATCGGAACTCACCTTTGGAAGGGGTTGAAACCTGTCTGTTAGATAATTTTCGAACCAGGAGTACGCATGGCCCTGTATTTGATAGAGTTCTGGCTTTTTTTAAAGCAAGATCTGGTGATTTATAGTAACAAATGCTTTGGATAAATCGAGAAACATAGCTAAAGTACAGACCTTTGTAGACTTCTCGTTCATTTCTGCAAATTTGTTTATGAGATGCAGTACTGGATGCATTGTTGAGTATGCCTTTCTAAAGACAAACTGATATTGATGAATTATCTTATTATCTTCTACAAAATATATTAACCTGAAGTACATTATTTTTTCTCATACTCCAGAGAAGGTCGATAGGATGCTAAAGGTATCGCGGAACTAAATATTAAAATTAGAGTGAACCACCTTAAAATGTTGCGGAAATGACGCAATCTCTAAAAATAAACAGTCTTGGGAAAATCCATTGTTTCAATAAAAGTTTGAAATATTCTATTGACATCTTGCATTATTGTTGGATATTCCTGATAAAAAAGAGGGTGATTTGATGACTTTTGGACCTAAAAAATACAATTTACTTTTTGTGTGTTTTTGCAGGGAATTCCATGAAAAATATGTGCACGTGACCGGTACTTCCCTTTGTGTCAGTTTTTCTCTCTTATTTGTTGCATGACCCCCTGTTTTCAGATCAGAAAAAGTTGCCTGAAGGGTTATACTTGACAGAGATATTTGAATGCCAAAATTAAAGTGATGCGATCATATTGTTTTCCACCTGAACGTTATAATGGTCGCCTATGGGAAAATATTTAGTTCTGTGATACCTATAGGGCCTTTAATTGTTGAATTGTGGTTGGTCGCCATATTTAAAGAAAGGAATTAATTTTGCTATTTTCGTTTTTCTGGGGACAATACCGGTTAAAAAAGAAAGGTTAATTACGTGTGTTAAAGGGTCAGCGATCTCATATATTATCTTCTTTAATATTTTGGAGGATATTTAGTCAGGGTTTCTACTTGTTTTTGATGTCGATTTTTTGGTAAATGAAGTCCTTCGTGTGGAGTATTGGGCAAAATAATAAACGACTCAACATTATTTCCTTTAACATAGTTTGTGAAACGACGACAAGAAGACGGTACTGCCTCGCTTAACCCTTTACCTAACATGAAAAGAAGACGACACTTGCAAATAAAATTCTTGAATAACTATTTTTTGCTCATGACCCCTCATTGGAACGGGCTCAAGGAGCTCGTTCCAATGAGGGGCCTTAAGCCATGTTTTTTTTTTGCAATAATTAAAATTGGATAGTAATTTTGGTGAATAGCGCTGGTCAGTTTTGGCCGTTACGTTGGATAAATGATTAATTTGGAATCGATGTTAATGAAGTAGGAGTTAAATTTGTCAACTATCTCTATAAGATCAAGTATTTCTGCGTTGCCATCGAATGTGAAGGCAGAATTACATTTGTCAATTGCTTTCTTCAAGTTCTTTTCATGTTAGATTTGCGAGCCCGTTTCAGTCTGTTAACCCTTTACCTAACCTGAAAAGCAGACGACACATGCAAACAAAATTCTTCAATAACTGTTTTTTTCATTTTTTGTCTCAAAAACATAGGTTACGACCCCTCATTGGAACGAACTCGTTCCAATGAGGGCTCATAATCTATGTTTTTGAGACAAAAATTTAAAAAATAATGAAAATTAATTGGCGATTTTTATGAATAGCGCAAGCCGGTTTTGGCTGTTTACGCTCGCTACAGTACGTTTTGTATCTCAATCTATTTTGTGTGGTTGGGGATTTTAACTTTTTGACATAGGTGTGTTTTGTTCTAATGATGACTGCAAATGGCCCGATGTCATCCACGGTTCACACTTCATAGACTTCTAGGAAACTCTTGTAAGTTATTCTGAAAATGCTTGACCGAATGCTGCATGAACAGTTATAGTGTTCGTTGGGACAGAGTGCAATTCATTTCATTGGTGAAGTGTTACTTTCGGACAAGAGAAACTTGAACTGATTAACATTGTCCTTATTAAAGGAGTTTTTCGAGGTTTGTATGGGATGGGTGTGCCTTTCTGAAGATTTTCACCAACATAAACTGTTGCAAATTGGTCACTTACATATACGATAATACCATAGTGTGTTTTGATATGTTTGATATCTCAACGAGTTGAAAGTGAGTTTTTTTCGCGAGGCAAGCCTCGCGAAAAAAACTCACTTTCAACGAGTTGAGATATCAAACATATCAAAACACACTATGGTATTGTTGTATTTATCTTATACCGACCATTTTTGTTCTTTTCTGCATTTTTAAAAGGGTTTTGGGGATGATTTCGTGTCAAAATGTCGACTCATCTGGAGTGGAGTCGACTGCTTTCTCTTGTTGGGCATGAATACATGTGATGTGCCCGGAAAAGCTGTTGGTGCGTAACAAGGCTACAAATTCAAGTGAATGATAGAGTATAGTTCCCCTTAGAAAGTGGCCCTGTAACTGGGAAAACAATTACAGAAAATATACTTACCCCTCAATTCTTATGATTTATGACAAAAATATGTTTGATAATCAATTTCACCAGATTTGACACGATTTATAAACAATTTTGCGAATGTCATCATTATATTATAATATAGAAAAAGACTATAGTCCGTTCTCCAATCTATATGACATAGGGGTATGTGTTATAGATAATCTATAATACATGGGCTATATCTTTAACAGGTATAAGATAAATATACGATAATACCATAGTGTGTTTTGATATGTTTGATATCTCAACGAGTTGAAAGTGAGTTTTTTTCGCGAGGCTTGCCGAGCGAAAAAAACTCACTTTCAACGAGTTGAGATACCAAACATATCAAAACACACTATGGTATTGTTGTATTTATCTTATACCGACCATTTTTGTTCTTTTCTGCATTTTTAAAAGGGTTTTGGGGATGATTTCGTGTCAAAATGTCGAGTCATCTGGAGTCTCCAATCTATATGACATAGGGGTATGTGTTATAGATAATCTATAACACATGGGCTATATCTTCAACAGGTATAAGATAAATCCGTAATAATGATCTCAGATGTACAGAGAGACGTAATAATGATCCCAGATGTCTAGATATTAACTTTGTTACTGAACATATTATCAATTATGGTGGATGAATGATCTGTAATTCTAGTAGGTCTTGTAATAAATGGCATACAACCTGCACTAAACATAGTTTCAATAAGTACGTCAGTTTTGTTATGCCTTAAAGAGCCAAGTAAGTCAATATTAAAATCACCGATAAGAAAACATTCTTGTTTGCGTCACCTAAAATATTTACTAAACTCGTGAATTTTTCCAGGAAAAGATCAAGGTCCACATTAGGGGCTGTGTTTGGTCTATAAATATTTCCAACAATATTCGAAATCGAAGCGAATTCCGAATCGAATCTGACGAAAAGGACATCGCTCTTTATTGGTGAATGACGGCGTATTGGAGGAACCGACCCAGGTTTATTACGTCACTGAAGGCTACTCTCCAACTTTGCATCACCCTGGAAATAAGGACAGATATTTCGATCATAATTTGCGGAGTGATGCAAAGTTTGCAGTGCAGAACAACAGCGAAACAATAGATACGGTTGGGTTAATTTAACGCTGCGTCAATTATTTATTCCAATTTATCAATTGGCCCGTCCGATTTGAAGGTAGTGACCGCTGTTGTTCTCAAGGATTAGATTGTCTTAATGCACCGGCAAAATGTTCAATGCGACAATCGAGAATAATGTGATAAAAAGTAGAATTGTCGCACCAAAGAAAAGATTTCAAACTATTTAACCTTTTACCCAACACAGACGATATAAAAATTTATTATTTTAAATACCATTTTTTTTAAATTTTCAAAAAATTTCAACAAAACCATATCATGTGACCCCTCATTGGAACGAGCTCGGGGAGCTCGTTCCAAAAAGGGGTCACATGATATGGTTTAGTTGAGATTATTTGAAAATTAGTATTTTTTCAGCTGCTGAATTTGCATATTACGCGGGCGGATGTGGCCGATTGGTTGGATAAAGGGTTAACCTTTGTAACATATCCATTATATTTAATAGTTTTTTTCAGTTTTGATGAGAACTATCGCTCATGCGCGCCATCGTTAAAGTGACGTATTATTTTCAAGGCCAGTGACATTAAGTTGAATTGTTGTGGAAGCATGCGTATATGGCTGTGTTACGACGTCATTATCAATGTGATACGTTGGAGTAGTACGCATGCCCGGGGCGTGTTGTTAGGGTGGCATGTGTTTCCGTCGTCAAATTTGTTTACTTGAGGCCACTGCCTTGGTTTCTATGGTGACAGGTGGTTATTATGACGCCGAGTGACCCCCAACAACATAGGTGTGTGTTGTGAGAGTATTTTCTGTTTAATAGTAATATATCGAAAAGGGCAAGGAAACTGCAAACAATTATCCAAATAGACCTCTCTGGACCACCACATTGGATGGTACACGGTTACTGCGGTCCCCAATGGCTTCCATCGGGACCGAATGGTCTCTAAAAGGTGATACACAATGTATGGGAATATATCACAATACATTCAAAACATAGATACATACGTGTACTAGTGCACAATGAGTGCAAAACAGACACAACAAATAGACATATACATGTACGACGAAGAAGTAACGTAGTTACATGCAAATACTATACACGTATTCCACGTGAGGCTGGTGTTTGATGGAATATGCCTGTAAAAAATGTTCACACAACGCATGGAGAACATGGCGGATGGGCATTTAAGTGTATTGATGAGCTTCTGTGCTAGTGCACAGTGTGCCCACAAGTGCAGGACATTGACACAGGCCGGGTGTGCCTGTGCGCTCGTACACAATGTGCGCACAATACATTCAACACATAGGCACATACTGTGTCCGTCGATATATCATTGACCGATTGTCTGCTAGTGCAAATTGTGCGCACAAATATATGCAAATACGATGGGAGGTGTCTGTAGATTCAGTCACACGCTGGAATGGCTTACCACGGAACTTTAGACTGGTATTGAATTGAAAATGCTTGTGTGCTAGTGCCCATTGTGCGCACAACACGCAACACATGCTGCATGTACCGAAATCTGCTTGTGTGCTGGTGCATAAACTGCTTACAACATACCCATCATATAGGCACATTCAGTTGCTAGAAAAGGATTCCACGGAACGTGGGACAAGTGTTTCATGGAATGTGCTTTTGTGGTATGCACAATGCCCGCACAACACATGGACACGCACTTGCGTGCCGATATGTGGTTGTGCGCAAGTGCACAGTGTCTGCATAACACGTAAGCATGTGCCTAGATTTTATAACCATAATCAGGTATCAGAAATACATTCTATAAGTGTGGTTCCCCACGTGGGATTTCGCAAAAGAGTTCACGATGTCGGGTGCCAAATTAGCCAACATGTATTGCGCTAAACTAAATTCAGTTTGGTATTAAAAATTGTGCGTTTGGAAAAATATGGCACCAAATACACAGAACGACACACGCGTGTGAAGGGGTTAATCGATATGGCACAAATGCCATATCGATTAACCCATTTACACACGAGTATCGTTCTGTGTATATTACACGCCTTCACGTCTATAAAAGCAATTATTAGAAGGACACTCAGCAATTCATTTGAAAACTCCCCCCCCCCCCCCCTGCCAGTAGGCACTTAGAACACATTGGAACTCGGGAGACGAACTATCAACAAAAAGAACGCATTTTATCGCCAACCAAATTTGCGAGGGGAACCCGTGTTACTATTTTTAGCTATCGCTAGCGATTCAAATTGTAGTTGCGGTGCACGATTTGTAGAAAAACGAGAAAGCTCTGTGTTTGACGGGATTCAATTTTGATGAGGCCTTCAGGAAGTGATGTCAAGTTAAATCAATGCGCACTGCAGCAAATGTGGTATTTAACTGGTTGAGTGCCAGAAGCCACCACCAGGGCTTTCAGAAAAATGAGGCTACAAGAGCAAAAGCCAAGATTTTCCTTGCTCATGTTTCATATTTAGTCAAATGCAAATAATATTTTGTTTATATATATTTGTTTTATGACAAATTATTGGAGAGTGTCTGGAGGCACTCTCCAAATAATTTATCATAAAACAAATTCTGAATAACAAATTCAGACCACCAAAAGTAATTGAGCCCTCAGCCAGTTAATAGAGGGTTGAAAATAAAATAGAACACACAACCACTAAAACACCAGTTGGGTGGTGTTTCCATCCTATTAGTAAATCCTGTGAGAAAGGTAATGATGCAGGCAAATTCTCAGTCATTTGGCCTTCAGACTCAACCCTGTCACGTAATCATTGAAATATTGCCTAGTTTCTTATACTTTCTCTCAAAACTTGAGTTACATTTGTTTTAGTAAACTATTCTCGATGTTCTGTATGTGTCAGTTTTTAAATGTGGTGTTATTCTGTTATGTATGTAAATATTGCAGGATTCTTACTTTCCATAAAATGCATTGAAATAGATTGATGCTTTAATATAAAATGCATTGAAATAGATTGATTCTTTAATATAAAATGTATTGAAATAGGTTGATTCTTTAATATAAATGTATTGAAATAGGTTGATTCTTTAATATAAAATGTATTGAAATAGATTGATTCTTTTATATAAACTGTATTGAAATAGGTTGATTCTTTAATATAAAATGTATTGAAATAGATTGATTCTTTAATATAAAATGTATTGAAATAGGTTGATTCTTTAATATAAATGTATTGAAATAGATTGATTCTTTAATATAAAATGTATTGAAATAGATTGATTCTTTATTATAAAATGTATTGAAATAGGTTGATTCTTTAATATAAATGTATTGAAATAGATTGATTCTTTATTATAAAATGTATTGAAATAGATTGATTCTCCAAATATTGGAGCCAGCGTGAACAATGTTCCATAAGTAGGATTCCTTACCGTTTCCGTGAATCGGTTAGTAGTGTTTGTTTGACCATCAATAGAATAGCGTACAGTACAGTCGCCGTTGATTGTTTCACTTCCACGGGTGGACAATACCTCACGGGCGCAATAATATTTGGAATACAAGATTCCAAACATTAATTATAGGAATAAGCATAAAAAATTTAATTAATGAAGCACCGTGTCCAACCCGGTGCTTCATAAATTAAAAATTAAATTGGCTGTTAGTGATTTTTAGTTTAAACAATATTTTATTCAGTGAATACGTTACTGAATTGAACATCAAAAAAGTAACAGTGCAAGGCATAGCAACTCACAATATAACATACATTTAACAATACACAAATTGCTAAGTAACGGAGGGATTTGGCAGAAAGCTCGCAACTTATGTAAATCATCTCCCCGAGTCATATATAAATTGTCTCAGAAAGGTGATATAAAACAGAGATGGACTCATATATCGCCGTCTGTAACCCATGCCCTATAGTCGATTCAGTAGTTGAACAGCAACCGATGCTAAGCCGGGACACCGCATCCATAACATCAGTAAGGCTGGCAAAAGATCCTAAGAATGGAGACCTGGGAGTAAATACATGAGAGATCATTCACATTTAACTTAATAACATCGTAATAAACATACGTAGGTAACCGCAAGTGCAAACTCAACACACAGGGACGTGGCGACAGGGTGGGTGGAAGTGTGTCACCCCCCCCCCCCCTCAATCCTGGCCAAAATTCGTATACATGTAGTTGGAAATTCGGAGGGCAAGTCATAAGTAATTGGAAATTTGATCTATCTGGATTTTAGAATTCCTTAGTGATGCTGATGTTTCCTTTACTTCCCAAAATTCCAACTTGGTTTCAAATTAGCAAAAAATCTAACTGTTACTATTTACAACTGCAGTGTACGCAATATCGAGCTTCATATGTATGTATGATATCAATCGGTACGAGATTTTTACAGTACGTTTACTTATCGTAATAAAAAAATCCTCGAAATCCACTTCAAGAAAATCACATCTTGTAAAATCCTTATCATGAGTTAATTCCATCAATCACAGTAACAAAAATGATGAAACATCGAAAATTGGTCATTCCTGCATAAGATTTGATTTAATGTCAAGGCAGTGTGAAATGCTCGAAGTTCTCAGCTTGAGCATTTCTTTAGCACATATTCAGTGCCCAGAAGAATACCAAATGATAATAACCTGATTATTCTATCATAAATGTGTTAGTATTTCAGTTACTAGAATCAATTTTATGCCCCCTTTCATGGTTTCATCTTCAAAATCTTTCTCGGTAGTGAATTTCCAACTAGGGGGAGGGAGCGAGAGGGGGTTTCCCCCCTTCCGGTCCCTCCCCTAGTTGAAAATTCACTACCCTACAACTCCCTCAATCGGAAACCTCTAGCCACGTCCCTGCACACTAAAAATTAAAGTGTTAAAACTGATACTTTCAAGGTGTTAAACCCATTCTAACTATTCGGGTTTGATTTTAACACCCAAAGTGCAATGCTTTAAGCACTTAGACATTACAATCGTCAGACATCTGAAACTTGAATGGATGGCACTTCCCATGTCTCTAGCATTGGTGGTTCTTCCAGAATCTTTCATAATTTGATTTGCGCTTGGTGGGTACATAATTAAAAGGACACAACGCAGATGACGCGGATAAGGCTCGAGAGTTCGAGCCTGATCCGCGTCATCTGCGTTGTTTCCTTTTAAGTGTCGCGACATTACACTTGTCAAGTGGTATTATTGAAACACCTGTCAAGTTCTGGGATATCTACACTTGAACGAAGTGCTAGTTCAGCACTTAGTGTTAAATACAGCACTTCAAGTGTAGTTTTTAACACTTTAAATTTTATCGTGTGTCAACACACGCAGGTAACTGCGAGTGCAAGATGATTTTTATAACCTTGTAAATGCATACGTGGACATCAATGCCAACGTGTGGATTACGACCAATCCACGGAGACTGTACTATAAACGAGAATAGTGATATTAGTGGTTAAAGTTATTGGCGATAAGCGTATGAGTGATAGGCCTGGAAATTAGTGGGGATTACATTTAGCAATTAGGAGCTTAGCAAATACCAAGTTAGTAGTGGATGGGAATAAGCAGTAGCGAGAGATGATGGAGACGCACTGTGTAACCGTAGAACCGATAGTAGTGACTACAAACAATGATAGCCATAAAAGGTACAGTCGACATCCGAGAGAGTGTAGTGGGGTAGACGTTAGCAGAGGTAGAATGCATTGATAGTAGTACGTACTACTACTGGGGGGGGGGGGGGGGGGGGAGGGGGGGTGATAAGAGGGAAAACCGATAGGGTTAGTGCACTGGTAGATCAGGGGTGACAATGCTAGTATAAGCAGATAGACGTGACTTAACAGGAGACAGGTAGTGATACGTTCCTGCTAGAACGCGGGCAAACGCTTTTCCCGTACTTTTCTCAGTGGTGGGGGGGGGGGGGGGGTGCGGGGGGAGGTGTACGCCGTGCCTCTTCAAATTTAAGACCCCCATATAGCTTAATCTTCACGAATAGTCATAAACAGCGTGAACTCAATCATCATGCTAGCCGCACTTAACCCATCTTAGATGTCTGTAGGTCACAGCCCCGCGCATATAACAATGGCTGCTTCTTTTGAAGAGCTGTGGGTACTAAATTTTCAAAATTTTCCCGGGAGACCCTCGGACACCCTCCAGTGCTACGAGAGGGATACACTCTTTCCCAACGACGCGACCCGCGTTGGTCGTCGCAACGCGTTGAGCACCCGCTCCGATCGGGCGCTCAACGCGCAGCGATTGCCGACACGGCCCGTCCCCTACTTCTTAATGTCGGAAAGCATCACTGGCGACAGTAGTACGTGAAACCAATTATAAGACTTTGAAAAATAGTACTGTTAGGGGCCGATAATAGCAGTAAGACACTGTAGTATTGGTGGAAGATGGTAGCGGCGGATGTTGATCAAGGTGTAGATAGTGGTGGCCGTGGTGGGAGCCAGAAAAAGTGGCAGAAGTCTATAGTACTGAAGAAGCCAGTGAAAGAAAACTGACTAGAGGACAGATAACAGTGACCATGGACAAGTCAGTAGCTGTGACCTAAGGAGCCTGGTGGCTATTGGGTGGTGTCGGAGCTTGGAATCGCAGGGAGCCACAGCAGCCATGATATGATCTAGGGTACAAGAATTCATAGATTTGGAGCTAAGAAGTTAAAGCTAGGAGCTCTATGGGAGCTAAAAGCGAAGAGGTCATTAACAGCAATAAGAATGACAGAAGACTGATGTTGAAGAACTATTGTGGGGTGGCATCAGTGACAGTAATGGCCATCCATTGGATATAAAATTGTTCAAAGTAGAAAAGGGCCTGGGGAATCACAATATTTCGCTCGAATGGAATTTTAACGCATTTTACAGATACCAATGCCAATGGCGGGGAGGGGGGAGGGGGTGATGTATCAGGTACGCTAACGGAGTTTGGTCGCTAATCACCAAACAAGGGAGCTTGCTTGAGCATTGCAGATAACACCTTGTTCTTCGTCAAGGACGATATGCATGTAATCTCACTACTATTGAGTATCACATTACATTTTTTAACACGTTGTAAACTCCAGGTCTTTGCCCATACCCAGAGTCGAGTGCTTTTGTTGATAACCGCCGCCCCCCCCCCCCATGCCACCGGGTGCTTCCAGTACCCTTGCTGCTCGCATTAACTTATTTCAATCCGATATATATATAAATTGCTGCGTGAAGACAAAATTGATAGTTGACGAGCGAACGACATAAAGATCAACAAAACGGAAGTGAGGTGCAGGAATATTGTAATTCGCCAGCTCTTCAGAACGGCAGGATTAAAGTCTTACTGAACCCCCCTTTAATTGGAGGATGGATTCGTCCATTTCGCCGTAGACGTTATCGGATGAGACGATACCATCTAGAGCGTCCATGTCCAAAGGATTAATTATAGCTCTGTTCTCCTTCACGAAAAATGCATTCGCAAGTTTCATATTGAAACGTATCTTTCAACAAGAACGTATTTTCACCAATTCAAGTAAAACGTCTGGACATAATACAAATCTGTATTAAGGGTAACAACTGCACCTGCGATCATTATATTCAGAGAGAGAACGGTTTTTACCAGCACTTAATTGGCATCGAGTTATTATGTCCAGGCTACCGTTTTCAGTAACAGCAATTAAGGGGACGTCCAACGTAAATTTGGTCAAGTTTCAGGTAATTTTCTCCACAGTTCAGAGAAGGTCAGAAAGGAATAACCCCAAATGAATTAGATAGCAATTTGTTTGGAATGAAACATAGATTTTGTGGAAACTAATATTTGCCATGGAACCGTTACCATATGGCAGGAAGCACTGCCTGAAAGTCTGCTATGGCATAAGTAAGAGATCAGATTTTATACAACGAAATACCTTAAATTTATTGAATAATTAAATTCTGCAGTCCTTCTAGTGCAGACTCGAAGAAATAGAACAGCACAAGTGTTTAAATGTGTTAATGTTTATTGCACGAGTTTGGTTTGGCGCAAGAATACCACGAGACGCGAAGCCTCGGGGGGTATTTTGCTCCAAACCAAACGAGTGCGATAAACATTAACCCATCCAAACTCTTGTGCGGTTCTGTATTTATTACACACGTCTGGACTTTTTAAAACAGATCGTTTTCTCCAACATAAAATGAGAAATAAACCGCATTTCGAAAGCGTCTATGAAATGAAATCGCTCAATCGGAAACAGAAAAAAGAGAAAACCACACAAAATGGGGACCAGTCTAAAACATCACCTCCAACAACGATTTAGAAGCGTTGTCGCTTCGAGGAGTAAACTTGCTGTGAAATGCGTGTTTTCAGTGCATTTTGGATTATTGGAATGAGTTCATGTATCTAATTTTCATGGAGACAAACGTGCTGTAACATTGGAGATATAAGTATGTTTCAAGAATAACTAGTTCTGCAAGAAATGCAGAATTTGAGATTGGAAGTGACATTCTAAATATAGCAAATGGTAACTCCCAGAATTTTTTTAACAAGTCAGTCAACATGCAGGCCAACATGCGTTGTCACGCAGTACGATTGTGTGAAACGAAGGGAGCTTAACATAATATGTTAACAACTTCAAAGAATAAAACAAAAATCCACAACACGAACATCAAATACCACCACGGTTTATTTTGGAAAAAAGCGCAAACAATGGACAACTCCGACAAGGCAACATTTTCAAACATGCTCGATCTGACCCTGACAGTGACATCATCGTCCAACACAGTGGCTGCAGAACCAGGCAGAGAACAAAAAACATGTTGGTCAGTAAACAGTACCGCTGTTGCGAAAATCAGAAAGGGTTCATTTTAATGAAACTAAATCCACGTGAAAGTGGATGTTTGTTTCTTTGCTTTTGTGGTTCAAGCAGCTATAGTATCAGTGGTACGTGGAGAGTGGATAGGCACTAAATCATCCATGGAGTGGAGACATCTCAAAGGAATCACTCAAATTCTGCACACATGAATGATAAATTACAAGTTCACAAAAAGCACAAGTAATGTTTCAGCTAATGGACCTCCGACCCGGGCTTAACCCGGAGATTCCTTGGTTGAAACTTTGCTTGTGACATGTATACTTTAAGCCACTTCCCAGTGTATGTATAAATATTACTTAAGGATATTAATAACAAACACATAAATAGTGTGTGGGGGGGGGGGGGGGGTCATCATTAATGAAAACGAGGAAGTGAGGGACACTACTGAACAGTTTATATCCGGTGCTGGGAGGAGTGGAGAGGGGGTGGGGTGCACGGGGAATGATGGCCTTCTCTTATGAGAACCGCGACAAATCAGCGACTGGCCGAGGAGTTATTAATATTAATAAGTAGGGAATAAAAGCGGATTCCTGACCACCATGGTCGGCGTGGTCCAGAAATATGATGGTCCTGAAAAATTGAGGTATTTTTGGTAACATTGGGCTATTTTTAGAAAAAAATTCACATTTTTCGGGAATGTTTGGGTTTTTCCGGAAAATTTTTGGTTTTTCCAAAAATAATTGAACTTTTCCAGGAAAATCCCGGATTTTTCGCAGAAAATGTTCGAATTTGAGCTTTCTGGACCGAGGATTTTATAAAAATCCGAGTTTTTAATAGGTCCCTTTTTTGACAGATTTAACACTGATTTCCCATAGGGGTGGATTTTTTGCCTCGGAGAAAAATCCCGAAAAGGCAGTGTCCAGGCCGGAAAGGACCTCGATCCAGGACTGGGATTTTCTCGCGGGAAATACCACGACGTATCGAACTGGGTGAATTCTTGTCTACCTCTACCGGTCCAGAAGAAAAACCCCGTGACGTCAGGGTTTTTTTTCTGTCGTTCGAGCAACTCTATGGGAAGAAGGAGAAAACGACGATCCGATTCGGAAATGGACGGGGAGGATCGCGATTGGAAAAAATGTGTATATATATATATATATTATAAGTTAAAAGATGAATGATAATAATAAAAAAAATAATATATATATAAAACAACATTAAAAATAAATAAGAATACAAAAATAAAATATAACTGTTTTTCATCCATTAAAGAGAAAAAAATAATAAAATAAAAACAATGTTTCTACACATCGGAGATTCGAAGCGAAGGGACGAGCAGGTTTGCGAATTAAAACGGAGTAAGGAGAATATTCAAGCACAGGATAGGGCCAGACGATTGGGAGAGACGGGATTGAGACGAGAGGCGACCAAGTTGTTCAGACCCGTCACCGAGGTTCAGGAACGAGCTAGGAAAGAGATCGTGGAGAAATTGAGACCCATAAAAGAAGGTTCTCTGAGGATGGGTTTGCACCCTGGTACTTTAGCACCGAGAACTTTCTCCGATTTCGTTCCGACGGGAATCGAGACCGATCCGAGTAGCGTCGGTAGTGTTACGTCGAAAAGTTTGTTCGACATTCCGGAGACAATCGAGACCGATGCGAGTAGCGTCAGATCTGACGACGGTAGAGAAAAAGATGAGATTTACGGATTTCGTCAGGAAGGTGATGACGATTCCGTTGGTGACATGCAAATGTGGTTTGAAGGCGACTCTTTGATCGTCGGTCCGAACAGGTACGAAATGACCGATGGATTGCACATTCTGCTTTCCCACAAGAGACCCGACGATTGCACCGAGGAGGATTACAAAAAATATGGAGACATTCTGGTTCAGACTCACGCCATGAAGAAGAACGACGATCCCAAAGAGACAAGACCGGAGGAAAGGAGAGGTTACAAGTGGAAACACGTGGTGGAACCCATATGGAAGGCGAACGCGTATTTCGTGAAATCGACGACCAGGAAGGGAATGACCGACACGATATTTCTTCCGCACGATCCCGATGCCTTGTTGGGGAGGTTGAGATTGTTGATGGCAAGCAGAGAGGCTGGTAACACCGGAGTGGATATCGAGATAGTGAGCGTGTGTGACGAATTGTTGAGGCAGCAGGTCTTGACTAAGAAGGATTATCAAAAGTTGATGAATCGTTTGAAATAATAAAATAGTAAGAGAAAAGAATAAACAAAAAATATTAAGTAAATAAAAAAATATATATTTAAAAAAAAAAAATAATAATAATAATTAAAAAAAATGTTAGTGATAAATAACAGAGGATATGCTAGATCTTACGTCTACGGTGGATCAGGCCTCGTCGATGCGATGATGCGATTTTTAACTCGTAAATCCACCGGCGATGCCGCAAAAACAGATTGCGTCGAGCGCTCTCGAAATCGGTAAGCAGACGGCGCTCGATACGGGTAAGAAAGCTGCGATCGAAGCGAGCGGTAGAATAGCTTCGGAAGCCGGTAAGAGAGGTGCCGACGCTTTGATTAATAAATTGATAACTCCACAAGCCAAACGATCGAGAATCAAACCAAAAAGTTGGAGAGATTTCTGTGATGATGTCGTACCGAAACAAGACTTGGCTAAAATGACTAAAGGATCGGGACTGAAAGTGATTTATAAATAATAATAAAAAGTTATATATATATAAAAATAGAAATTAAAATGAAAAAAAATTAAAAAAAAAAACATAACTCAAAACATGGTTAAAAAACAAACTAGAGAAGAAAAAAAATTGAATATCAAAGACATGTCTTGGAATGGCATGATGACCAAAAGATCGAACGACGAGTTCTTTCCCAAGAGCATAAGAGGTCTGATAGTGGGAAAATCGAATTGCTGAAAGACCAATCTCTTGATGAATCTATTGTTGCGACCTGGTTGGTTGGATTACGACAGATTATTCGTTTTTGTCAAGAGTCTCTTTCAACTGGAATATAGATTGCTTCGAGAGTGCATGATACGTAAATTACCCAAGGATGTTATGTTGAGAATCTTTGACAATCGAGACGAATTCGAAGGACACGAGACTTCGAATATATTGGAACGAAGGGCGAGAGAACTGACCAAGAGAAACTTGGAGTGTGCGAACGTGGAATGTCAGTTTTACGAGAACGCCAACGACGTTCCCGATCCTAGACAGTTGAAGTCGGAGAATTAGAATCTCATGATCTTCGACGATCTACTGTTGGAGGGACAGACTCGATGCGAATAGTATTACGTTCGAGGACGTCACAGCAACGTGGATTGTTTCTATTTGTCTCGGAATTATGTTCGACTGCCCAGACAGACGATAAGGGAGAATGGTAATTTTCTGTGTCTCTTTCATCAGGATCTCAAGAATCTTAGTCACATCTATGGAGATCACGTGGCAAATGACATGAGTAGGGAAAAATGCAGGAGATTTTGTAAGAAGGTGTGGGACAAAGAACTTCACAATTTCGTGGTGATTTGACTAGCGAATTTAACAACGGAAAATATCAAAGTGGATTCGACGATTTTTTTTTATATTCCTAATAATAATAGAGAAGAAAATAAAAAAAACAATATCCATAAAATATAAAAAAAATATATAAATAATAATAATAATAAAAATGTCAGAATATCATCTATTAGAACAGATAGTCGAGAATACAGCTGCGAAACAATCCTCTCAAATCGTAGTGAGTCACGACACGACTCGATTCGCTACTAAATTCGAACCTTCCATCGAATCGAAGAAGGAAAAGAAATATGAGATGGCGTTGGTTAATCTCGAGACTTACTATTCGTTTCCCAACGTCACCGAAAAGAATAATGTGTTGAAGTATTCCAATGGAGTCGATTGGTTTGAGATACGAATTCCCAAAGGAAGTTACGACATGGGCGATCTGAACTGTCACATCCAGATGAGACTGAAGACCGATGGTCACGGAAGCATGATGATAAGAATTGCTCCCAATACGAGTACTCTACAAACGATATTAGACTTCGGAAATAATTTTCAAGTGGATTTTAGTACGTAAGATTCGATCGGTAAGATGTTGGGATTCCATTGAAAGATGTATCGAGGTCATGCAGCGTCCGAAAATATGGTCGACATTCTCACGGTCAATAGCATTTTAGTGAATGTCAATGTGATCTCAGGAAGTTACATCGATGGTAGCACTCATCCTATGATCTACTCGTTTTTTCCAGACGTTTCGCCAGGTTACAAGATCGTGGAGCGACCTCAAAATCTCGTCTATCTTCCCGTGATCCTGGACACGTTGTATAGCATCGAAACCCCGTTGAAGGATCAAAATGGAGATCTGTTAGATCTTTGTGGAGAGAGAGTGACTATACGATTTCACATCAGAGAGATATGAAAAAAGTAAATAAAAAAAAAATAATATAATTTGAAAAAAAAATAATTTAAAATTTTTTTTTTTTATATATTTATATAAGAAATAAAAAAAAAAAAACTTATAAAAAAAATGTATAACCCAGTGAAAAAAAAACAGCAACAAATATGAGTAGTAGTCAAAACATCATTAAAAACGTGAACATATCCGAAGGACAGAAAGATAAACTTCACAGAGTGTTGAGCCACTGAAGCGAGGCCGTTAGATTTAAATTCAGTTACGAAGATCTGGCGAGTGGCAGTAGCAATTGGATCGCCTGGACTAAAACTCAAATCACAAGGATGGAGAAAGCGATTCGTAATCGAATGGGAACGACAGTGAGATTGAGTCCCACTCAATTGAGATACAATTGGAGAATGAAAGGCGGTTTCTTACCGCTATTGGCGGGACTCGCCGCCAAAGCATTACCCATTCTCATGAAGACGGTGTTGCCAACTCCGGGCGTGGGAACTCTCACGGGACTCGCTAGTTCAGCAGCGGACAAATTAATAGGTAGAGGATTGTTTCTGAAGAAGAGAGGAAACAGACTATTTTTGAAGAAGGGAGGAGCTGTGTGTGGTATAGTCGTCGAAGGTAAAGGATTGTATCTAGGACCCATGAGAAAAGGTGGCAATGCTTTCCATGGAGACGACCTCTATCTGAAGACTGGAGAGAATGTGGAACCGATTGGTAAATGTGTATTGTTCGGTCAGAATTCACCGTTTGAGAATATACCCATTTTGGGTATGTTATTATAACAAAAAAAAATAACGATTAAAAATAAACGAAAATATAAAAAAATGAAACAAAAGAAGAGAAAATGACTTCCAACAGACGTGTTCACAAGACGTTGGTATTATCAAAAGCTTTTAGATTTTTCACAATCTTTACACGAGTATACATTAGAAACAATTCAATCGGAACAAATCATACTCGATGCGGATTTAATCTGGTGTGGAACATTGTTTTTTTTAATATTGTTATGCATATTCCCAAATCGAAGCTATTTTGAAAATATCGAAATGATGAAGTGTGAAGAAAATGTGTCTATAGATGTTCTAAGTCTTTTAAAATACCACGTGACATTTGTAGAATGTTATAATTATGGGAAATATCATTACATAATTTTTTTGTGCGAAAAACATAGGTAACGTATTCGATCGTGGCAGTGATGAAAATATTGAGAAATCTATTCGCGAATGTATTAAATTTATTCGCAGACTACACTCGTTCACATTAAATAGATCGTGGATCGAATTTGCTGAAAGGTTAAAAATCATTATCGATTATTTCCCTTATAATCTAACAACAACGATGAAAACATGATGGTTTTATCAAAATACGAGAGGCATAAACTCCAACTTTCGAAAAAAAAATGTTATCTCTTTATAATAATAATATGCGCGATTATAATAGACGAGAAGTATTCATTCATTCATTTGATGATGAGAAGAATAGATGTGTTATTATTAAAAAAAAAGTGTAATAGATATAAAAGAGAAAAAAAAATAATACTAAAAAACAAAAATAATAGAAAAAAATAAATAATAAGAATAGAATTTTTTTTTTACATAATAATAAAAATTATGACGAACAATTCCATGAAATCGAGAGCTTGGTTTCTCAGAAGAGCACTATGCAGTGCTTACACGATCTGAATGTACGAACAACTTCCTCATGTCATGAACAAAAGATGCCTTGGTTGTCGAGAGGATGAAGAATTTTATCACATTGATCACTCGTGTCTTCTGATGGAAGGGGAAGACACTATCACCATGTATTTCATGCCTGCATTGGAATACGTCCGACATGATGACGTGATCAAATATTGGGGACAATTCGTGTCTTGCGTTGGAGAACCCGAGCCTACAAAATCGGAAGAATTGAAGTTAGCGCATCGACGTTTCACCACCGAAGACAGGGAATGCATTTTGGAATATTTGTTGGAAACAGGGAGACCGCTAAAATAAATTTCCATTAAATAATAATTGTTTTTTTTTTATTTAACCAAAACATTTTTTTTCTATATTTATATAAGAAATATAAAACTAAAAAAAACCATATAATATTCATAATAATAAAAAACTTATAATATAATAAGAATAGACATTTTTTTATATAATAATAATAAAAATTATGAAGAACAATTCCATGGAATCGAGAGCTTGGTTTCTTCGAAGAGCGCTGTGCAGAGCTTACGTGGTTTGCGTGAATGAACAACTTCCTCGCGTCTTTTCTGAAAGATGCCTCATTTGTCAAGAGAAGAAAGATTTTAATCACATTGATCATTCGTGTCTTACTATGGAATGGAAAGATGGTGTCATCACGTATTTCATGCTCGCATTGGAATACACCCAACGCTACAACATAATCGACTGTTGGAAGCAAGCTGTGGTTGACTTTGGAGAACCCGAGCCCACTAAATCAGAAGAGTTGAGGTTAGCGCACCGAGATCTCACTTTCGAAGACAGAGGTCGCATTTTGAAATATTTGTTGAAAAACGGGAAACCACCACCACGATCGAGTTTTTATGAAGTCCTTGTTTAAGAGAAGAAAACATTTAAAAAAATGTTTTGCGTTAAATAATAAGGAGGTGAAAATAATAAAAATACATAGAAAATAATAATAGATATAAATAAACTTTAAATGAAATTGGAACTTCGAAGTAAAAACATCTATCCATCGACATGAAATCGCATTCGAAACGGAACAAGGGCATTAAGTACATACTGATGGTCATCGACGTGCTTTCAAAATACGGATGGATGAGACCTCTGAAGAATAAATTGGGACCTTGCGTGGCCGAGGCTCTGAAGAGCATATTTGCATCGTCTTCTCGAAAACCGGATAAATTGTGGGTGGATAAAGGGAAAGAATTTTACAACAGTCACGTTCATCCATTGGTTGACCTCTATTCCGTCGAAAACGAAGGGAAAGCTAACGTGATCGAACGATGGAATAGAACCATGAAGGAAAAAATGTACAAGTATTTCATGGCTAATAAGACCAAGAAATATATCGACGTTCTAGACGAACTGGTCGAAGAATACAACAATACACGACATAGATCGATCAAGATGACTCCCGTGGAAGCTTGCGATCCTCGAAATGAAAAACGCGTCTTCACTAATCTCTATCCCGAAAGGATCAAGATCAAGAAGGAGTCCAAATCACCAAAATTTGCAGTCGGTGATCGAATGAGAATCACTTCTTATAAGTCACTCTTTGCAAAATGTTACACTCCTCGATGGACCAAAGAAATCTTTAAGCTCGTTAGAATATTTTACACGAATCCGGTGACTTACAAAATAGAAGCGTTAGAGGATGATGAAGATGACAGCAGAGAAATCATTGGAACATTTTACGAACAAGAATTGCAGAAGATGACATTTTGAAGAACCAACCCTTCATTTTTATTTTTTTTTTTTTGCATATATATAGTTAAATGGAGAAAAAAAAATAAATAAAATTAATAATTAAAGGAAAAAAATTAATAATAAAAAAAGTGAATTAACACACACAGACAACAAAAAAACACATGACAAATATATTAGATATAACCGAAGATATATTGAGAGACGAAAACATTCAAGAATATGAAATTCACGAGTACGAACCAGTGACTTGAACCAGTCTAAACAATGCCGGTGAAATAAGAATCAACGTCGAAACTCAAGATCTGTTCGTTCATCCCAGCGAAAGTTACATAGTGATACCGGTTCGTCTCGCCAAGGAAGACGGAAGCCATTATGCCGATAATGACGTGGCAATTCTAGCCAATAATGGTATGATGCATTTGTTCAGTAATATAAAATACATGCTATCGGGACAAGAGATAGAATCTGTGTTTCATCCTGGCAAGCCACCACGATGTACGGACTCTTGACGTATCCAGACGATTTTTCGAAATCTAAAGGACTCAATCAATTGTGGGTGAAAGACACCGTTGCCGAAATGAGTGCAGCCAATACCGGTGCTGCCATGAGATTCGACTACGTCGTCAAGACATCGAGACCCAAAGGAACGTTTTCATTCAGGATACCTCTGAAACACATATTCGGATTCGCGGAAGATTACGATAAGAATCTATATGGATTCAAACACAATCTGACGTTAATTCGAAAAGGAAACGAAGAAGCTATCATGAGACCCGTTGCGACCGATGCGAGTAAGATACATCTGAACAAGATATCTTGGTTCTCTCCGCATGTATTGCCTTCAGTCGCGGAGAAAGTAAGTCTCTACGAGATCATAGAATCGAAGAGTAAATTACCGGTGGGATTTAGAATGAGACAGTGTGACACGGCTAGTATTCCACCGTCTAGCAATTACTTCGATTGGAGATTGACCATGAAATCTGCTTCGGAAAGACCGCGATTCATCGTAGTGGCGTTTCAAACCGATAGGGGTGGGTCTCAAGAGAAAAATAATTCCGTATTCGATCATTGTAACTTGAGAAACATGCAGATAGTTCTAAATGCCACCAGATATCCGGCCATCGATTACAAAGCCTCTTTTGATAAGAACGATTTCTGCAGATTATACGGCGGCGCCGCGGATTTCAGAAAGAAATATCATCGACTGGATGAATTGATGGGTAATCCTAACATCACCCCCACCGAATATAAATTGATGTATCCCCTGTTTTTATTCGACGTTAGGAAACAGAGCGAGCGACTCAAGAATAGCGTCTTGGACATTCAGATCAAGAGGCAATTCAATAACAATGTGCCGAGGAGGACCGAGGCTTTTGCTCTAGTCCTATGTGATAGAGAGTTAGAATTCGAATTGGATGGGCAAAAAATGTCTATCGTTCGATGATATAATATATAAAAATAGAAATTAAAAATACCCCCCCCCCCCCACCCAAAAAAAAAAAAAATATTGATAAATATAAAAAAAATCAATAATAATAAAAATCCCTAAAAAATGAATAATCAAGATGGAGAATGTTTGAAACGAAATCGAACGCATTTAGTTGATAACATAGATGAGAGCAATTTATTAAATATATTAGATCGGTTGGAAATGACAACACACGTAATATTGACTTCGGAAATGGTAGAACGAATTAAAAAAAACAGGGAACAACCACGAAAGATTGCGTGAGACATTTACTGGATACATTAACGTATAGAGAAAAAAACGGCTTTTGAAGAATTTATTATTGCTATGTTAAATCTTGGTTTAGACATGGACGAGTGTTTTAAGAATGTTAAACCAAAACAAATAACAATTTATGCAAGTTCGGAATGTCAAAGCATAATAAAAAAGTAATAAAAAAAAATAAAATTGGATTTTGAGAGAGAGAATAAATCAATGTCTCAAAATCCAATTATATTTTTTTTGGAGTTGTCGCCCCTACATCACAAAAAAAGTGATTATTTTAAATTTTTTTTTGTACTCACTGTTTGTTCAGAGGGTCCGTTCGATAAACAGAGAGACAACTGAAGTGGCAGCTTGAGGATTATTGGTTTTCGTCTTGAAATTGATCCTATCCCCCATCTGCACCTTGAGAGGCGTACTGAAGACGCCAGTGTTCGAATGTTGCTTCTTCATCTTTTCAACACTGTAACTCTTCTCACATTCACACCGTTCACCACGAGATTGACGATTGCTTTTTCGCTCAAATCCATATAAGTCAGACTCATTCGTATGATATCTCCTCCCGCAGGCATGGGATATCCTATCAGACCGTGCAATGGTCCGCTCCTCCCATTTCCGAAAGACCAATCGGCATATCCCTCATCTAACGCACCGCTCTCCTCGGCCCAGATGATGATCAATTGTCTGGCGTATTTTATCTTTTCCACGATGGAGATCAGATTGCAGGCATCCGTCATGCGAGTGGGATCCGGCAGGTTCGTGAGTGCGTGCCCTCCCATGTCTATTTTGCCTTCCATGATATTATTATTATTATTATTTATTGGTGTTTAAGGTCACATATTTCTGCACAATGGCTAACCATGACCGTGACAGTTTTACGGGTGGAGGAAGCCGGAGTGAACCACCGAACAACGGCGAGCAACTGTCAGCTCCCCAACAAACCGACTCCACACAAGCAGGGTTAGCGTTGGTTGAAGACAGGTGCACCACCGACGTGCAGTACGCCTTAGTACACAGCGTCACCGTGCCCCCACGTGGGCAGTGGGGGTGAAGTGTCTTGCCCAAGGACACAACGCGGTTGCCGCAGGTGGGATTCGAACCGAGGACCTCTCGGCTTGCAGCCTGCACCTCTACCAATCGAACCACCGCGCCCCATGATATCGCCCTTTCTCCAAACCGTATTTTCTTCCAAGAACTTTCTACTGACTGCACTGGAAACGTATTCCGGGTCGTCATCGAGACCGATTAGTTCGTAACCATTGATGTTGATGCCGGCCTCCATTTTCCCTCCGGATTGTTTGTGCAGATATAAGTCGTCGACTTGAGGTTCCAGATAGGATTGAGAATCTTGTATGGCAGAATCCACGTAGCCTTTATTGACTACCGTCGAGTCTTCATCCATATCATCGATCGCAGACAGATTCAATATCTTGTTGAATCCCGCATCCAGATCCGATTTCATTTCTAGCTCGTCGACGTTATTCTTTCTCAGTTCCAAGTCTTCGTATTGCTTGGTTGCTGCATCATTGGGATTCGTGGGATCAGGTACGTTAATTATCTTGTTAGAATTCGCGATCAATTCAGACTGCATCACTTTTGGGACGTAGCGATCTCTCAGATGTTTACTGAATCTTGTGTGAGAGTCGTCCGCATATCTTTTAGTGGCAACATCGGTCGAATCTCTAGGATCCGCTACGTTCACCACTCGTTTAGATTTCAAGGCGAGATCGTCCGCTGAAATGAAAAGGCTCACTGGTACAAGTAACAACCTGTTGAGGTAAATAAACTACGCTCCATGACGAAAACTACTGCTACACAAGCCGGTTTAAAAGGGAGGAAAACTAACCGAAAAACAATGTGCACAAACCTGCGCCATGCTGGGGTGCCCCCCACAACAATAATGCAACTTTCTGGTTACAAAAATGTGAACAGTATAAATAATTATGCAACATCTCTACAGCAACAGAAAGAAATGTGTAGTACTTTACAGGGGGCGCTTCAGCATGAAATTAACCCTCACCCACATCCAGAGGAAACAAAGTCTGCCCCCAACATACATGCATCAAATAAAGCCAATTCTGTATCATGTGTGTCGAATGAGAAAAGTGTGAAAGTAGCACAAAGTGATAGTGAACAAAAGTTGGTTGGATATGAACATTTAGCTAACAGTTTATGTTCTGGTGCCAATATTAGTGGTGGAACATTTAACACTTCTTTTAACCCTTAAGCCCCCATATAGCCCCAAACCGCCACTTTTATATTGCATTGAAGCAGGTGCTCCCTTGTGTAATCTTTTTTATTACTCTTGTGTGTAGACTGAATTTTCCCTGGCAGTGGTTCTACATCACTGCTGGCTGCCTGTAAAGGCAGCCAGCAGTGATGTAGAACCACTGCCAAGTCATCAATAACTATGTAAGCAGAAAAAGGCCATAAATACTTTAAAATTAATCTGAGGACTTAAGGGTTAATATCACATCACAGTCATCAAATAAAATTTCACCAACAGACTGAACAGTTATAAAAAAATAAGCAAGTTCCAGCAATGAATGTATCCAATCAGTTAATGAAAGTTATCATTTCCAGTTCATATTTGGGTTTTAGTGTAAATCTTTAATACTTGTACCATTAAATTGCAGAAATCTATGGTTGAAATCCAAATAATAACGTTATTAATATTAATAACTCCTCGGCCAGCCGCTGATTTGTTGCGGTTCTCATAAGAGAAGGCCATCATTCCCCCTGCACCCCACCCCCTCTCCACTCCTCCCAACACCGGATATAAACTGTTTAATAGTGTCCCTCACTTCCTCGTTTTCATTAATGATGGCCCCCTATTTATGTGTTTGTTATTAAAATCCTTAAGTAATATTTATACATGCACTGGGAAGTGGCTTAAAGTATACATGTCACAAGCAAAGTTTCAACCAATGAATCTCCGGGTTAAGCCCGGACCGGAGGTCTATTAGCTGAAACATTACTTTTGCTTTTTGTGCGCTTGTAATTTATCATTTATGTGTGCAGAATTTGAGTGATTACTTGGAGATGTCTCCACTCCATGGATGATTTAGTGCCAATCCACTCTCCTCGTACTACTGGTACTATAGCTGCTTGAACCACAAAAGCAAAGAAACAAACATCCACTTTCACGTGGATTTAGTTTCATTAAAACGAACCCTTTCTGATTTTCGCAACAACGGTACTGTTTACTGACCAACATGTTTTTTGTTCTCTGCCTGGTTCTGCAGCCACTGTGTTGGACGATGATATCACTGTCAGGGTCAGATCGAGAATGTTTGAAAATGTTGCTTTGTCGGAGTTGTCCACTGTTTGCGTTTTTTTCCAAAATAACCCGTGGTGGTATTTGATGTTCGTGTTGTGGATTTTTTTTTTATTCTTTGAAGTTGTTAACATATTATGTTAGGTTCCCTTCGTTTCACACAATCGTACTGCGTGACAACGCATGTTGGCCTGCATGTTGACTGGCTTGTTAAAAAAATTCTGGGATTTACCATTTGCTATATTTAGAATCTCACTTCCAATCTCAAGTTCTGCATTTCTGGCTAAACTAGTTATTCTTGAAACATATTTATATCTCCAATGTTACAGCACGTTTGTCTCCATGAACATTAGATACATGAACTCATTCCAATAATCGAAAATGCACTAAAAACGCGCATTTCACAGCAAGTTTACTCCTCGAAGCGACAACGCTTCGAAATCGTTGTTGGAGGTGATGTTTTAGACTGGTCCCCAGTTTGTGTGGCTTTCTCTTTTTTTCTGTTTCAGATTGGGAGATTTCATTTCATCGACGCTTTCGAAATGCGGTTTATTTCTCATTTTATGTTGGAGAAAACGATCTGTTTCAAAAAGTCCAGACATAGCTTATGACCCCTCATTGGAACGATCTGAACGAGCTCGTTCCAAAGAGGGGCCATAAGCTATCTTTTTGAGGCAAAAAATTCAAAACAATAAGTGCTTCAAGAATTTTTATTTGCAAGTGTCGTCTTCTTTTCGTGTTAAGTAAAGGGTTAAAGCCTTCCACTTTTAACTTTTGCAAATCAGCTCTCTGACAAAAACCTTATCTAAAAATGTGGTACCGACCTGGGAAATTCTCAACAGTTATGGCCGAAATTTCGTGTGACACTTTTCACACCAAGCTCACACAACTTTAAATTTGCTCCGATTTTCAGGAAATTTTAGTGTGTTGTACAGCTAACAAAAAATTTAAAAATAGGCGTGGTTTTGGATTGTTTCATTGAACGTATCTTTAACGTATTTACATCATTCCAAATTTATGCCTCATCTTCCTTCTCTGTCAATGACGTCTTTTTCATAAACGTTTAGTATCTGCCAACTCTCCCCATTGAAATTTTGTAAATTTACACCCAAACAAGAATCAAACAAGAATCAGATCTAAAATGGAGTAAGTTTCCAGCCGACGACAAATTCGTCGGTGGCTGACGTAAGGGGTCACGTGGGGACGTCAACGTTTCAAAGATTAAACTTCATCAATTTACATGAAATTTTGGTATGCTGCACAGCTCGAAAAATGAAAAAGATAGCTATTTTTGGAGTTTTAATTAAACGTCTTTTTTGAGATTGTTACGTGCACTTTATGCTTTTACACCCCTCCTATTTTGTAAGTTCCCCTACAGCTAAAACAACGACCGATACCCCAATAATATTGTGCATAATCCTTGAGGAATAGATGGGGGCGCGGTGGCTCAGTAGGTAGAGGTGCAGGCTGCAAGCCGAGAGGTCCTCGGTTCGAATCCCACCTGCGGCAACCGCGTTGTGTCCTTGGGCAAGACACTTCACCCCCATTGCCCACGTGGGGGCACGGTGACGCTGTGTACTAAGGCGTACTGCACGTCGATGGTGCACTTGTCTTCAACCAATGCTAACCCTGCGTATGTGGAGTTAGTATGTTGGAGAGCTGACAGTTGCTCGCCGTTGCTCGGTGGTTCTCTCCGGGTACTCCGGCTTCCTTCACCCGTAAAACTGTCATGGTCATGATTAGCCATTGTGCAGAAATATGTGACCTTAAATACCAATAAATAAATAAACAAATTGAGGAATAGCTGACGCGATGTCTCGTCACATTTGAATTCACATTGTCGTCCAGCATTTAAAACTATGACGAAATTCTCACCGATGACCGAAAAACGTCAAAATTAAATTTCACGACACGAATTTTAAATACTAGACTATAATAGTACTCGTGGTCTCAAACATTAAGTTGAAAACAGTTTGAAAATCCGACGTCAGATGCCGTAGATATGAAGTGAACAACGTCGAGGTGTAATTTTGTGAGCACCCATGGCCAAAAACTACAACAATACTCCATTAATATTTTCCATACTCCCACAGGAATAGTTAAAGTGATGGCTCGTTGTATTTGAATTCTCATTTCGGTCCACATTTAACTCTTTACCTAACTTAGCGGCCAAAAACGACCAGAATATTAACCAGAATAAGCCTACAACAACCTAAAATATCTCCGGAAGTTTCTCAATAAAACTATACAAATATGGATATCATTAGAACCAGCTCATTGAGCTGGTTCTAATGATATCCATATTTGTATTGTTTTATTGAAAAATTATGAAATTTGTTTAACAAAATATTAAATTTAATTTATTTTTAAAAAATACTGTGTTAGGTAAAGGGTTAACTTTAACGGCGCAATTCCCACAGACAGCCGGAAAAATCAAAATTAAATTTCAAGGAACGAAGTTGAAATTCTACAACATTATAGTACATGTGGTCGCAAATACTAAGTTGACAAAAAATTGGAAAATCCGACGTCAGATAACCGAGATGTAACGTAAACGACGTCGGCGCTATACCATTTTATTTTTTGAATACCCCTACCCCGATAATACCAACACATACTGCTTTATTGCTCTGCATACTCCTTGAGGAATACCCGAAGAGATATGTCATCGCTCTTGCAATATCAAACCCATAATTGTTGTCGAATAGAAAAAGAGAGTCTGCGCATGGGTACCCACTGGGCACAGTTGCGGATTCTGCATTTCCAAGCGGCATGAAAACTTCGAGTGGCTGATCCCAGTACTTTGGCCACAGTTTACAGTAAATGGAAGGCATTTTATTCCAAGTGCCAGATACGCACGTGTTGAAAGCGATTGGAAGCCGAGGCGGTAGGGTAAGGGGTTGCTTGGTACTTTAAAACGCGACAGACACCTTCCTCTCGATGTGGGACGAATCGTCGTTGACCGTGCTGTGTTGGATTGGATGACTTCTTGAAATTAACTTGCCATTTCGAAATAATGTAGTTTTTTATTGGTAATGTCTTCCATACTTACTGAGAAAATCCTTCACCCCAACATGCATCAAGGTATCTGTTTCATGCTTACAGCAGCCTCATTCACATATTTACCAAATTTTCACTCTTATTTCTGTTATGACACAACACATAAAAATGGCTCATATATACCTCAAAAAGAGAGAACTATTGACATTGGTTTTTTAGAGGCTGTATCTTACAATAAGTGAGAATAAGTGCCTGGAAATAAATTCTTTACAAGTGAGTTTATTAAATATTGTAATTTATCAGTTAAATTTTACCTCGTTGTTCTTTCTGAACTCGTAATTTGATTGGCTGAGAGTCGGTTGGCTCCGTACTGTAACCTCTGGTAAATTCACTCTTACCGTGCTCTAAATACCAAAAGCGGGTCAATTAGAACATGTATGTATCAATGTTACTTGCAGGAGATTGGACTCTTGCGTCACCCGAGTCACGAATCGAACACACCCTGTATATTAGATCATGGCAAATAGACCGAGATCGAAAATGACAATTTTTTATAGTTTTTCTTCAAATAAAACAGGTTTGGGGAACTTTTTCACTTCTAACTATGACAGGAATTACAATGGAGATAAACGTCTTCTGTTTCGTCAGACAATCGTGGGGAATTTGACCAGGGAAAACCATTTGTTAACGAGCCCCTCTGGGCTCGTTAACAAATGAATTTCCCCAGTCAAATTCCGGAATGTCTAACTAAACAAGGGACTTTATCTCCTAATTCAATTTTTAAAAGATTGTTTGGGCAGATCAGCATATCTTATATATTAAAAAGAATGGAACTGCACCAAGAGTACATCGTAAAATATAAATACAAACATTTTGTACACGACGATTTTCGCCATATTGTTTCTGTTGAGATTCCCCTTAAATGATAAACAAATCAACAGCGCAACGAAATAAATTAGACTAGATCTTTATATTCCTTGGTGATATTTTTGTATAAAGCTACCAAGCAATAAACATTAACTTAAAACAAAGAAACACAGCGCTGGAAACCTACTATAAATTTCAGCAGTTATCCCTTCACTCAACATAACGGAAAACAGGCCAGCGCTATTCACAAAATTTGCCATTCAATTTTCATTATTTTTCTCTTTTTTTTTGTCTCACAAAATATATCATATTTCCCCTCATTGGAAGTAACTCGTTGAGCCGGTTCCAATGACGGGTACATAACTATTTTTAACACAAAAAAAAATTGGAACAAATTAGTTCGAAAATAATTGTGTTTGCAAGTTTCGTCTGCTTTCCATGTTAGGTATTGGCAGTGCTGGAAATGAACAAAATTGACGAGTGCAGTTTTTAGCTCCCGCGAAATTAGAGACGAGAGCAAATTGCACCCGTAAAATGTTAGTATATGAATTTGCGAGGGAATACTGTCACCAAACACCAAAAACCTTAACCCTTTAACCCGAAAGGCCGCTTTTCCAGCCAGTAACATGTTACGTCATAACGTCATTAAATAGGATGGCTGTTTAGTAAATGTGTGGGGTAGACCAATCAATATTTTCAACGTGCAGCCTCAGGGCTGCACGTTGAAAATATTGACTGTTCTACCCAAATAATGAATATGGAGTCATCTAATTGCTGCTATTGAACTGGCATGGACGATACCACTAGTGTCCAAAGGGTTAAATGTATAAGGAATTGCTGAATTATGACAGTAACTTGCCACTGGCCACAGTGTGTTGCTTTCTCAAAACAACACTCATTCATTTGCCCTCACACTATATTAGGTCTGCAAAATATTTTTCAACGAGTGCATTTTGTAGCTCCCGTAAAATAGAAATCACGGGTGCTGACGGGAGCAATTGCACTCGCACAGACGCAATTCACAGACGCTGAATGATTGGCAAAACACACAGCGTTAACCCTTTACCTAACCTGAAAAGCAGACGACACTTGCAAAAATAATTCTTGAATAACTAATTTGTTTCATTTTTTGTCTCAAAAACATAGGTTATGACCCCCCTCGTTGGAACGAGCTCGACGAAATAATGAAAATTAATTGGCGATTTTTGAGAATAGCGCTGGCCGGTTTTGTTCGTTACGTTAGGTAAAGGGTTAAAACTGTACCCAATCCCTTCAATGCAAAACAATATTTCTGGACCAAAATACTTGGAATGGCATTTGTAATCTACAAATGTGTGCTTCATACCTTCTGTCTTTCACAAATGGTAGTTGTTCCAAAAATAGGCGAGGAAGGTCAAACACTGAATATTTAACAGTTATATATCAATTGTTATGTTTTCACGTCGAAAGAGTCTTTTCTAAAATTACGGAACTAACAGTTAAAGAATATTATGGTTCTCATTTCCAAAGACTTAACCGTTTACCCAACGAATCGGCCGCATCCGCCCTCGTAATATGCAAATTCAGCACTTGAAAAATACTATTTTTCAAAAACCTTAAATAAAACCTTATCGTGTGACCCGTCGGCGAGCTCGTTCCATCGAGGGGTCACATGATATGGTTTTGTTGATATGTTTTGAAAATTTTGAAAATATAACATTTAAAATAATAAATCTTTGTATCGGCTACTTTGGGTAAAGGGTTAACCAACATGAACAAAAGTGCATAATGTGGTAAAACGATGAAAACATTGCATATTATTTTTATGAGGCATATTCAAATATAGACAAAAGCGAAATAATTCTTCTGTATATGAAAAATAATGTTTGAGAATCTGTTTGCTCGGATGTAAAGTTAGCCAAAGGCTCGCGGTTAACACAACTTCACCACACGTGGTGAACACTTGGTACACCAAGCTACTGTGAATATATTTTATTTATACCATGATCGACAGATTATTAAGAGTCGCTATTATTTTTTGCTCGATTTTACTGAGCAACAGACGTACACACGTGCGAATGTGTTGTTTACATGAGCACCGCCGGAGGGCGGTACTTCCGCTGTCAGTCTTATCGCCGAAACGAAATGGAAAAAGAAACGCGCAAATCAAGGGGCCTTTTTCACTTTAATAACATAATAAAATACTATTTGGAGAAATGGGTGTTTTATTAATATGAGACAACGCATGTTTGTTAAGTTTTGGTACCTTTTGAGGTAAACTCATTTAAAACGTAATAAATAATTGCCGCTTTCATTTCATTCTTCGCGAGACGACGTGCGATAAATTTAGACAAGTTTGTATTCAGGTCGAGGTCATCAAAGGTCAACTTGGATGTAGTTCCACTGTAGGTGTAAATTGTAACTATTGAAATCCCATTTCTGGCTTGTTCACCACGGTTGGTGTGTAAAGCTAAAACTTATGTTATAGGCTTTTTATATATAGTAGAATAGGTAATCATGGTATAAAAAATAATTTATACTGACTTCCAAAATGGAAAGAAGGTAATATATAACACCAAACTGTTAAAAACGGAATTCTGGTGTTAGGGAATAATGAAATTCATTAAACAATACCTAGCAATAAAGAAGGGGTGATGTTTTGAGACATTTTACTACAATATATAAAATCTAGCAGCTTACAGCTGTGTTGGAAAAAACTCTTTTAAAGTGCTAAACCGTTTCGATGCACCCAAGATGTCAGAATATTTTGTGCAACGGTGAAAGAATAAGCAGGAAAGCCATGGGTTACAAAGGCAAGCGAAGAAAACGTTTTAACGGCTAAAATGGTGGTATCAGGAATAAACGATTTATGGGATTTGGACTTATCAGTACAGAATCTAAAACAATACAATGAGTAGTGTTCAACTGATGAGCGGAATCGGTCACCCCAATCGACCGATTGTGCGCAATCGGATGACAACAGCAACAGCTCCTGGAACAACCGATTGTTGCCAAGTATTTTTTGTGATGATTTATCAACCACATTTTATTATCTTCTGCAATTGTTCAATTGTTAATGTAAAATGATGTCAATGATACCATTCAATAAAGTTTAGAAACAACCACAATGTGTCTAGACGTCCCTTTACGGAATATACAAGTTAAACGACATGTGAAACTTACAATTGAGCGTACTTGCGACAATCGCCAGTTCATATCGGAAAAAGTGAAGGTTGCACTCCATTGACTCAGCTCGCAGTAAAATGACTTGTCGCGCGCACTTGGGCGGTACACGTGGCTCTGAGAGCCACGTATACCGCCCAAGTGAGTGCGTCTGGTCATTTTACTGCGATCTGAGTCAACGACGTTTAACACTGTGAAATATGTTCAATTTAATGTAGTTCCTTCAAGCCTCGACTCGTAAGGTAGTGCACAGTATTACAATCGGAGTTGGCATTGGAATCGGCCGAGTGTGAGCTCAAATAACCGATAATCGGTCAGCGACCATTTTTGGTAACTACAATTAAGGTTACCCGTTTTTATTGGTTATTATGGATATTGTTTCCAAATATTTATGAGGTCAACAGATTTCAAACATTTCTGTAATGGCTGTATTGGGTGCTTTAAAAATTGTTTTCCAAAATACACATAGGTGGCCAAATCAGATACTGTATTGGAAAGAGTATATAAAACAATCAAAGGCAAAATTTATTCCTCCAATACAAGTTGATAAAGAAAATGAGGCAGATGTATCGCCATCCAAATATTTAAAGAAACGTAAGGTTTTGTAAAAAATTAAATATAAATTTAAAGTGAATGATACTTCTTTTTAGGCACCCGTTTTGAAGGTCGTATCATCAGCTATGAAGCAGTGGGCATTTTAAAAAGAGCCGAAGGTTCAAAAAACAAAATATTCCGCTCTACAGATTAGTTGACTTCAGTGAGGAGAAAATTAAATGTTGGTTTTGTGAACGAAAATTACAGAAAGTGAATATAATTGAAGATTCATTATGGATAATTGAAAAACAAGGGGAATAAATTGGCATAGCCAACATATGTTCCTCGAACGACAAGGGCGGCTATACTCTCGCCCCCTCTGCCAGGCATGAATTTCTAGTCATTTGGCTTTGTTTTTATTGAATTAATAAATACCTTATCTTATCCTCTCTCCATTAAACCATAGCACCATTACAGCAGGCCACCAAATATGTCCAAGCGATACCAATACCTCCGCTTTAACAAAATGCAAAAAAGTGCCATAACTCATAAAAATTATTGTGCCACACTCAAACTCAAACCCATCTGGAATATTCTCTATATACAGTAAGCTATATCCCAAGTTTTATTGAAACCGGATACCATCCGGAAACCAATACCAACATGTCTTCTAAGTGGAAAAGGGCCATAACTCTGCCAAAACATATTGGACCAAGGCCACTGTATTATGTAGTTATAAACCTATGTATACAATTTTGTTTCATTTCGTTCAGTCAAACTAAAGTTATCGTCCGGAAACCAATATCAACATGCCCTCTAAGTCGAAAAAGGGCCATAACACTGTCAAAAAATATCAATCCCAACCTGTATTTGCGGTCATAAACCAACGTGTGAAATTTTGTTTGATTTCGTTCAGTCAAACTAAACTTATCGTTCGGAAACCATTTATTTCGGACGGATGTTCAGACAGAAGGACAGACGGGGAGCATAACATCTTTTCGGGGAGCATAAAAATGAAAGAGGAAACGTAATGATGAAACTGTGTGGCTAGTAAAATTTGATGGATCGACTTCCCCAAATAGTAAGCTATATTCCAAGTTTGATTGAAATCGGATACCATCGGAAACCGTTATCAGCATGTCTTCTAAGTAGGAAAAGGGTCACAACTCTGCCCAAAATATTGGACCAAGCCCACTATCAATCCCAACATGTATTATGTGGTTATAAACCTATGTATAAAATTTTGTTTCACTCAAACTAAAGTTATCGTCTGAAAACCAATATCAACATATCGAAGTTGGAAAAGGGCCATAATTCTGCCCAAAATACCGGACCAAGTCCACTATCAATCCCAATTTGTGTTATGTGGTTATAAATCTATGTATAAAATTTTGTTTCATTTCGTTCAGGCAAACTAAAGTTATCGTTCGGAAACCATTTCTTTCGGACGGACCGATAGGCAGACGGACAGGGCGGCGACTATATGCTCCCCCGGAATCTTTTCGGGGAGCATAAAAATAAAGTAAACGAAATGATTAAATTGCGTGGCTAGGAAAATTTGATGAAATGACTTCTAAATTTATACCAGAAAAAGGAATAAAAATTATCAGAAGTAACTACAAATACAGAAAAAAATCTGTATAGTATCAATGTGGTAAATTTCAACACTATTTCACTGACAACAAACCTTATAGATTTATTATTCATTTAAATAAGAAATTTACCTTCCATCCACCTTTTAAAGTTGGGCTTTTTGATTTCAAATACTTTGATAACGTAGACAACAATACTGTATCAACAAATCATCTTTTTTTGTTTACACCAGCATAATACAGGATTCCATTGTGTACAAAGAGAAAAAAACCTGTACTGGGAAGAATATTCTCCGACAGACATAAATCCTGGATTACACCAAATAACTATGTAATTCATCAGTTAAAGTTGACCTCTTTGTTCTTTCTGGTCCGTAATTTGATTGGCGGAGAGCGGGTCGGCTCCGTGCTCTCATCACATGTAAATTTACTTCTACCGTGCTCTAATTGCCGGAAACGGGTCAATTAGAACATGTCTGTATCCACATTACCTTCGCGCAACGGCACTAAACCGCTCCTATCACAGATTGAACACACCCCGAATTTGTTTTCTGTAAATTCAAATAGACTGAGGTTGAAAATGACATATTCTTTGCTTTTCTTCAAATAAGAAGGGCTTGGTGAAATTTTGTCACTTCTAACTATTACAGGAATTACAATGGATTCGGGGCTCATTATCAAACGGTATTCCATAGTCAAATTCCCGAATGTCTAACTCAACAAGAGACGTTTATCTCTAAAATATATCCTACAGTTAAAACTAGAAGTCCTGTCATGAAATGCGCACAAATAGCACCTTGATATGCGCGTTAATGTACGCGTTATGGCCCAAGTAAAGCTATCAAATTCTGTACATATGGCCTGTGCACAAGCAATGTTTCAGCCAATGGACCTCCGGGTAACCCGGAGGTCCATTGGCAGAAACATTGCATGTGTTTGCTATGAGTAACCAAGAGAACCTGCCGTGCTTTGGATGACATTCGATATGGCAATTGAACGCAATTCCAACGCGCAATTAAGCCTAGATAAGCGCACTATTCGTGACAGGACTTCTAGTTTTAACTGTATATTCAAATCAGAAAACACAAACAACTCAAATAGATATGCATATTACAGATGAATCCGATAATTGTACAACATTTTGAACTGAACCTGTAGCAATAACACTTCATTCCAAGAATGAACAAAACAACGATATATGTGCCCAATCCACAACAAGGGATCAACATTATGAGAAAACGCAGAAAGGTGAAATACATTTACAAGCCAAAAAAACGAGAAGTGAATAAGTCCTGTAAAACCACCATCAAACGAGGGAAAAATCAACAAGACCATATTCGCTAAATATAGTTCCTTCAACACAACTATTGAACAGGCAAATGACTAGATGAAAGGGAGAGACAGTCATCGTAAACCAAGATACGGAGAAAACACATAAAAGGGTCGTGTTCAACCAATGAGCGGAATCGGCCACCCCAATCGGCCGATTGTGGACAATCGGATGACAACAGCAACGACCCCTGGAACATTGGTTAAACCAATTGTTGCCAAGCAATTGTGATTATATAAATAACATGACTTTGGGCGGTATTGTGGTTTATTAACGACCCAACAGGTGTGAATAACAGCCCGACAGCTTATAAAAGGCCCGAGATGAAGTCGAGGGCCGTTGATAAGCTGAGGGTTGTTATTAACACCTATTGGGCCGTTAATAAACCATAAAGCCCGACAATGTCATGTTATTACTATTATTACCACTGCGATTCTGACAAAAGTTTTGACCCTGTACCTTACATGGCAGCTACAAACTGCCAATTAGTCTTCATTCAAATCGCTTGATTGAGACATTCATAACGCTTTCAATTTTGGCAGATGATATAATCGTCTGTTCCAAACAAACTGGTGTCACCTGATTATCACGTGATTGGCGATGGTACGCTTTCAATGGCAACGAAGTTAGAAAACTTAAAAACAAACTCGATATTTACCGCTTTTAAGTCGGGAATAAAGGCTTAAAATGTCTGCAGACTTACTTCCTATATACAGGTGCTTGTTCTTATGGAACTAACTTTGCTGGATATTTTACATATTTAATAATTTAAATAAAAATCACATTGTTTACTAGTTGAAACCATTTCTGGAAACTATTTCCATTTTCGAGTGTACGACCGCGAGGAAAAAAAGTCACTTGACGTGTCAGGCTGTTAATGAGATGTTCAACTCATTAACGGCCCGCACATCACGCGACTTTGTAAAAGGAGCGTTACGTTCTTGTAATGTCCTGTTAAACGTTGTTAATGTACTAGGGAACGCCCCATAAAGTGGTAATAATATTCATTAACCACATTGCATTATCTTCTGCAATTGTTCAATTGTTAATGTAAAATGATGTCAATGATACCATTCAATAAAGTTGAGAAACAACCACAATATGTATTCTTAATTTCTCTAGACGCCCCTTTACGGGATATACAAGTTAAACGACATGTGAAGCTTACAATTGAGCGTACTTGCGGCAATCGCCAGTTCATTCTGGAAAAGTGAAGGTTGCATTCTATTGACTCGGGTCGCAGTAAAATGACCAGTTGCGCGCACTTGGGCGATACAGACACGTGTACCGCCCAAGTGTGCGCGTCTGCTCATTTTACTTCGACTTGAGTCAACGACGTTTAATACTGTAAATATGTTCAATTTAATGTTGTCTTTTCAAGCCTCGACTCTTCTAGGAGTGCACAGTAACAGTATTACAATCGGAATCGGCACCGGAATCGGCCCAGTGTGAGCTCAAATAACCAGTAATCGGCCAGTTTTGGTAATCGGTTGAACACTCCTAAAAGGCTCAAAAAGTCAAGTAAGAATGGAAGTAAGTCCATCCGCCCAAACGGAAAGCACCAAACAGATGGTGCACAGTAAAAAAATAGTTAAGGACATCTTTACTGAGAATGGCAATGTTAGATAAACAAGTGTTCATCGAAGCGCAACCATACCATTTATCGTTATTTAATATACCACTCACACAAAATCAGTAGAACAAGATATATTATCAGGAATATACTATTATTACATTATGGGGAAAACGTCCAGTTCAAATCGACATTTTGAGATCAACGTGCCGGGGGTGAAAGAAAACACGTACACAACCAGCCGATAATCACAGTAGGTTCGATATTGCATCATCAAACCCGAGTCAATGAATATACATGTTAGAATAAAAATTATAATAAAAAGTTCCAGTGGCGTCAGATTAGCCACGGACACTCTTACAAACAACTCTACAGTAGGTGTAGAATGGATTGTAACTAAATCACATGTGGTATGGAGTTATCACCCAAAGTATCACTTTCAAATTCTGTACATATGGACAAAAAACACAAGCAATGTTTCAGCCAGTGGACCTCCGGGTTTAATCTGGAGGTCCATTGGTTGGAACTTTGCTTGTGCTTGTTATGCTTTGCAACAAATTTGCAATTATTGATTGGGTGGAATCTCCACTCTACGGGCGATTTAGTGATAATACACTCTCCACATCCTGTATAAAACACATATGTTCAATGGCATTTCCCGGAATCTGGGTTGGGGTGCCACGTTTCAGTCATTGATGCGAAGTATCGACGGCGAACCTTGGGGAGTCCATGGAGGTGGATAATCCACTCTTGTCGACCCTGTACTTGCGTCTTCCCAGAGAAATGTATGAAAAAATTAAGTGTGCAACTGTGGTTGCTTCCTTGCACATAACTACAATGTTTTCCAGGCAAAATATTCACGAAACTTTGTAATGACTCATTCTAATTTTTAAAATGGGAAGCCAGTTATAACGACCAACGCGGGAACGAAGCGTGAATTGTAACGGCGACCACGAGGCCCAGTATTATCCGCAATAACAGTAGAATAACCGCAGCCAGAACTGGTCGTGTTGCTTGTGAAAAATAAATTGAATTACAAAACATAGGGGGCCGTAGATGCCTGGGGTGCCCACTTGGATCTTCCCATTATGTCTCAATGAAATATTAAACATCAGACCAACCAACATTCCATGTGGAGATGCGTTTGTTTATTTTAAATAATACACTTTTCAAGACCGACTAATCAGTCAAAAGAGATCTCTGTGTGATAGTGTCTCCAATATGTACAGGTGCTACAGTTGATTGCAGATTGCAATGAAAAATTCAACATGTACACAAGACGTACGTTGAGTGGGAAGTTATGCGATCAATCTGTTACAGATTTGTGACAGATTAGTACTTCTTCCTTTCAAATCAAATTCATGCGTTGAAAATTTGTTTCTGAAAACAAAATTCATGGTGATCAGCCATCTAAACGCCACACACCAGGAAGTTTTTTAATGAATAATATATTTTTAATTTGAAAATCAATCACAATGGTCGAATAAGCTCAGGCACGGATCTATGAGTTTCTGTTAGTGCCGGGAATTTCCTAAATGTAGATGGCAAAACAAGTCTGTTAAAAGTATCCCAAGTAACTCGTGGAACTCGTTAGACCGATTGTTCGTTCCAAGGCATAATTTCGTACAATTTTTGTCTTATTATATCTGGTCTATAAACGGGGCATTGATGATAATATAATAACTGCAGTCTGCAGCCAGGCGGCTGCAGACTGCAGTTATTATTTTATCCTCCCTGTATATTGATAGTGGACTGACCCATCTAACTGTAAGTGTGCGCAAGACGATACTATTCCAGGAAACGAGAGTTGAAAGGGTTAATTCGGTTACGACCAGTGTTCACACTGACGGGTGCCAGTTTAGCCAATTGCACCAAAACGTTTTATTTGACACCAATAAGTCTTCATTGGCTAACATTTTGGCACCCAAAAATTCCTTCACTTGAGAAGGAAAGCCATTGCTGCAATGAAAAGCACGATCGACGATGAAACAAACAGTACAAATTATTTTTTTTACTTCTCGCACAAGAAAATCGTCATTTGGCAATTTTGTCGGTAACAATAACCGATTTTCACAGAAAACACTCAAACCCAGTGATTTTTTCAATAAGGTGGTAGAAATAGTTCTTGGACAAACATCCATCATTAATTGTGAGTGAGTGGTAAATAGGCATTGTTCTTTCTTCAAAAGAACATTGTAAATTATCATCTTTACAAAAGGCTGCATTTAATCAGACAAATAATTATACCGTCGCGAATGACTCATGTTCATTGCAGCATTTTGTAAAGACTTCGAAACTGCTAAGCCCAGTCGATGAATGGTTATCAGTCGATTAATCTGTTATTATCAAATGTTCAACAACAGGTATACGCACGTGCCGATAGCATTCAGATTGACCATCGAATCAGTGACAAAGATATAACTAAGGTGACCTCGATTTTCTAATGAAAATTAGAGTTTACACAGAGACTCATGTTTGTTACTTGTTTTGTCATAGTAAGAAGTTTTCAAAGTTAGAGGTAACCAATGATATTCGGCGGATCAATGAAGCCTTGTATAGCTAAATATAACAATTCAAACACAGATAACTACTTGTATATCCCGATGTACACAATCGGAGTACAAAGGTATAGAAAAGATATAACAAATCTCCATACTTCAATATTGGGAGTTTCTCTAAGTGCTTTTCTGCACCATAGTTAACTTACTATAATATGTTGGACGAGGACAATCGAGAAGTCAACGTAACGATATGTGCGTTGTGGAGGAGGATTAAAATTATCCAAGACGCCTCAGACTTACAGTTAAAACTAGAAGTCCTGTCACGAATAGTGCGCTTATCTAGGCTTAATTGCGCGTTGGAATTGCGCGCAATTGCCATATCGAATGGCATCCAAAGCACGGCAGGTTCTCTTGGTTACTCATAGCAAACACATGCAATGTTTCTGCCAATGGACCTCCGGGTTACCCGGAGGCCGATTGGCTGAAACATTGCTTGTGCACAGGCCATATGTACAGAGCTTGATAACTTTACTTGGGCCTTAACGCGTACATTAACGCGCATATCAACGTGCTATTTGTGCGCATTTCATGACAGGACGTCTAGTTTTAACTGTACCGCATTTCAGCCTAGTGGAAGACAATTTGAAAACTAGCCCCCCAGAAAAAGTACTTCCTTCATTTTCAGGTCTGTTAATCTGTTAAAATCTGCATGTGTGTGTCTGAAGGGGAAGGAAAACAGAGCACCTATGAATATTTTTCGAAAATATACTTTCTAAAAAGTTTTTTTTTTATTGAGTCTTTTCGTTTCAGACTGGCAGTACACGACATACGTTCCAACCAGCTTTATTAGATCCCGAAGACCCCTTTTCTGCACATGAGCAGAAACCATCTTGGGTAACGTCACAGACATGCGCGACGACCATCATGAATGATGTGTGCGCATACGTGATCGCGTTACTTATGTCGGCGATCTTGATTTTAATTGTCATCCTGCTCATGTCCAGCGGCCATTTGCATGTTGTATGTTGTGCTCATACCCGACATTTTGGATATTGTGAACATGCATGGCCAACATCCTGGCTGTTGTTTGCCCGCATGATTACGTACTATTCGGCCTACATTATGATGTCAGTTGTCATCTTGAAATTATGTGACAACCATCTTGGATGTTGTGTCTTTACGAGAGAGTAATATAGGATGTTGTACGCAAGGTGATTGGCATATTGAATTTTTGTAACCATATTCGACGGACATTTTGGAGTGTTTGTATCCATACGCGGCGGCGATTTCACGCTTGGCTTGTTTCAGGCAGATTCATGATGTCAGACGATTTCTCGACGGTCATTTTACAAGTATGTCGCGATTTTTCGCAGGCTAATAAAAAAATCGATGTCATCGCAGTTGACTTAACCGGTGTGTTCCAAGGCAAGAGAAATAAATAATATTCCATTGACATGGAAACCTTTGCGGTATTTCTGCATTCGGGCATTTGAATTTTAAAGTCTTTGTTACATATTTTGAAAACTAAAAATTGTGCAGTTATAAATAATGTTGTTAAAAGGTTTTATTTCTTCCAGTACATGTATGATATGCGATGTATGATAATAAGAGGAAACGAGATTTTCATTAAATCTAAATTCAAATCTAATCCTGTTTGTCTCAAACAGAATATAAATAGTCGTATTGGTTCGATTGTCTGATAATTATAGATGCAACACACGGGAAGAATTAACCCTTTACCCAACGCAGACGATATCAAAATTTAATATTTTAAATATCATTTTTTTTTAATTTTTCAGAAAAATTCAACAAATGAGCTCGTTCCAATGAGGGGTCACATGATATGGTTTTGTTGAAATATTTTGAAAAATTTAATTTTTTCAACTGCTCAATTTGTATATTACGCGGACGGATGCGGGCGATTCGTTGGGTAAAGGGTTAAATGATTGAAATTTATTACTTTCCAAAGTGTGATTTACTGGGATTTCCGGGTTTGATTAAACGATAACTTCACAAGTGAATTATGCAATCAACAATTGTGTCATGTATCCGCGCGCGCAAACGAAGACGCTTTGTCGTGGGTGTAATGGGGACTTCATTGGGGTTTTTTTAACCCTTTACCTAACATGAAAATCCAACGACACTTGCAAAAAAATTCTTGAATAACTAATGTTTTCATTTTTTGTCTCAAAAACATAGGTTATGATCCTTCACTGGAACGAGCTCGACGAACTCGTTCCAATGAGGGGTTATAACCTATGTTTTAGAGACAAAAAAATGGCGATTTTTGCAAATAGCGCTGGTCGGTTTTGTCCGTTACGCTAGGTATAGGGTTAAATAATATAATTATCGTTAATAATGGAAAGTAATAAACAGAGTAATCGCTTGACTAGACTGGTTACGTGAAATAATTCATTCGAGGCGAGGGACTATATTGTAAAACACTCGTGCGCACTCGTGTTTGTACAACGTCCCTCACCTCTCATGAATTATTTCACGTAACCAGTCCAGTCAAGCGATTACTCTCTATATATTCTCCAAACATTTTACATGAAAAGCACATGGCAGTACGAATCTCGTTGATAATAAAATCAGTGGGGTCTGTATTCAACGTTACCCGGAACAATACAGACACTAAGAAATGTGCTGGGAGTACCACGCGCGGACTCCGGCCTCCTTTCAGTGTCGAACAAGAATTTATACAGACCGCCCAAGGTGACAGCTCGGGTAGAGTACGTGGGACAGGAATCACCAACCCATGTTTGCTTTTTTTCCTATATTTTACGCGCCCCATTGGAATACTCCAACGCGTGCCGTTGATTCCAATCACCCCTTCAGCAGCGCCGTCGTGGACCAGTCACTTCCCCCGGGTGGACAATATTTATAGGGACGCAATAATATTAGAATCCAAACACAACTTATAGGTACAACCGGTACTTCATTAATTAAATCTTTGCTGATGAGGATTTTTATTACCTGGTAAATACATGCGTGGACATCACTACCCAAGCGTGGATTACGACCAGTCCACGGCGACTGTACATTTTCCATTCTGTTTTGATTCCTGTGGGGTTGCCATCGGTGTCCATATCCGAACCAACAGGGAGTATTTTCAATTCAGTTGTCAAAAGTTAGCTCAATTATCTATACTTTTCTTCCAGGTGTTACTATATATATATATATATATCAGAAGTTTATAAACAAATCCTTGTGCTGGTAGTTATAAGAAAAAAAATATTAAAGTTCAAAACAAATACAACGACATCACTGACTATATTCCTGCTAGCGCTTTCACCGCTCTGTATGCGGATCTTCAGGCATTTTTATTTTTATAAAATACGTTATACAAATATTTACAAAATAACGTTATGACGTAAACCACTGGGTGTGGTGTATCGATTTTGGAGACGTTGTTCCAGAAACTGCATATGCAATAATTATTTCATACATTTGAACAGAGGCGTGTTGATCCTTTATCGAAAGAAATTATAACGAAATTAACATAACAAATAAAATAATGATGTTTCTTTTATCCTAGAAATTAAGTTATAAATGTTGTGGGCTCCGAAAAAACCCGGTATATTTATTTCCCACAGATGCTTCCCACTCCAACTCTCTATATATTACTATGTTGGTAATACCCATATTTCTGCATAATGTAAGGGAATGAACTCCTTACTCCCGACTCTAGCTCGAACCCCCGAGAGTGTTTGTCATTCTCGGGGAGTCGAGCCGGACTCGGGGCAAGCGCCACTGTACATGTAACTCTCTGGCTAAGGGAGAAGAAAAGGTTGGGTAAGTAGGGGGCTATACACAAAGACTCACTGTGCCAATCGTGTTATTTCTATGAAACATAACATATAATACTATGATATGGCCTTTATACTAGAAGTAAAGTTTATGAACTCAGAATATATGTGTTTTTCCACGAATTTTCCTATGTTAACCATCTATTTATATTTATTTTCACGATACCAATATTTCCGCATAATTTAAATTAATGGCTGTGAGCGCCTTACTCAGACTCCAGCTCGACACCTCCTGGAGTCGAGCTGGATCCGATGCAAGCGTTCTTGAACAGAGAACTAATCCGACGTAAACGGAGTCAAGCATGATATTCCGATAAATAAAGTCAAGTTATCCGTAGAGAGACTATACTTTTGTAACTCCGTGGTTTAATCCCCCCCCCCCCGGGAATCCGTAGCCATTATGTGTCCCGTTGACGCCACTCCTGTAATAAGGAAAAATTGTACGATTAGATAAAGAATTAAAATAGGAATTATAAGGATGAACAAATAAATAATTCTTAATGAGCTGGTCATCCAACCCACCCACCCCCTCCCGTCACCCCCTACACCAAACTAATGCTTACAGTCATGCCCATTATATTACATTACTTAAACTCATCCTCAGTCTCAACAAAGGAAGTCCCCCCCCCCCAAGTGAACATGGACAAAAGCCTTATAAAAACAAGCAGGTGTAGGTAATTACTATTATAAAAAGAGCCATCCCAAACGATTTAAAATGGATTAATTATCTATACCCCCCCCCCCCTTTTCTCCAAAGTTAAGACTATAAAAATAATAATATAGCGCATAATTTGAAAACCTTGGGTGCCCACCCTACTACCACCACCACCCATCTAAAGCTTTAAACTACAGGCATTACATTACGTTTGGGTTGTAATAGCGCCACCCAGTAGCATTAAATTGACCGTTGCATGAATGAGCCCAAACCGTAAATTAACGGGAGATACGAACAACGGCCGAGCCACATAGATCGACATCACGTGCATGAGTTAAATTAAGGCTGTAGACTGCGTATAAAAAATAATAATAATTCCTTCTCGTCACGTAAGATATAATTATATGTGAACAATTGATATAGTTGGCTGTTTATGCAATGTAATGCGTTTTCGCAATTAGATTTTAGTTTGGCCGATATAGAAATATTTGATTTTGTCTCAAAATAAAGGTATATACGACCATGGTTTTAAGAAACCTCATAAAACAAATTCATATCCCCCCCCCCCCCCCCCCCCCAACCTAATACTTTTAAACAATACAGGCTTCAAAGTGCTGCTCGGTGTAAACAGTAAAATCCCTTTCTCCCAAGCGAACATCGATAATATCTTGATGAAAACACGCTGGTATTACTAATCACTAGTATAAATTAACATAATATATAAAAAATAATGCGGTTTCCTTTATCCTAGAAATTAAATTAAAAAAGGTTGTGGGCTCTGAAAATATCCGGTATATTAGTTTCCCCACATATCCTTCCCACGCCAAATCTCTGTATATTTGTATGTTGATAATACCCATATTTCTGCATAATGTTTGGGAATGAACTCCTCACTCCGACTCCAACTCGAACCCTCGAGAGTGTTTATCATTCCCGCGGAGTCGAGCCGGACTCGGGGCAAGCGTCATTGTTCATGTAAGAAAAGGTTGGGTAAGTAGGGGGTCTATGCACAAAGACTCACTGTGCCGATCGTGTTATTTCTATGAAACATAACATATAAAATAATGATGTTGCCTTCATACTAGAATTAAAGTCTATGGACTCTGAATATATGTGTTTTTTCACGAATGTTTCCTTATTATCTTCACGATACCAATATTTCTACATAATTTAAATTTATGGCTGTGAGCGCCTTACTCAGACTCCAGCTCGACACCACGAGATTCTTTACTCAGTACCACGTGGAGTCGAGTCGGACCCGGTGCAAGCGTTCTATAACAGATAACTTATGCGACGCAAACTGAGGCGAGCATGATCTTCCGATAAATAAATTCAAGTTATCAGTAGGTATGCTATAATTATATAACGCGGTGGTATGCCCCCTCCTAGACCCCACCGGAGGGGGGGGGGGGGGACTCCGTACCCATAATGTGTCCCGTTGTCGCCACTCCTGTTGTAAGGAAAAATAGTACGATTAGATAAAGAATTAAAATGGGAATTATAAGGATGAACAAATTAATAATACTAAATGAGCTGGTCATTCAACTCACCCCCCCCCCCCCCCACACACACACAAACACCAAACTAATGCTTACATTAATCCCCATTATATTGCATTACTTAAACTCATCCTCAGTATCAACAAAGGAAGTTTCCTCTCCCAAGTGAACACCGACAAAAGCCTTATAAAAGGCAAGCAGGTGTAGGTAATTACTATTATAAAGAGAGCCATCCAAAACGATTTAAAAGGGAATTAAATATACGGCCAGGTTTTTAAGAAATATCATAAAACAAATTCATCTCCACCACTCCCACCCCCACCCCCACCCACCACCACCAACCTAATGCTTTAAAACAATACAAGCTTAAATGTACTGCTTGGTGTCAACAATAGAATCCCTTTCCCCCAAGCGAACAGCGAGAATATCTTACTAAAAACACGATGGTATTACCAATCACTATTATAAAGGGATCCATCCTAAGCGATTGAAAGGGGTTAGTTACCTACCCTTCAATGTCAAGATAATAATAAAAAAGTAGCGTTTCATTATAATGTCAAGGGTATATAAACTGTAATGGAAACGTAAGTTTTATACAACTCATCACCCCCACCCCGCCCCACCCAATCAACTAACACATTCAACCATCGCCATTGCATTACATAATTTAAACGCATCCTCATTGTTAAAGGATATCCAACCCCCTTTATCCTCCCCCACCCAAGTGAACACCGGCAAAATCTTTCCGAAAGTACGCTGGTATTAGTAATTACTTGTCTAAAGGGAGCCATCTCCAACGACTTAGAAGGGGTTAGTTATTTACTATTCAGAGTTAAGACAATAATAATCAAGTCGCGTTAATTGTAGCGCCTGAGAAGTATGCGGTCGAATGTAAACTAAAGGAATATAAAGCTAGGGGACCTCCCACCCCCACCCCCACTCCCACCCTCGGGGAACCACAACCTACACCAATCTGATACTTCGACCACCGCCACTACATTACGTTTGGAATGCAGTAGTACTGGTCAGAAGCATTAGATTGGCCGTTATTTGAATTAGTAAAGACTGTAAATCCACGGCAAAGACGAATTACGACCTAGCCACATTGATAAACATCACGCACAAGAGTTCAGTTCAGGCTGTAGGCTGTGTATGAAAAATAATTCCTTCTCATCACGCAATATATCATTATCGGTGAATAATTTATATAGTGGGAACACTTTGAAATTCCCTCCTGAACACTGATGTAAATGTTTGTTGACCTTAAGAATTCTATACTCCCCTTTATTAGTTTGCTGACGATGCAAAGTCATGCGTTTCCGCAATTCAATTTTAGTTTGGCCGATATAGAAATCTTTGCATTTGTCACAAATAATAGCATATATGACATTTTTTGTAGTGCAAGTCATTCCTTGCTTTATCTTGAAGGTTTTACCGTTTTTAAATTTTATGTCTGGACCTTCAATAATGTTCAAACATGTCTTACATCTCTTCATTCCACACTTTTTGACACTGATGTCCGTATCAGCAAAGTCAAATTTAGATTGCGTGAGAATTCTTTTCAAATTTTTAGGCTGTCTTTTGCTGTTTATGATTTTCTTTTTCTGAACCAACCTTTTCTTACATGAACAATGACGCTTGCCCCGAGTCCGGCTCGACTCCGCGGGAATGATAAACACTCTCGAGGGTTCGAGTTGGAGTCGGAGTGAGGAGTTCATTCCCAAACATTATGCAGAAATATGGGTATTATCAACATACAAATATACAGAGATTTGGCGTGGGAAGGATATGTGGGGAAACTAATATACCGGATATTTTCAGAGCCCACAACCTTTTTTAATTTAATTTCTAGGATAAAGGAAACCGCATTATTTTTTATATATTATGTTAATTTATACTAGTGATTAGTAATACCAGCGTGTTTTCATCAAGATATTATCGATGTTCGCTTGGGAGAAAGGGATTTTACTGTTTACACCGAGCAGCACTTTGAAGCCTGTATTGTTTAAAAGTATTAGGTTGGGGGGGGGGGGGGGGGGGGGGGGATATGAATTTGTTTTATGAGGTTTCTTAAAAACCATGGTCGTATATACCTTTATTTTGAGACAAAATCAAATATTTCTATATCGGCCAAACTAAAATCTAATTGCGAAAACGCATTACATTGCATAAACAGCCAACTATATCAATTGTTCACATATAATTATATCTTACGTGACGAGAAGGAATTATTATTATTTTTTATACGCAGTCTACAGCCTTAATTTAACTCATGCACGTGATGTCGATCTATGTGGCTCGGCCGTTGTTCGTATCTCCCGTTAATTTACGGTTTGGGCTCATTCATGCAACGGTCAATTTAATGCTACTGGGTGGCGCTATTACAACGCAAACGTAATGTAATGCCTGTAGTTTAAAGCTTTAGATGGGTGGTGGTGGTAGTAGGGTGGGCACCCAAGGTTTTCAAATTATGCGCTATATTATTATTTTTATAGTCTTAACTTTGGAGAAAAGGGGGGGGGGGGGGTATAGATAATTAATCCATTTTAAATCGTTTGGGATGGCTCTTTTTATAATAGTAATTACCTACACCTGCTTGTTTTTATAAGGCTTTTGTCCATGTTCACTTGGGGGGGGGGGGGGACTTCCTTTGTTGAGACTGAGGATGAGTTTAAGTAATGTAATATAATGGCATGACTGTAAGCATTAGTTTGGTGTAGGGGGTGACGGGAGGGGGGTGGGTGGGTTGGATGACCAGCTCATTAAGAATTATTTATTTGTTCATCCTTATAATTCCTATTTTAATTCTTTATCTAATCGTACAATTTTTCCTTATTACAGGAGTGGCGTCAACGGGACACATAATGGCTACGGATTCCCGGGGGGGGGGGGGGGGGGGATTAAACCACGGAGTTACAAAAGTATAGTCTCTCTACGGATAACTTGACTTTATTTATCGGAATATCATGCTTGACTCCGTTTACGTCGGATTAGTTCTCTGTTCAAGAACGCTTGCATCGGATCCAGCTCGACTCCAGGAGGTGTCGAGCTGGAGTCTGAGTAAGGCGCTCACAGCCATTAATTTAAATTATGCGGAAAAATTGGTATCGTGAAAATAAATATAAATAGATGGTTAACATAGGAAAATTCGTGGAAAAACACATATATTCTGAGTTCATAAACTTTACTTCTAGTATAAAGGCCATATCATAGTACTATATGTTATGTTTCATAGAAATAACACGATTGGCACAGTGAGTCTTTGTGTATAGCCCCCTACTTACCCAACCTTTTCTTCTCCCTTAGCCAGAGAGTTACATGTACAGTGGCGCTTGCCCCGAGTCCGGCTCGACTCCCCGAGAATGACAAACACTCTCGGGGGTTCGAGCTAGAGTCGGGAGTAAGGAGTTCATTCCCTTACATTATGCAGAAATATGGGTATTACCAACATAGTAATATATAGAGAGTTGGAGTGGGAAGCATCTGTGGGAAATAAATATACCGGGTTTTTTCGGAGCCCACAACATTTATAACTTAATTTCTAGGATAAAAGAAACATCATTATTTTATTTGTTATGTTAATTTCGTTATAATTTCTTTCGATAAAGGATCAACACGCCTCTGTTCAAATGTATGAAATAATTATTGCATATGCAGTTTCTGGAACAACGTCTCCAAAATCGATACACCACACCCAGTGGTTTACGTCATAACGTTATTTTGTAAATATTTGTATATCGTATTTTATAAAAATAAAAATGCCTGAAGATCCGCATACAGAGCGGTGAAAGCGCTAGCAGGAATATAGTCAGTGATGTCGGTGTATTTGTTTTGAACTTTAATATTTTTTTCACATCTATACAGCACTAAAACAATATATATATATATATATATATATATATATATATATATATATATATATATATATATATATTGTTTTAGTGCTGTATAGATGTGATTTTTAATAATAGATAGTTATATTAGTGTTTAGTTTAGTTTCTTTATCGGATATCAGTGGCGTGTTCCCTATCTTCGCGCGGGTCATTTTCGGTGTTTTGTTTTTTGTTTTGTTTACGATTTCGACCGGTTTTTCAAAATTCAAGCTTCTCATTCTAATTTTGGCTATGGATGCTATGGATGGTAAGTGTTTCTTGACGCGAGTGGTTCAGACCAGCAGGGTAGAGACGGTTAGTATAGGTGTACAGGTGGGGGAGTGGTTGAGGCCAGCACAGGGGGTGCTAGTGAGTTACCAACGGACGGCCAGCGATCGGATGTGTGTAGGCACTGTGATATGGTTTATGTGGATGGGCGTGAGCTGGGAGAGTTGGGGATGTGCGCCATCTGCGTAGAGTTAATGCAGCTGCTAGAGGCATATGTAAAGTTGGAGGAAGAGGTGCAGGTGGTGAGGGGGAAACTGGGGAAGGCAGGGAAGTCTGGTATTACCCCAGTTAGGGTGGCATTCGATGGGGGATGGAAGGTGGTGGGTAGTAGGAAGCGGACTTTTGACGTAGATATTGGGTCTTTTGGGAATAGGAAGGTGCGTCGGATTGAGGGTAGGGGAGAAGTAGGGGCTAGAGTGTCAAATTCCCAGGCTAGTAGTGTGAGTCGGGGGGCCAAAAGGCGTATTCGTTTAGAATCGGATAGTGAGGGGGGGGGGGGGGGGTAGCGATGACCATGTGGAGTCTGTCAGGGCAGACGTCAGAGGGAAGGTTAGGAAGGTGGTAAACGAGGACAAGGTGGTTTGTAGTGGGAGTGGGCAAAAAGTGGAGTGCAGTGTCCAAAATAGATTCAGTGTGTTAGGTAATTTCGAGAATTCTGAGGAGCAGGTTGGGTCTGAAGAGGTGGAGGTGGAGGTAGACATGGAGGTTAGTGTGGCGGAGTGCAAGACTGCGAGCCGGTCCAGTGGGAACAGAGGTGGTAACAGGGTTAATAGGACAGGAAAGAGGACAGGAAAGAGGCAGTTGGTGGTTGCAGGGAGTAGTATAGTGCGGGGCTTAGATAGGGTGGTGTGTGGGCCCGACAGTGTCAACAGGACCAATTTGTGCTTTCCGGGGGCTAGGGTGGAGGACCTAAGGGACAGAGTGGGTGGATTAGTAAAGGGGTCAGGCCCAGACCCAGTGGTTGTTGTACACGTGGGGACCAACAACATCAGGAAGAGAAAATCAGTTCAGCTTATTGAAACTTACAAGGACTTAATAACTCAATGCCAAGAATGCACAGGTAGTGGTTTCGGGGCTTCTCCCAGTACTGGGTGGTGGGGGCGAGCGTAATTCGCGGATCATTCCGACCAACGAGGAATTGGGGGAGTATTGTAAGGAACTTGGGATACCCTTTGAAGACAATTGGGGATCATTTTGGGGCAAAAAGGACCTATATGGAAGGGATGGTCTCCATCTTAGCCCAAGGGGTACAGAGGGTTTAGGAAGAAATATGTTGCAGGTGGTGGAGCCTTTTTTTGGTATAGGGAGGGGAGGGGGATCAGTGAAGGGGGAATGAACACAGGAAATGTGTCACGAACCATAGTTGTAAAAAATGGGACAAGAGGGATAAGGAAAAGGGTCCAAAAATCCAAATCAATAGGAATAGCTTCCCAAGGAAAGCACAGGTACACAAAGTAGGATATACAAACATACAGGGACTAGATAATAATGGGACCAGTAGGTGGAAGCCAATGAACCTTGATACCCTGAAAGTGGGTTATAGCAACATCCAGGGTCTCCGCCGGAAAGTAAGTGAAATTGCTACATTGATCGAGGCAGAGGAGTTTGACGTCATGGGCTTAAGCGAAACGTGGGTAAGAGTAAGACACGAGGAACGGGTAGACCTAGTAAGGGGGTACGTATGGATAGGTGTAGGGCGAACGGAAGGCCAGAAAAAAGGGGGAGGGGTAGGCGTGTACATTAAAGAGGATTTAAAACCGTCGCTGATTACAGACCTGGAAAACATCAGCACCCCGGCTGACGTATCGAAAGAAATTGGATGGGTAAGGATCAGTCTGAAAAACAAAAATATTGCCCTTGGGGTTGTGTATTGTGCGGTGGAGGGAAGCAAACACGAGTGGAATGATTCGATATACTCAACACTAAGGTCCAATATCACCGAACTACAAAACAAGGGGCTCGGTATAATTCTGATGGGTGACTTTAATGGCCACATAGGTAATGATGAAGAAGGCATAGAGGGTGGGGACATTAAAGTCAAAATGAATGGAAGGAAGCTGTTGAACTTCACAAACAAGCTCGGTCTGAAGACTCTGAACAGGGACGCGAGGTGTAAGGGGAAATGGACCTGGGAGAGGAACGACAGAAAATCAATAATCGACTACATCCTCACAGATATTAATTTATGGAGGGAGGTGATAGGGGTAGAAGTGGATGATGAGGGTAAAATGGAGGTGGATAGTGATCACAACTTGATTACAGTGGCAATCAGGGCCAAAACTCTAGTAAAAAGCAAAGGAAGCTCTAAGGAGATTTGGGAACTCAAAAAGGATGCTGACTGGGCGAAGTTCAATGAAAAACTGAAACCAAAGCTTGCAACCGTACCCAAGAGGGGCAGTGTCCAGAAGATGGCCGACGCCATAGTTGCGAGCCTGGTGGAGGCAGGAAAGGAAAGTGTATGAAAGGTCAGGGTGCCAACACGGGAACTTGGGTACAGAGTGAATGAAGAACTGAAAAGGGCCATAAAGGGAAGAAAAGCTAAATGTGCTGCATACATGAGAAGTAGAAAACTTAAGGGGGCGGAAAGCAACGAGGCCACCGTAGCAAAGGAAAAATACCACCAAGCACGAAATAAAGTAAATAAGATTAAAGACGATAATCGGAGAGTACGAATTAGCAGTCTTATTAGGACGATAAGAACGACATGGGGGTCGAGTTCGAACGTATTTTGGAAATGGGTGAATAAATGTAACAAAGGAAGTAACCCACAGAGTATTAAAGTAGATGGCAGCGTTACAGACGAGCAAGATCAAGTCGCATCAGAACTAGTCAAGCACTGGGAAAAGGTAAACGATAAGCGATGGGGCATGGGGAGCCCGCCTTCGTGTGCAGCGAAATGAAAACGGAGGAGGTGCGAAAGGTGATATCAAAATAAAGGGATGGAAAAGCGGGAGGAGTGGATGAAATTCCTAACGAGTTTATCAAAAAAGGGGGAGAGGAATTCGTGGAAAGCCTAACTGCCCTATTCAATCTAGCCATAGAAAATCAAGAGGTCCCAAAGGAGTGGAGAGAAAGCAAAGTGACATTTATTCACAAAAAGGGGGAAAAAGACGTTTTGGATAACTATCGAGGGATCTCTGTCAGTAGCAACATTGGAAAGGTTTTCTGTAAAGTCCTTTATGGGAGACTAGAGGAGGTGATTGAAGAGACGGGTATTTTGGGAGAAATCCAGAATGGCTTCAGGAAGGGAAGGAGAGTAACTGACCATCTTTTCACACTATCCCAAATGATAGAATCCGCGAAAGCAAAAAAGAAAAAGATGTTTAGGGCCTTTTTGGATGCCAAAAAGGCATACGATAGAGTATGGAGGGAAGGTATGTGGCGCAAGCTGGAGGCACCGGGCTTAGGAGGCGAGTTTGTTGGAATTATGAAAGCATTATATAAAGATGTACAGAGTGAACTTAGCCTGGGAAACATTACAACAAGACGTGTGCCTATGGAGATAGGCCTAAAACAGGGGTGTATTATTTCGCCAATCCTGATTGCATTGTACATCAAAGGTTTAGGAGATGAACTCCTGCGTAGCGACGAGGGGGTAGCAGTTGGGGACTTGAAGATCCCAGGGCTATGTTTTGCAGACGATATGGTTCTAGTGTCAGAAAGCGAAGAGGGGCTAACGAAAATGCTGGGAATTGTTGGGAAATATGGGAGCAAATGGAGACTCGAACTTAATGAAAGCAAGAGCAAAGTTATACCTGTGGGCCGCAAAGTGGACCCCACTCGAAGGTGGAGAGTGGGTGAGTTCTGAATTCCGGAAGGGAGCAGCAAACTTCTCAGTGTAGGAGAGGCAGGTGATTACGAGTATTTGGGGTAAATATAAACATTACAGGAAAAGGCATCTACCGAAACCACACAAATAAATTGATTCTGAAGGGGAAGCGAATCCTTAACCAAAGGAAACTTATAGGGAGAAACAGTTTCAATAAGGTTTTCGTGGGGAAAACCATTTGGGAAATGGTGGGGCTGCCAAGTATAACATACGGTACGGAAGTGGTACCCCTAAACCAGACGGCCGTAAAGAGCTTGGAAATCATGCAGAACTATGCAGGCCGATGGATAACGGGGTCGAGTAATGCCGCAGCGCTAGAAGCAATCAGGGGTGAGCTTGGGTGGATGAGGAGCAAGGAGAGGATAGACCTGTTGGAACTCGGTTATCTAAATTATTTGGTAAATCTCCCCGACAGCCGATGGTGTAAAGTAATGTTCCTGAGAATTTTCAACTCAAATATCAAAACGGGGTGGATGGTCCAAGTGAGGGAGCTAGTAGAGAACTACTCATTGGAGATCTCGGATCAGGACGTTGGGGCAAACCAGGGTAAAAAAAATCGTCAGAGAAAGGATCATGGAGGATTGTAACCGTAATTGCCGAGAGGGGGTCAAATCAAAGAAGTCTTTGGGTGGCCTGCGTGATAAAGAGAGGCCAGGTTTTGAAGAGTACCTTGATGACACCTTTGGGGGGTCACTGTTGTTGAAGCTGAGGTCGCGATCCCTGGAGCGGAGGGGAAAAATTGGGAAAGACGGTGAAAGGGAGTGCCAGATGAGTAACTTGGGCATGGTGGATACCCTGGAACACTTTCCTCTAGAATGCCGAAAGTATCAGTCTAAAAGAATGAGATCCACTGGGAGTATAATGGGGAAGTGGGATGGGAGAATGAAGGACATGTGGTTAGATTACAGGAGAGTACAAGATTAAGGCAACAAACGAATAAAAATAACACAACAGAATAGTGAACTGACAAGAACAAGAACAAAATATATTAAAGATGACCGAATAAATATATAAAAACGTAAATAAATAAATAAATCAATAAAGCAATAAACCAATAAATCGATAAATAAATAAATAAATAAATAAATAAATAAATAAATAAATAAAACTGTAAACTCAGACATCAACTTCCGACTTTAATACGAGACAGGCAGTCGGACAGCTAACTGAAAGGCTATATGCACATATTTACATATATATATATACACACACAGATGTTTATAATAATTGTTGTCCGGATTTACACAGCACCGAAGCACAGTCCCTCTCCCGCGAGCAGGACGAAATATCCACCCCTCGGGCTAAGAGTGAGTAGGCCAAAATGGTTGATACCACAAGTGGGACAAAAAAAAAGAACACTTGGGCCTTCTGCATCCTAATTATATTATTTCAATCGCATGTGAACATTTTTTTGAAAGTTGAGAATCTGTGAAAACACAGACTCTTACTTAAAGAACTGAATGTCAGTGTCGTTTTCTTAAGATGAAGTCTGGACAAACAAGAGAAACATATTTGTATAATGAGCTATGGCAAAAGTGTATGAAAAGCAACACGTCGGAAGGAATTATGGAGATTAGAGATTCTAACTCTCTGTCAACTTTTCCAAGGAGTGTCAGGGCTAAGTTTATTTGGTTTAAAGACTCGACATATAAATACACATGGACACCGAATTTATCACAAAGTGAGTTCCAAAACGTGTTACGTGCCTCATTTAACATCCTGCATCCAGAAAGTACATGCTGCAACGTGTCTTCGTAGTTTTCGGAACACAATCTGCAGTTATACATTCTATTCGCACTAGTAGGAGTGATCAACTTTACAATAATTTTGATAAGGGGTGTGCGCCTGGGGAAATTTTGACACACCTGCCAGAGAACACATTTGCCAGTATCTTCATGAAAACTATAAAATCGTTCCATCTCAAAGCTTTCAGACTTTTTCATCTGCCTGTCGTTTTGGACGGAGGATTGAATAGAAAACTTCACAATTTGCTTCCAATCACACTTCGAAGGAAAGACTGCTTCACGGTAGAGAGTAATAAAATAATTTTCTAGGTCATATTTATCCAAAATTGTGTAAATATCTGCTGAGAACCCTCTTACTGAGTTACTACCATCATTGAAGATGAGGTAGAGTGATCTATATAGAAATAGTTTCTTACATGTTTTTGTGCAACTCACATCACAAATATTTCTCAGAAACCTCAATTTCTGTTGATCTATGAAATTTAATAATGGCATAGCCCCTAAAAGGCTGAGAACTGCGTCTGTTGTAGCATTTATGGGTACACCTTGGAGAGTTTTGAGGCAGAACCGATGTGTTTTCTCAAGTTTACTAACGTCTTCAGCAGACACATTGTTCCAAATTTCTGAGCCAAAAAGAGCACTAGGAATAACTAAGGTCATGTACATTTTATAACCAGTTAGAGGTGTAAGACCATTGGGATGAATGCCACTGTTAAGTAACATTAAGAACGTCCCTCGTAATTTATCGATACTTCTGTCAACTCTCGCTGTTTTTTGTCTATTTTTCAATATTTGTATACCAAGGTGTACAACAGAATCACTTTCAGATATTACTTCATTGCACAAAAGCCATTTACGACAAGGCACGCTTTTGGGTTTGACCGTTTCATTGAAGACAACAACAGAACATTTTGATGGTTTGTATTGGTATCTCCATTTTAAGCTGTATTGCGTACATATATCCAAAAGCACGTCTAGTGAAAATTTGGAGGCGGCTAACAGAGTCATGTCATCCGCATGAGTTGGACAGGCACAGTTTATGTGGTTTATGTATAAACCGTGACACGAGGCTACAAGTTCATTTAGAAGATCGTCTATGAACAAGGTATACAACGATGGAGAGAGAATTCCACCTTGCCTTGTGCCTTGTTTAATTTGGAATGGCTTTGGATAGAGACCTCTAAACATGACCACGGTCGTCATATCTGTGAATAAATTATCAAATAAATGAAACAATGTACCGTTAACCCCTCTCTCATTGAGTTTGTAAAGAATACCATCGTGCCAAACGGTGTCAAATGCCTTCTTACCATCCAGAAAACAAGAAAAAAGTTTACCATGCTTCTCTTTCATTTGTTCAATGCTTTCATTCACAATATAAGACGTCATAAGGGAGTTCCTTTTACTTTGGTATCCAGATTGGAGGGGGTTAACATGCCATACACTGGGTTTAAATGTTTTGATTCTTTGCATAATGAGGCTTTCAAAGAATTTGTAGAGTACGGGTAAAAGAGAAATTCCTCTGTGACTATCGGGATCAGTTAAGCTTTTATTTCCACCTTTATGTAAATTGATTAAAATACCCCTTTTGGCAGCTGGAGGAACATATGAGTTTTGTAAGAAAGCAGTAAAAAGCTTTGAAATGGCTTTATGTAAACCAGAACCCCCAAAAATTATATTTTCGTTGTAAATCATATCATGGCCACATGCTTTGTTAAATTTAAGCTTGTCTATAATGAATTTTATTTCAGCTTCCCTTACAGGCGTCATTACAGGATCAAACGATTGAACACATTTTTCTTCTCGAAGATTTTTACAAGTTTCTGTTACATGACATCGAAATCTTTCATCGAATTTGTCACTTTCTTGGGGGGTATAAATTGACTGGAAATAGGATGCCCAGTGGTTTGCAACTTCTTGCGGGTCTTTATGAACTGAATTCCCAAATTTCATCACGCTTGTCCCTAAAGTGTGACCTCGTTTTCGTTTCCGATTCACGAGTTTCCAAAATAGCATTTGGTCCATATCACAAGCACGATCTATTTCATTCAGTTTTTCCTTCAAGAAATTCTCACTGTGAAATCTATATTTTTTGCGAAATAACACTTTGCTTCTTTTGTAATTTACGTAACTTTCATGACATAACCCTCTGGGCCTACCCTCTTGCACCCACATTTGACGTAGAACTTTCATTCGTTTGTGATGAAGTTTGAGTTCTTCATTCCAAAACGGTTTTCTGAATGGTTTATATTCTTTTTGTGGAACAACCTTTTCTGTAACTGAACGAATTATATCAGTAATAAGATTGTATGATCTATCAATATTAACATTCGTTATCATCTCATTTTCGTAATAACGTGACTTTGTTAGAAAGTCGTCAATATCAGAAATATACGTCTCTTGGATTACACTGTGAGTCTTTAAGATTTTCCACTTGAGTTTTTTTTTATTTTAAATTGACCTGCACAATGTTTATTATCACAGAGAGGAAAATCTAAATGTACAATTACCGAGTAATGATTTGAAACATTTAACGGGGTATCGCCTAATATTTGCACCTGTTTTATCATATCAAGGTTTCGTTTTGGAATTAGCACGTGATCGATAAGACTGCTGTGTTTTCCATCATAAGTGCAAAATGATTTCAGTGAGCCCCTACAAATCTCGTGACAAGAGACACTCAGAAGATCGCATGATTCTAGTAGTGAAGATAAATATTTGGTTCGTGAATCCGAAAGGAATTTACATCCTGGTCTGTCTCCTGATAAACATGCATTAAAGTCACCCATGACAATTACAGTCCCATGTATGGAGTAACTATTATATAGGTCTTTCAGCTTATCGACATATTCGTTGTAAAATTCAGTTGCATGATTTTTACAAGGAAGGTAAACTTGAAAAATATATAAGAACTCGGACTGAGTGAGTTGAAATTGGATGCCTATGATTCTATCATCGTCTATTGGAATCGTGGATACGCGGTTGGAGTATTTTTTGTGCCAGAGAATTGACACGCCTCCCTGGTCTCTACGGTTGAAGAGGGGCATTCTGCACGCGTAATCAGTAACCGTGTATGAAATATAATTTGTGTCAAGAGAATCTATAAACTCTTTGTTTTTCTCACTCAGCCAGTGTTCACTGATGCCTATAAGGTCGGTTTTGTGAGATTTCAAGAGATTGGACAAATACGCTGCGCTGGACATGACGCCAGTGCAGTTCCAGCATGCTATATTCAACTGCATGATAAGACACATAACAACAATGTACATGCTATGAACGAATTGGCGTTAACCACAAAAGTGACATTCCATTGAGGTACAATATCCCAGAGTATGTACCCCGGGATCAAACACCTTACAAAGTCATCCTTACCATACCCAAGCTGCATAATAATTCATAAGTTGTACACCTGTATAATTACCATTGTTTGGATATATTTCAAAATCCGTGTTTACCGTCGACAATTATAGCCTGTAATTTAGCCATCCGACTGACCCCAGAAACTTCTGAAAAATTAACATATGTTAACATCTGTAATTATGGCATTTGACTGAGGCAGTAAACTAGTATACCTAATGTATCAAAGTAGGGTATCAGGTAGATTCGGTGGCATTCCAACCCAACAGCATGACAGGGCTGCATGGTTGAAACATCACCAAACCCTCCCATAACGGCAAAATAGAGTTGCCAGAATGCTGCAGACGACATTTGCAGTTTCATTCAATTCCACAGTGTTCAAATAATCAAGATCACATCTGGATTTACTGACAAGAGGTAGAGTTCACCGCGGTGGAACGTTATTTTCATTTAAATTCTGCAGTTGCTAGTTATAAGGTGTCCGTAAGCTCAGTCTGAAAGAGGTCAGACAGAATATGGTAAACTAATGGGTATTGTAAGAGAGTTGGTACAGAAGAATGAACATGTTTGAAACTCAGTTTGGCCAAGCGATCTGTCTGTGCTGAATAATGGCTCGATTCTTGAACACTGCTGATCAGTCAAGAATGCCATAAATGAAATGTTTGCCTGTTTACCGTTACAATGACTCGATACAGGAGCGTCTATAACGGTACAACAGTCAATCAGTTTTGTGTACTGTTTGTGTGTTTTACCGTTATACCTTCTCGGGAACAGGGCGTCTAATAACGACACAATTGTCAATTGCCTTTCACAGCCGAACTGACAAAAGAAGAACGGAATAAAAGACCCGTTAATTGCACAGTCACTGAGAAAAAACAGTTTTCTTGTAAGAGTTTTTATATGACCACCTGCTCGTATAAATCTCTTTTGGCCAAGATAAGATACTCAGATAACGCTTACTATCATTGATTAAAATGTCAACTTTAGCTGATAACAGTCCGGGTCTTCGACTTTTAAATAAGTGAATATTGGTATGAGAGACACCTTCTTCTGTCAGAAAATTTGCTATATCGTCTTTTACTACACTATCCAACATACCACCTATGTAATAGCTATGAGGCCTTGGTTTTCTGGGAAAATTATGATTTACAGTTCTGTCTCGATTGGACTTTAAGTTTGAACGGGAACAATTCCTTGATGAAACAAGTACTGGGATATGTCTTGCACAAAATTCATCATCGTTACCAGTCCTGTCTTTGTTATTTTGGCGCGCCACACTCTCGTAATTCGTGTGTGGATTAGCCTTTATCTCTCCGTCAACTGAACTCGCTTAGACAGTTTTAGGAGTCGACTCAGCGGAATGAATGGAGAAGTCGTTTGACTGAACGCTAATGTTTGGTTGAGTTTCTGACCAGATTCGAACTTTCTCAAACACATACTCCCGGAGTTCCTCGAATCGCCCATGCATATGATCAGCTTGCATTTCAAAAGCTCTGCGTAACGTTGATTCATTTGAAGATAACTTTTCCTGCATGTCTTTTAATTCGCTTTGAGTTATTTTCAACTCTGCCTCCATGTTCGTCCTTTTATTTTTATAATTTACGTGTAATTTTTCAACACAGTTTTTTATTGTATCAAAATTTCTTTTGTTAGTATACGAATCGTCTTCAATAACTTTAGTAGACTTACTGAGTACCTTGAACTCGTTTCGTACTTTTGTGACACTGTCCATTCCATGACTTACTGACGCCTCCAGTGAGGAAAGTCTGCATTCTATTTCAGAAGTACGTTGCGTAGATTTAGACTTAAAATCGTTTAGATGTTTAATCGCAGAGTTGGTCTCGCTCATGTTCTGTACTAAACCATTGAGATCATGAAACTTGTTGTCTTCATTAAGAAGACACAATCGAATTTTATCCAAAGTGTCTTTCAAGAATGATTGTTCTAAGTTTAATAAAGATATTTCCGCACGAAGTTTTGGTACTTCTTCGTCCAGTCTTTGGATAATTTCATTATTCATTGACTTCAAGCATGTTAAGTCGTTCTGAATGTTTAGAACAGCTCCAGAAAGAAAATCATATTTTGTATCACTGATTGGATCTCCAGAAATAACCACTGCAGACTGGCTGCATGCCCCCGACGCAGAATTGTTTTGATGAATTTTAGTTAGGTTAATCACATCACTGAGTTCTTGATCCCAGGGCTATGTTTTGCAGACGATATGATTCTAGTGTCAGAAAGCGAAGAGGGGCTAACGAAAATGCTGGGAATTGTTGGGAAATATGGGAGCAAATGGAGACTCGAACTTAATGAAAGCAAGAGCAAAGTTATACCTGTGGGCCGCAAAGTGGACCCCACTCGAAGGTGGAGAGTGGGTGAGTTCTGCATTCCGGAAGGGAGCAGCAAACTTCTCAGTGTAGGAGAGGCAGGTGATTACGAGTATTTGGGGGTAAATATAAACATTACAGGAAAAGGCATCTACCGAAACCACACAAATAAATTGATACTGAAGGGGAAGCGAATCCTTAACCAAATGAAACTTATAGGGAGAAACAGTTTCAATAAGGTTTTCGTGGGGAAAACCATTTGGGAAATGGTGGGGCTGCCAAGTATAACATACGGTACGGAAGTGGTACCCCTAAACCAGACGGCCGTAAAGAGCTTGGAAATCATGCAGAACTATGCAGGCCGATGGATAACGGGGTCGAGTAATGCCGCAGCGCTAGAAGCAATCAGGGGTGAGCTTGGGTGGATGAGGATCATGGAGAAGATAGACCTGTTGGAACTCGGTTATCTTAATTATTTGGTAAATCTCCCCGACAGCCGATGGTGTAACGTAATGTTCCTGAGAATTTTCAACTCAAATATCAAAACGGGGTGGGTGGTCCAAGTGAGGGAGCTAGTAGAGAACTACTCATTGGAGATCTCGGATCTGGACGTTGGGGCAAACCAGGGTAAAAAAATCGTCAGAGAAAGGATCATGGAGGATTGTAACCGTAATTGGCGAGAGGGGGTCAAATCAAAGAGGTCTTTGGGTGGCCTGCGTGATAAAGAGAGGCCAGGTTTTGAAGAGTACCTTGATGGCACCTTTGGGGGGGGGGGGGGTCACTGTTGTTGAAGCTGAGGTCGCGATCCCTGGAGCTGAGGGGAAAAATTGGGAAAGACGGTGAAAGGGAGTGCCAGATGAGTAACTTGGGCATGGTGGAGACCCTGGAACATTTTCCTCTAGAATGCCGAAAGTATCAGTCTAAAAGAATGAGATTCATTGGGAGTATAATGGGGAAGTGGGATGGGAGAATGAAGGACATGTGGTTGGGGGAGACTCAAAGGAGAGGGTTAATATGCTAATCGGAGAGATTGGGAAGAATGGGGCAAGGGATGTCATCAAGCAGTTCATCTCCGAGTGTTGGGAGGAGAGGAGAAGCGTGGGAATAGGGAGGCAGTTGGGAGTGCAGGGGTAACCGAAGCCTTCTCGTCCGAGAACCGCGACAAATCAGCGGCTGGCCAAAGTGTTATTATTATTATTGTACTCCTCTCTCACTGTGTTCTGTCTTATTCACTACACTCATGCCGATAGTGGAGAGGTTTTATTATCAGATAAAAATAAATTTGTTGCGGTGCATTATATATCAAAGGCATGTGGATTGAACGCTGCTCGACAATTGGATCATTTTTCGCGTTTTCTGGGTTTTATCTTACAATCAACATGCATTTTGTCTGTATTAACTCCGCAACTGTCGTGTATCCGACCTCCTGAAACAAGGCAGATCGTCGTGATCTGCCCTTAGAACCCGGAGCTCGACTCGGATACATATTTTGTACATCCACATAATGGTAATAATCTCTATGTATCCTTGGGCAAAATGATTCATTCCCATTGCCCAAGTGGCAGCATGGTTCGCGCTACGTACCAAGGCGTATGACAAGACTTTCTTTCCACTAATGCTAACCCTGCTTGTGCCGGCTTAGTACGTTGGAGAGTCAGTCAGTTACTTCTCGTCGCTCCTTGCTTCTCTCTGGGTACACCGGCTTCCCCCGTGCGTGAAAGTGTCCGACACGATATAGCCCTAGATTTTGCAAATATCGCTGAACAAACAAAAATTCAAAAGCACGTTTTACTTTTCAGGGTATTTTTTTCTTGTGAATTTATTTATTGGGGTTTAACGACACTTTCGACAGGCAGGGTCACCTCGTGTCGGGCAGTTTTACGGGTGGAGGAAGTCGGAGTATGCGGAGAGAACCACCGAGCAACGGCGAGCAACTGTCAGGCTCCTCACCATACTAACTTCACACAAGCAGGGTTAGCATTGGTTGAAGACAAATGCACCATCGACGAGCAGTACGCCTGAGTACACAACTCCACCTTACCCCCACGTGGGCAATGGGGGTGAAATATGTTGCCCATGGGCTTTCTTTTGAATTTTGAAACGCACATTATGGTGCTAGTTTCGCATACTTATAGATGAAATACTTTACATAGTGGAAGAATGGAATGATTGACTTATCTTCTCCATACAACAGCCATAGCAAAAGCAGATGTTAATTGTACGAATTTTGTTGAATTATCTTTCGATTTTAAAAAGAAACGTCTTTTTGTCAAGCTGATTACATTCGGTACGTGTTTGAACATTCGCGTTTTGGAAATTATGGAAAAAAATAGACCTTCAGTAATACACCGTTCGGAGAATAGAGAATTCCATCCGAAAATCATATATATTCGCGGTAGATATGAAAACAAAGTGGAAAGGATGGACAGTATCTACGGTCCGTAGAAAGATGTTTCCAGAAAAGAACGTGTCTTTTTTAGACTCAAATCCTAAATTAGAAATCAGACAAATTGTCTTTCTCATCAGTTTGCTCATCATTGGCGCCGCCAGCTTGTTTTATGGCAGGGCAAGTGCACGCTAAAAACTAAAGTGTTGAAAACTACACTTGAAGTGCTGTATTTAATTAACACTTACTAAGTGCTGAACTAGCACTTTGTTCAAGTGTAGATATCCCAGAACTTGACAGGTGTTACAATAATACCACTTGACAAGTGTGATGTCGCGACACTTAAAAGGAAACAACGCAGATGATGCGGATCAGACTCGAACTCTCGAGCCTGATCCGCGTCATCTGCGTTGTGTCCTTTTAATTATGTACCCACCAAGCGCAGATCAAATTATGGACGAATCTGGAAGAACCACCAATGCAAGACACATGAGAAGTGCCATCCATTCAAGTTTCAGATGTCTGACGATTGTAATGTCTAAGTGCTTAAAGCATTGCACTTTGAGTGTTAAAATCAAACCCAAGAGTTAGGATGGGTTTAACACCTTGAAAGTGTCAGTTTTAACACTTTAGTTTTAGTGTGTGGGGGAAAGAATGCCAGCAACTTACGGAATAACTTTTTATTTTTAATATATTTTTTTATATTTTCGAGGTAAACATTGGAAAGATGATAAAATTTTAAATTCAGCTATTGTGAATGAAGCTGTCCAGTTACGGCTGTTATGTTATGTGAAATGTTAAAAGTTAGCTCTTACCCGCTCAGTATCCTCCAAACAGCGACGACGGAAGTTCGATAAAAGTGGAGGGGCACAAATTTTCAAGGCTACCATGTTTCGGCTCAGTGGGCGAAAATGTTACAATCGTATATCGGTAAATGTATCGTGACACACTACAGTGTTCCGTTTAGATGGACATGCCGCGGTGTGGTCACTGTCCTGTCCACTGCTTCTACTACAAGCATCTTCCAACCCGATGGCTAGCCTTCTGGTCTTCTATTTCAACCATCTTCCAACGCGAAGGTGCGCCTTCGAGTTGGAAGATAGTCGAAGTAGAAGAAACGGACAGAAGCTACCGAAAGTGGGATTCCTTGGCAAATATTGTTTGGATTTGCAAATAATATCTTACAGGAATGCCTGTATATTGGCACGTTTGCATGCACCCATTTTAACTCGTTGTGTAACCGCGCAACAGGACTGTGGAAGAAAATGTCCCCTTTGCCTTCCTGGTTCCGCCGCTTCTGCCTCCAAATATTGTTCATCTGTAAAGCATACCTGAGGAGATTTGATGAGACATTCAACTAAATGTAACTCAAGTAATTTTGAGAGAAAAAATCCATGACATTTACAGGAGGGTGGGGGGGGGGGGGGGGATTTGATTAAATGTGCCTAAATTATGCTTATTTCAGTGGCAAGTTCTGCCCTTGGCTGGAATGTCTGTCAGCAGTATGTAAATGTTCTCAACATATTCACCGAACTACTCCTTTGGTTCAAAAGAAATATCTGTGACACAGAGAGCGGGTGCAACTGCATGTATAGCTAATGAAAATATACCGAAACCATATACATAGAAACTCGAGTTCAATTTACACGAAAAAAAGTTGATGTGAAAATCGCATCCACAGGCAATGTAAACTGCATTAACAAGTCCCGTAAAACGTATTACGGAAAGTCATAAAAGAAATATAAAAATCGATGAATCAACGCTAACGGCATTCTGTTCAATTTAAAAATGCAAAGGAGACATCCCGTTAGATCGTAAGATGCTGAGAAGTGGAATTTATCGAAATAGCTTCGAAGTTTTAGAAATTATGTGTATTATTCGCGCGATGGAAAAGGTTCGTTTTAAATGACTTGAGGACTCGGGGTCGCAAAAAAGTCTGCATGAAGAGGGTCTGGTTAAAACAGAACACCAGAACTTGTTCTCAAAAAATATCTTAGGTGCTTGATCATTCCTAGAAGATGAAGGTAACACCACGACTCCATAGGTTTTTTCGGAACCATATTTTCTAACTCTTTACCCAACGTAACGGCCAAAACCGGCCAGCGCTATTCTCAAAATCGCCAATTAATTTTCATTATATTTTCATTTTTTGTCTCAAAACGATAGGTTATGACCCCTCATTGGAACGAGCTCGTCGAGCTCGTTCCAATGAGGGGTCATAACCTATGTTTTTGAGACAAAAAATAAAAAAAATAGTTATTCAAGAATTGTTTTTTGCAAGTGTCGTCTGCTTTTCATGTTAGGTAAAGGGTTAATAAACAGATAACAGTTAAGAACAAACATTTTGGGTAAAAGATGGAGAGAGACTGATCTGTTCTTCATCGGCGTCTCTTATCAGAAGACTGGAGTATTTGGGTTTATTCCCAACAAGACGAATCCCAACAAGACGAATTTAATTAAAATGACTTTTTAACACATTTATTTTGAGGTTTTCAATCATAAACTGCTAACACGTCTTACTGTTGGACAAAGAGATTTCAATGAACTGGTTAAGCGCTGGAATCCCATTTTGGGGCTTTATCTTGAAGTGTGGGTACCAAAGCTAAAAGGCGTCATATTCTGTGGATGTAGGCTACCTCGATTAATTTTTGATGTGATATTAATAAGTCTGGATGGATTTGCTCTGTTACAATTAATGGGAGAGTGTCTATAAGCACTCTCCCATTAATTGCAACAAGGCAATAATATGTGAACGAAATTTTGACACCCCAAAAAAAAGAACTTGACACGCTACCAGTTAGCAGAGGCGCCACGCTTTGTTCCAAGACGCTATTTGCAAGGTTTTTTTTTGTACCTTTTTATCAACAAAACTCCAAAACACATGCATAAAATAAAACCCTACTAAAATACTTCAGATAGCATACATTGTATTGTACACGTTCTTTTTAACCCTTTACCCAACGCAGACGATATCAAAATTTATTATTTTAAATATCATTTTTTCAAATTTGTCAAAAAATTTCAACAAAACCATATCATGTGACCCCTCGTTGGAACGAGCTCGACGAGCTCGTTCCTACGAAGGGTCACATGATATGGTTTTATTGAAATTTTTAAAAAAATAATATTTTTTCAATTGCTGAATTTGCATATTACGCGGGCGGATGCGTGCGATTCGTTGTGTAAAGGGTTAAAGTAAATTTCCCCCATATTTGATGAGAAACGTCTTGTTGGGATTCGTCTTGTTGGGATTGTCTTGTTGGAATATTTTACCAATTCGTCTTGTTGGGATTCGTCTTGTTGGGATGACACCTTATTTTGACCCTCTTCGATTTGTTTCGCTAAATACAACCCCCAAATACCGTTTGCCGTAAACCAGTGAATTATTCATGCAACTCGTAAATCGGAAAGAGAAGTAATGGCGCCATTGAGACAGTACATAATAAATCAAAATACGAGAATTAAAAATGTTGAAAAGCTTTGAACCTTTTACGAAACGTACGTCAAACGTTATATCAAATGTTCTTGCAAAAATCAACTGTACACTCTTTGCAGATACAAATAAAAGATCTAGAATCATCGATATACATGTATACTCTAAAATCATTTGGGTTAAAAAGCAACCCCAATCAACAACTGGGTTGAGTGAATATGAATCCAACTGGGTTCATATTCATTCGACCCAGTTGATTTGCAGCATTTCTTAACGGACTTATTTATTGATCTATTTGTATCTCATCTACCCATTTATTCTTCTATCCCATTATCCCAATCCCATTATTCTTATCCCATCATCCCGTTACATATAAGAAACTGTTTAGAGTTCAACATTGTTATTATAATTATTTTCTATAGAACCAGAGAGCTTCTTCTGACACATTTTCAACACATTTATGTTTATGTTACTGGAGACAGAAGGTAGACGGCCAACCTGGTCATGCTTTCTCCCAACAGAATATCATTAATTACCTACATTTACAAATTTTCACAATTATTGTACTATAATATTCTGTTGAATAATCTTTACTTACTTTTTTACTTACGGAATTCTTATAGTACCTTCTTTTTTGCTTGTCCTCAATGGCTGACAATTTTCTTCAATGGAAGATATTTGTAGGAAGGTTAGCTCCCTTAATTTCCCAAAGCTGTCAGTAAATTCAACATTAAGGGTATACGAGTTTCATATAAAAATTAAAACTTCGAAATGTTTGCGAATTTGTATAATCGACGTGCGCATTATTTCACGAACTTCAGGCATTTTCCCGGAAATTAGTGTAAAATACAGAAACTGGCTTTTTACACAATTTTTCTCTATCAGTTTAAACGTTTGACTGTTATTCTCCGTTGAAACACATTTGAAAACAAGAAAGCGGCGCTTTCACCATCTTTTACCGTTCTATAACTTTTTCTGTTCATTTTTCCACAGTGTGCGCATCGTGACATACAATACAGACACTGCCCTTTCCATTAATATGAAAGTTTAGATAAGATTTGCTATATTCTTTCCTGTGAAAAATAAAAAAAAAGTGGTATAAATGTGATACTGATAGATATTCTTAATGACGGATTTTCTGTAAAGTTGTTGCTTCTAATCAGCTTTCCATGGAAGCCAAGTTTCCTGTTGTAATTTTTAATGAACGAAAACAACAGACAGCTCCGAGAGCTGTCTGATGTTTTCGTTTATTAAAAGTAACAGAAGGACATTTGATTTTATTTTCTACTGATTTCATGTCACTGTCGTGTCTCTCCAATTACTTGCCTTCCTCGCTCGTCGTCTAATTTCAAGGGAGATAACTGTATCGAAAGTCGATTTTCATAATCGTCAGGGATGATGACAGTTTTAATAAACTTAATAGAGAAGTTTAGACATAGATGGAGTCTCTGTCCCGCTTGAGAGAGAATATGTCCATTTATCATATAACAACGGAAGACAACACAACCAATAACAGATATATGGAATATGGTATGTAAAAAATTCATTTACTCCTGCAGAAAGAAAAGAGTACTCCAGCATTCGTGGTACTTCTAAATGCGTACAAAGATGTGGACCTAGCGCCCATCTAAGATGGCGTCTTCGGTTAGAAAATGTTGGCCTATACTATAGTCTACCATGCAATCTTACTGCTAGGGCAATGTAACAGTTTATGCTATATCCTGTTTTTGAGAACCACCATCTGCTTATTCAATACCCGCTAGTTAATATCCGTGTAAGTAGCTTGTAGGAAGTAGATTTTCAGTTTTTAGAAGTATAAGTTTTACGAAATACAACACCTCTAAACTGGTATAATTAAGAAATCTTCGTAGTTCGTTTTGACACTATAGTGTCCACTTTCTAGTGTTGTCGATCTAATTGACGCACATGAATATTTTGTTGAACATGCATATTAGCCTAATATAGCTGTGTATCTTTTTAGTGATTTGTTTATTCATTCACCACCCATATCCGTATTGATTAAGAGAAAAATATATTATTGCTGTAACGCACGCAGTATAGAATTTTCCAAAGGCAACATTTTGCCCTCGGAGTGCAACAAGACGCCATCTGCAATGCCGTAGCATTGCAAGAGGCACCTTGTTGCTCTCTGGGGGCGAGTTAATGTATTGGCATAGGAAGCAATGTGAAAATAGCATCTGTTGTTCGAGGTGAAATGAAGAATTTTGTCTAAACGTCCATAATGTTTGTTGTAAACATCTTTAGTTTATAACATTCAAAACAAGACGACACTGTCCAAAAAGAAAATCTTTCATGGATAACTAAACATTTCTTAGGCATCGAAATCATAGGTTATGAATCTTCATTGGAACAAACACAACGAGCTATGTTTTGTAGGCACAAATTGGAAAAATAAATTTGAATAGCAATTTATGCTGGTCGAATGTGGCCGTTATGTTAGGGTTAAACATTTAATGCTATGTTGTTGTATGTAAACTATAATGGACGAACCTATGAAATAAGGCGCCGTTGTCAGAACGTTAAACTGGCAATAAAAGATCTGTGTAGCCTTATACATAATTCACGAAATCAGGCCTCCGCGGCGCAGAAATTGTCAACGAAATTGAAGATTCCTGCACGTTGCATACAGCTTGAATTAAATTGTATTCAAACATTTTGTTGATGGCTTTGTTGTCAATAGGTTCTTCATTGATTTCAGTCTAAACATGCCTCATCGGAGACTATTTGGGCTCATTCCATTGTTACCATTTTTTGTTAAACTTATCGATTGTGAGTCTGCTTTTAATCCAGGAGTGTTGCGCCATGTAAAAGCTCTTCCAACATACTATTCTGAAATACCTACCCAAAATGTTATTCGATGTGGAAAGCTCTGTGGACGACAGGGGGATTGTGCAGGTTTCACGTTTGACAAATTAGAGAGAATGTGTTACATGCATGATGCTGATACAGTTGAATTAGAGACAACCATTGAAGAGACATCTGGCGGACGTTATGTGTTCCAGGTAAGAAAGTAGATAAAAAGAAAAATAAGTTTTTGAGTATTTTGTGGTATTTTTGTATCCAAATGAGTTTTGCTAATCACAGACGTTTTTGTAAGTAAAGCGAGTGTTAGTCACCAGAGAGTAATGTATCACAAGAGAAAACTGGCTCTTAGTTTCTCCAAAGGATGAAAAATCTGACATTTTAAAAAATATAAACCTTTTATTTTTACCTTTTATATTGAGAATGAAATACATTAAACTTTTAAACAAACATCCGAATATCAGTGATTAGGCATATAAAAAGATATAGGAAATAAAACATTTTTTAAACACTTAACTGTGTATTGTCGAAGAAAATGTCGAAGTTTTAAAATTCGATATATCCAGTGGGGAATATAGAAGACCGGCTTCACGAGAGCGGGACGTTTAACGTCGGAATGTCGCGTCAAATTATGCAGATTGTCGACCCTGAAAATTTAATAAAACTTAACTTTTATCGAAAATTTTCTTCTATGTTGCCTTTCCCCTTATTAAATTCTTAACAAATTCTCATTCTAATACAAGTTCGAGCCATTTGTGACCGTTGTGTAGGAAATATATATTATTTATTTATTGGTCTTTAAGGTCACGTTCGGCATATTTAGGTGTAAGAAGTACTTGGGAACTTAAAACTTATTGCAATGGCTTAACCCTTTACCCAACGTAACGTCCAAAACCGGCCAGTGCAATTCTAAAAAAAATCTCCAATTAATTTTCATCATTTTTTCATTTTTTGTCTCAAAAGCATAGGTTATGACCCCTCGTTGGAACGAGCTCATTGAGCTCGTTCCATCGAGGGGTCATACCCTATGTTTTTGAGAACCAAAATGAAAAAAATGAGTTATTCAAGATTTTTTTTTTGGCAAGTGTGGTCTGCTTTTCATGTTAGGTAAAGGGTTAAAAATAGCCTGCACAGCTCAGTTGTGGTTAGACAACGATCAGATAATTTGTGTGTTGAATGATCCATCCACCATCCACCGACGACTCCATCGAAGAGGGTTACAGTTTCTCCAAAGCACGTGTCATGAAAATAAAATCCAGTATCTTTGCGAACACAATCTCATTCGTAGGCACGATAAATTATAAATTCCAACGTGTGGCACTGACCCACGTGGAAATACATATTTCTCCTGCCCATTCATGAGATTATTGTCGGCATCCATGAAACGCTAAATACCCACAATTAATCACTTACCTAGTCAATGTTTTCAATTGATTATGAAGTTCCAGTGTCGTGATGGACAATACAGATGACATTTTTCTCTGGTATATTACATAGATGCTGGCGAGCGGCACGCGCCGATGTGTGTTTCGTTAATTTCTGTCCGAAATGTCAGTGTCTAGACATCCCGAAAGAGGTGTTCTCTGCTCTAGACCTTGAGAATACTTGACACATGAATGTTAACAAGGCATTTGCTCTGCCATGGAGAATGGTAATTCTTTCATGAAGAAGAAAGGTTATGAAATACACCCATTAGACTCTGGCTCACGTCATTGTCCCAGAAAACAACCAAAGAAGCCGATATTTTCACACGCTTCACTTAAAGACAATTTGCACGGAATAAGAAAGTTATCAATTAAGTTACGTAAATCAAAGGTTTGCCAGAAAATCCTACATTAATCCTGTTCCCGGAGTTCCTCTTCGTTCCATACAGTCATATCTTTACATGTTTTTCACGACACAGTTTAGCATAAAATCGTATATACCAGCGTGCTGTGAGAATATTCGCCATGAGACTACTGATTCTCACCACAATGCATACAACGACCAAAGATCATGAAGTTTCTATTCGTCCCAGGTCTCAACCCTTCGTACATAACACAAGGATCTTGATGCCCCATAGTGGTGACGATTAGCCATTGTGCAGAAACATGTGAGCTTAAACACCAATAAATAAATATAACATTGAAGCACCATATGGATATGAGAGAATCCTATTCACTATCAATATCGCGATATATTTTCTCAGTGTTCACGTCATTACGCCGAATTATTCCGCTAGATTAACTACTGACAGATTTTTGTCTCCGTTTTTCCTCCTTTGATCGGAGTTTTTATCCTAACTTTTACATATATCTTCGCTGTTGCGACAGTTAAGGTGGCAGTTTGTCTTCTTCTGAAATATAACCATTCATTTATTACGCGCTTCTCTTTCAACACCCCTTAGAACAGTTTAGTGGATTTACAATGTGTTCGTCTCCACGATCGTGAAACTTCAGATTTAAATGATTTTCTATCGGTAACTGAATTTTTCTAAAGTCAAAAGTTGCAAGTGTAGATCAAATGTACCTTTGAAGCAAAGAAGCATCTAAAATGATAGACTTTACCTATGAATCGCTGATATATTTCTGAATTTGTCTCAAGAGCGACGAACACCATTTCATCACATTGTGTTCAAAGAGTGTGTTTGCCTAGTATATTGTGATAAAGCTGCTTTGGTGTTGCAATTATTTCAACACTAATTGCAGTAAATGTCCAGTTAACCCTTTGATACTTTTGTACGTCTTGTGACGTACGAAATCAAACAGCGCGCTGATACTTTTTGGTCATTTGTTTAGTTATTATTTTTCGATTTTTTAAAGTTTTAACCTCAATTCCTATTTTCTCCCGAATAGTGCTCAGTGACAACCGTTCAGCCAAATGTTATCGCAGCTTAAAATACTAATATAATCTTGCTGTCTAGACTTCTTAGCTGGTTGAGTGCTGGAAGCCACTATCAGGGCTTTCAAAAAATGAGGATACCAGAGCAAAAGCCAACACGTTCCTTGTTTATATTTCATATTCAGTCGAGCACAATTAATATTTTGTTTATATAAATTTGTTTTATTACAAATTATTGCCTGTGGGCACTCTCCATTAATTTGTAATAAAACAAGTTTTGAATAATAAATTCAGGACACCAAAAATAATCTCTCCCTAAACCAGATAATCACTAATGTGAAAAATATCTTGTTTGTTCTTTCCGACTTTGACGTCGGATTTTGAAAAACGTCGAAGAAACTGAATTCCCAGTGACGTTTGAACGTCGGGATAATGAAAGTCGCAAAGGGTTAAGTACAGGATAGACTTTATGTTTAAAACCTCATCCTGACAGGAACATGCTTAACTCCACAAATTCAACCCATTTGTAAGGAAATAATAAGAGGCGTTTCTATTTTCAGAATTACATGGGAAACCGTCCAAACAGAAAATTGGGAAACGAATGTGATACCGCTACTGAGATAGTTTTACCTTCGGTCGGAAATAGTGATGGATATTGCTACGACCACAAAGGTAAATGTGCATTTCGTCTTATTGTTCTTTGTTCAAGGTCTGTGAAGTTAGCTTCACTTGAGGCGTTGGACATTCGTGTGAATTTCTCCTGAAGTTAGTTTGACGTACGGCATTGGACATCCGTTTGACATTCGCCTGAAGTTAGTTTGACGTTCGGGTTTTGAGTTTCCCCTTTAGTCGGTTTGACTGGGTATTGAACATTCGTTTGACATTCGTCTGGAGTCAGTTCCGTGTTCGGCGTTTGACATTCGTTTGATATTCGTTTGCAGTCAGTCTCACCTTCGGCGTTTGACACTCAATTGACATTCGCCCGTAGTCAGTTTCACGTTCAGCTCTTGACAGTCAGCTGTAGTCAGTTTCATTTCGGCGTTTGATATTCATTTGACATTCGCATATAGTCAGTTTCACACTGTGAAACGGATTAAAGGCGAATATCAAACGGAAGTCAAACGCCGAACGTCAAGCTAACTTCAGGTGAATGTCAAACATTTGTCTGTAGTCAGTTTCGCGTTCGGCGTTTGACATTCCTTTGATATTCGTCTGCAGTCAGTTTCACGTCGGAGTTCGACACTCATTTCACATTCACCTGTAGTCCGTTTCACATTCAGCACTTGAACATTCGCCTGTCCTCGGTTTCACGTTGTGACTACAGGCGAATGTCAAACGAAGTCAAACATCTAACGTCAACCTAATATCAGACGAATGCCAAAGGAATATCCACCGTCAAACTGACTACATTTGAATGCTAACGCCCAACGTCAAGCTACATGTACCTTTACAGACCTGTTTGTTCACACGCATTTCATATTCAAATCCATCTATTATATTGCATTAAGAAAACTGACAACAGCTACATAGAGCATATACTTTAGGACTTGGAAGAAAGAGCCCGCATATTTAATGATAGAGCCATAATACACAAGGACATAAAGTTCACATTTATTTTAGACATCAAGCGTTGTAACTGAAAGACTGCTATGTCAGTTGGTGATTATCTTCACCGTGTAGTGAATGAAATTCAAGAACCAATGCGGTGACATCCCGACGTTTGGGGATCATCGGTAGGTATACTGGATACGGTACCGAATGTTAACATGTGTTTCGGCAACCAGGTTGGCGGTCCTGTTCAGGATTATTGTATGCTTTTTCACAATTGCACCCCCAAAACCTCTGTATTAAGCTTTACTCTTCCCAGGAGGCAAACGTGTGATGGCAAGACCACTCGTAATGTCCAGAAGGCACCAACACTTGCGATACTGTTTCCGTACTGAGAGAGAGACAGGGAGAGACAGAGAGAGAGAGAGAGAGAGAGAGAGAGAGAGAGAGAGAGAGAGAGAGAGAGAGAGAGAGAGAGAGAGAGACAGACAGACAGACAGACAGACAGACAGACAGACAGACAGACAGACAGACATAGACAGAGAGAAAGAGACGAGAGAGATAGAGAAAGAAAGAGAGAGAGAGAGAGAAAGAGAGAGAGGGGAGAGACAGAGAGAGACAGAGAGAGAGAGAGAGAGAGAGAGAGGGGGAGAGAGAGAGAGAGAGAGAGAGAGAGAGAGAGAGAGAGAGAGAGAGAGAGAGAGAGAGAGAGAGAACTGCGACCATGGTATCAGTACCGTAGCACTCACTGACTATAACGGTGTTTTTTCGTTGGAAACAACCCGGACAATGCTACAAGCAACGGAATACATCGCATAATTGGTCTTACCTCTTGCCTCCTCCCGCACCCCTCCCCCCAATAAAACAAAACCAGGAAAAACAACAAACAAACAAAAAACAAAAACACCAACAAAAAACAATTACACAACGTATCTCTGGGCGAAAGTGTGATGTACTGGAGAATAACAGTAACTCTATAGACAATGTCTGGGGAGGTTTAGTACCTTTAATTTTCATCAATGACGTTCTAAATATTCACAGCGTTGTTGGAGAAATTTACAGCTACCGGGAATTTACAACAGCTTCTAGTTTATTATGCTAGACAGGAGGGTGGTGGGGGGGGGGGGTATGATCGGAAAGTCGACGGTTGATGTAAACTGACCAGGGAATGCTGAAACCCTCCAGCGTCATTGTCATGTATGTTGCACTACTGATACCTGCGGAAATGTAAAGTGAGAAACAGCAGATCGGATTACTCGAGATAGAGCGGGACAGGTACCGATTACAATGTTTGGTAATAACAAACATAATGAATGGTTGAGCCTTAAATAACAAGTTTGTGTTGTTGGACACTTGATAAATATGCCAGTAATAAACCAAACTTTTCGATGAAACTGTACTAAACTATGTATGGTGTTTCCATCAGGGGCTATTTCTCAAACACCTCGTCGCCTGAGTGCTAGACTGTTCAATGTCACATAGGGGATATAGAACATTCTAGCACTCAGGCGACGGCCTGTCGAAGAATACGAATGAGTTAATGGCTTGTCCACTCTAAGTGCTGATCGTGTAATAACAATTATGTCTCCAAATGTGAATGTTCTTTGAAGAGTAAAATTGTTCTTATTCTGCAGGATTGTGATGATATGATATGATATGATATTTTATTCAACAATTCACCTTACACCCAAACATCGTAAGGGATGTTATTACATCAAGTAAACAGTCAAAGAAAAAAAAATGTACAGATAGTATTGGAGCATTACATACATGAGATCATATACATTATGAACTTGAGAGGCGCATTGTTTAGAGACGCCATAGCCAGATTAGCTGTCTTCCTGGCATCTCCATGTTACTACATGTATGTTGGATACCATCACCTGGAGCAGACTTTTTGCTGCAGGCACAATCCTTGTTTCAACTATCGAGTTGGAGAGTTGGGACTCAAGTTTTGTGTCAGGACAAGTGCAATAATTTCATGTTGGATCATGCTGGAGGAGATATCGGAGTTGAAATAAATTTTTGCTACCACAGACTGCCAATAATTTCATGTTGGGTCATGGTGGATGAGATATCCGAGTTTAAATAAATTTTTGCTACCACAGACAAACCACGATCTGTCAAACACACACAAAATCTACGGTTTAATAATCAAGAATTAGGGAACAATTAGTCTGCAATATACCTTTTAGATTGTTTATGGATTTGAACTTATGGTCTGCAGTCCGGGCACAGTGTGTTAACACATGATGCAGTAAGGGAGTAGTTTGCAATACGTTTTTTGGTAAGTATACTTATGAACAAGGATCTGGCGGTTAATATTTTGAGGCTGCTTTCTAATTCATTCCAACTGTTAGAGAAGTTATGTTTGGGTCGATTTGCCGAAAACTGTGTTCTGGCCTTATACTCTCTGATTTGTCCAGCTTGCCTTGTATGCGTGCCAATAGGGGTGTGTATACAAAACATGTTATCAAAGGATTTGGGTAGGTTCTTATTTTACCAGTCGTACATAAATTGTAAGACATTCAGTTTATACATGTCCCGAAATTTCAATATTCCATTCTTTTTAAATAAGGGGTCTGTGTGGCTGTTGTGTTTCTTGAGGTTAATCGTACGCAAGGCACGCTTCTGTAGAAGGGCTAATTTTCTAGTCGCGAATGCATCACCCCAGATTTGAATGGCGTATGATAGATAACTGTGGACAAGTGCGTAATATAATGATTTTAGCGCGTCTTTCGGGAGAATGTTTTTTACCTTGTTAATGCAATATATTGCACCAGAAATCTTTGAGCATACATTCGATATGTGGGTTTTAAATTTCAAGTTTTCATCAAGATGTACCCCTAAGAATTTAATCGTTTTTTCTAACAAAGTATTTCCAACTACTGGCATTTCATTATTGTTAAGATACAGTTTGAATTGACTGGCTCTGAACGTATTATTTTGTGGGTGTAGTAGAATAATCTTAGATTTTTTAACGTTTATCTGTAGCTTATTACAGCAACACCAATCAAATACGTTTTCCAGTTCCTCATTTACTTTAGTTTGTAGTAGTTGCATATCGTGGTTAGACGTCATCGAGGTGCCATCCGCAAAGGATTGTAGATGTAATGTGGTACAGTTACAAATGTCATTCACATAAATGAGGAATAAAATAGGACCAAGTACTGATCCTTGTGGTACTCCACAGCTGATACTTAATTGGTGAGACCGGTACGAGTGATATTGGACATGTTGACTTCTGTTAGACAGGTAACTACGAAACCATTTGTTACAGGTTCCCCGGATCCCATAGAATTCCATTTTCTTAAGTAGAGTTTCATGGTTGATTGTATCAAAAGCTTTTGAGAGATCAATAAACATGGCCAAGGTAGAATCTTTTGAAGGTTTGTCATTGCTTTCTACTACACAGTTAAGAAGTTGTATAATCCGGTGAATAGTTGAGAGTTTTTTTTCGGAATCCATCCTGATGTTAAAAGAGGACATTAAATTCAGTTAGGAAGCTTGTTAACCTCGAACACCTGATACGTTCCAGTAGCATGGAGAAGACAGGTAAAATACTTATTGGTCTATAATTTCCAAACTCTTGAGCATTACCCCCCTTAAAGACAGGGACAACCTTAGCTATTTTCAGGTTATCTGGAACAATTCCATCTATGAATGACTGACTGAATATATGGCATAGTGGTTGTGCGACTTCAGATATAGTTTCCTTCAAAACTTGGCTAGAAATGTTGTTGAGGTCAGCGGTAGTTTTCCCCACAATTTTATTAGTTACAAGGATAATTTCCTGCTCTATAGTTGAAGCAACAAAGAAGTTATTAGGATAATTTCCTTTTAGGAATTCTGTGAAGTCAGTGTCGGTGTATGGTACACCTTCGCCGACGTTTTTCCTAATACATTTAGAAAAAAATGTTAAATCTTGATGCTATCAGTTCGGGATCCGTTATCTCTACTCCGTCTGAAATAAACGTCCGTGGTAAGGATTGTGAATTTTTGGACTTCTTTATTACATTACGTAAAATTTGCCAAGTCTTCTTCAAGTCTTGTTAATTTTTCCTCAAGATATCATTATAGTATAGTGCCTTACTTTGTCGTTTAACTTTATTGAAGATCGCATTGAACGCTACGGAAGCCCATTACGGTCAAATGCGAAAAGTAACTTTTTTTTAAACGGGGAATATTTGCGTTATTTCGCAAAAGTATTGCGTTATTTCGCAAAAGTATTGCGTTATTACGCAAAAGTATTGCATTATTTCGCAAAAGTATTGCGTTATTTCGCAATAACTTTTGCGTTATTTCGCAATAATTTTTGCGTTATTTCGCAAAAGTATTGCGTTATTTCGCAAAAATATTGCGTTATTTCGCAAATGTATTGCGTTATTTCGCAAACTACTGCGTTATTTCGCAAAAGTATTGCGTTATTTCGCAATAACCTTTGCGTTATTTCGCAAAAGTATTGCGTTATTTCGCAAAAGTATTGCGTTATTTCGCAAAAGTATTGCGTTATTTCGCAATAATTTTTGCGTTATTTCGCAAAAGTATTGCATTATTTCGCAAAAGTATTGCGTTATTTCGCAAAACTTTTGCGTTATTTCGCAAAACTATTGCGTTATTTCGCAATAACTTTTGCGTTATTTCGCAAAACTATTGCGTTATTTCGCAAAACTTTTGCGTTATTTCGCAATAACTTTGCGTTATTTCGCAAAAAAGTATTCCAGACGCAGATCTTGTAGTAAGTCAGCGAATTTCAAGCAGTGGTGTTATACCGTAATATACAACGGTTATACATTAAACATCATGGTACTCAAAGTAAAAGCATGATGAACCGAAGTTTTATTATACTAAACTATGGTGTACCGTAGTACTAAATCATGTTATTGCGTGATAGTATACGACGGTGTGCCACGGTAATCAACGGTATCATGGCGTATCGTAATATGTCAGTGTACGTTCCAGATATACCATGGTAAAGTTTGTTACACCATGGTACTATAACATGATCTGTATGGTGGTAAATCGTGTAGTGCAATGGTGCCATATATATGTATACAAAGTCGTGCCCTCACCCCACCCCACCTCCAAAGCACAACCCCCTGAGAGTATCCCCCTCCCCTCCGCACAGTACTCTTCCCTCGAGAGAATACCCCCAAGTATATTATCCACCGAAAATTCCACTGGAAATTTCAAACCGAAATACCCCCCTGCCCGAGAGAATACCCACCCTGAGAGTACCCACCCGGAGACTTGTCACACAGAATGTATATGTATGTATTTAAGGTTTTTAAGCCAAATACTGGAACTCGTGCTGGCCTGTTCTTATACCTACTTGCCGTACATATTGTAATGATTTATTAAAGCAATTACGCCCATCCACCCATATCAAGCAAGAGATACGCGCGAATTATGTTGTGTCCATACTATCGGACATATAATACCACAGAAAAACAACGTATATACTGCGTTCATAGCGTGTAAAAGGTTACAAAAAACACATAACAGCAAATTAAATTCCGATTACCACCACCAATATTGAAACTGTTTCGAAACAACGCGGTTGAGTTTCTTCAGACAAGGAGGCGAGCGAGCGAGCGAGCGAGAGAGAGAGAGAGAGAGAGAGAGAGAGAGAGAGAGAGAGAGAGAGAGAGAACAAATCCTGAAACTTGTGTGTGTGGAGGTTTTTCTTTGTTCTCGCCGTGTCTTCGAGAATAAAACACTGGATTAGGGACCCCCCCCCCCACGCCCAAGAATACTAAACGATGATATTGTATGGTACTATATCGCGCAAGAATACTAAACGATGATATTGTATGGTACTATATCGCGCAGGCCATGGCAGAATTTTGCCATGGCCTGTTGACGGTCCGTTTGTCCGTCTGCACGTTAACACGTCCCAGGCTGCAGGTCATCTTTAAGGGTCGATTTTTACGAAAGTTCTCATGTACTCTTGTTATGACCGTGCGACGAGAACGAGTGTTTTGAGTTTGATTCTAAATGGTTGACCACCATACAGATTATTTCACAGTACCATAGTATAACAAACTTTACCATGGTACCTTGGACGTACCAGGGTATGATATCATAAATTTCTGTCTGTCTGTCTGTCTGTCTGTCTGTCTGTCTGTCTGTCTGTCTGTCTGTATGTCTGTCTGTCTGTCTGTCCCACCCCCCCCCTATCTCTCTCTCCCTCTCACTTCTGGTCTGCACAACGCTGACGAGTCAGTTGCTGTGAACCTATAAATTTGCGAGAGAACACGCAATCGTTGTAGACCCAAATTCATAGTCTGGTTGTTCGACAGGACTTGGTTGAGGTTCGTTTATACCACCGCTTACTTCGTGTTTCACAATGTCTTGCGCTGTATATTGAAACTGTCGGACCGACACTTTCGCTTTTAAGCGGAGAGTGCGGAATCCGCAACAGTTCCATCGTGATGATTTGATGACCACCAACTCAGTTCCTTGGTTGTTGAGAAACCAAAGCGACCACGTTATCATGTCTGTTTCGTCTCTCTCTCCCTGTCTGAAGAAATCGAATCGCCTTGTTTCGAAACTTCAATGTCGGTGGGGGAAATTGGAATTTAATTTGCCGTTAAGTGTTTTTGTAACCTTTTACACGCTATGGACACAGTATTTTTGTTGTTTTTTCGTGATATTGCATTTCCAATACCAAGGACAAACATAATTCGCGCGTATCTATTACTTACGTGATGTGGGTGCCTGGGTGGATGGGCGTAATTGCTTTTATAAATCATTACAATATGTACGGCAATTTGCTCGCGGGGGTGGGGGTGAGGGGGTATATTTCGGTTTGAAATTTCCAGTGGAATTCCCGATGGACAATATACTAGGGGGTATTCTCTTGGGGGACGGGTACTGTTCGGGGGACTCTCTCGGAGGAAGAGATCTACTATCTGGGGGTTATACTTTGGAGGTGGGGTGGGGTGGGGTGGGGGCACCATCTTGTATACATATGTACAGCACCACTGCGCTACATGATTTACCATCATACAGATCATGTTAGAGTAAACAAACTTTACCATGGTATACCTGGAACATACAGTGTCGTATTACGATACGCCATGACACCATGGATTACCGTGGCACACCGTCGTATAGTACCATGCAACAACATGATTTAGTACTATATGGTACACCATAGATTAGTATAATACACTTCGGTTTATCACGCTTTTACTTTGGATACCATGGTGTTTAATGTATAGCCGTTGTATTTTAAGGTATAACACCACTGGTTGAAATTCACTGACTGACTACAAGATCGGTACAAGATGGGTCTGGAATATTTTTTTTGCGAAATAACGCAATAGTTTTGCGAAATAACGCAATAACTTTGCGAAATAACGCAATAACTTTTGCGAAATAACGCAAAAGTTATTGCGAAATAACGCAATAATTTTGCGAAATAACGTAATAACTTTGCGAAATAACGCAATAACTTTTGCGAAATAACGCAATACTTTTGCGAACTAACGCAATACTTTTGCGAAATAACGCAAAAATTATTACGAAATAACGCAAAAGTTATTGCGAAATAACGCAATACTTTTGCGAAATAACGCAATACTTTTGCGTAATAACGCAATACTTTTGCGAAATAACGCAATACTTTTGCGAAATAACGCAAAGATTTGCGAAATTACGCAAAAGTTTTGCGAAATAACGCAAACATTCCCCGTTTAAAAAAAAGTTACTTTTCGCATTTGACCGTAATGGGCTTCCGTAGAACGCTTTATAATCTTGAATATTTTTTCCCGTGGGCATGTTTAACTTTTTTTATGTAAAGGTTGTTTTTTTTAAGAGATGACTGCAAAAGCCCATTTGTCATCCAAGGGTTGCGTTTGATAATTTTTGTGTGTTTATTTATAACTCTTTTCAGTGGAACTGCTTCATCAAAGACATGTAGATAAATATTCATGAAGTATTCATATGCTGTATGTGGGCAAGGTGTTTGGAAGACCACGTCGAAATGGCAATTTTGTAGCAAGTTCTTAAATTTCAGAACGTTTTGTCGACTAAATGATCTTCTAAATGTAGGATTACTTACTTTAGGGATATCTGACTCCTTTCCAACTTCTTCCATACAAAATGTTGCAAGATGATCGGAGACGTCTGTGATAATAATCCCAGCATGGTAGTTTAGTGGAACCTTATTGGAATAAATATGATCAATTATCGTTGCAGAGTGTTCAGAAATTCTTGTTGGTCGAGTTATGACCGGCATGAACCCTTTACCGAACACATTATCGATAAAGAAGTTAGTTTTGCTGTGACTTTCTATGTTTAATAAGTCAATATTGAAGTCCCCTGTTAGCAGCGCTTTTTGTGTTCTCCATTTATTTTTATTAATATATCACCAAGGAAAGGCGTGAAAACGTCGATGTTTGCCAAAGGTGCTGAGTTGGGTCTGCAGATGCAGCCCACTATATACGAATTTCTTTTCCTAGGGTTGACCTCGATAAATATGGTTTCGATCACGTGGGGAATAAAGATCGCCAGGTCAGGCCTCAATTTAAATGGAATGTTGTCAGATTCAAAATACCAGCTCCACCCCTCCCATCATCCGATTCTGGACGGATGTTATATACGAATGGATGACACCCTTCAAGACTGTAGCTTACTTGATCACGTATTTTAAAAATTTCTGTGAGCCCAATTATGTCAAATCTGTTCTCGTTCTTTTGGATATCACTCAAATAGTCGCAAAAGAAGTCCCAATGTGCATTAGGACTTCGGCAATTGAGACCAAGTAGATACACATTCCTGTTCTGAACGGGAATATTCTCTCGAAATTGCGAAGGTGAATAATCGTTACAGGAGTGTCTATGGAGGGAGCAGGGTGTTTCAGGTGCTTCTTCGGAATTATTATTTATATAATCATCATACTTGGATGCAAAGTTGTGACTCCCCCATCAAATATCTCATCCATCGAAAGTACTTCATTGCCCGCCATGACTTGGGTGCATAAATGGTGATTGATTTTGAAACAAGGACTGTGGCAGCCTGCAGTGTGTACTCTTTTCAGTAAGCAACATTATGTTGAGAAAAGTAAGAACAACAGAAAGTGTTCGGAGTGACAAAAAGAAAAAATAATTCACTGCTTGAGATCTAGCTGTGATCACGGTACACTTTCTAAGGAAGTGGATATGGATATGTGATCACAAAGCCGACAGAAAAATTCGATCGCATCGCCACTGAATCGCGATTCGATCGAAGTTCTGTACCGTCTTTCCTTGCCACAACACTGTAGAATACCAAACGTCGAAAAGGAAATGCGATGTCATTGCATCTAAGATGTTATTGTTGTTCGTTTTTTTTCTTGCTGTTGCCTTCAGCGTATTTTATTTAGGAACTCTCGACCCACTGATATTAATGTGTCGCAACCTCTTCGCGGTCTGTATTACCTATTGATTTGAACAGAATCGAGGAAGGAATCTATTTTAAAATGACAGAAATATATAAAAGTTTATTTAAAAGGTTGATTTCATTGAGAAACGAAATAATATTATGATGGTTAACCCTTTGAACCCACCTCGTGTCGGACAGTTTTTCGGGGGAGGAAGCTGGAGTACCCGGAGAAAACCGGCAATCAATGGCGAGCAATTGTCAGACTCCCAAACATACTAACTCCCCACAACCGGGGTTAGCATTGGTCGAGGGTAAGTGCACCATACACGGTCAGGGGAACTGGACAACTCGCCCCCTTGGACAACTCGCCCCCAACATTTTTGGACAACTCGCCCCCATGGACATCTCCCCCAACCCCCCATATATTAAAAATATTATAAACCTAAACTAAAAAGAATTTAGGTGAAAAACTCATTATTTAAAATATGCAGTAAATAAAAATAAAAGATTAAATTACAATATAATGATGTTTCCGAGACAAACGCAAACAACTGTACAGTGTAAATTGTTGTTCATAAACTCTATTGCCAAAATTAGACATGGTTACATCAGCATCGACAATAGTAGAACAAGTTATTCGGCAGGACTTGGTTCCTTCTGCCCCGTTGGACTCTCTACCGCAATCGTCTTCACTCGTACGAAAGTGCTACCGACGTCGCCAAGGGGGTCGTCCTGTTGAACCAGATGCCCTCAACTTCGAAATTCAAGATTCTGCTATTTCCGAGGACCTTCTCCGTGCTGACATTAGTGTTGGTCAGAATAGGCATATTATTTTCTACAGTAATTCACTGGCACAAAGTTTAAATTCTTCCCGTGAGTGGTACTTTGCTGGGACGTTTAAGGCAGTAGGTGCGCCATTCACACAATTGTGGACAAGTCATGTTTTTTGAAGAATGGGGACACTGTCAAACAAGTTCCAGTTGTGTTTGCTCTGATGTCGGGCAAATCTGCACGTGACTACAGTACTGTACTCGAACATTTAACTGGTAGAGTGCTGGAAGCCCATATTTGGACTTTACTTTGAAGTGTCGGTACCAGCACTTAAAGGCTTCATATTTTGTGGATGTTGTTCATATTACCCTTGAAGTGAAATTATTTAGTCTGTTAGGATTTGCGTTGTTACAATTTATGGGGCACTCTCCCATAAATTGTAACAACGCAAACATATGTGAACAAATTCTGATGACCAAAAATAATTCAGCACTCCACCAGTTAAAATCTAGTCACCAGTTAGAACATCTTGTCAATGTCGTTATGGACTTCGAAGCAGCTGCGTGGAATGCATTTAGTGACGTTCTTCCCCATGTCAGTCGTGAGGGTTGTCATTTCCATTGGACCCAGTCCATTTGGCGTAAAGCGCAGGAGATAGGTCTGGCCGTGCGATACATGGACAATACAAACATACAAAAGTTTATTAGGAGAATTATGTGTCTGCCCTTTCTTCCAGCTGAATACATAGTACCAATATTTACATCAATCATTGACACGGATAGACCTGAATCTCCCGTGGCTCCACTTTTAAGGAGTCTTCTTGACTATTCTCACAACACTTGGATTCATAGCAGTGTGATGCCGCCATCGGCCTGGTCAGTGTTCAACCGCAGTGGGCGTACTAATAACAATTGTGAGGCATGGCCTCGTAGATTGAATAGTAAAGTTAGACGGCACAATCTCTCATTCTACCAGTTTGTGAAAGTTTTACACCACGAGGCACAGGTGGTAGATATCCAAGCCCAGATCCTTGCTGATGACGAACTTCGCCAACATCTCAGGGCAAAAACCTAAATCTGACACTGCCAAAATTTTTGCTGTATGGGACTGATTCACAAATGGTGACATCAGTGCAAAGGATGTACTAAATGAAATAAGTAAAATCTACATGCCATGTGTCCGTATGTAAATGCTAAAGCAGTGAACAAAATTTAATATGACATTATGCTGGCCTTTCCATTACTTGGATGAAACTGATGTTATTACGTTTTATATACATGTATAAATATGAATGTCATCGGAAGGAGTGCATGGCGCTGATCCCAATGACATCCATATTTAGATGGTCATCATCATTGTCCAATCTCCCGTCGTCCCAAGTGTATAAATAACTACTTGTTATTTGAACAATGCCATTACTTGTTTTTATTGTGTTTTGAGTAGTTGTGAAAACAAAAGCTAGTCAAACTTTCACGGGACATATTCAGATCTCCGAACTATTGCAAAATTTCATAACGTTTTATGGACATATATAAACATGAATGCCATTGGAAGGAGTGCACGGCGCTGATTCCAATGACATCCATATTTATATGGTCTTAACTTTATTCATCATCATTGTCCAATCTCCTGTCGTCCCAAGTGTCTACTCGATACAAGTTTGCACAACAATTTACGTTAACACTCCAATCTATGAGTATATGGGGATGCAACAGATTAAAACAGATTACGGTTATTACATTTGAAGATTATGGCTCTTTGTATACCAATGACGAGTAGTGTAGAGCTTGTCTTTGTTTGCTTCTTTTGTTAGATTATACACTTGTTTTATTTACAATGGCAATTAAACTATCATTTTATATACTGTTTTATTACTTCACCTTCAAAGGTTTCCCTGTTTCCCCCCCCCCCCCCCTCTCTCTCATTCACATTCACCCGAGAGAGAGAGAGAGAGAGAGAGAGAGAGAGAGAGAGAGAGAGAGAGAGAGAGAGAGAGAGAGAGAGAGAGGGGGAGAGAGAGAGAGAGGGAGAGAGAGAGAGAGGGCACACAAGTCTCTCTCTCTCTCTCTCTCTCACTATCTTTCTATCTATCTCTCTACCCATCTCCCCTCCCAGCCTTCCCACCATCTTGCCGATATATATATTGTCCAGGGGGGCGAGTCGTCCATGGGGGCGAGTTGTCCAAAAAAAAAAAAAAACATGGGCGAGTTGTCCATCGGGGCGAGTTGTCCAGGGGGCGAGTTGTCCAAGAGGGAGAGTTGTCTAGTAACCGCGAGTAGTACACCTTACCACACAGCGCCACCATGCCCCCACGTGAGCAATCAGGGTTCAGTGGCTTGCCCAGGAATACTGCGCGTGGCAGGGATCGAACCGTGGACCTTTCGGTTTGAACTTCAATGCCCCAGCCCCTGAACCACCGCGCTCCTGAACCCTGGTAGTATCTCCCATGTCAGTTCAATGGCAGCAACGGGAAGAGTTCATCTTCATTGTATGGCGGTAGCCCAATTCATATTTTCAATGTGCAGCCTTTGGGCCACCCCACACATCCACTCAGCAGCCATTCTACTTTATGTAATTATGACATATCGTGTTCCTGGGCCGAAAAAGCGGGCTCACGGGTTCACAGGCTATTGCATCTGTGTGACACATTCAACACACTGTCTTGTAAAATCTGCGGTGCGAAACATGTAAACTAATAAACTCCATACTTTTTTATATTTACAAAAGCTGTAGCCACTGACTTAGGAGAAGAAGAGTCCTACACCGGTAAGTGTGTTCTACAAATTTTCGAAAAAATATACGTGGCATGTACGGAGCATTTTGGTATCTCCATAATGCTTACTCCACAAATTCTATCAAAACTGGTCTCAAAACCTACCATGCCACTTTATTGCATACCATTGTGAAGTTCATTAAGTGTAGGGCAAAAATTGCAGAAAGTACTGGGAGAAAGAGAGAAAATTGCGACCATGGTACCAGTACCACATCACTCACTGACTATAATGGTGCTTTTTCGTTGGAAAAACCAAGACAATGCTACAAGCAACGGAATACGTTGCGAAATTGATCTTTGAAACACTTTGCATTGACGCCATGCTTCCTCGAGTACCCCCAAAAATAAAAAAAAAACAAGAAAACCGACAAAACAAAACCAGAAAAAAAACAACCACAAAAAACATTTACACAACGTATCTCTGAGCGAAAGTGTGATGTACTGGCGAGTACCAATAACCATATAGGCACTACCGGGAAAGGTTTAGAACCTTTAAATTTCATCAGTTACGTTCTAAATGTTCACTGCGTTGTTGGCGAAATGTACAGTTGTCGGAAATTTACAACAGCGTCACGTTTATCATGCCAGACAGCGTGGATTTATGATTGGAAAGTCGACTGTTGATGTAAACTGACCAGAGAATGCTGAAAACCTCCAGTGCCATTGCCATGTTTGTTACAGTAATGTTACTTGCGGAACTGTAAAGCGAGAAGCAGCACATCGGATTACTCGAGATAAGGCGGGACTGGTACCGATTACAATGTATGGTAATAACACCCACAATAAATGGCTAAGCCTTAAATACCAATTGTGGGTTGTTGGACTCTTGATAAGAAAATGTCAGTAACAAACCTAACTTTTCGATGAAACCTAAACTTTGCATGGTGTTTCCCAGCAGGAGCAATTTCTCAAACACCTGTTGAAGGATACGAGTGAGTTAATAGCTTGTCCACTCTAAGTGCTGATCGTGTAATAACAGCAACAATTATGTCTCCGAGTGTTAATGTTCTTTGAAGTGTAAAATTATTCTTGACCGTTTATCACTGATTGTTTTCTACTTCGGCAGAATTAACTTCCTGTGAGGATTTATAATTCGACTTATCGTCCCATGAGTTCCAATGTGTTCTCTGTGCCTACTGGCACATAGAACACATTGGAACTCAGGGGACGTCATGTAATTAATAGTATACAGCATAGGGTTTCTGTCCAGTTTTTTGGCTGGGGCCGCTAGGCCCCACCCACCCCCTCCAGCGGGTCCCCGCCCATCCGCTGCGCAGATGCAGCAAAGCTGCATCTATCCTAAGAATGGGAGCACATAAATAATTGCTTTGGAATTGTGTACAACGAAGGGTGTCCACGTACATGTAATAAGTCGACCGAGTGGGTTTTCCCAAACTATTGGGTTTTCCCAAACTATTGGGTTTTCCCAAACTATTGGGTTTACCCAAACTATTTGAGAAGCTAAACAATGCACTGAATAAAACCGTGTTTACTTAGGTTATCTAGGTTATCGGTGGATGAAATTATCAAGTATGTCGTCACAGTAGTTGTGCAATAGTTTTTCTCTAGGGGGTGTGGTGAGCTCTAGGGGTAGCAACATGCGGCAGTGTGTGTGCGCTGAAAAGCGCACCCGCACTGATAAGCTCTTACTATTTTTTTCAGGGAGTTTGAAACAAAAATGTTTAAGGGGTGTACTGGGGCGGATCACCCTGACTACTGTTCCAACAGACACAATGGAAATAAATTCTCAGTGCGGTTCCGGTGGTGCACTCGGAAAAATAGCTGTGTTGCTGACTGTCAGTGACCGCCCCCTGCGTCCCTGGCGATTGCTTGGCGTATCTTAACAGTTCGTTTTTTGAATCAGTCGGCTCAACGCGTGAGACCCGATGAATATATTTCGTCACTCAACTTATTGAATTTCGTCTCTTCTGCGAGACGAACATGTACGTGTACTGCCATAGGGATTCAATTTCAGTGTTAAATCGTGTACAAAGTGTTAAAAATGTTGTTTTTGCATGGTGGTCCAGAATCGGCAATTGTTTTTGAGGCTCTCGGATTGCACCTTTGACCGTTCAAACATCCGTTGGCGAACGAGTACATTCGACACATCGCCCAGAAGGGGTAAAATGTACGAAATTCGAAGAAAACGTAAATTTAAAAATTTTTCTCGACGTTCACATCGCGGATCAGACCTTCGATCTATCGTTGGCGATCACCGACAAAAAACGTTTTGCCGATTCTAGACCAGCATTAAAAAAGCGGTTTGCCGATTTTGGAACACCTACGTTCGCCAATGGCTGTTTGAACGGTCGAGGGTGCGATCCGATCGGTGAGACCAGGAAAAATCGATCTCAAAACGTTTTCTCGACGAAAGTGGGTGTAAAGTAAAGCGCAGTTACTCGTTTTTTTTTTTTAAACTGATTTCGGCTTCTGGTTCATCAAAAAAATGCGGTTTGCCATTCCGGACGGTCGAGGGTGCGATCCGATCGGCGAAAACGATTTGCCGATTCACCTCGCGAGTTTGTGAGGTGAATCGTAATATAATCGGTTTTGTCGAGAGGAAATAAAAAAGTGATTGATATATATATATAGGAGAGAAAAAAATATATACAAATATATAGTTATTTAAAAAAAAATAAATATCGAATCGAAATAGATAATAAAATATACGTAAATCATGAATGATTCCCAGATTATGAGAGCAAGGTTTCTTTTAAAAATGCTGATGAGAGCCTACGCATTCTGCGTGAATGATCAACTAGGTCGCCTCTTATTAGAACGATGCATCGGGTGTCGAGATCATCTAGACTTCGATCACGAGGAACATTCATGTCTGACGATGGATATGGAAGATATGGTTCTCAAGTATTTCGAAACCAGCATTCGAATGCATTCAAATCGATGACGTGATTAAGTTTTGGAGGAGATTAGTCTTCTGTAAGGGGCGAGACAAGCCCACCAATTTGGAAGAAATGAAATTGGTGTGTAGAAGTCTTACTTTAGAAGACAAGGGATGCGTCTTGAAATTATTACTGGAGTAAGCATACGTCTAAGTTTTCTCGTTGATATAAATAAGGAGAATAGAAAATAAACAAATAAATACACACATAAATTTTTATCTAATATTAGAAAGAAAAAAAAACATAAAAAATGAGAACCAGAAATAAATTGTATCCGGCGTTAGATGACGACAAGGATGAGAAGCCGAACGGCGTTTTGCCAATGGCACCATCGCCAGAAGAAAAAGAAAGAGGAGAGACGTATCGCATCGATCAAATCAGTAGAATCCAATTGTATCTGACTCGAGAGAGAGATTCTCGTTGTTCTCTCAAGAAGAAGTATTCGCGTCTCGTGAAATTCGTCAACGTTGTCGACACGACACTCATCCCGATTTCCATGGGTTTACATGTGGCCGGCATCGGATTGTTGTCGACTGGGATCGGCGTTCCGATCGTGTTGACCATAGAAGGATTGTTTAGCATGCTCGGAAACTTTTTGAGTAGGAAATTATATCTGAAGGCTAGGAAACACAAAAAGATTCGCATCTTGGCCGACTCTAAGATCGACATGATATCCGAAATGATCTCGATGGCATTGAAAGACTGTAGGATATCGGACAGAGAATACTTCACGATATTGAGCGAGAAAACGAAATACGATGCTATGAAAGAAGCCGTGAGAATCAAGACTCATCAGATCATCAAGGAAGAGATGAAGGATTCTCTCACGGAAAGGGGGAGGAAAGAGGCCAGGGAGGAATTTGGTAAGTTGATAGAACTCAAGAGCAGCGATTGAAAAAAAACCTATATATATAATAAGAACAGAATTTTTAAAAAACAAAATATTAAATTTATATATAAAATAAAAAATAAATACGAAATTAATTTAAATAACTCTCAAAAATGTATTGCGTAAAGTGTAAGAGAGTTACCGAGATGGGTAATTCTCGAGAAGTATGAACGAAAAATGACAGACAGATGCTTCGCGGAATTTGCAAGGTGTGTGGTTCGATCAAGACTCGATTCATCCCCCCCCCCCCCCAAAAAAAAAATAAAAAACGAGCAGAGGGAAAGGCATCGTGAATAAAATGATCAATAATCTACCTTTCGAAATGCATCTGCCGGGTCACAGTTTTACGGGACCCGGAATGAAATTGAATAAGAGACTCAACGCCGATCTGACTCCTAAATCTTGGAGCAAACCCGTGAATATTGTGGACACGGCCACGTATGATCATGATCTGTGCTGCGCTGGACATCCCGACACCAAGACTCGCAATGACGTCTGCGATAAAAACATGTTAGCGAAATTGAGAGGTATATCGAATCCGACCAGGAGAGAGAAAATAGAACGTTCATTGGTCAGCAATCTGATCGGTGCGAAACGTCAATTCGGATGGGGCATTCAAAAAAAAAGCCCTTTGGAAAAGAAGAAGAAACGATTATTGACAAGCGAATTGGCTGAGGAGTTACACAAACCCATCGTGCATAAATTTCGAAAGAGAAGGGTGTTCGTGAAGGTTCTGGATGACATTTGGTCTGCCGACTTGGTTGACATGAGGTCGTTTTCGAGGTGGAAGGAGGGCGTAAATATCTATTGACAGTCTTCGACGTGTTTTCCAAATACGGTTGGATCAGAGCTTTGAAGAATAAATCGGGACCTTGCGTCGCCGAGGCTCTGAAGAGCGTGCTCGACTCGTCTTCTCGAAAACTGAATAAATTGTGTGTGGATAAGGGGAAGGAATTCTACAACAAGGACGTTCGTCGATTGGTCGACCTCTACTCGATCAAAAACGAAGAGAAAGCCAGCGCCGTGGAACGTTGGAATCGAACGATGAAGGAAACGATGCACAGATACTTCACGGCGAATTCGACCAAGAAATACATATTTGCTCTGAACGGACTGGTTGAAGATTACAACAACACGCAACACAGATCAATCAAGATGACGCCTGCAGAAGCTAGCGATCCTCGAAACGGGTCTATGAGAATCTATATCCCGAGAGATCTAAGATCAGGAAGAAGTCTAGACCGCCGAAATTTGCGGTCGGCGATCGAGTGAGAATCTACGCTTATAAGAAGCACTTCAAAAAGGGTTACACTCCTCGATGGACCTCGGAAATCTTCGTGATAATCAGAATATTTCCCCCCGATCCGGTGACTTATGAAATCGAAGCTTTGGATGGCGAAGAGATCATTGGAAAGTTTTACGAACAACAATTGCAGAAGACGAAGTTTTAATAAAGAAAACAAATTTTTTTTATTTACTCTCTTTAACATTTTCTTGTTTACACATATGTATATAAAGGAGAGAAATAATAATAAAAAATAATTAAAACTATTTTTAGATAAAAAAGCAAGCTAATTATTAAACATAAAACAAAAAAACCTTCAAAAATGGCAAATATACTAGATATCGCACAAAGCATAGTGAAAGATGAAAGTATTCAAGAATACGAGGTTCACGAATACGAACTGATAACCGGAATGAGTTTGAACAATGCGGTAGAGATAAGAATCAATGTCGAAACCCAAGATCTATTCGTTCATCCTAGCCAGAGTTACATAGTGGTGCAGGGACGTCTCACCAAGGAAGATGGGACCGAATACGCCGACGATGACACGGTTACTCTAGCCAATAATGGCATCATGCATCTATTCAGTAATATAAAATACTTGCTATCCGGACAAGAGATAGAATCTGTGTTTCATCCCGGTCAGGCCAATACGATGTTCGGACTCTTGACATATCCAGATGATTTTTCGAAATCCAGAGGACTTAATCAGTTGTGGGCGAAAGACACTGTCGGCCCTGCTAGCGCCGTCGCCGGCGCGATATTCGACTACGTCGTCAAGACGTCCAGACCTAAAGGAACGTTTTCATTCCAGATACCTTTGAAACACATCTTCGGATTCGCGGATAATTATAACAAGATCATGTACAGATTAAAACACAATCTGACGTTGATTCGAAAGGGAAACGATGACGCGATAGTGAGACTCCCCACGACTGATGTGGATACGTTAACTCTACAAAAGATATCGTGGTTCGTTCCGCACGTGCAGCCTTCGATTGTGGAAAAAATGCGTCTCTACAAGATCATAGAATCCAAGAGTAAATTACCCATGGAATTTAGAATGAGACAGTGTGACACAGCTAGCATTCCACTCTCCATGAATCACTTCGATTGGAGATTGACCGTGAAACCCGCTTCCGAGAGACCGCGTTTCATCGTGGTCGCGTTTCAGACCGATAGGGATGGGTCTCAGGAAAAGAATGCATCGCTATTCGATCACTGCAATTTGAGAAACATGCAAGTGTTTCTGAACGCCATGAGATATCCAGCAATCGATTACGAACGATTTCTGCAGACTGTACGGCGATGCCGCAGATTTTAGAAAGAAGTAGCACTGTCTAGACGAATTGATGAGCAACCCCAATATATCTCCCGGCAAATACAAGTTGATGTATCCCATGTTCGTATTCAATGTCAGTAAACAGAGCGAACGACTCAAGAGTAACGTCTTAGACATTGAGATCAAGATGCAATTCGATAGGAACATGCCGAGAAAAACCGAAGCCTTCGCCCTGGTTCTGTCGGATAGAGAATTACAATTCGAATCGGATGGAAATAAGATATCGATCATTCGATGAGAGATGTGTGTGTGAAAAAAAATAAAAAAAATAAAAAGTAATTATTAAAAAACAAAAAAAACAGAAAAAAAAAAAAAAAGTAATGAGATCTAGAGAGATTGAACATCTTTCTAAATCTCATTACTTTTTTTTTGTTTATTTGTTTTTAATAATCACTCATTATTTTTAATTAATTATTTCAATGCGTTCACTGTTTGTTCAGAGGATCTAGTTCGATCAGTATGCTCACCACGGAAATGGCTGCTTCGTGATTATTGGATTTCATAACAAAATGAATCCTGTCTCCGGCATTCACTTTGAGAGACATGCCGGACGTGCTAACATTCGAGTGTTGATTCTCGGTCGTTTCAACGCTGTGTCTCTTATCACTCTCTACTCCGTTCACCATGAGATTGCCGACTGCGCTGTTATTCAAATCCATGGAAGCCAGACTCATTTGAATGATTTCGCCTCCGAACGGCATGGGATATCCCACCTGACCATGTTGCGATCCGCTACCTCCGTTTCCGAAAGAACACTCAGCTTTTCCCTCCTCTAACATGCCGGTCTCCTCGGCCAACACGGTGATCAATTGCCTGGCGTATTTGACTTTCTCCACCACCAAAATCAGGGTGCAGGCGTCCGACATGTGCACAAGATCTGGTAGATTCGTGTGCGCGTGTCCGCCCATGTCTAGTTTACCTTCCATGATGTCGCTCTTTCTCCAGACTGAGTTGTCATCCACGTACTTCCTGCTGACCATGCTGGAATCGAATTCAGGATCGTGATCGAGACCGAATAAATTCTGACCGTTCATGTTGATGCCACTCTCCATGGTTCTGTCAGGTTGTTCGTTCAGGTAGAGATCATCCACTTGCGATTCTACATATTCTTGAGATCGTATCATGGTGGAATCTATGTAGCCCTTGTTGACCGTGGTGGAGTCCGCATCCACGTCGTCGACCTTCGACAGATTCAATATCTTGTTGAATCCCGCATTCAGATCCAATTTCGTTTCTCGTCTGTCAGACTTTCTCTGTTCCAGATCTACATAGTGTTTGGTCGCCACGTCCTTGGGATTCGTGGGAGTGGCCACGTTTGTTATCTTGTTAGAATTGGCGTTCAATTCCGATTGCATCGCTTTCTGAATGTATCTATTTCTCAGATGTTCACTGAATCGCTTGTGAGAGTCGTCCACGTATTTCTTGGTTGCGGCATTGGTGGAATCTATGGGATTCACGACATTCACCAAACGTTTGGATTTCAGATCGAGATCGTCGGTCATGGCTTTATCCACGTAATTATCTAGCATGATTCATTCAAAATCCACGTTCCCCTGTCAACGTATTCTTTTGTCGCCGCATCTGTGAGATCTATCGGCTCGGGAAGATTGTAGAGCTTCTTATCGTTCACGTTCAAAGGTTCCTCTTGAGGTTCGTATCTCCGAACATAACGTTCATCGAAGTTGGCAATGTCGTAACCATCGCCAAATTCGAGTGTCTTCCTCTTCTTTTTGGGTCGATTTTCATCGTCACTTCTACCAAATTTATCAACTGGCATGTTGTTTTGAGTTTTTTTTTGTTTTAAAAAATATATTTCAAATGCAGTTTATTAAAAATGAATTATTTCACTTATTTTTTATTTTTTGTTTTTATTCGATTAAATTTTTTTAAATAATTTTTTTACCTTCATATATACTATATAAAAAAAATCTCTCTCTAATGTAAATCATTAAGAATGTCTTGAAACCAATCTCCTTCTGACCATCTCTTGAGAACGTAGAGACACAGGTGACTGCAAAACACTTGATCTGGCGATTACACCCATTCTGTGTTGTAATGAACCAGCGATTCATCGAAATAGTTCTTTATTTCTTTCGGCGGTGAGATTCCGTAGCTGTCGAAATAATAATTCTTCTTCTTCCCGTTCTTGAACCACGCCACCCAGTGAGTGCCTTCACCTGATAAATCGTCCAGATTTAAAATTCCGCATTCCGATTGTCGAGGTCTTTTCTTCAGCAAGGCATCTCTGGAAAACACGCCTAGAAAATCCTTGATTTTCAAATCCTTCGCCGCATTCGACAGGACTATGTTGCATAGGGGTTCATTAGGTAAGACAACACTTTCTACGGATATCTCTATTTTCTTATTCATAAATGTGTATATTTTTTTTATATATTTATTTTATTATAATTCACTAAAATGACGTTATTTTTTTATATTTTTTTCTTTTTCTTTTTTAAACTAACTCTCTCGATGTCTCTATCGACTTCCATAATCTTGAATCCGTCTAATTCTTCTTGATTTTCTAGAATCCTATCATCCTTAATCATAACCAAAGTCCAATGTCCTAGTGCCAAAGTGCTTATTTTATCGTCTAACACGAATCTCTTATCGTCGTCAGCCGTCAGCAAAATCTTGTTGACTATTTCAGTATACATGTCGTGATTGTCGCTTAGAATCAATTTCTTAGTCTTATACACTGGACCACTTCCGAACAGACAATCTTTATACTCTCGAAAAGAGATGTTTTTCTTCACCACGCACGCTGTAACCCCTTTGCACTTCTTGATCTCTTCACCTTCTAGACGATAAGCATACAGTTTGGGTCTCAAACCCACGAATTCGATAATTAGTTTATCTTTAATCCTTTAATTTACCCAACACCTTTTTGTTGTCATTCGGAGATATATCTCGGTAGATGTCTTTCGTCTCTATCTCGTAAACTAAACTGTCGGTGAACAGTAGTTTGGCTTTCTCACAAAATTTCCGTTTAACGTAATCATAGTAAAACTCATACATCAATCACTTGCTGATATCTAAGATGATCGGTCTGAGATAATAGGGTTTGTCAAACTTCAGGTGCATCTTTTGCATGTGAATGGCCACTAGATTTTCGTTGAATATGGTTCGGTGTCTGTAATTGGGTTTTGCCACTAATTTTTTAGCTCTTTTCTCAGACGTGGTGAGTCGAATGTCGGTTCTCTTCCTGATGTTTTCCATCAATTTACCGTACACGCAGTTGTTCATGAGTTTGAAGAAATCTTTTTCGACATCATTCTCGGCTCGAATTCTGAGATTTGTGTTGAGATCGATGTATTTTTTCATCCAAGGCTCTTCGTCGAATAGAATGATGCGATGTATGTCGACTAATTTCATCCCATAATCGACGTATTGTTTCAAATTCTCACTGTAGATGATGTACTTATGTTTGTTAAATAAATTGGGAATGAGTTTTTCCTCATCTCCTTCGATCGGTTCCATTCATTCGGAAGCCAGCAGATAATCGTTGTGTAGATTGTGTAATTCTTCCGGATAGTTCAAATCGACTTCTAAAATGCAAGGATAGTCTCTCCATTTTTGCATCTCTTCTGGTTCTGTCACCCATTTGAAATTTCCAATCGGTAAAGGACGACTCATGGCCCAACCGTATAGATTATTAGTGTCCCAATACTGTATGTATTTATTTGATCATTCCAAACCAAAACCTTCTTTCATGTAGGGATTGATGGCTTCAGCATATCTGTGAGAGATCATCGAGACGCCACCTCTCGTGGCCTTTTCAAACATGAGCAACATGTCCACGTCGGATAATAACTCCAACTGGATTTCGGTGGTCTTAAACAGAGTGTCCCACGCTAGGTGCGGTGAAATACCAAGCCGGATCCAGGTCATAATTTCGATGACAGACATCTCGAAAATTTTCGAACACGTCTGCCAGGAGCAGAACGTCGGGCTTCAGATAGAGATCGTGATAATCTCTCATGGTTTTCATATTGAATGATTTCCAGACGTTTTTGGTGTGTTCGTAATTCTCGTCGGAAATGTCGTATTCGTATAATTTCGAATAAAAATCTTCTTTCGAAGGTAGTGCGGTGTCGTCAAATCTCTTTAGATCGTTCATGTAATCATAAGGCTAGACTCCTTTCCTCAACATGATGTCTACTCGTTCTCCGAAGTGTTCGCTCATGATTTTATATTTATCCTTGCTCATGTGATCTACTAATTTTTCCAGAGTGGTCAACATGAATTTAAAACTGTCGATGAAACGTATGTCTCTATAAATGGATTTCATTTTTTCTTCCAACGTCTCTCTGTCGATTACTCTTCTTCTCCACGAGCTTCCATTTCATGTTGGAAATGTATCTTTCTTCGTTGTTTGCGATGCAATTTAATTTTTCATGTGAGGTGGCGAGATTTTTCATGAACAGATGACTGTCACAACCCGAGAGATTGTGAAATATCACCGGATAGAAAACGGCGTCTCGATATTTTAAATTACACTTGCTGTGAGCCAGACTGTGATACAGACCCGTGCAATGATCGTAGTCTCTGACCTTCTTATTTTCCTCCGAATTCTTGTTGAACGATTGTCTGCATATGTGACATTCGATGGCTCTGTTATTTTTGTCCTGCTCCTCACGCGTGATGATCATTTTCGCCGGAGTTTTGAATTTGTCGTATAAAATTTGAATTTTTGATTCTAACTCTTCCACGAACCTTTGAGCCACGTTGACGTCTTCGCACCATTTCGTGTAGGTGAAGGGACCCATGTCGTGTTGCGAGTCGAAAGCACATTTCACGTAAATGCAAGAGCCCAAAGGCGCGTGTTTTTGATATCTTTCAATGTAACTTCGAAGAGCATCGGGTTGGCAGGAACTCATTTTCACGGTGAAGCATTCGAAATCGGCATACACGATGAATGGTACTTTTAACCTTCTATTGTGATTTTGAAAGTTTATGATGGTGTTGGGTTTAGGCATTTTGACAGTGACACCTTGATTTTCGTTGCAATATTCCTGATATTTTGCTAACGATTTTTCACTGCGAAATGCATTCATGCAGTTGCAACATAAACATGTCTTATGTTCATGTTTATTATTTTGTCTTGACAGTAATTGGCTCGAATCTTTGCACCAACAATAATGATGATTGTCACCATTCGAAATCAATAATAAAATAATCGTCTTTTCTCTTTCGAGATACGAAATCTGTCTGAGAAGATAGATTGTTCGTTTTTCATCGTCGTAATCCAAGACATTCACCACTGTGGTGGGATTTTGAACCTCGAAACGTTCAATGTGTTTTAACTGCATTGGAAAAGTCACTCCGGTCCAATCAAGATTTTTAGAAGTCTCCTCGTAACGAGAAACTCTATCGGAGTGCATTTTGATGGGGTATAAAGCAGAGGTGACTGCCCATTTAAAACACTGATCATCTTTATTTCTCACGTTGATCACAGCTTTCTTTTTAGCTAAGAAATACGGTAATTCCACGTAGGAAGACGCTTTCAATGAATCGTTTTTAGTTATATGAATTTCGAGTTTCAACACGTCATCGAACGTCCAATTACTACCTTCATGTTGATAATTCGCGAGAGACGTCAACATCTTGTCTTTCATTTCGAGAACATCTGATAAATCTGAACCTCGAAATACGGGTTCGACATTAGATCTGAAATATGCATTTTTCACGATGCTCTCGCCAGAATTCACGTCGATTTTATTCATCATTCAATGGAGTATCATCTTAATTTTCCATCCCACATTCATGTGTTCACGAAACAAATCCAATACTTTTTTCTTCACCCGTTCCATGAACAATTTGTGGATCGACTTTCTTGAACAAGGAAACCACGTCGAAAGTTTTAAAAATGCCTTTGATCGCACTCTCCCATTCTACAGGATTCGATTGGAATGCTTCCATGATGACTCATGCTACATATTCTTCTCCTTTCCCTTCGTTGATTGCTTGTCGAATTTCGTTCGATATATCTCGTTTGTCTAGATTCTGAACTGCATCACTCGTTTTCATTTTCGTTTCTTTTTTTTGGAAACTTGAAATTCTTCGACGGCTTTTCGTTTAGTCGTCTTCTTATTTTTCACAACAGAAATGTTTTTTTGTTTTTTTCGACGTCAGCATTTCGATTCCTTTTACCAAATTTTTCTTCTCATATTTCACAACCGAAGAATTTTTTTACATCGTTGCTATCAACATTTCATTTGCCTTTTCATCGAGCAAATTACGTATCTCCTCATACATGATCTTTCTAATTTCATCATGCTCCGTGTTTCATTTTCTATCGTCAGGCGTTACGGTCATCAGCTTATTTTTTTTCGCAATTCGAGTCTGTTTAAGTTTGTCAACTTTCGATCTTTCTATTTTTTTCTTTCCATCATTTCACAAATGATAAAATCCTGTATGACTTCAATTTTTTTTTATTTGGTTCTCTGATTTCTGAAATGTGGAATGTTTAATTCTCTACACATCTCATTTAACTGAGGTATGGTTTTCTCATTTAAATTTTCCATTTTTTTATTTGTTTGCTTCATTTGTAAGAATATATATATATTTTTTTGAATTTTGTATTTAAATAATAATTTGTTAAAAAGTTTTAAAATAGTCTTTATATATATGTAAAAAAAAAATTCACATTAAAGAAAATTAAAATTAAAAACTTTTTTGTATATATATAGAGAGAAAAAAAACAAAAACTTTTTTTTAATAAATTATTATTTAAACATAAAATTCAAAAAACAAAAAAAAATTAATAATTTTTTTATGTTTCTTAACGTGAGAAAAATTGAATTAATACGAGAAAAAAGGATGTTAAATTTAAACTTTTTATTTATATAAAGAGAAAAAAACACTTTTACAAAAAAAAAAAATTCACATTAAAGAAAATTAAAAATTAAAAACTTTTTTATATATATAGAGAGAGAGTGAAAAAAACAAACTTTTTTTACAAATTATTATTTAAACACAAAATTAAAAAAATATATATTATTTGCAATAATTCATAAAACAAAAAAACCCCAAATAATCGATCATGACAACAACACCTAAAAGATGTGAATTGAAATTGAAACAAGTCAAAACGTGTAAGAAATTCGGTTGTAAGATCTATAGATTACAACGACACGACGCCATTGAATTGAACGAGGTCGAGACGAAGGGTTTAGAGCACAAATACAATAAATATAGCATGCCTTTGAAATTTATGAGTACCAGAGCGATGTACAGAACACCGTCATTGCCAAAGACAGAAAATTCGACAAGGACGATTTGTCGTTGCCCTACGGAAGTTACATATATCCAAAAATCTCTCTCAAACTCATGAACAAATCAGGTGGCGAGAGTATGTTCACCGATGTAAAAACACTCGCAAAAGTAAAGATAAACATTCAACACATTTTCGAAAAAGGAGAATACACGACCGTCAACATGCTAATAATGGACTTGAAAATATAAAACAATAGAGAGACTGGTTTTTAGCAAAGAAGAAGGAAAAAAAAGTAATGAGATTTAGAGAGGTTGAACATCTCTAGATCTCATTACTTTTTTTTTGTTTTTGTTTTCCTTCTTCTTCTTCTTCTTCCTCTTCTTCTTCTTCTTCACTATCGCCCATATATATTATAATAACGTTTCCTTTTTTCTCAAATTTCAATGTCGATTCTTCTTTTCTTTTTTTTGTGATATATTACGTTTTTTATAAGTACGCATTTGTTTATCTGTATCATAATTATGAATGAATGTGGTGCATCTCTTGATAACACTCACATCATTACCATTCTCTTCAGAAGGTAGTGGTGATGGTGGAAAACGTCTCATTCTTTTAAATTTCAACCATCTATCCCAATCGTTTTTAAACTCTTTTTTCAGTTCTTTCCTAAGATATCCATCATTAGCATCTAATTGTTTTTCCACATCTTTTTCCCACACTATCCCACAATATTCATCATTAGTGTCTAATCATTTTTCCACATCTTTTTCGCACTCTATCCCGCGATATTCATCATTATCATCTAATTGTTTTTCCACCCTTTTATCCATTTTATATTATTTTTATACTTTCTATGATTTATATTTATATATTTTATATAATTATATAATTTTTTTACATCATAATAACATACTCAAAATCGGTATATTCTTAAACAGCGAATTCTCACCAAACAGCAAACCCTTACCGAGTCGCTCAACGTTCTGTCTGCTCTTTAGATAGAGACCGTTTGCACTGAAAGAGTTGCCACCTCTAACAGGTTCTAGATACAATCCTTCACTGTTGTTGTCGATGTGCACGGGACACACGCCTCCATCCTTCTTCAAAAACAGTCCACTGCCACCCATTAATTTCTCAACTGCCAAACTCGCGAATCCCGAGAGAGCTCCCATGCCGAGTGTCTTTCCAAGAAAGGGCAATGCTTTTGTGGCAAAGGGCAATGCTTTTGCGGCGATTCCTGCCAATAGCGGTAGGAAACCACCTTTCATTTCAATTTATATTTCAATCGAGCGGGACTCAATCTCACCTTCAACCCTCTTCCATCACCGATTGCTTTCTCCATCCTTTTGATTTGAGTTCTGGTCGAGGCGATTCGATCGTCACCGCCACTCATCAGATCGTCGTGAGTGAATTTGAATCTCACCGGCTCACCTCGAGTTAACACACTCTTAAGTTTCTTCCTCTGTCCTTTGGATATGTTCATGTTTTTAACCACGCATTCAGTCATATTTCTTTTTTTAAAATATATTTTGTTCAATTGTTTTTCTGTTTTAATGATAATTATATATATTAAATAACTTTTGTAAAATTAATATTGCGTTTATTTTATTTTTTTATTTATATATATATGCAACATTTTTTTTTTTCCTTTTTAATATTTCTCTTATGAGAAATCATATCGTCACCCTCTCTCCACGAAGATCTAACAGTTCACCATTTTGATCCGTCAACATGGTTTTGAGACTATACAACGTGTCTAAAATCACTGGTAGATAAACTAAATGTCGAGGTCGTTCCACGATTTTGTAACCCGGCGATACATTTGGAAAGAAGGAATAGATCATCGGTTGAGCGCTACCAGCAATCACATAGCTTCCAGCAATCACGTCCACATTCACCAGAGTGCTATTGACTGCTAGAATGTCAACCGTATTTTCAGATGCCGCGTGGCCTCGATACATCTTTCGATCAAATCCCAGCATCTTGCATATAGAATCGTTGGTGTTGAAATCCACTCGAAAATTATCTTCCAAATCCAACATCGTCTGTAAGGTATTAGGTTTGGCAGCGAGTCTGATCTTGTTGCTTCCCTTTACATCCATCTTCATTCGCGTCTCAATGTAATTGATCAAATCGTCTATGTCGTAACTTCCTTTGGGAATTCGAATCTCCAACCAATCCACTCCGTCAGAATACTTGAACGAGTTATTCTTTTCGGTGATGTTGGGAAAGGAATAAGTCTCCAGATTCACCAACACCATCTCGTATCTTTTCTCTCTATTCAATTCGATGGAAGGTTCGAATTTCGTCACGAATCGAGTCGAATCACCACTCACCACGATTTGAATGGATTGTTTTGCAGCTGTATTCTCGGCAATCAGTTTTAACAATTCTCCTTGTTTGAACATTATATTTTTAATTTTTATTTTATTTTTTCAAAAATAAATTATTGATGATTTATTATTTTCTAATTTTTGTTTTTGCTCTCTATCTTATTATCATCAAAAACATAAACCTTGTCGAATCCGCTCTGATATTTTCCGCAATTAAATTGGCTAGTCAAATCGATCACGATGAAATTGTAAAGTCCTCCATCCCAAACCCTCGTGCAGAATCTCCTGAATTCCGCCACGCTCATGTCATTTGCGACGTGATCACCGTAGATGTGATTGAGATTCTTGAGATCCTGGCGAAAGAGACACAGTAAATTAGCGTTCTCCCTTATCATCTGTCTGGGCAATCGAAAATAATTCTGCGAGAGGTAGAAACAGTCCACATTGCTGTGACGACGCCCTAACGTAATACGCATCGGTTCTGTCTCTCCAAAAGCAGATCGTCGAAAATCATGAGATTCTTATCTTCTGATTTCAATTCTCTAGGATCTGGAACGTCGCTAGCGTTCTCATAAAATTGACACTCGATGTTCGAAGATGCATTTCTCTTCATCAATTCCATCGCCGCATCGTCCAAAATGGTCAAAAGAGAAGCTTCACTTTTGTCGAATTCCTCCCTACAGTCAAAGATTCTGGCTATGATGTCCTTGGGCAATTTACGATCCATGCACTCTCGAAGCAATCTGTATCGGGTTGAAACAAACTCTTGCCAAACACGAATAATCTGTCATAATGCAACCAGTCGGGTTGCAGCAACAGATTCATCAACAAATTGGTCTTTCCACAATTCGATTTTCCCACTATCAAGCCTCTTATACTTTTGGGAAAGAACTCGTTATTCGACCTCTTGTCATTCCAAGACATATCTTTAATGTTCATCTTTTTTTATTTTTTGTTATTTTTAGATTTTCAAACACAATTTTTATAAATATTATTATTTATTTATATTACACCGTCGCAAGTCCTCTCCAATCCAGATCCATTCGTCATTTTGGCTGAATCCTGTATGGGTATCACAGCATCCTTAAAATCTTTCCAACTTTTTGGCTATCGCTCTAACGTAGCTCGCTTTGCCGGCAGACTGATGAACTTGTCAATCAACACGTCAGCTGCCCTCTTGCCAGCCACAGAAGCGATCCTACCACTAGCTTCGGAAGTGGCTTTCTTAACAGCATCCAAAGCCATCTTCTTACTGACTTCAAATGCGGTTGATGCGAGTTTTCTACCTGCATCGCTCGTGAACGCTCGCATTATAGGATCGACGATGCCAGAATTGCCTTGAACGTAAGTTCTAACGTATCCCCTGTTCTTTATCACCAACATATTTTTATTTTATAATATATATTTTGTTTTTTTCACTGGTAAATCGTTTGTTCTTTAAATACTTTTTATAATTTTCTAGTGTAAAATTTTCTGTTTTTATTTTATCTATTTTTTGTTTGTTTGTTCTCTCTAATAATACTCTTAGAATATCTCTTAATATTTTGGTTAAAACCGCGTTAGTACTCGCACGTTGAGCAACGGTATTTCTTCTATATTTTTACATGGAAATCGTTTCAGTCAAAAAACAAGAGTTTAAAAATCTGGCGAGAATTTTTTTGCAAAAAAAAAAAATATGAAAAAATAATACTCCAAGAATATCTCGTAATATTTTGGTTAAAACCTTGTTAGTACTCGCACGTTGAGCAACGGTATTTCTTCTATATTTATACATGGAACTCATTTCAGTCAAAAACACAAGAGTTAAAAAATCTTTTTAAAAAAATTCTCTGGTGAGAATTTTTTGGCAAAAAAAAAAATAGGAAAAAATAATACTCCAAGAATATCTTGTAATATTTTGTTTAAAACTGCGTTAGTACTCGAACATTGAGCAATGGTATTTCTTTCTCTATTTTTACATGGAAATCGTTTCAGTCAAAAAACAAAAATATGAAAAAATAATACTCCAGGAATATCTCATAATATTTTGGTTAAAACCGCACTAGTACTCGCACGTTGAGCAACAGTATTTCTTCTATATTTATACATGGAACTCATTTCAGTAAAAAAACAAGAGTTGAAAAATCTTTTTAAAAATATTCTCTGGCGAGATTTTTTTTGCCAAAAAAAAAATATGAAAAAAATAATACACCAAGAATATCTCATAATATTTTGGTTAAAACCGCGTTAGTACTCACACAGAGAGCAACGGTATTTCTTCTATATTTTTACATGAAAATTACATGGTAATCAACAAGAGTTGAAAAATCTTTTTAAAAAAATTCTCTGGCGAGAATTTTTTTGCAAAAAAAAAAATATGGAAAAAATAATACTTCTAGAATATCTCTTAATATTTTGGTTAAAACTGCGTTAGTACTCGCACGTAGAGCAACGGTATTTCTTCTATATTTTTACAGTCGAAAAAAAACAAGAGTTAAACAACACAATTTCTGATTAATACATAATACACTTAGAGTCATTCACAAAATAAAACCATTGATAAAATGCATCGCCCTCAGCAATTATTCTCACCTCCATATCATCAAAGAACAAAATACTGTTTGAAGTAAACAAAAACAATTTATCATCAAAAGAACAGAATACTGTTTGAAGTAAACAGATGCACTTTTGTGAATAGGAATAATTTAGAAGTGTGTCTCATCAAAAGGTGTTTTTATTGATGTCTCTTGAACCGAGAAGTGAGTCAATTAAAATTTAAATTTACCTCTTAAAACCCATCTAAGTGGAATGCAATTTTATAGTCGATTTTATTAAATGAAAAACTATTTATTTACACAGAGTGCAATATTGAAAACTCCACAAAACTGATCTATTATGATTTACCTTAAAACTCGCTATGACAAAACGTGAACGGACGATTTCCATCATTCTAATTTTCCAAACTCGAGTTTTTCCATTTAATTCATTGAACGAAAAACTTTTCATTTACACCCGAACAAAAAATGAAACGATTTGCGAAGATTTCATAGTGTCAATTAAAACACAAATTTTCCCACTTAAAACTATCTGAATGGAAAGCAATTTTATAGTCGATTTTATTAAATGAAAAACTATTTATTTACACAGAGTGCAATATTGAAAACTCCACAAAACTTATCTATTACGATTTACCTTATGACAAAACGTGGACGGACGATTTCCATCAGTTCTAATTTTCCAAATTCGAGTTTTTCCATTTGGGTTTGGAAAAAAATCCTCGACAAGTAACTTCGCTTTACACCCACTTCGCCCCATTGGCGAATGTGGAGAAAACGTTTTGAAATTTTCTCGATCTAGAATCGGCAAATCATTTTCGTCGATCAGATCGCACCTTCGACTGTCCGGAACACGATTGCAAACATAGTGGTCCAGAACCGGCAAACCGCATTTTTTCGATGTACCGGAAGCTGAAATCGGTTTTAAAAAAAAAAAATCCTCGATGAGTAACTGCGCTTTACACCCACTTTCTGCCGTTGGCGAACGTGAAGAAAACGTTTTGAGATCGATTTTTCTGGTCTAGAATCAGCAAATCGGTTTCACCGGTCGGATTGCATCCTCGACCATTCAAACAGCCTTTGGCGAACGTAGGTGGTCCAGAATCGGCAAACCGCTTTTTTGATGCTGGTCAAGAATCAGCAAAACGTTTTTTGCCAGCGGTCGCCAACGATAGATCGAAGGTCTGATGCGCGATGTGAACCTTGAGAACAATTTTTAAATTTACGTTTTCTTCAAATTTCGTACATTTTTCCCCTTCCGAGCGATGTGTCGAATGTACTCGTTTGCCAACGGATGTTTGAACGGTCAAAAGTGCGATCCGAGAGCCTCAAAAACAATTGCCGATTCTGGACCACCATGCAAAAATGACATTTTTTTTACACTCCGTACACGATTTAACACTGAATCCCTATGGCGGTACACGTACATGTACGTGTACGTGAACAGTTTTTTGGAAAAGTGGTCTAGAATCGACCTTTTGTACCTACTATCGCGGTAGCTCAGAACTTAGTATCTGTTTTTTTGTGTTCCACGCCATTCATTGTTATGATAATCTGGGGATTGCCAGCGCCTCATATAATAACTATCTCTTTGTCCACGTGCCTGCCGCCCTACTTTGAGCAAATACCTTGCAGCACGGGAACGAAGTCACGAGGTGGGGACCGAAGGACTACCTGAGCTATTATGGTGGTGGCGGCACCAACGTCTATCCGATCAAACTCCGATATAGATTAACAGAACACGGTTTTGAATCTGTACCCAACACATACCCCACACTAGTCTCCTGAATGTAGACAAGCTTCTTTCCAAATGGAACAAGGGTTGTTATGGAGGTTTCCAGAGGTCTGAAGCTTGCGGAACCTGTGACTTCGCCCGAGCATGATGTTGGGTTGAACTACCTTAAAATCAAGTTCCCACCCACCCACATCTGCGACAGGGTCCCTGTATGGAACCCACTGATTCTCGTCTATCGATAGGAGTTTGTATTGCTTCCATGGGGTCGTACAAGACAGATCAAGATTACCCAGCTCAGTAAATTTGGCTGGGACAGCACTGGGCCCCAAAACCCAAAGTTTCCCCGAGATCGGATAGCGTCCCAGCCTCGGCACGTCCTTTGAGACCTCCATTCTCAGGTACCGCCCACCTGCGAAACGGAATATAGCTTGTCTTCCACCCATGGGCCCCCAAAACCATAAGCAATCAAGCGCTATCAGGACATCCTACAGTTTGCGGGCTCCAAGGCAGATTTCGTGTTCGGGATCGGCCTGTATGTGGCGACATCAGATATGTTTCTATGCATCTGACAGGTGGCAGTTTACAACAATGACCTCGTCCTGGCTACCCCAGACCAAACGCTTGGTGTAAATTTAAATTTAAATGGTACAGATGGAACAGCTACATCGGATGCGAAGGAACGACCAACAGTTGCAGAGCAACAGACAGCATCGTCGCGGAGGGACAAGTAACATATTCACGAGGTGAATCATAATAAAGAGAAAGTAGCTCTTATAGTGGGGCGGTTGCAGTGGGCTTATTTGCGCTTTGGTTGGCGACTTGAGGCTGAGTGTTCTCGGACAGCCACTAGCAGTGTTCCACTGACGGCGAGGACCATGGCCCACAGATGTCCTGCAAGCCATCCGGTCGCTTTGGCCAACAAGTTAAAGCCCAGAAGTGCGGCCGCAGCCTTTCCAGCCAGCTTTGCCTGAACCCGACCTAATGCCTGCCGGCGCCTTTTCAACCATTATTTGAGACCACCTTTGTCGGATGGCTCTGGAGTCGGGGCGCCCCCGTCTCCCCCGTCAGAGCAACAACCAATGTCCAGATTGACATCCCAATCGCTGTGAAGACACTCGCGATAGTGATCCCTTGCTCACGGAACAGGGTGCGAATACGCACGTCGAGCGTGGTATCCTCGTTCAGAACCCGATGTACATGTATGGTCTCTCTTATCCGACTGATTTGGGAACGAAGGGCCTCCCGTGTGGAGGATGCAGCCTCTAGGCTCTTCGAGGCCACGCAGGCGCTCTGTAATGCGGCGCACTATGTTCCCATCATCAAGTCCTTGCACCTCCTTTTCCTCAGCGATGTGGTCATCAAGCTCGGAAAGTCGGGCTAAGTTGTGGGTATGCTCACCTTGAATAGTCTGAATGGCCCTGTCCAGGCCCCACAACTCTCTGACAGCATGTTTCAACCCTGATATGTCGAGCGGTGGGTCACCAATCGTTTTCAATGCAGCCTCTTTTTCGTCAGTTAGAACCGTCACGGAGTTTTGAACTGTGTTTTCTGTGCAATGGGTTCCACAGTATCCGCAGTTGTCATGGACAGCCCCACTGCCGCATCAACCAATTTATCGTCAGCAGTTTGTAAGGCTGAAACGGTCAGTTTCTTCGTCTTCCTCCAATCTACAAACCCCAGTACGCGCACGATAGAACTACCACCATGACCAGCGACTGTTGATAATGCAAGGGGACCGCCGGTGCGGGTGTTCATAATTTCTATCCCTATGTAGGCCCTCAGCTGCAGCCGTCCATTAGTGAGCTCAAACTTTGAATAGTCGCTCCCCGTGGTAGGTTTTTGGCTAGCTTGCTCAAGGGCGTCGTAATAGTCATTTACAGCTGATTGTAGAAGCACTTGCTGCAAAGAAAGCATGGGCTCTACGCCGGAACGAATAGCCTCACCTCGCAGTGGAGCTGTCCCTGGGACACTGGCATCGTCAGTGAAGCTGGTCTCATCGATTTTGTCAATATCTTCCGACTTTTCGCGAGCGTTAAAGTCATCAAATCCAAACACGTCCATGATCCTTGGGTCCATTAAAGCTAGCAAGTGTCGGTTCAATACCAGTGCGACGCAGCATGGCTTCAAGAGAAGACAAACACAAACTCAACCAATACCGCAGATTGCGGGACCCTTCGGGATCAAAGGTGTATGACTGTCTGTGGTTGTCACAAACAACCCTGCAACCCTGCAGAATCGACCAGAACCAACAGCAACAGAAGCAAACTGCTTCGCAGCAGCACCGGAAAGGCTCGCAGCACGGGCATCAGGGACTCAGGCCAGACAGTATCAGATCAGGTCGACGCGATGGACGACGAGGAGGTCGAGAAACTATACGCCCGTTACTAGGCAAGGCTGGGTGCCGCGATAACAAAGACAATGGGGCAGGCAGTGCTCCAGTTATATGCAGGGTTTGCCGGCATCTTCCTCTCGATCCCGCGAGAGCCAACCGAAGTTCGTCGCTGATCTCGAGGCCGACCCCTTTATCGGGCACGCGCTGAGCAGTGCTATGTGTGAGCTGTGTCATCGATTTGGGATATATTTCTCGCCCTTGACCACCGCGATGTATTGCCATTTTGGACACGTCTGCCTGCGTGCGGAGAATACCTTTAGACGACTACAGTCATAGCGAAGCTGAAACTAGCGAAGCTAATAAAAATGTCGGAGGAGTCTTCGACGATATGGAGGGTGACCGCAACAAAGGAGGAGGGTGTTGCTGACATCGCTAGTGATAACGGCGCGCCTGAGACGAGATCCAACAAAAACCAAAGGCACCCCAAAAAGTGGCTGCGAGGCGGACCGGGGCTGCCGCCAGAAAGGCAAAGCTCAAAAAGCCCCTGTCTGAGTTTCAGGAGTCCAAGGACTCTATTCAGATGCCGCTCCATGAACAGAACGCGCCCGCCCCAGTCGCCAGTATCGTGGAGCGACAAGCAACAGGAACTGTTGGTCACAGTGGTGGATATGCAAGCTCTGGTGCGGTGTGGTTCTTGAGTCGTTCTGTTATTTCCACAACTTCGTCGTACAACCACATCCCAAATACCTCGACTCGCCGCACGCAAGCCTGCGAGAAGCAAAAGGAACCACGAAGGCTGAGTCCCTTGCTGTTGCGACGCAACACCAATTAAAGACAGACCGATTCTATATGGAATAGCAATCATGTCTTCCGCATGTACTGATGGAAAGGTGCTCGTCAACCTGCTGTACCATAGCGCCGTTGTGTCTGACCTCACCATGGGCTACTCCCGCCTGGGCAAAATGGTTATTGGGGATGCTTCCCCCAAACTGGACTCCACACCCCGCGATGTGGGCATGGTCGTTATGGACGTCGCCCTCGCCATGGCCACCAAGAACATGCTAATTAAACAGGGGATCTTTCCTGCCGATATCATGAAATAATGGCCTCGATCGCGATGTCAGTAGGGGGGTGAGTTCGTCAACGCTCTGGCCTTCTAGGGGTCGAAGTACATCTTCTCGATTCTAGGAAGCGCTAGCGTAGACGAGGAGCGGAAGCGCCACGATTTGGTTGTAGAGCAGCTCCAGACCACACAGGCAAAATGGTCCCGAAAACGGACCGAGCGTCTTGATTGGATTAACGAAGAACTCCGCCGCCAGGGCCACGCTGTGCAAACTTTGCGGGACGTCGACGCCGCGATCGCGAGTATGCTCAGGTATTTTCAGGCAAAACACTTGGCCCTCTAGGGGCAGAGCCTCAGCTTTCTGACTTCTACACTCCCAGTGATGACCAAAAGGGACGTGAGATCGCCTTTGCCGTCCTCGGGATGGCCGCGATGGGCATGGTGGCCAGTGAGATCCCGAAGAGATCAGCCAAGTAGGAGTAAGTATACACAAGATGGGTCTTCCAGAAGAGCTGTACTGTGCTATGTTTGAAGTCGGGCACAGTGCGCGAAGGCACAAAATCCCCGGCCCGCTGGTACATACGATGATTGACTTTGCCCTCAGATCGCTTGAGCTGTGGCGCCGGGATGAAGGGTCAGCGGGGCGCTTTGCTATGATGGTGGTGTCGGGCCCAACCAATACCCGCGAGGCGACTGGACTACTACCTGATAGTGTTGCGCATGCGCGTAGGAGGCTCATAAGCCTGTTGGAAAAAGCTTCATGGCTTCATGGAAAAAGCTGTCAACAACCTATTACAGCCCCTGGGCTACTGAAAAGGAATTGCTGCGATCAAAATGCTCGCAGCTGCCACAGATGTTTCCGAGGATATTGCCCGAGGTTGGCTTAAAAAGCAGACCATCTGGCAGATCTACTTGCCAGCCCCACGACACGTTTCCATGCCTAATGATGTGCACCAGGCGTCGAACATTCAAGTATGCACTGTCAGTCGTTGACGTGGCCTCCCGCTATAAAATGGCCGAGCAACCTGTCCACAGAGGAAGCCAAAGAGGTTGCGGCCGCACTTGAATGGACTTACAAGCGGAGCCCCCTTAGATGGCCCAAGCTGCTACAGGTCGATCCCGGGCGCGAGTTCAAAGGCGCAATGAAACAGCTGCTGGCCAAGCATGGCGTTCAGTTGAGGCGGGGCCGTGTGGACATCCAGCGAGACCAGGGAATCGTGGAACGCTTCAACCACACCCTGGCGGAGCGGCTATTTGGATACCAGTAGGCCCAGGAGATAAGGTCACCATCGGATGAGAGGTCGACCGAGTGGGCTCACCGGCTGCCCGCTGTGGTATTGGCTCTGAACAATGAGATGACTCGCTTAACTGATAGAAGTCCCTCTGACGCCATCAAGGCAAAGACTGTGGCGCAAAAGCCCTCCTCCGTGGTTTTTAGACGACAGGAGCGAAAAATCCCCTCCAGTGTGGGTGTTCGCTATCTCTACCAACTTGGTGACATGCAGGGTTGTCGTTGTCGTGCAACTGACCCTGTGTGGTCCCTCCAGTCTATCACCTGGGGCGCCCGGCTTCCAAGCCTGTTGAGCCCGTGCTCTATTATTTGCTGGATAGGCAAGCCCGCGCATTCGTCAAGGCGAAACTCCTTGTGGTGTCTCGCGACATCTACTTACCGCCAAATGGGGTTCTTACTCGGTCAGTATCTCGTCGATGCCGGCATCCATCTCTACCCAGCTGGCGCAGGATCGTTGTGACCGTATGCTTGGGTGTCCACTCCATTTTCCGAGATCCAGCGCGCAGAGTCAAAGGGGGACAGTGACACCTTGTTTAGGCGCTGCCCATAGATGTCGTGGTCCTCGGATTGCAGTACGGCCATACCGTGGCAGAAGGGCCTCCTTGTACTGCTCGTGGCGAATGTGCTTCTTCACAACACACTTTTTTCACGCCCTTGGTCTTCTTGATGGTTTTCCCGCCTGCCTCAAGGATGCTGTATATCTTGGGGCGCACGACCACATACTCGGCGGAGGGGCGTCCGGCACACTCGTCCTTTATTTTACCCATGACCTTCTTGTTCAGCGTATTGTGTAGGGGGTGGCCCTTTGGGTAATCGGACGTGCCATAACAGCTGCACGTCCTCTGTCTGGATCTCGAGGAGGAGGAACTCTGTGTCCGTGTATAAGAGCTGGCAGTGCTCATCATACCGCTTCATCATATGGTTGTAGTAAAAGCCATACGTGAGATGCTTCGCGAAGTCAAGAATGCTCATTCCAACGTAAACTAGGCGGCTGAGGACCAGACGGCTCTTATGGGCCTGAATCGCCGCGATGTTATCATCGAAAATATTTGCCTGTGCGAAGGTTGGGCTGGGGCCTGCTGGAGGGGGTGGGTGGGCCCTAGGGGTCACAGCCAAAAAGTGGCCCAGAATCCCCATGCTGTATACTACTTTATGCCTCATGTTTTTGTTCTCCATCATCCCTGAATGAACGAATGAATCCTTATTCAGCAGTATACAACAAAAACAGAATTATACATGCATCATTATAGAACAAAAATATACATACATAATTATAGAACAAAAATAATCTAATAAACCTGTATACCGCAGGAAGACGGCATAGCCAGATTGGCTGTCTACCTGTAGTCTCCCGAGGATTATATCGTGCAACATTGGAATCGGACTGTCCAACAACTCCCAGAGAGAGACCCGAACGGACCAACGCTGAGAGTTGGAGTCCTCAACAGGAGCAGACCAGGAACAAAATTCCCCCATTGTCATTTCACTGCCCAAGTCTGTCGGCTCTGTGCTTGGAAAGCGCTAAATTGGTATAATCTTGAAAATGCATAAGCATACATACCCACTCGGTTAATTCAGAAAATATTCTACCTATTGTTAGAAAGCACAGGCAGTACAGTAAAGATTATTACAGTCGATGTTATCGGAGTATTTGGGACAATAATTTTGAGGTTAATTGTTTTTTAAAAATGTTTCTGTTGTTTATATTACGTAAATCAAGATCTAAATCGTTCCAGATTTTGGGGTACATGTGTGTTGGAAAATTCTCAAGAGACCTTGTCCTTGTTCTATCAATTTGGAGATTGTCTCTCCTTCTACTAGCTCTACCCGTAGTGTTGACTACAGGGTGTAAATAATGTCCCACGCGTGGAGGGACCAATATTATAAAACATTTACAGTTGTATTTTCTCGAATTGTAATTCGACAAGTGAACACGAAAAGATATGGCAATTTGCCAATTGGCAACTTGCCACATCTATGAAACTGCTGATGGCTCATTTCAATTAGTCATTTTCATAAATAGAAAATACTCTATTTTGAAAAACACAACTGTAAAAGTCTTATAGTATTAGCCCCAGAAATGTTATAGTAGTTCTGAATGTGCCATATTCTTAATGAAGGGTTCCAAATTATATTATCTTACATAATTATGTCTCTTGTCTGAGAACATAAATTTATGTTTGCAGTGTAAACTTTTCTTGAATGCTCCTTTATAGCAAGTTCAGCAATAGTAAAAACAGTACAGTTAAAACTAGAAGTCCAGTCATAAAATCCGCACAAATAGCACGTCGATCTGCGCTTTAATCTACGCGTTATGACCATAGTAAGGCTATCAAATCCTTACATATGGCCTGTGCACAAGCAATGTTTCAGCCAATGGACCTCCGGGTAAACCGGAGGTCCATTGGCAGAAACATTGCCTGTGTTTGCAATGGGTAACCAGGAGAACCTGCCGTGCTTTGGATGCCATTCGATATGGCAATAGCGCGCAATTCCTACGCGCAATTAAGCCTAGATAAGCGCACAGATCATGGCAGGACTTCTAGGTTTAACTGTACCTGCAGTATTGTGATCATAAAGCGAACAGAAAAAATCGATCACGTCGCCACTGAATCGCCATCCGGTTAAAGTTCTCTACCCTCTTTCCTCGCCACAACAAGGTACATGTAGAATCTCAAACGTCGGAAAAGAAATGCGATGTCATTGCAGCTAAGATGTTATTGTTATTCGTTTTTTTCATGCTGTCTTGACTTCAGTGTATTTTATTTAGGATCTCTCGACCCACTGGTATTTGTGTGTCGCGATCACATCGTGTTCTGAATAACCTATTGACTGAAATAGATTTGAAGAAGAAATCTAGTGTAAAAAGACAGAAATATTTAAAAATTTAATTAAGAGGTTGGTTTCATTGAGAAACGACTTAATCTTATGAGGGTTAACCCTTTGAAAAATGCTAGTACTTATATATTGGTGTTTAACGAGACTTTCGACAGCCAGGGTTTCTCGTGTCGGACAGTTTAGTTTTTCGGGTGGAGGAAGCCGGAGTACCCGAGAAAACCACAGATGAACGGCGAGCAACTGTCAGACTTCCAAATATACTAACTACATACAAGCAGGGTTAGCACTGGTACATGAAAAGTGGGCAATTTCGAATAAGTGCCTTGCTCAAGGACACTGCTCCTGGCGAGGATTGAACCGTGAACCTTTCGGTCTGAAGTTCAATGCCCTAACCACTAACCACTAGCCACCGCGCTCCCGAACCCTAGTGGTAGTCAGTTCAATTACAGCGATTGGAAACGTTCATATCCAGTTTTTGGCTGTAGACCAATTCATATTTTCAATGTACAGCCTTGGGGCTACCCCCACACATCCACTCAGCCGCCATTCTACTTTATGACATAATTATGACATATCGTGTTCCTGGATCGGAAAAGTAGGCTCACGGGTCCACCGGGCTATTGCATCTGGGTGACGCATTCAACACACTGTCTTGTAAAATCTGCGGTGCGAAACATGTAACTAACAAACTCTGTACTTTTTTATCTTTACAAAAGCTGTCACCACTGACTTCGGAGAAGAAGAGTCTTACACGGGTAAGTGTATTCTACAAATATACGAAAAATTAACAGAGCATTTTGTTGTCTCCATAATGCTTACTCCACAAATTCTATCTAAACTTGTTCTCAAAACCGACCATACCACTTTATTGCATACCAGCGTGAAGTTCATTATGTGTACGGCAGAAATTACAGAAACTTGCAGGTCAGTTCATTTTCGTTTATTACACTGGCTGATCATCGGGGAATATTGTAGCACATGGAAACCCGAACACTAACGCTAGGGTAATAATAAGAACAGTTAACTTACCTGTGGTTGAATAGACAAGGCTTATGGCTCTTGACTAGAAACAGCTACTACTCCCCGGGTTTTTAAATCTTATTTTCAATAAATTATCTCTCAATTGAATTGAATTGAATTCTTTATTCACTCTGAAAACCTATAATGGTATGTGATGTACAGATATTTACACATTTGTTACGTAATGGTCAGCTTAGGCCTGCACGGTATATCGATAAACCGATATATACCGATATCCAAACCAATATCGATTGAATACCGGTGTAATTAAAAAAATATCGGTTTATCGTCATTATTTTTATACCCATAATTTAATTTTCAAAATGTCATGAGTTTTTTAACTGTAGCTCAGAATGAATAATATTATCGCTTTACCCAAGAAATCGCCCGCATGTGCTCACGAAATAATATTGAAAACATCTTTTTTCAATAATTTCGACAAAACTATGTCATGTGACCCCTCATTGGAACGAGCTCAAGGAGCTCGTTCCAATGAGGGGTCACATGATATTGTTTTGTAGAAATTTTTGGAAAAATTTCATAAACTAATATGTAAAATAATAAATTTTAATATCGTCTGCGTTGTGTAAAGGGGTTTTTCGAACCGCATCATCAAGGCATGCTGATTCGTTCCGACTGTGATGCCCCAAGTCTCGATTGTGCAACTTATGTTCAGATATCTGAACAGTTTTCGGTATACCGGTGTACCGCGGTATTTTTTTGAATACCGATACCGGTATTCTGTTTTGAATATCGTGCAGCCCTAGGTCAGCTCGAGGAAAAACATATGAGCAGAAAACTTTTCAATTGAAACCCTAAAAGAGTCACTGATGCCTCTCTCCGCACTTTACCGGTTGAGTCTCATGAACCTCGCACATGGGTTATCATCAACTAACCGCGAACACATGTACTGTGCAGAGCTTCCACAGCTTACCATGGTATTTCATGGGTGTTATTTCATTTATTTTATGGGTGTTATTCCATGAACCATTAGCATTTCAAAAAATCTGGCAATTTGCCTGTTGGCAAATTGCCATATCGTTTAAAATGCTACTGATTCATTTTAGTCAGTTATACTAATAGGTGGAAAATACAATTCTAGAAAATACAATTGTTAAAGTTTTATAGTATTGGCTCTTGGCAGGTTCACAGTCTACCGATATGATACCGATATGATACGGTGCTACTCGTTTACATGTAACTTTTAACCGGACATGGCGTATTGAATCGTCGTTCGGGATCTCTCAGTATTTTGCATCACCGTTGTTTCTTCATATGTTCGGCAAAAATTTCAGTTACAACAAATAAAAAGGAAATTCCCTTCAGAAGCATTGCTTATCTAACACGTATACTGCATGATAGTATGAACCATTGGTGTTAGGATGAAACTGTTCTGCGTACATGTATTCCATTCTCTAGAGGGATATTGCAGACATGCGACTAATTAATTACAAAAAAGTGTATCTAATCATCAATTTCAGATCCAGTTCAGCCAAAATTAAATATCAAGTTGCCACCGGGGGCACTGTTTCATATTTATATTTAGAGGATAGAAAATATGCCCTATTCCAAACAACGTGTAATTTGCGATACTCCAACTTATTTTATTCAAAATTTGCCAACGAAACTACATAGTTTCCTTAATTTTGATATGGAATGGGGAAGCAAAATAGTTTTGTCAATGCACTCAATGAGTTTTATAATGCTACAACACTACATTGATCAGAGAAGGGTAAGATGTTACAGTTTTAGTTGAAGCATTTCCTATCCTAGAATAGAGCAAAATATGCTTAAACATAAGGTACATGTTACACTTATAACAAATTGTGAGAGTTTGCCAAGCAACTTGTTTGTAATACAAAAAAGCTTCAAACCAACATTAATCTGTTTAAGCCATTTTGGAAGCTTAATGCCACTACCAAATGGAGCAACAATACCCCATAACAGACATATATTTTCTACCGTATATAGGGTCCTGCGAATATTCGAGATTCGATTCGATATCGATACCATACGTATGCTTCAAGATCGATCCCGAATCAGTCTCAGGATTCGATTTTTTCGAATCTGTCGTACTAACTTCAATTTGTTACATTTCCAACAAAAATAGGATAAAACTGCCATTAGAAAATTCATTCCTGCAGGCTCAATTCCTATTTATGTGAGTAATTGACAATGTTTAATTGTTAGGTAAGGTGTGAATTTGGCCCAGAACATTATCCATAGTTTTGGTTTTTGAAGGCTTAACTAGTTACTATTCACGTTCTTAAGAACGTGAATAGTAACAAGTTAGGTCTTCAAAAACTAAAACTATGGACAATAGGCCTAGCTGTTTCAGCGACGGTGCTACAGAGAATATTTAGTTATTGGTGTTTAAGGTGTTCACTCCGTCGCGTAAGGGTCATCACAGTGTTCCGTAACTTCCGTTTGATGCAATATGAAATAACTTGTCTTTTAAGATTCGATTCGGGATTCGATTCGATGTCGATATCAGAGACACGATTCGATTCGAGATTCGATTCGAAAAGAAATTTGTGATTCGCAGATCCCTAACCGTATACTGAAAACATCTCACGGGGGCGCAGTGACTCATTGGTTGAAGCATTGGACTTTAAACCGAAATGTCGACTGTTCGATCCTAATCCGCGCCAACATGGACAAAATACTTAACCCAATTCCTTATGCTGGGCACGCTGACTGTGTACTAAGGCGTATTGCATATCGATAGTGCATTTTCCTTTAACCTCTGCCAGCTCTGCCTGTGATGGGTTAGGAATGTGAAGAGTCTGACAATTGTTTGTTTGCTTGGTGATTCTCAGTGAGTACACCAGCTTTTTCCGCTCCTAAAAAGATCCGACACTGTCTGAAAACTCATGGAACTAATATTTTCATCGCTGCTGTCCGAATGAATGACCTCCGCGAACAACAACTCGTCCCCTGAGTTCCAATGTGTTCTGTGTGCCAGTAGGCACATAGAACACATTGGAACTCAAGAGACGAACTGTGCATTATGTTAGCAATAATTTATCAGTATTACATCAATGACAGTATTTTAAATAAAGCACAGTTATGCCTCCAATAAAACTCAAAGCACGTGTAGCGCCAATGACAATCCAGACCAAATTACATGGATGTCTGCGCTATAAATAGAACACGTGTACACAAACTTAACATTTGTCATTATGAAAAAAACCCACATGAAAACCCGAATATAGTGAATGGCATTGCGGTTTCTGCTGTTCCAGGATTTTCCCTGAGCGATCGGCTAACCAGCTGGGTCAATACTATAAAACTTAAAATTGTATTTTCTAGAATTGTATTGTCTACCTACTAATGTAACTGAATAAAATGAATTATTATCATTTTAAAAGATATGACAATTTGCCAACTGGCAAATTACCAGATCTTTTGAAAATGCTAATGGTTCATTTCAACCCGTTTAAAGCCATATCTAGAAAATATAAATCTAGAGAATACAATTGTAAAAGTTTTAAGGTACTGGGCCAAGGTCGGGATAAAAAATGCTGTTTGCCGTTTTGAAGTAAAACTACGGCAATGTATTAGGGTCTGGACCTATTCGTTTAATAATCTGTTTTTACAAATTAGTAACCTGTTTGTACAGATTAGTAATATGTTGTTACAGATTAAGATTATTAGAAGAGTTTTTACAGAATAATCTGTATTTACAGATTATTAGGAGACTGTTTTTACAATTTATTAGATGACTGTTTTTACAGATTATTACAAGACTGTTTTTACAAATTAATAAAATGTTTCTACAGATTAGTAATCTGTATTTACAGATTATTAGGAGAACTGTTTTTGTAATTTATTAGACGACTGTTTTTACAGATTATTCGGAGCTTGTTTTTTTTAAAATTAACTGGTTTTTCGATGATTGGTTATAGGATAGCATGTACACGATCGTACCCTATTACCCTGACTTTTGGGGAGCAGCTAGTGTTAAATTCCTATAGTAACCGGACTTCTGGGGAAAGCACATTTTTTTCTGTGCAAAATGTCTGCTCCATCCAGATAGATCCTGCAAGTGGGGAACGTATTGCACGTATAGTATGCTATGATGTTGCAGTGATTTATGTACACACACGGCTATGGTTATATAGTATGGGTATGTGATGGAAATTTAATGGTGAATATGGTGTTTCTCGAAAGTTTTCCCCGCGAAACGTTGATGTTGCTATTGACGTCGTGACGTCATGATGCGCACGTAACGCCATAGAAACGTTGACCGCTGTTGTTGTCCATTGTACAATCTGGTATGACGTTATTCGGGTCCGGGTGTGTCGGGTTTCTTGTACTGGTATTGTAGTATCATATGGGTGGTATATAGCCCTGCGGGTATACTGTTAGACTTTGGTACGACTAATCGACCTTCATATTATCCTTTGACTGGTATAGGTAGTACGTAATGCTGGGTCAGCCAGTATTGTGGGGTGGGGGTAATGCATGGTCGTCGCTTAGAGCGGTATCACAAGATGGCCCTTGGTGGTTTGGACTGATTTTATAGTATGGGCGTTATATACTCCTATAGGCCCATCTTAATCCAACCTACAGATTGCTTTCTACTATCCTATATAGCCCAAGAACATTAGGTTTCACTAGGGAAAAAAATCGGAGAAAGCTGATTTTTTCAGGGAATGTCGAGTACATGTCACTGAACGATTAGACAAAAGTCCCCTAAAATCCCAGTTGAGCTTTTTTTTCTACAGCCTTTTTTCGAAAACGCGTTTGAAAAAAATCAAAAAAAAATCGCACGAACTTTGTAACCTCGAATTGATCCAACTGTATTTTTTGTTTACGCGTATTTCGAGCTACATAATGTCTAATATACATTTACCTAGAGGAAAATGTGCATTCTGTGACAATTTCTGCGAAAAATTATTGAAAATTCACAAAAAAGTATCGGATTTACGCAAAAAAATGACGATTTTCCTAACGGATTTGCCCAAAGGGTCGTAGTACAGAACGGGATGTTAGTTGGACAGACGATAAAAAATCCACCACCATTTGAAGACTTTTATCATTGCTTACAAAATAGACATTATGGAAGACCCCCTCTGCTTCTGGCCGAGTTCCCCTTTTGGCATAAAATTCGTCAGCATGAGAACTCAACTATTTTCGGGCTTGGGACCGAACAGACACGTCTGTGTCTGGCAGCATTAGATCAATAAATAATATTTACAGAATGTACAAAAATCAATAAATAATATTTACAGAATGTACAAATCAATCAACATGGATTAAGTTACATTGACTATTATCAACGCTATATACAGAAATGACATGACCTATATACATATTATTCATCGAACTCAGAAATTTCCGACAGGACAGTGTTTCTGTGGTTGTTACAAGAATCCGAACTGCAATTACACAAACCTGAGCAAGAGAGTCCTGCCTTCTTACACCCACACCTTTTTGTACAAGCACTCTTGCAACCACAACTGATCAGATTCAGTAGGTTATCGGGGGCACATGGCTTTGTGGCTGCAGTCGGTACAAGAAGTCCATTGTCTAGCGACCACCCCCAATCCGTCGGAGGAAGCGAAGTGCCCAGCCATTGTTGGACCTGGAGATAACATCTGTAGACATGTTGTTGTGCAGCATCGCTGCTTGGTGGGAGTGAGGCTAGGTCGATGGGTTTATTCAGTTTAGATTTTGCTACATAACGCTTGTAAGTGACATATCTATATTGGTCGAGAGAGGAAACAGTTTTACTCCCATATAAGATCAGGAGAAGTTGTTCCCCGGCAGCGGCTACTGCACTTGGTGTACTGTCATCCGCCAAAATTGTGTTGACATACTGTTGTGAGTCGCTAGTAACATCGGAGACAATTGTACTGAATACTTTCTTCTTACCAACTCGAAAGAGTGCAGAAGTAGTGTCACAACCACTTATAGAATGTGCTACAAGGAGGTTGCTTCTATGGTCACCCATTTTGGTTGCTATTTCACTAACTGAAACTAGTAAGTTTGGGGTAATGGAATACATCATGTGAATATTACATCCCGGTTGAACTCGAGAGGTAAGAATGACTAACAAGTCTGTGTCTGTTCCCACAACGACAACATTGTTGTCATCTTGAGCGATGTTAAGTGCAGTTTCGGCTATCAGTACATCAGCATCAGCCTCGGCCTGCTTGGACTGAATATTGATAGCAGATAGCTCCTGCATTAGAAGATCGATCAGTTGGGTTTTGTTCTTGGCATTTGCAAGGAAATCGGATTGGGGTGTGGTGGCTGGTAACTCGGTGAGATATTGATATCAATGGAATACCTGTCTTTAGATCTACGGGCTTGTTCCATGCCCTTTGTCGACATTGTACAAGCATAACCATAAAAAACAACCACGACGTTCGCCCCAAAATGTCTCACTAGATAATTGGAATATGATGTACATATGTCCTTATATGACGACTGTTTAGGCCATACAACTGCCCTCAATAATAAAAATCCACCATCTACAACAAACAGAGAATGTTCTGGGATTTTAGTTTGCTCGGAACCGTATGTTTTGAGGATCTTACCGAGCGTGCTTTTCTGTGTCTTCCTCATTCCAGCAGAATCAAACATGCTGGTGGTTTCGGGGCGAGTTCATATTTGAGATACTCTTCCATCTCTGCTTGTGACTGAATAACACATGCGATGCGGTTGAACAGAATTGTGGGGTCAATCACTACCTTACTTCCACGGACTTTGATGCTATTTGCCATCGATGCGAAAGACTTCACAGTGTCAACACGTCGTAGTTTGATGCTGTTGAACGTTTTGCTTACAACATTCGATACGCAACATTCACCAATTTTGCGAACTTGGTCACAGTTCACAGTTTCGTCGGCCACAAGCCCGGTCGCTATAGAGACTAATTGTAGTGGATCTCTATTCTGAAAGGGGGAATGCACTCTGAGCCAGTTCAATAATTTGGTGATATCATTGGCATCAGTCAATTGTGAACTTTGACAGAGATCCCGATGTTGTTCGCCATGACCAGTGTGAACATGAACAAAATTTTCGAGAGCATTACATATCGGAAGGCAAAGAGGTAGTCCATGTACCCATTTCGCAACAGTGCTATCGGTTATTCCCCTGCCATGTGTGAGACCACCAGGGAGCTTGAACATTCTCATTAAACACTGCTCTATGGTCTGATCAGAATATATCCCGTCCCAGAATTTATCTGAGCGCCTTATGGTAAAGTAACCTTTCTCAGTGAACAACTTCAAATCATCCTGTTGCATTATTTCTGTTAGCTCATTCATCTGCTGCAAATAGAGATGAGAACTTTTTGCGTATGCAAAATGACCACCTGCGTGAAATACTGGAATCATATTGCGAACACAATATGTGTGGAGTTCCCAGTCGCCTGTGCGCTCTGCTCTCAAGAACAACTGGAGAAGACCTATTTGCTCGTAGTATTGTACCCAAAGCTTTCCTGTGCGTCCTACGGACGCATTCTGGAGCAGTTCGTGTAATTTTGACAGTAGATGGTTGACACTTTCTTGATTGACAGCGTCAGCTGTTGTACCGTCACCTCTGGCAAGTCCACAGAATATTTCATTGACTTCTGTGCAGTCTATGTTATCTAGTGTTCGGCTTTCTTCAAACACAAGTTTTGTAATGGCAATTTGTGTTAGCAAATGGGCACGAACTGCTCTTGAATATGCATGACCACTGATCAAATGATGGATTGACCCACCAGCATAAACAGTCCCCCAAAGTTCATCCAAGCCGCTACCAGCCATGATCGAACCAATTGCCCCTAAATATGACATAATCATATGGAAGCCGCCGAGTCTAACGAAAAGTTTTGTCAACTTATCTGACGAAGACGTGCACACATTACATGCCAATGCATCTTGAGTGTAGGCGAACACCACATTATGTGATTTAATCGACCATGGAAATTGAAACAATGATGCTATAATACGGTATTTGAATGAGAAAAGTCGATACCGTTTGAATTTGAGTTTAGGGGGTATGGTTAATATTTCACACGTTTCACCAGTTCATTATGGAATAAATGACTATTGTTATATATCATTATAAAGCCACTGCTTTTCTGCAATTTATGATACATAATTTAACTCCCAAAGTAGTCGTAGATTTGATTTAATGGACGTTGTGTACCGCTGTGTGTATGAAAACAATAAATTTTTTTTCGTAATTTTGTACATTTTCGTGAATATTTCACCATTGAGTGTGAGGATTGGTACAAAGTTGCCATTTTCTGTTGGGGATATGTATTCTCAATATAATTCAGCACGATATTTATGATTCTCACCCTACTAAGGCGAATAAGAATGAGAAATATGGAGCTGGGTCGAATTTTTTTTTACTTTTTTTTTTCATCAAAAAAACGCTATAACTAAAAAAGCTCAACTCGGATTCGCGGGGACTTTTCACACTTTATCCGCAATGTGTGTCCCGGAAACATATAAAAAAATCAGCTTTCTCCGATTTTTTTCCTTACTTTCTCATTTTTATGTCTAATGTGCCTGGACTAATAACTGATATAGATAGTATGTAATGCTGGGCCACGCGGTATGGTTGGTTGGGTGGGAGTAATACATAGTTGCCTAGTGTGGTAGTATCGGATGTACGCTCTACACCCGCACAGGTCCCATGTTAGCCTTTAGTACTATTAATCCATCTAATGCTTCATATTATCCTCTGACTGGTCAAAGTAGTACGTAATGCTAGGACAAGCGGTTTTGTCGGTAGGGATAATACCTGGTAGTTTAGAATGGTGGTATAGTATGGGCGGTCTTTTCACTTGTAGATCCCCTGTTAGTCCTTGGAGCTATTCACTAACCGATTGTTTGTATTATCATATGACTGGAATAGGTAGTATGTTGTGGTAGGTCAAACAGTATGGTGGGGGTGGAGATAATGTCTGGTAGTTTAGAACGGTATCAGTACCATTATCCATCTAGGGTGGTGTGCTGACACACAGAGGGTATAGGTAGTGCATAATGCTAGGCCAGGCAGTATTTTTGGGTGGGGGTAATCCATGGTGGTCTAGTGGGGTAGTATAGGATGGGCTGCTTTTACCCCTGTTGATTCAATGTTAGACATTGATACTACTAATCGACCTAATGCTTCATATTATCCAATAACTGTTATAGGAAAAACGTAATGCTAGGCCACTCTATATTGTGGGCGGGGTAATATCTGGTTGTCTAGTATGGTAGTACAGTATGGACAGTATATGCTCTTTTATGTCCTATCTTAATCCTTGAAATCGCTATCCATCTAGGGCAGGGTGCTGTACCACAGATGATATAGGTAGTACGTAATGCAGTGTTGTGTGTTGTATGCTTGGTTTCTAGCCTCCTAGCAGAGCATGGATGGTCCTTTGACATTCTAAGACGTGGCTGCGATTAGGGCTCGTGATCTGTGACTGTTAGCAAGCAGCCTGCAATAGTGCTACAAGTCAATAATAATGGTACAAGAGTAGAAGAAGACTATAGGATTGGGGGACTACGGTAGCAGCTAACCATAGGGCAGAAAACTGAAGCCGATGGTAAAACCACCTGTATAGGAGTTATATAGGAGCTTCGAATCCCACTTATAGAATCCCACATGTAGAATCTATTTAACTGGTAGAGTGCTAAATTATTTTTGGTCATCCGAATTAGTCCACGTCCCTTTGCCTTGTTACAGTTTATGGGAGAGTGCCACTAGGCACTCTCCCATAAATTGTAACAAGGCAAATCCTCTCAGACTAAATTATTTGAATTCAAAATTAATATGAAACACATTCACAGAATTTGAAGCCATTATGTTGCGGCTCCTGCACTTCAGAATAAAGCCCAAATATGGGCTTACAGCACTCTACCAGTTAATGGAATGCCACGGAATCCTTTTGAAAAAAACGTCTGGCCCTTGGCTCGCTTTTTCACCGAAAGAAGGATAAGAGTTGTACGTGGAGTTACTCGTTCGAGCAATTGCTCTATAGCTTATTTGCTCGATGGAACTCAAGTCGTTCGAGCAATGACTTTTCAGTAATTGCGATAGCTTATTAGGGATAATCATCAACCCTGTTTCCACTTACGGGACCCTTATTTGAAAACGTCTGGCCTCGGCATCCCTTTTTCCGAGATGAGGATAAGAGTCTTATGGGGAGCTACTCGTTCGAGCAATTACACTAGGGCTTATTTGCTCGGTGGGATTCTAGTCGTTCCATCAAGCGGGGATAGTTAGCAAATCAGTAGTAATAGTACAGGACACTAATGGTACAAAGCTTCGAGGAAGGTAGAAGATTATAGCATTGGATGAGTAGGAAAGAGGAAAGGCATAGGACAGATTGTTGAATACAAGATGGAAATCAATGGTATGTGTGGGAACTGTATCATATTTGTATAAGAGCTTGAAATCCCACTTATGGAATCCCACTTATGGAATCCCACTTATGGAATCCCACTTATGGAATCCCTTTTACGGAATCGATGGAACTGCCACGTTCCGTGCCACCCCACTTCAACACGCCTAACTAAAACAACGCCTAGCTTCGGCACCCCTTTTTCCGAGATGAGCATAAGAGCAGTTTTTGGAGTCACTCTTTCGAGCAAGTGCTCTGTAGCCAAATTTGCTCGATGAGATTCGGGTCGCAAGAGCAAATGGGCTACATTGCACAGGAAAGAGTGACTCCAAATTCTGCTCTTATGCTCATTTCTGAAAAAAGGGGTGCCGAAGGCCAGTCGTTTTTTAAGTAGGGATGCTGGAAGTGGGGTGCCACAAACGTGGCCATTCCATCAATTCCGTAAAAGGATTCCATAAGTGGGATTCCAAGCTATTATAAGCTCTTATACCGTTCCTACAGAGGTAGACTTACCATTCTGTTTCCATCTTGTCCTGAACTATCTGCCCTATGACTTGCCTCTTTCGTACTCATCCAATACTATAATCTTTTACCACCCTCGCAGCATTGTATCATTAGTGCCTTGTACTATTACTATTTGACTTGTAGCACTACTGCAGTCTTTCTAACTATCTCCGATTAATCGAACGACTAGAATCCCATCGAGCAAATAAGCCATAGAGTAATTGGTCGAACGATTGACTTCACAATTGACTCCACATACGACTCTTATCCTCACCTCGGAGAGAAGGGGCGCCGAAAGCCAGACGTTTTGAAAAGGGGATTTCGTAGGGATTCCATAAAAGGGATGCTCTAAGTGGGATTCCATAACTGGGATTCCAAGGTCCCATAGTGCTGTACATGTGGTCTTACCACTGGCTTCAGCTTTCTGTCGTATGGCTAGCTTCGAATGCAGTTCCTCTATCGTATAGTATTCTTCAACCCGTGTGCCATTACTACTGACTTGTAGCAGATAGGCTTGCTAACTGTCACAGATCACAACATCCACCCTAGGCCAAGTCCTAGAATGTCAAAGGACCATCCATACTCTGCGTGGCGTCTAGAAACAAAGCACACACCACACAATACTGCATTACGTACTACCTATATCATATGTGGGACAACACACCACCCTAGATGGATTGTGGTTCCAATGGTTAAGATGGGACCTAAAATGGGTATATACCGTCCATACTATACTACTGCACTTCATAACAAGGCATTACCCCCACCCACAATAGTGAATGGCCTAGCATTACGTTCTACCTATACCAGTCATCAGATAATATGAAGCATTAGGTCGATTAGTAGTACCGATGGCAAAAATTGAACCAGCAGGTGTACAAACAACACATCCTATACTACCACCCTAGACAACCATGGTTTACTACTACCCAACAATACTGCTTGGCCTAGCATTTCGTACTACCTGTACCATCTGTGGACCAGCATACCGCCCTAGATGGATAATGGTACTACTACAGTTCTAAACTGTCAGGCATAACCCCCACCCCACACTACCTACCGTTTGACTAACCATAACGTACTACCTATACCAGTCATAGGAAAATACGAAGCAATCAGTTGGCCAATAATACCAAAGACTAACAGCGGACCTGCATGGGTATAGACCGCAGATACTATACTCCCATTCTAAATTACAAGGCATTAGCCCTACCCCCAATACCGTTTATCGTAGCAATACGTACTACGTATACCCGTCATAGGATAGTACAAATCAATCCGCAGGTTTGATTCAACGAGGATTAAGATGGGATATATGGGGGTATATAACGCCCATACTATACTGCCAATCCAAATCACCAAGGACTATCTCGCAATACCGCACTAGACGTCGACCATGCATTACCACTCCCCAAAATTCTGGTTAACCAAGCATTACGTACATGTACTACTTATACCAGTCATAGGATAATATTAAGGTCGATTAGTAGTACCAAGGGCTAATAGTATACCTACAGGGGTATATACCACCCATACTATTCTACGATATCAGTTTAGTACGAGAAGCCCGGCACACTCTGACCCGAATAACGTACTGCCGGATTGTGAAGTGGACAACAACAGTGATCAACGTTTCTCGCGTGCTCATCATGACGATAGCAACGTCAACCGTTTCGCGGGAAAAAATTTCGAGAAACTCCACCTTCACTATTAATATTCCATCACATACCCACACTCTATACCCATAGCCCTGAGTGTACAAATATAGAATATACCCATAATAGCTTCACGGGTGGAAAAGTGGTGTCGTTGGCGAGCGGTTAACACCACTTCGCCACGATTGGTAAACATTTGGTACACCAAGCTATATTTTATTTATACCATGATCGTCAGATTATTAAGGGTCGCTATTATTTTTTCTCGATATTACTGAGCAGCAGACGTACACACGTGCGAATCTGTTTTTGTTTACATGAGCACTGGTGGGCGGTACTCCCGCTGTCAACTTTATCGCCGAAACGAAATTGAAAAAGAAATGCGCAAATCACGGGGCCTTTTACATTTTAATAACATAATAACCAGGCCTGCAACCACGGGGGTAAGGGGGCCAAGGAGGCGCCACCCCCCCCCCCCCCCCACCCCCCCCCCCCTGGAAACATCCCCCCCCCCTAGAAAAATTTCAGACACAGTTTTTCAATTTTCACCATTTTGATCCATTTTATCTACCAGTGAATTAACTCAGAGTTGTCAATTTACACCTGTAATTACATTGAATATAATCGCATGACTGAGTCTCTATTGTTATATTTGAGGTGTTTATTCAACACACAGATTATACACAACTATGACAATACGAAACATTAACAGAAGGTTAAATTTCAAGTGATGAGTGGTTACTGGTAATTGAAAGTAGGAGAAATGCTCTCGCAAACAGAGGCTTTCCATGGAACAAAGACAGGAAATTGCTCCTTTTAATGTCAAATTTTTAAATTTTTACACGCCGGGTGGAACCATGGTCGGCCCGGGGGACATGTACTTGGCAAAGAGTATCCAAATTAGAGGAATTTAGTCTCTTTGAGGAGGTGGAGGGGGTGGGGATAAATTGATTCTGAATGGTACTTCAAAAGTTAGTGGACAGATATAAAAAATTGCAAATAATGCTTGGTACGGTGTATCCAAATTAGTGGAATTTAGTCACTGTGGAGGGGGGGGGGGGGATGATTCTGGATGGTCGTTCAATAGTTAGTGGACAGAAATAAAAAAAAATCAAATAATGAATCTTGTTATTTGTGCAGAAAGAATAAAACTTTTGGGGTATGTTGAAGTAGGAATTGATCCTTCGGAAGACAGGAAATTGCACCTTTTAATGCAAAATTTGGGGATATGTTGAAGTAGGAATTGATCTTTCAGAAGACAGGAAATTGCTCCTTTTAATGCCAAATTAAAAAAAAAATTTCCCATGCCGGGTCGAACTATGGTTGACCCAGTGCACATGTGCTTGGCACGGTGTACCCAAATTAGTGGAAATTAGTCACTATGAGGGGGAGGGGGTGGGGGTGGGGGGGGGGGGTGAAATGATTCAGGATGGTAATTCAAAAGTTAGTGGGCAGAAATAAAAAAATCAAATAATGAATCTTATTATTTGAGCAGAAAAAATAAAACTTTTTGGGGTATGTTGAAGTAGGAATTGATCCTTCAGAAGACAGAAAATTGCAACTTTTAAAGTAAAATGTTTAATTTTTCACATGCCGGGTCGAACCATGGTCGACCCGGCGCATATGTGCTTGGCATGGTGTGTCCAAATTAGTGGAATTTAGTCACTATGGGGGGGGGGGGATGATTCAGGATGGTCAATTCAAAAGTTAGTGGACAGAAATAAAAAAATTAAAATAATGAATCTTGTTATTTGAGCAGAAAAAAAAAACTTTCTGGGGTATGTTGAAGTAGGAATTGATCCTTCAGAAGAAATTGCTCCTTTTAATGCCAAATTTTAAAATTTGTCAATGCCGGGCCGAACCCGGCGCACATGTGCTTGGCAAGAAAAATCCAAATTAGTGAACTTTAGTCACTTGGGGGTGGGGGGGGGGGGGTGGGGAGGGGGGATAAAATGATTCTGGATGGAAAAATGATGGGATTATGTCCAGGTTGGGGAGGTGGCCCTCTACATGCCCCCCCCCGATCCCCAACCCTAGTTGAAGGCCTGATTATAACATACGCTTTCGAGTTGTGGATGCTTTATTAAAGTGAGACAACGCATGTTTTGTATCTTATAAGGTAAACTCATTTAAAAACGTAATAAATAACTGCCGCTTCCATTGACTCTTCGCGAGGCAACGAGCGATAAATATGGACAAGTTTGTATTCTGGTCGAAGTCACCAAAGGTCACCTTGGATGTAGTTCCACAATAGGTGTACATTTGTAACTGTTGAATTCCCATTTCTGGCTTGTTCACCACAGACACACGTGTTCACTACGGTTGGTGTGTAAAGCTAAAACTTATGTCATAGGCTTTTCATATATAGTAGAATAGGTAATCATGTAATATCACCATACATGTCATAGCATACTATATATGCAGTACGTACACCAGTTGCAGTATCTAGCTGGATGGCGCCGAAGTTTCGCACAGAAAAATCACTCCCCCAAAGACGGTTCCTTTGTGAATTTAACACTAGCAGCTTCCCCAAAAAGTCCGGATAAAATGGCACGATCGGGTACATGCTATACTACTAACCAACCATCGAATGACTAATTAATTTGCAAAAACAGTCTTCTAATAATCTGTAAAAACAGTCTCCTATTAATCTGTAAATACAATTTACTAATCTGTAAAAACAGCCTTGTAATAATCTGTAAAAACAGTCGTCTCCTAATAATCTGTAAATACAGACTACTAATCTGTAAAAACAGATTACTGATCTGTAGAAACAGATTACTAATCTGCAAAAACAGATTATTAAATGAAAAGGTCCCACCCTAATACTCTGTTGTAAAAATCCCTCTCTCCTTTACATCAGCGTAGAACCGCCACATCATTGTAAATTTCCATGGATTACTAATCTGTGTTGTGTTTACAGGTTATTCCACAGATTACTAATCTATATTTACAGAATACTAATCTGTCTTTACATATTAGTAATCTGTCTTTACAGATTACTAATCTGTTTTTACAGATTACTAATCTCTCTTTACAGATTACTAATCTGTTTTTACAGATTATTCCACAGATTACTAATCTACATTTACAGATTATTAATCTTTCTTTACAGATTACTAATCTGTCTTTACAGATTATTCCACAGATTGCTAATCTACATTTACAGATTACTAATCTGTCTTTACAGATTACTAATCTGTTTTACAGATTATACCACAGATTACTAATCTATATTAACAGATTACTAATCTGCCTTTATAGATTACTAATCTAATTTTACAGATTACTAATCTGTATTTACAGATTATTCCACAGATTACTAATGTATATTTACAGATTACTAATCTGCCTTTACAGATTACTAATCTATTTTTACAGATTACTAATCTGTTTTTACAGATTATTCAAAAGATTACTAATCTATATTTACAGATTACTAATGTGTCTTTACAGATTACTAATCTGTTTTTACAGATTATTCCACGGATTACTAATCTGTATTTACATATTATTAATCTGTTTTTACAGATTACTAATATGTTTATACAGATTGCTAATCTATTTTCCAGATTAAAACAGTTAGAGAACGGCGGTTCTTATTGGCCAGCGTTGAATCGCCACATCATCTCCGTTTTTTGTGATCGTGTGGATTCATTTGAGCAACTATAACTTTCTAAAGCAATTTACTATTGATGGGTACTCGAACTCTGCCGTTTCTCCAACGACCCTTTACCAGGGAATGAATGAGATCAACTGTTCTGAAAAAATCGAAATTGGGACATTATTACCAAATGAACCGGGAAATTCTGGGGTACAACAATCGGTGGAAGAAAAAAAACCGAAACACAAATTCAGTTAACTGCAAGTTGTTCTAAACACCGCTACCTTCCTTGGCGTAAATAGAGGGGCGACTCCCCCCTCATCCACCAAACATTTTTTTCGGAAAATCTGCGTGCTTGTCGGAAATTTCGGTTGAGTTTGGGTTGGCTTCAGGGTTTTTTGAGCAGGAATTAGGTACTTAGAAGTAAGGAAATGGCTTCTTTTCATGTCCAATTTTTCACCCGCCGGGCCGAACTAGGGCCGGCGCCGAACCATGCTTGGCACGGCAGTCTGATGATTCAAAGAGCGTGCTTTCTGAAATTTTGTGGTCAATTGACTCTCCACCGATCGAAAGCTATTTACGCCAGTGGCTGCCTTATTGGATGTTCATTACAAATTTGAGGACGAATATATCGACGATAACCTGTCACAAGTTACGGCCAAGTTCGATGAGCATACGTATAAGTCTTTCCAACATCGTTTATTCCATTTGGATTGTGGGTAATAAATTTGCCCCTCCAGAAACCGTGAATACGGATAAAAACAAAACAGTCTTGGTTATGTTTCTCATTTTTATTCATCTTTGTGCCTGAATGGTTATTCAGAAAATCTTCGATAAACATTACAAGTAACACAAGTCGGAAAGCGGTGGTTTGACAGTTTTGTTATTGACTTCACAACAAACGAATTTCTGGAGTGGCACATTTATCACCCACAATGCAAATGGAATGAACAATGTATTGAAAGGACTATTGGCTGTACTGATCAATGCCCAGTTCGCTGGTGCCTCCGGATGGAATCATTAAACTTATTTAGTGAACGCAATAGCCTCCAATGAGCTCAAGAGAAGATGCCTGTGCTCACATAAAATCCCAGTGAAGCAAATAATAATTAATCGGCGACAATTAGGTGTGTAACAATAAATCGCTGTAAAACAATATTGCCCATTTGAAAGCGTTGTCTCTGACTCCTAAACCGATAACTCTCTGTTTAGTTCTTTCTCTTAGAGAGAGAGGGGGCGGATTGCCGAGTAGTACGACTTAGTACACAACGCCGCCACGCGGGCAATTGAGATTAAGTGTCTTTTTTAAAGACACATGCCGATGAAGCGGATCGGGCTCGAAACGTCGACCTTGGGTTTCAATCTCGCTGCTCTAATGAGACAAAGCGGTCCCATCAGTGCCCCCAAAGTGTTTAAAAAGAACAACTGTTCACTTAGATCAGTGTCATCAACACTAAGCCCCGTCTCTCTTGTGGACTAATAAGCTGGAGATACTGACAGTTGCTTGCCGCTGCACAGGGTACATAAATTATGTTGCAATAACCACCCCCCCCCCACCCCCCCCCCCCCAAAAAAAAAAAACAAACAAAAAACAAACAAAAAGGAAAAAAAAAACGCTTTTATAATGCACGAAGCTTTATAAAAACGTACCACAACATAGAATGCCTTCTCCATCACGTCACTATAACTCACAAAAAGAGCTATATATCCAAATGATGTCAGTATATACATTTCACCCTCCAAATGTAAAATGCTGCAGGAGTGGCCTATCTTACCCACCCCGCTCCCCCCGCCCCGCCCCGCCCACCGGGACAAGTGCTGCCTGGTGAATATCACTGAAGTGGCTCACCCTGGGAGCGAGGGCACTTTGTAGATAGAGTATCGAGGTTGAAATCTGAGGGTCGACGGGTCGATCCCGACCTGCGTCACCGCATTGTGACCTTGTACAAGACAGTTAATCCCAATTGCTTACAGAGAAGGGGACACGGTGGTGTGGTGTACTGAGACGTACTGCACTTCAATGGTGTATGTGCCTTCAACCAGGCCTCTAGTGTTAATACGTTGACGATTTTGACGGTTGCTGGGCGGTTCTCTCTGGATTCTCAAGCTCTACCTCTACCTCTACTGCCCGACACGACATGACCTTACCTGTGCTGCCAATAAACTCCCTTTAAAAAGATCACCCTTACGAAAGATGCGACTTCTACCCAAAGCACTGCCATAAAATTAAAGCAGAAAATATGCTCTCGCTGAAAAACGGTCTTCCACCTTGTATTGTGTTACTGAAATCCGCGGTTGACTTTTTGGAGCACCCTGTGTGATCTGTGGAAATTTACAATGATGTGGCGGCTTTACGCTGCCGTATTATCTGCATTGACGCAATAACGTTCTCTCGACGAGAGCAGTTGGCGTTAGTATAAAAAAAGTATAAAAAAACTGACGCAATTGGCACTGAACCTCGTGTCACACAACATTGGCCAATGAGAACCGTCGTTAAATAACTGTTTTAACTGTAAAAACAGATTAGTAATCTGTAAAAACAGATTAGTAATCCGGGGACATTTAAATGACGTGGAGGTTCTACGCTGCAGTACTCCTTCACGTTAACCCTTTACCCAACGTAACGGCCAAAACCGAAAATCGCCAATTAATTTTTTATTATTTTTTTCATTTTTTGACTCAAAAACATAGGTTATGACTCCTCTTGGGAACGAGCTCGTTGAGCTCGTTCCAATGAGGGGTCATAACCTATGTTTTTGAGACAAAAAATGAAAAACATTTGGTATTCAAGAATTTTGTTTACAAGTGTCGTCTGCTTTTCGTGTTAGGTAAAGGGTTAACTTATTTATGACAGGAACACTGCTATCCGAATGATATATAAGGGAACTTTTGCTTGTGCTTTTGTCAAATAGTCAACATATTTGTTTTCGAATTCGTTGTTCGTTGTCCCTTTAATAAGATTGTATTATTCTCCATTTTTTCACAGAAGTTTTTACCATTGCTGTGACCACAGAACCTGTCGTGAACGGTGAGTAGAACAGAAAAGATTTAATTGGAACTGGAATTCATATCATACTTGCTTATATAATCAAACAAACCACGCAACAATAAACAGACGTAACATAATACGCCCCAATCCAACTCCAAAGGAGCTCGACGCTAAACCCAAAGCCCACAAAACTATCAGTTAGAGCTCCCAGAACCAGAACAACCTAAAAGTTGTTGCTAAAAGAGTTAATCCCACCACCGAAGTCACTTGAAGACCTCAAGTCCACTGAGTATTCCTGAGTCCGTGTGTTGTGTTGATTAAACAAAGTGGTGGGGGGGGGGGTGTAAATAAGTTACCAATCGAGCCAGGGGGAGGTCGGGAAAGAATGCATGAACACAGGTGGAAGTTTTTATTTTGCAGATTTGTTGATCCACCCACCCTTTCCTGCTTATTTTTCCATGACATTTTCGGGGACCCACCCCCCTCTCATACATTTTATATACAAAACTTCGGTATTCGAACATCAACTCGTAATGCGTGATGCACACTGATTCAATGCATATTTATATATCTTCAAACTTAGGAATTTGTCGTATTCTTACATTGAGGTCTCTGTGTGGATAAGCTTGTTAGTGCCTATCCATTGGTTGGTGGATTCCTTAGGCCATCCAGTGGATCTGTTTGAGTAATTCTTCCTTCATCTTGGGAACTAACAACGTTGTAATATCGGCATCTTTCCGCCATAGTTTCTGAAAATGATGCAAACCCCCATTCAAAACAGATCAGCCAAACTAAATGTATAGCTTAATATTCTTACAAGTCTAGTTTCTTAGTGTTTACCTTGCAAATGAAACTGAATTGTTGTTTTTCCCAGAAACCTTTGATTTTTAATCAAATTTAAATAAGCTTTTCCTAATTTTTGTATTCTGATAGGCAGGGATATGCACTTCGAACAGTCAAGTTTCTGGAAAACATGGCATATGCAGGCATATGTGAGAACTGCCCATAATTAATTTTCTATTGCTTATACCATAACCGTGTATGTGTTGCAAATGTTGGTTGCATAAAAGGGAACTTGTTTTTGTTCTGACTCTGTCTTTTTGTTTTTATTATGGCAACTGCATAGCAGGATAGCTATCAAAAAGACTTTTTTTTCTTTTTGTTAAACCAGACTTTTTTGTTCATTTTGAAAAATCAATCGCAACTGGCTATTACGATTCATTATGCAGTATTATACACACTATGCTTCACTTTAAAGAATATTCTATAAACAAAGCCATGGAATATGAATGAACAATGTTGTGAATGGATATTTTTGTCGACTTTAGGAGAAAATTGTCAGACAGTTTTTTCCGTTCAATATCGGACACACACCCTCAATTCTCAGGCCAATTTTGATGAAATTCTCTAAAATTTTTCACATTAACCCTTTACACAACAAATCGGCCACATCCGCCCGCGTAATATTCAAATTCAACAGCCGAAAAAATAGTAGTTTTCAAAAAATTTCAACAAAACCATATTCACGTGACCCCTCTTTGGAACGAGCTCGTCGAGATCGTTCCAATGAGGGATCACATGATATGGTTTTGTTGACATTTTTAGAAAAATTTAAAAAAAATGATATTTGAAATAATAAATTTTGATACCGTCTGCGTTGGGTAAAGGATTAAGGTGGTTACTTCTGTTAATAATGCTTCTATATATGTTTTTATGGTCAATTGGTGACATTTTGTTACTGTTTGGGGCACAAAAATGTCATAATAGTGAAAAAGAAAAAAACATTACATTAGATGTTTACACACATTTTGTTTTGCACTTGACCACCCACCCATCCCCACTTATGTTCACACAATTTCCACCCCCCCCCCCCACCCCCGATCGAGCTGGAGGTATTTCATGAATTTGAACAATCTATTCCCTGCTGAAACACATTGCCACTACGCGGCTCGGTGTCACTCTACGTACGGAACAAGTTGTTCAAATTCATGAGATACCTTCAGTTTGGTTGGTAACTATACTGCTGAAAGTTTGCTAAGCACCAAGTATATCCAAGTACCTGTTTTACGTTTTAGTTGAAATATTATTATGAAAAGAGTTTTTATTTTTTATTTAATTATATCGTTAATGATTTAAGTACAGAAATTAAGAGTTCATTTGTGTTTGACATTATATTTTAGCTTTTGAATACGATAACCATGGAAAATAGATCTTTTTGTTAAAAGAGGAAATTTTTCAAAATTGCCAAAAAGTTGACGGAGCGAACTAGTATGGGTTCAGTATAGAGTATGAGACCCATTACTGTTAATTACAGCTTGACAACGCCTTCTCATGCTCCCAATCAAGTTCCCGGTGGTCCTTTGTGGGATGTTGTTTCATTCTTGGACCATCATGGCACAAAGCTCCTGGACACTTCTTGGCTTGACTAGTCGGGCTGAAATTGTAAGCTACAACTCATTCCAGCTATGTTCGATTAGACTACGGTCAGGGGATCTTGCTGGCCAGTCCATACGCTCAATCCCCTCCCCTTGTCGGTACTCCCGGACAGCAAAGGCAACATGAGGACGGGCATTATCGTCCATCAGAATGAATCTATCACCCACTGCACCTGCATGGGGGCCTACTATTTGACGTGGACATCCAGGATCTCATCAATATACTGCTGTGCAGTCAGTGTACCACGGTCAAGGACACAGAGCTCTGTACGTCCATCCCAACTGATGCCGCCCCAGACCATTATTGACCATCCACTATAGAGGGCATGTTAAGCAATGTTGGCTGCATGGAATCGCTCACCTGGACTTCTCCATACCCTAGAACGCCTATCTGTGTAGTCGAGGCAGTACCTTGACTCATCTGTAAAAATGGCAGGTCGCCAATCTTCTCTGGTACATCCAGCATGGTCAGTGGTCCATTCATATCGTGTCTGGTGGTGGTTCTGGGTCAGCAGAATGCCAATAAATGGTCTTCTCGATCAGAGACCACCTTCGTGCAACCTTGCCCGCATAGTAGGAGTCGAAATATTTACCCCGAATGCGTTCTGAAGGTCACTGCGAAGCTGGGTTGCTGTTTCAAAGCGGTTCATACGGGCCATCTTACTGGTGTGCCATACTGCTGAAATCTTGCGCGGGCTCTGGTGATCAGCGTATGGTGCACACCAAGGGCTTCACCAACCTGATGATGCGTAGACTCTTGCTCCACCATCCCAGCAGCCCGCTACATGTCTGCGTCAGACAAATGTCTTCTTACATTTGCATTTGCCATGTTCAATCATTAAATTACAGGGTTTGTGTTGAAATGAAGATTGAATACCCTACACATGACAAGTACATGTAGACAGTACACGAAAACATGAAAATCAAGGGGTACATGCTTTCCATGACTGTCACGAAAAGTCTGCCTGTCAAGAGAGCTAATGTAAACGCCGGAGATCATCTCAACACATTCTTCAATCATATCCACCAAAAAATGTCGCAAATATGTCACAGGCAAATTTCACAATGATGTGTCAAATATGTGGTGCTCAGCAACCTCTGAGTAGTAATTACATATCTTCCCCGACTGTTTCATACATGGCGATGACAGTTCAAATCAGGTGAGCCGTGGCATAGAGAGTATGGAAATATATCAGATAGCTGCACGCCTTGTGAGATATTTATTGTTTAAGTCGATGTAAATCAACGGATTAATAAATTTTCACGTGAAACGAAGAACGATCGGACGTTTATTTTTCAGAAACCGCCATCCCTATCCCCGCACAGATTCATCAACACTAACTGGCATCGGTATGTATCCACTGTGGCAGTAAATAATAGTCGCTGTTAGAGGTGCGATATCTGTTTCCAAAATAAAACGTATCGCTACTAGCATACCTGAAATATCTTTACATACATTTACTGTCATTACCAGCCGAAAAGGGTTAACAACGGACATTTAACTCTTTTGGCGCGACAGGCGACTAAAGTCGACAGATGGCAACCCGCGGAAAGGTACTGCAGTAGTCATTTTAGCCAACTGTGTGTGTCCATTTCCAATTGCTTTTAACCCTTTACCTAACGCAGACGATATCAAAATTTATTATTTTAAATATCATTTTTTCAAATTTTTCAAACAATTTCAACAAAACCATACCATGTGACGAGCTCGTTCCAACGAGGGGTCACATGATATGGTTTTGTAGAAATTTTTTGAAAATAATATTTTTTTAACTGCTGAAGTTGCATATTACGCGGGGTGGGGGATATGCGGCCGATTCGTTGGGTAAAGCGTTGAACAAACATACGTATTCCTATGCTTCATGCACCATTTATGTCCTATCCATGGACAACGATGCCGTCCCTTGAAAGTATAACGGTGCCATTTAAATATATACAAAAAATCATTTGAAAAACTGTCAATGAGATCATTATTTATTTATTGATGTTTAAGGTCACATATTTATGCACAATGGCTAATCATGACTGTGACAGTTTTACGGGTGGAGGAAGCCGGAGTACCCAGAGAGAACCACCGAGCAACGACGAGCAGCTGCCAGCTCCCCAACATCGTAACTCCGCACTGCAGCACAGGCAGGGTTAGATTGGTTGAAGACATGCGTACCATCGACGTGCAGTACGCCTTAGTACACGGCGTCATCGTGCCCCCAAGCGGGCAATGGAGATGAAGTGTCTTGCCCAAGGACACAACGCGGTTGCCGCAGGTGGGATTCGAACCGAGGACCTCTCGGCTTGCAGCCTGCACCTCTACCTACTGAGCCACCGCGCTCCCAATGAGATCATTAGAACATCTTTTAAAATAATAGCGCTATACTTTTTGTAAAATTGCTGATGAATATTAGGCGCTAAGAATTCTGTTTCGCAGATTATTCCTCGCCAAAAGAGCTAAAGGTTCGAAAAATCACTTTTAGTCTATTGAGAACACTATAAAGAAAATGTTCGCCTCATGGTTTCAGCATAAGAAAAAATCGATAGAATCGTAAAAACAACAAACAACGTTTGGGACTGCAAATAATATTTTCTGTCAAGTTTTAAATATTTAATGTTTTAAATCAATAAATATGGTACCTTGAAAATAGTTTTAGTACTTAAATTCTCTTATTTTGTTTCAATTCAAAGTTTGAAAATTCGAAACGATTGGAAATGTATCAAAATAGTAGGTCTAATGGCGGACACTCGCCGGAAGTCAAATAATATCGTATTTAAACGTTTTAGATGCCGATGAAGACGGAGTTCCCGAAGAGAGCAACCAGTAACAACTAAGTGCTAAAGTTTCCTTTTTAACCCCCTGCACTCTGATGTCGGTAAAAGAAAATGTTAACCTTCAAATTTTTCCGATAATCCAACTAGGAAGTTAACCAATTCAATTTTGGTTGACAGAGCTCATTGAGCTCTGTCAAACAAGATTGAATTGGCTAAATTCCCAATTGCATTATGGGAAAACTTTTCTGCTTTAAATTTTCGTATTTTGACATCAGAGTGAAGAGGGTTAATACCTTATTTCACACTTTTATCTCAATTTGCCTTTGTTAATTGTTAAAAGCGTATTTTAAATGTATCGTTAAGGTGTCATGTGCCTTGACACACCTCGCCACCGTGCAACTTCGACAAAGTGCCATACTCATGGACACAGCGTCATTATCTCTGGATGGATCACTGCTGATCACCTCTCAATAATTTAACGACCAAACCAATGGGTAAAACGCACATGTCTCACTACATGTGTCTAGTGTAGCTTCAACAGCCAAACTAATCATTTCTATAGACGTGACTGGTGTATATGACCGAAAATAGTTAATACGGACACAGCAATATAGGTCCCATTTAAAGACCCTGGATTTCGGGGCTAAAATCTCAAATTTTGTTACACTGCGCCAAAGCACGATTGTATCAGTGCACTGCAAAAAATATAGGTTCTCTTTAGAACCCAAACTGGTTCTAATCTTGTCCCTGAGATGGAACCAGTTCTGTTTAAACAGTATTTATTTCAAATCAAATCAATTATAAAGATTAACATTAAATATTAACAGAATTAAACATAAATTGAGGGGGTTTCAGTCGTAAGTTTAGAGCTTATACGAGGTTGTCTCAAATTATTATTAAGCAGAGGAGATATGAACAGTTGGCATATCGGTCCAGTTTTGGCTCTATATTGAGGACTCCACATTTTGCGTTGAGCTGTAAAGTGTTGGAGCGGCGCGTGGTTTTGGACTTACCAGCGGGGGCGTAGTAGTGCTTATAGACCCATCTTTGCAGGTTATGTATATGTCTGGACAAATTCTCGTCTCTTAACTCACTCGTGTTGGGTACACCAGCCCCCATCGTCCAAGACCAAGAATAGATAAACGGTGTTAGACAGTCCGATTCCAATGCTGCATGATGAAATTTGCCGGAGACGACAGGTAGACAGCCAATCTGGCTATGCCGTCTCCCTGCGGTGTACAGGTATATTTGATAATGTTTGTTATATATATATTACTTATGTATATTTTTGTTGTATACTGCTAAATAAAGATTCATTCATTCATTCATTCATTCAAACTGGTTCGATATGCCAACTGTTCATATCTCCTTTGTTTCAAAATGTTTGGCGACTGCGTTGAATAAGCTCCAAGTTTACTCCTGAATCTACTTCAATTCATGTAATATTCTGTTAAAATTGAATGCTAATCTTGGTAAATTTATTTGATTTGAAATAAATACTGTTTAAACAGAACTGGTTCCATCTCAGGGACAAGATTAGAACCAGTTTTGGTTCTAAAGAGAACCTAAATTTTTTGCAGTGTGCGTCCTGGAAAAGAGCCATCTGACACAACATGGGTTAAACCCATGGGTCGAACTGGTGTGAAAGGTTTGAGAATTTCAGCCGAAAAATACATAAAAACCTTACTCATGAGAGATGTAATCCATTCAGAAGGATTTATTGCGACACAGCTTCTGTGCAGGTCAATAATTTTCCAGGGGTGCAGGCTTGTTTCGAGTCTATTGCCAGTTTAAAGTCTTCTTAGTGTGAATATATTAGTACACCTAAAAATCGTGCACACTGTGAGCAATTTTCAGTAACAGGGCTTAACTCTTTACCCCACCCCAATTCATTATTTTAATTATTTACGTTTTCATTTTTTTCACAAAAGTTAAATAAAGCCATATCCTATGCCCCGTCAGTGGAGTGAGCTCGTTCCACTGAGGTGGTCACATGATATGGTTTGTAGACATTTTTTGAAATATACTATTCAAAAAAAGTAGTATTTGATAAAAGTGAGATTTTTGAAGAGATATATTTACATTTTCATCAAAAAGATAGTCGAGGCATTGCACTGTGTCAACTCGAAAATGATTTCAGCGATAGTTGGGTGTCTGACAAGCACACATTCCACGCACTGAGCAATAGAAGACATGGACGGTCAGTCAGAGAATTTGCCACATTCAGACCAATACCTCATTACCTTGTAAATCCTCATCGGTTCGCGAGACTAGAGCGGATCCGACGTGGCATACTCCTTACCAAACGTCCAATATCAGCTTGACTGATGTTATTCCATTCTTCCTGCAGTGCAGCGGCGAGTTCCTGGAAATTGGTAGGGGACTGTTGGCGTTGTCGTGTGCGCCTGCCAAGCATATCCGAGACGTGCTCGATTGGTGAAAGGTATGGACTTAGTGCTGGCCAAGGCAGTGTAGTGATGTTTTGCTCCTGGGGGAACCCTGTGTGCTCTTGCATTGTCATCTTGGAAAATGAATCGACGGCCGTGACGTCGCGCATATGGGACCACATGAGCTGCTAACATGTTGCCACGGTAGTACTGCCCTGTGACACGTCATTGGATGACATGTGATACTGTTCTGCTTGTCATGGTTATGCCTCCCCACACCATAACTGATTCACCACCAAAACGATCGAGCTGCCTGGTAGTTACGTCATGGTATTGTTCGTTCCGCCGCCGCCACTGTGGCGCCACACTCTGTTTCGTCTGTTGTGGAAGTCGAGAGTGAACCTCGATTCATCGAAAAACATGACGTTGCTCCACCGACAACTGTCCCAACGCTGCAGTGCTCCATACCAATTACGCCTTGCTGTGATGTGACGTTCAGTCAAACGTGGAATTTTATTCGAGGTCGTCAAACGTACAAATTCCAGCTGTGTATTTCGAATAGTCTGACTACTGACGCGCACATCTGTGGCTCGGTGCAGCGACTGTCCATTTTCTGAGGCACTTTGGTGGCGGTTATGTAATACTGTGGTTCGGATGAAACTATCCTGGTTAGCAGTTGTCGTCCTAGGACGACCTGACCGACGTCTATCATCAACATTGCCAGTCTAGCGGTGGCGTGACCACAACCTGCTAATCATCGATTGAGTAACGTTGAGAATTTAAGCCACTGCAGTCTGTCTGCTTTCAGCTTCCAGCATGCCAACGGCTCGTAAACGTTCGTCACGTGTCAGTCTTCGCAAACGTCAAAAGTTACGTTTCGACCAAAAAATATTGATGAACGAGTTGATACCAAGAAAAGAACGATGAGACCTCCGTAAAAACCCTTACAGTACAAACGAACATTTCAAAACGTTCCTCACAGACATTAACGTGGCGCTCGTGCAAAAAACCTGCACGAAGTTTTCGTGGGCCGGTGACATTCATGATCCACACTAAACTTGGTAACATACTGATGTGTCCAATCAGGCGTATCCAATACCATTTTCTGAAAATATCAACAGCAGTTTGGATATCCCCTACTTCTTTTTGAATAGTATAATATATCTCATAAGTGACCGAGGCAAATATTTATTTTCGTTTATCTCGGTCACGACTGAGACAATTTTCGGTATCCTCTCAAAAACACTAGATTTTCTTTTTATTTGACTTTTTACAAGAATCTGATCATTCCTATCGACAACTTCACTCGTTTCAACCTTGAATTGATGCATGAAAGTAAACACCTCATCGCAGTTTATTCACGCTGTGATGGCGGGTTTCATGCATCAATTCAATGTGAATACCTGTTGAATTATTGCTGGAAATGATCGTTATCCACTAAAAAACACTAGATTGTGTTTTCATTATACGTTTTTAGAACAAATTGATTATTTCCAGTGATAATTTGACTCGTATTAACTGCGAAGTGATGCTTTGAAAGACGCCATTTTGATTGATACCGTGAAAGTGATAATTTCTATATCTTCACAGTGGGGGATACGATTTCTATCTTTCAGCAATTTTTTCGATAATCGTTCGTTTAGCGCATAATAAAATATTTTATCAACTGCTCAAATGTAATTTACGGATGCGGCAGATTCATTATATAAACGGTTGGATCAAACTAACAAAATAATCACAATCCGGCATTTAACCCTTTTCCCAGCGTAACGACCACAAAAACGGTCAGCGCTATTCTCAAAAATCGCAAATTAATTTTCATTATTTTTTCATTTTTTGTCTCAAAAACATAGGTTATGACCCCTCGTTGGACCAAGCTCGTCGCCGCGCGGAAGGTAAGGCAATTTGGGTCTGGTATGGTGAATGCTTGATACCGCGTTCTGAGAGAGAGAGAGAGAGAGAGAGAGAGAGAGAGAGAGAGAGAGTAGCTAACAAATGAATGAGCGAAAGTATTACAATACCTTAAGCTGCCTGACGTCTCCTCTCAGGGGAAACAGAAATAAAACAGGAGAATTTTTTTTTTAAAAACCAAACCAACTGCTTCATAAATACATTTTGAGAAAGAAAGACATCCAAACAAATCACACATAGTTTGTTGCGAGATGATGATAATATATATATATAAAGTCAGAAATAAAAAAAAAATCATTTAATTATTACTAGTTAGTTAATAGGTCTATTTGTTTATTTTTTACGATGTTTAATCCAAAAATAAAATTACTACACGAGATATGAGAATAAATTTCGAGAACTGAATTCACCCAACAATATGTCTCTCAAAGATTCGAAGGACAATTTGAATTTATATCACAGAAATGACGATTCGAATGAAAATTGTCGTCACAGGTGTGTTGTTCCGGACAAGATGAAAAGAGTTATATTTCAGAGTTTTACTTATTTTTCCGAATCTAACGAAGAAGAATCTGGCAAATGCGAACAAGTGACGCGAGCGGAAAATAATCCCTTGATATTTGACGCCCTCGAAGGCTGTTACGTGTACGTCTTCAAACATTCAGGAAAGTGGAACAAGGCAACCAACAGGACTTTGGACCCGATGGATGCGGTCTAGATGGATGGTAGAGATGCTTTCGGCAAGAGATTCGTGAACATATTGAGACAGAGATCCGACTACCACCATCCTCACGGCAATGATAAGAATATTCCTCGCAAATTCGACATAAATGCACAGAACGACACACGCGTGAGAATGGCTTAATCGATATGGCACGAGTGCCAGTGTGGAAGGATAGAACGAGAGGCCACAGGCCTAGAGTTTTATCCTTCCGCGATGTTCTGTGTTTATTACACGCCTTCACGTCTATAAAAACACTTATTAGAAGGACACTCAGCAATTCATCTGACAACTACCAACAAAAAGAACACATTTTATTACCAACCAAATTTGCGAGGGGAACTCGTGTTGCTATTTCGTCCCTTCAGTTCCAATGTGTTCTATGTTCCTATTGGCACAAAGAACACATTGGAACTTGGGGGATGATTTTTATATATCGCTAGCGATTCACATTGTTATTGCGGCTCACGATTTTGTAGAAAATTTCCACGAAATTTCGCTTTTATTTAAAAATAGTCCGTCAACGATTTCCGTTCCACACATATGAGAGATCGCTATTATTTTCAGAAGTTCTTTCGAGAACGATTGGATGCCAATAATCAGTCCGCCTTTCTCTTGAGTCACCCGGAAAACGAAAGGGTAGTGAATAGATGTCAATTCGCGATATACTTGATCACGGATCTTATTATAATGATAAATATCCAGTGTACGAAAAGGTGACGGACACGATAATGTAGCAGTGAACGAAGGCGAAGAAGAAAACAATGCTCAAAAGGAAGACGTTGACGAACGAGCCGTGATCCTCTTTCCATCTCACGAAGACGAATTCTTCTTCAGGAAACCCAACCAATATTTCTTGAAAAAAAGTAATTCCTGTTTCGAAGTGGCTTGTGGTCTAGGTATATCAGGACACCCTACGTTGCGTGGCTACAATTGTCTTTATTCTACTATACGGACGGGTTTCCAGGATTCAGTTGGAGGTAGTTAACACAGTCGCTCTGAAGCTATGCGTTCGGGAATACCATTCATCAACACCAACTCATCTTACAAATTTTTTCATATTTATTCAAGCTCTCTAAGCAATACCAGTTGCAAGTTCTCTCAGTTCTAAATCAACATAGTCTGTAATACTGTAGTGTGAATAGGGACTTTATAATAACTGAAATGACGATAGCTCTCTAAGGGTAGACATGATTTGCCCAGCCAAAAATGTGATTGCTGACAAGAGACATTAGACCGGCACAGTGCCCCGATCTAGGCATGAATTATCTCCTTTACAGCGGGTGCTACGCGACTAAACAATCTGCGGCCCATCAGGTGATCTATTCACGACTTGTAAATCTTCTAATACACTCTTGTCGGAAATAACTGGAAGAGTACGTTCAGCAGTAAAGCTTCAATGGGGAATCAATGCTGCTCAATAGCATCTCCGGTCACGGAATGAATGTCGGACTGAGGGCTGTCAATTTAATCAAAGTTTCATAAAATCTAGATTATATTCATCAGTTTTTGGCAACTTAACACTCCAAAGCGTTATACTTTGACAATTGTTATTAGGATTTGCAGAAACTGTATTTTCCCAACTGCAGTATGTTTCTATGAACATTAAAATATTTTGCATGTTCTACATCGAACGAGTCTGTACAATGGTACCCGATAGAACTCTTTTACCAACTAGCTATTCACTGTACTTTAGTTTGTATTTTCTATAACTTTGTTATAATTTATTCGGGCACTTATGACCTTCTTAACACGTTGGAGGCTGAATTTCGTTACATTACTCACACCCCGACGCGAAGCAAAGACTTCAGGGTCTGGTGTGTCTTTGTGACATTGTTACGATGTCGACGCTGACTTCTGACGTCATTCCCATATTAGACATGCTGTGAAGACCATTTCCGTAATGAGTAATTTAATGGTGACTATGTAATAATACAGTCTATACGGTTGCATTCTCGTGTGAGGTTAATTTAATGAATTTGTGATAAAATATGATTTTGTAACTTATTCAAAGCATTTTCTTTGAAATAACAATTGTGTGTTGGGCGACGGGGTCGGGTGGTTAGAGAATTGGCCTTCATATCGAAAGGTCAAAGATTCAACCCTGACACGCTTAATCTTCGTCATCTTGGACAAGACACTTAATTTAATTTGCTCATTTGGGAGCACGGTGAAACAGTGTGCTTAGGCGTACTGCACGTCAATGGTACACAAGCTTTCGGCTGATGCTAACACTGCTTGTGTGTGATAAAAGTTGGAGAATATGACAATTACTCGCCATTGCTTGGTGCTTTTTCTAGGGCACCTCGGCTTCTTCCACGCGTAACAATGTCCGACCCAACATAACCCTAGCGCTGTTTGAAGCTTCGTTAAACCCCATAAATGAATAAATAGTTTTGGGTTCCTAACACTTCTTATTCCCAATATGGCGATTGTGTTCGGGGTGTTTTTTTTTACGAATCGTGCTTGCCGTAATGGGCTGGCGCGATGTCAACAGCAAAACCGATTCCCATCAGAAAAATGTACACAATATTTTGTATATCTTTTAGGTCTGGTTGGTGACATTTGCATAAGTTCAAACGATTGTTCTGAACCACACAGCGAGTGCAGAGAAGATGTGTGTAAATGTGTAGTGGGCTACAGCTTTCTGGAATCCAATAAGTCATGTAACGAAGGTAAGGAATTAACAATGAGTGAAACAAACTTGTAACTGAACTTTTATATAATGTGTAGGAGTTTCGGATTGTAAAGGGAATGAACAAGTATAATGACTATTGAACAAAGGCCCGAGGTTCGGGTCCTAAAATCGTTCAACACAGTGGGGCGAGAGTTAGAATTATCCGACAGTGTTCTCGGGTCCTAGACCATCGATGCGAATTATAATCCTATCTCAAAATATTTCCTGAAAACAATAATAAGGAATCAGATCCGAAACGTTCCTTTATTGTTATTATTTTAGTGATTTTCTTCCGTTTGTAATGAAAGTGGTTGTTTCACCCTTTACCCAACGGAACGGCCAAAACTCACAGCGCTATTCACAAAAATACCATTCAATTTTCATTATTTCTTTAATGTTTCGTCTCAAAAACATAGCTTATGACCCCTCATTGGAACGAGCTCGGCGAGCTCGTTCCAATGAGTGGTCATAAGTTATGTTTCTGATACAAAAAATTTAAAAAAAATAATTATTTAAAATTTTGTTTGCAAGTGTCGTCTGCCTTTCGTTGTTTCGGGTAAATGCTTAAAATAATAAGAATAGAAGAATGAAAGCTCTTATGAAGAAGAAATGTGAAATATAAAGTTCATGGCTGACAATTTTTGTCATTGGAAGAGATTTACGAGAACGTGATCTCCCCTTAATTTTTTGAAGCAGTCAGTAAAATTAACACTAAGGGTATCGGTAGATAATATAAAACTTGAAATTTCGAAATGTTAGCGAATTTTTATCACCGATGTGCGTATTCCTCCACAAACTTCAGCCATTTTCCTGCAGAGTAGTATAAAACTACAGAAGCTGGATTTTTAAAAGTTTGTGCCAATCAGTATGAACGTCTGACTATTATTGTCTGCTTTCAACGAATTACTGTGAACGATTTCGCTGTAAACAAAATAGCTGCACCTAGCAACGCATCAAAGCATACAACACGAGCTTGGTTCATATTGGCTGAGATCGGCGTTACATCAGCCGGGTTTGAAGTCATATCAGCCAAGATAGATTCTTAGTATGAAAATCATATCTAATAATTAAATTATTTTAACACAACGTAAGAGTATTAATTTATGGTCAGCTTGGAAAAATTGCGTGATGAACCTGCAGGCTATCATAACCAAAGGATAAGCAGCTCAATTGATGTTTGGGGGCCGAAATATACTGAAAAGTATAGGGAAGTAGTTACTGTTGTTAAATGCAAGAGTGGCAAACGCTTACTTTGTCACTCTCTACGAAAGCTAATTTATTTATTTATTTATTGGTGCTTAAGGTCACATACTTATGCACAATGGCTAATCGTGACCGTGACAGTTTTACGGGTGGAGGAAGCCGGAGTACCCGGAGAGAACCACCGAGCAACGACGAGCAGCTGTCAGCTCTCCAACATCGTAACTCTGAACTCTGTACCGCAGCACAGGCAGGGTTAGATTGGTTGAAGACATGCGCACCTTCGACGTGCAGTACGCCTCAGTACACAGCGTCATCGTGCCCCCATGTAGGCAATCGGGGTGAAGTGTCTTGCCCAAGGACACAACGCGGTTGCCGCAGGTGGGATTCGAACCGAGGACCTCTCGGCTTGCAGCCTGCACCTCTACCAACTGAGCCACCGCGCCCCCACGAAAGCTAATAGTAAGAGAGATGTTTCAATATGTTTAAATGGACCCTGACTCCACCTCGTGCTCATGACTCCCACGCAATGTTCATATCATGTTGGACGAAGTCACATGCAGGGGCAGTGGTTATTACGGATGTTGTGACAAAATATGAGTCATGTTTGAGGTGCCATGCGCTGGTGCAGTAAGTTTGGTTCTTGCGCGCATGCAGAATGCGAGTATGTTGGATGTTATTAGCACCGTGTGACGTCATTTGAATAATGTGCAAACAATAGGCGGCATATTGGATACTATCAGCACCTTACAGTACAGCCGCCCTGGACTGGTCGTAATCTACGCGTGGGCAGTGATGTCCACGCATGAGTTTACCAGGTAATAAAAGTTATCATCAGCGAAATTCTATTTAATGAAGCATCGGATTGTACAGGGAAACAAAGTATGAAATGAGTATTCAAATTAAAAAGGAAACGTCTATAGGTCCTGAAGCTTCCTCTATCACACAATCCACTCCTCTATAATGCCCTAAATATTAGTTTTTGGTTGTCATTCTGAGTGTGGCACAAGGTACGGTGTGATGGAATTCACTGTGCATTACACTGCATGTATCGGTATGGCAAATTACATATGTAAGTCGAAATATCGTACTTGTGTTTCGGGGTGTTGTAGAACAATGTCTAATTGTTTGTTGTATTATTTTTTTAATCACAAGTTACATGCATGCATATATACCCACAATGCAAACGCATACTGCTAACTGAAGTGCAAATACACAGATGGCCGTACTGCAATAATAGGTTTTCTGCACTCTAAAATAAGTTGGGGTAAAAATCAATCCAAATCAGTTGGATTCAAATTCACTCAACCCAGTTGATCTGGGTTAATGTTTAACCCCACAGATTTTAGTGTGTATACTGTGCAAAATATACATTTGCGACAATTTTTCAAACAAACTAAATCGGCAAATAGTTGATTAATAAATGATAGAATTTGAACTTGTTTAATGCGAAACAGTTATCGTCTGCTGCCATTAGATGAACAAACAAAGAGGAGATCACCATGTTAGTCGTGTATAAATAACAACAGACTGTGTTTGGTATATACCCATCTTGCACTAGACGTCTTAACTTTAACGAAGATCTAAGAGGTGTCTGGTAGGTAAGGTGTTGGAAACATTTAAGCCTTCAGACTGATATAAATTAACACACCTAACAGACGACACTTGCAGCAGAATTTTTGAATAAGTAAAATATTGCACTCCTTGCCTCCAAATCATAGCTTATAACCCCTTATCGAAAAGAGCTCGTTCCAGTAAGAAGCCATGAGCTATGTTTCGGAAGCAAGTTGAAAAAATACACTGCAAGTTGAATGTCGATTTTTGTAAATAACACTTACCGTGTAAGATCGTGGAGTAAAAAGTTTGTAGCTGCAACCAAACACAACAAATCACCCATTTGAAGGACGTGAATCACATGAACGTGTCGTGCGCGTGCTTGTAGAACTTTTATCTGATTTCCTTGAATTCTACAAGCTGAATTTGTTAAGTACATTGGCCTAGTATTCCCTCGATATCAGACAGCGAACACGCTGTTTAAAGTATGACAACCCGTGCATAGTAAGTTTCGGAAAATATAACGTTATCATGTGCGAAAGATCATGTTCCGAAGGGATGTAGGTAGCAGAGAACGTGCCAATTCAGGGTAATCTAAATGGGTATCTCATAGGTGACTTCATGGTCGGCTGGACTAGTTACGTTAAGTGTCACAATCATGGTAGCTCGCATAAGCGGCAGCTTATGGCATCACTTCGTGGCGAAACGCAGCGTTAGTATTTGCGTCGTACATTCTGCTTATTGGGGGCAGCTATCTTGGTTTCTGTGTGGGCACGTGGTTGCTATGAACCTGGAAAGCTTTTTCAAGAAAGGTGGAGTATTCTGATGGTGCGTTCAATTCGGCTGGAGTGAATCTAACTACCCAAATAGACCCGACAATTACCCTTGATCACCCCAAAAAAAATCACCGAACCGGACTTTATTTTGTTCGGATTCCTGCTGAATCCTCCTTAGAATAGTAGTACATAAGGGGTGCTCTATTAAACTAAAACGAAGTAGATCTGCTTATCATAAACACCAGACAATCACAAAAACGATATTATTTAGTTCAGATTCCTGGGGAAGCTTCCTTATAAGAGTAGCCCATAGTACTATAGGACCATGTGCGAATTGATCGATTGAACCGGCGTATCTTTGCCGGCTCCGATTCTTCAAAAATCCTCGTTTTCTGCTTACCCAGACCTTTTTTCACCCATCCCTGGACCCTTACTACCTATTTTGATTTGATTTAAAAATATGAAAATATTTTATTTGCCAAAAATATTCAAGAAGAATTGAAGAACAAGTTATATAACTTATGAAAAGTTTCTCTCTCTATGAGGATACAGCAAATCTTATACACCCGACACCCATTTGATTTCTGGTAATTTTTACAAATTTAAGATATTTACACACTATTTACACTATATGTTGTCGAAATGGGTTTCTAGGACATGGGACGAGTTCATACGCCCTCGAGCCAAGCGGAACATATCAAATGGTAATTGACACTGTGTTCGAAAATTGTAAACTTAAGCCTGCGAGCTTTTGTTGTGGCAGCAGAGATATCGTAAGTGGGACGCCTGCATATTTCATGTCAAGCGGGCACCATCTGAGATGAATGACTGAGTTTGAGAAAAAAATAACAGTTATGTTCCAATAAAAGTAAAATCCACGCCCTCTGATTGGCTGAGAGATGGCGTAGTTTCTTTTATGTTTACGGCTTCAGTAGAAAATGTTGCCGTCTGACCTCACAACGCGAAATATTAGGCATGACGTCGCCGTTTCGTAATTGTTTCATCAACGGAGTAACTAGTAAGCCGCTTCATTTTTCTGGATTTTTCACACGTGTATCAGACAGTGTTCCGAATGAAGTGTTGTTTAAATTACAAACAAATTTACGATTTGAACTAAGATGGAATAAGTTTATCTGATTTATTGATTATTTATCCTGTGGCGTCGTGGGGTACACGAGAGGTTTATGTACAAAACCTGTGATCGCTAAAAGTTGCCTTGAACAGTAAATAAGCCTCTCGTGTTTCACGATGTAGGTCTTAAGCTTGGGGTAGGGCCGTATTGGAATATACACGCTATTGTGATAAATTGACGGTAACGTGCTCTGAGGTTTGTGGCTCGGAGCATATGTTCAATCTCGACTCTCGTAAAGATCTAATTCGAATGTTTTATTTAATGCTCAGGCATCAATTCACGCTGAAAAATTAAGTCATATTCCCCTGTCGGTCGGCAAAACGAAATATCAAAATGATATTTAGAAATCGATATTTCATCGTAGGTTCGGATGACGAATCACATGTACTTTAAACGAGTCAGCACATCAGTAATGAATTCCAGAGTCCCAAATACAAACGAATTCGAATAATTGATAGTGACAGTGACTAAATCAATTCATTAAATCAGCGGTTTCAAAGTTTGACTTTCTCATTCACCTTCCAGCGAAAAGCCGAAATCACTTTCAAAGTTCTTCAGTTCAACTTCACACGTCTTCAGTGCATTGAGTTCAAAAAAAATAAAATGACGTGTCTTGTTATTGAAAATAAGAAAGTGGTGTTTTTTGTTATTGTTCTATTTCTTCGAAACACATTGCGATTATTTCAATTCGCCAGCCTTGGTAAATCGTAAAGTTAGGGGAGAAATAAGACGGGACTACTTTTTGTGCGGATATTCACACATTCCAATGGTTGGAGTTTGGTTGTTGTAATTTTTGTATGGACGCCGGTTCGGCACATAAATTTTGCGCCTTAATGGCAAATAAAGGCCACAAATTGGAGAGTTTGTAGTCGTAGAGCATTAAATAAAAAGAAAATTCACGAAAATTTGATGAATACCGAAAATATCTCGTTTGTGGCTACAAGAAATATGAGGATCTTCACGAGCGACTGCGTCGCTCGTGAAGATCCTCATATTTCTTTGTAGCCACTCACGAGATATTTTCGGTATTCATCAAATTTTCGTGAATATCCTCTATATATTAAGACCAATAAGAAAATGAAGTAAGGCATTTCTAACGCGGTTGTACAGAGGACAGTGAAAGAAATAATGATAAACGCTTTCATACGGATTGTCCCTCCCACACTCGGCGGTCTCTGAGATGTAATTTTTAAATCTATCATTATTTAAGTCCCCTCGAGAATATTGGCTTTTCTTTTGGCTTTGCGGAAATCGTCGCCTCAGTGCCAGAATGTCCTATGTCCCATATGGGACATATGACATTCTAGCACTCAGGCGACGAAATGAAAAGGGGTTTAAGAAAATAGTCCAGCTTGGCGCATGTCTGTGAACTCAGTTTGAGTGATAGTTCCGAAACGCACCCGTCAAGTCGTTTGTGTGGTCAATGGAAAATGATTTTACAGTCATCTGTTCGTGAAGAATCTCAGCAAAGTCAGCAAAGGATATGTAAACTGCATTGCGAAGAGCAAAGAACAAAAAAATTCTTTCAGGAAATGGATAGTCCTAGACAAAACGAAGACAAAAAATAGATGGAGAGATGTCGGCAGCCGCTATCAAGAGAGAAATACGTTTCATAGATAATCTTAAAATCAAGTCGCCCAGTCTCGAGAAACTAGTCGGTAATTTGAGGAAAGAGAAATTCGTGATCATGACCGAACAATTTCTAGGCCAAAAAGGAAAGGTGTCTATCCCTACGATTACATGGACAGTTTGCATAGATTCGATGAGCTGAAGCTACCTTCCAATGATAATATTCATTGGAAATTATACAATGCTGACTTTTCTGACGTCGATTACGAGCACGCTCAGAAAGGGTGGAAAATATTTGACATGAAATCTACGAGAGATTATCACGATCTGTATCTGAAAACCGACATCCTTCTTTGGATAGACATGTTCGAAAATTTTCGCAACGTCTGTTGGAGACATTACGATTCAGATTGGCTTCACATTACATGGGTCCCTGTCTGGCTTAGGGTGCTCTTCTGAAGACTACCAAAATCCACTTGGCATTATTGTCCGACGTCAACATGTTGCTCATGTTCAAAAAGGGTCTGAGAGGTGAAGTATCTCACAGATACAAAAAAGCAAACAATTACTACATGGAAGAAGGATTTGACGTGTGAGAATCGAGTGAATACATAACAGATCTAGAAGCTAATAGTGTATATGGATGGGCTATGAGTCATCCGTTATCGATGGGAAATTTCGAATAGGTCGAGAAATGCAAGGAGATTGGAAAATAGAGAGACTACTCCTGACTTCTGGAGGTGGATCTACAATATCCCGAAAATCGACACAACAATTATTCACTGGCACCTGAATAATTAATTGTGAACAATGTTGACAACCTTGTTCCAAATATAAACGACTTGTGTAAATACATAGGCTACTGCGACAATCTGAAACTTTGCATAGATTACGCCATGAAGTTATCAACATACATCACATCATCCAATCCGATGAAGTGCGTTAGATGAAGAAGTACATAGATCTTAAAATGAATTTATGAACGCATGCCATGTCCAATTTCGAGAAAGAATTTTGCAAACTCATGAACAATTCCGTGTACGGAAAATTTATGGAAAACATCGGGAAAAGGATCGTCATTCGTCTCGTCACGTCAGTGAGGCGGGCTAGAAAATACATTTAGAAACTGAACTACAAGCATCGAACCGTCTTCGACGATAATCTAGTGGTAGTTCACATGAAACAGGCGTGTCTGACATTCCACAACCCATCTTATTTGGGAACGTGCATCTTGAAGATTAGCAAGCTGTTCGTCCCCTGAGTACCAATGTGTTCTATGTGCCAGATGGCACATAGAACACATTGGAACTCAGTGTACGAGTTGATGTTTCGGTTTAATTAAGAATACTTCAAGAGAAAATCGATTCGAAACCTAACCTGTTGTTTACCGACACGGATAGTCTAACTTACGAGAGAGAGACCAAAGATTTTTACTGAGACATATCTCTGGACGTCGACGCGTGATTCGACACGAACAATTATCACGGTGATTGCAAATCTAACATTCCATCAGGTGTGAATAAGAAGGGGTGGGACAACTCAAACACAGGAGGAAGATAATTCACGACATTCTTGGTTTTAAAACCGACACTGTGTGCTTACCACTTAGATGAGAAGGCGATCAAAAATGTAAACGTCGCGGATAACGACATCGCTTTCGAACAGTATAAAGAATGTTTGTTCGAAAATCGAGGAGTGTACAAATCGATAAACATGATTCAAAGCGACAATCCCAATCTGTACACGGAAATAACCAATAAAATTGTTTCATCGGCCGACGACGATAATAGATGTAATAGACATGTTAGCTCAAGGTCATTACTCCATGATTCCTCAAAATCATGGAAAATTAGACGAGTACACAGCATTGCACATTGATATGGACACAGAAAATATAGAAAGAAAATGTACAGTTCGTTTTGTCAAAAAGAAAAATAAAAGATTTCCAATGTTCATTTGGGATTTCATGTACAGAGAAAAGGAACTTGGCAACAAAATGCATGAGATCGCATGAGATTTGAGAGACCATGTGAAGAGATGAATGAAATGTTAAAAGAAATAATGAACAGAAAAATGATTAAATGCCAATCAAAAATGTGGATGAGACGCAACTATGATGAAACAAAAAACAGATTTCTTGAAGAAAATAAAATTCACACATCACATAAATATAAAATAAAAATAGAAATAAAAAAAATGAATAGATTCAAAATAAATAAATTAAAAATGATTTTAAATGGAAAATACGAACATATCGGTCGAAGGTATCATCTTACCTAACGAACCTTTCTCTAACATCGATCTGCTGGATGCGGCCAAAGCATTGAAAATAAAACATTTTGAGGTATTTTTTTCGAGAGGTGCATTAGCTAGAAAACTGCAAGACGGCGATGAATGCAGAATCTTGATTCTAGACAATTTCTCGGGCGAAGGCACTCATTGGATGGCATGGCTTAAAAATGTGAGAAGAAATTATTATTTCGACAGTCATGGAATCTCACCACCTGAAGAAGTGATGGATTATTTAAAATAGTCGATCTATTAAAACACGAAAGTTGTGCAACCTCACGATCAGGTGTTTTGTGTACACTTATGTCTCTACGTTCTTAAGAGATTGTTTTTGAGACATCAGTTTGAAGACATCATTACTGATTTACATTGAGAAAAAAATTGTCACATATATATAGGGTAAATAAAAAAATAAAATAAATAATAATAAAAAATAAATTAGATAGAAAAATTAAAATAGGACGGTCGATAAATTTGGAAGAACTGATGAAATTGCAAAAACAGAAAGGTCGCCGTTGAAGGTGATGGCAGAATGACTGTCGCATACTTGAATGATCATTTTGTGAAGTAATACAAACTTCAAAAGGAACTGTTGAATATGAATATCCAAAAGCTTTATAACGTTCCCGAACTGAAAGATCTCAGCAACACCATGGCTAAAAAGTATGCAGATCAGACAGTTGCAGCTTCCAAGAACCACATGAGAGATAATTACATGGATAAAAGCATGACGGACAATCTAGATTTGAAATCTAAATGGCTGGTGAATGTGGCGGGTCCCATGGATTCGAGGGATCCTGGAGATGCTGCCACGAAACAATATGTAGATGTCGTGGAATAAAAGATCGTCCATGCTTTGAACGATGTAAAAAATGAAATGAAGACCCATTTTAATATTGGATTCAATAATATTGTCAATCTGGCACAAAGCAGAGATGATTCTGAATCAACCACATTCAATAAAGGCTGTGTAGATTCTGCTCTCACGAAATCTCAAACCTATCTCAAAGAGCACGGGGCTGACCTCTATTTTAACAAATGGTCAGCAGGAACGACATAAACGGAAACAAACTATTTGCTCTAGAGATCGATCCAGAACATGATTCATATGCAGTCAGCAGAAACAACGTGGACGATACTAAAGTCGAGAAAACCGATGATGTAATGGAAGACGATATGGACATGAGGGGTAATCGAATCACTAATCTACCGGATGCCGAATTGATGACAGACGCCTGTAGTATGATTTGGGTCATGGAAAGAATAAAATATGCAAGACAATTGATAACCATATGGGCCAAGGAAAGAGGTGCATTAGATTCTGGTCCTTTGGAAATGGATGGAATGGTAAGCTACACAGTCAGATTGGATAACCAATGACGATAGGAGGACACATCATTCAAATGTGTCTGACTTCTTCCAAATTGACGAATAGAGCACTCATCAATGTGGTGGTAAATTTCATGAAACATGATATAAAGAGAAGAAGATGGAGAATCAATATCGTAATATGAGCAAATTCAGAACACCTTTGAGAGTTGAAGAGAGAGAGATAGAAATTAATTTCAAGACGAAGATGACTAATCTCAAAGCTACCGCTCCTATAGTATCTGTGTTGGTCGAATGCGACCCCTTGAATGTATAAAAAATCAAACTCAACACGTGAAGGACTTTAAGGAAAAAATAAGGAAGTTTGAGAAACATTAGAATTATTAAATAATACAAACTTTCTTTTTATTGTTTTTTATGTGTACGTTTTTAAAGTTTTTTTTAAATTATATTATGTTTTTTAAAGGCTTTTTTAAATTTTTTTTTCAAGTTTTTTAAAATGTTTTTTCAAAAGTTTTTAAAAAGATTTTTGCAAGTCTTTTTTTAGTTTTTTATGCTTTTTCCAAAGTTGTTTTTCAGTTATTGAATGACAGACATTTTACTTCCATCTGATTGAAATGTTAACCCGCGGTCAGATATGGCAACTATGAAAGCGTCGATGCGCCTCTGTACACTCCTGTCGAACTGCATCTTGATCATAATGTCCAGGAAGGTGTTCTTGAGTTTCTCGCTTTTTTGCTGATGTTCAACATAAATAGGGGATAGCGCATCTTTTATTCAGTGGGCGTTGTGTTCAGATTTCTTATCAATTCATCCATGTGATGATTTTGATCTGAAGTCTGTAGAATCGCCATACATCCTAGAAATGTCGTTCTTCTCAAACGAGGCATTATAATCTATAACTGGATATCTCGTGGAATTGAGAAACACCTGCACGTTTCTCGAGTTGCAATGATCGAATAGAGATGGATTCTTTTCTTGAGATCCAACGCTTGAATGATGTGTTTAAATCTCGTAGTAGCGTCCATGTATGTCGGCAGTTGCGTCTGAGCTGGTGTCTTTCATCCACAATTGAATGAGTCCTTTAGGTTTGGAAAAATCGTTGAGATATTTCAGGAGTCCTAACATCGTGGTTGCCTGACCAGGATGAAACACGGTTTTAATCTCTTGATCTGAGAGTTTATACGATATATTGTTGAAAAGATGCATCATGCCGTGTGAAGCTGAAGTGACAACACCATCGTCGGCGTAGTCGTTACCACATTTTTCGCTAATCGACCTATTTGGCGATAACTTTCGCTAGGATGGAGAAAGAGATCCTGGGTTTAGATATTGAGTCTTATTTCTCCCTCATTATTGATACTAGTTCCCGCTACAGGTAAATATTCGCGCACTTTGTACTCTTGAATACTTTCGTTGCTTATTATAACTTCCATGGGGGGGGGGGGGGGGGGGGGCAGCAGGTAGAGGTGCAGGCTATGACCATCAGTAGATATTTTTATGCCACCGTTGTATCTCAACAATGATTGCGTGACCACCAGATTAGATGCCCAACCAAGATCCAATCCTTTGATAAATACCCTTTTCTTTCAAAATCTGTGCACTATGGGCCAGTGCGGTTCGTTCGCTGATGCAGTAGTGAATTGCGAGGGTTTTTTTATTTCACATTCCGAATTGATGTTTTGTTCCGATGAACTTACTGACTAACAAACGTTCGAATTTCTCTCTCATCGTGGGACTGACTATATTTTTTTTAAATATGTCAACATGTTCTTGTCACACACGTCGATTCGAGTCTTCGTGTAGGAATGCTTCGCCTAACCCGTATGGATGGATTTGCTCCACAATTTTGGCACCAGATCTTTATTCAATCACTTGTTCAATTTCGTACCCAGTCCTGTAAATTGATGTCCTGGCAGATGAATTTCGTTCAGAATATTATTGATGAGTCTGTTTACCGTTCCTCCACCTCTTTTGTCAAATTGAGTTTTGGCCGAACCGAACACTTTACAAGTGCTGAAAAGTATCTGCCTATTATTTTTAGTTTCCACTCTTCACAAGTTATCATATATTTCTTACATTTTATGCAATACATTTTTTTTGTTAATTTTTATATTTTTTTGGTTTTCTCATATTTATATAATATCGTAATTTTTGTTTTAATTGTTTTAAATCTATCACTATTTCTGGGTCTTTATGTTTTCACAAGAGTTTACGAAAAGATTCCCTGGCTTCTTCTCTACATTTTCTATTAGGTTATGTTTCAATTTTTTTTTTGAGAATCTGGAGAGACTTTCTTCTTATAACCTTCTTTCACATGTCAAATTATCCTTTTCATCGTGAATGTAGTGATACTCTTGATTGGAAATCGCCCCCCCCCCCCCTCCCCACCCCGTCCTTCAGAAAACCGGATATCATACATCCATCTCTTCCCTTCGTCAAATGCTGTTGAATTTTAGTGATCTCATTGATACGAAATGCATTGCATGTGTTTTCCAAGGGAGGTGCCGTCGTTAGTGCAGTCGCTGATTCAGGATACATATTATTTCTCATTTCCATTTTCTTTAAATTTATTTTAGTTTTTTTTAAATTCTTCTTTGTTCTTATTTAATATATAAAAAAAACAATTTAATATTGTGCATGAGTTATTTCCCTTCCTTTTTCGAAAACAAGTCTCAAAATAACAAACTGAGAAAGGGTACGTGTTTAAAAGGTGAATTCGGACTTAATAACAGTCCTCAACCGTCGCTCAAACTCTTTCCTCTCTTCAGATAGATACTGTCATCATGACTATGGAATGGATCGCTGCAAATTGCGCATTTTAGATGCAATTATTTACCATCCGTTTTGATTTGACTCCTAATCTCTTCAGAGACAATCCGTTTTCCATTTTTTTCTGTGCGATGGCGATAGAGCTCCTATACCCAAAAGCCGGAAACAAGATCTTCTTGTGAATGGGTAAAGCCTTGGTGGCCAATGCAGCCAACAATCCAAAGAAACCACAGCAGTTGGAGAGCGATGGATCACCCCCGGCTGGTCGGATCTCATATGTGAACTCAGTCACGTGACCTAGTGATGTCATGTTTGGTTGTAATGGTAGCCCGCGGGAGCGGCCATCTTGTGGCATCATTACCATAGTGATGCGTGGTGTTGGTGCACATGCACAGTATGTTGTTAGGGTGATACGTGTTTCCATCAGCCATTTTGTATACTGGAGGCCGCCAGTTTCTATGGTAGCACGTGGTTGCTATGTTACCCATTGTCTTACAACAAGACAGTGGTTGTTCGGAGGGTATGTTTCTTTGTACAAGAGTAATTTCCCGATTCGCAGAATTACCCAAATAGACCCGACAATCCCTCCAAATCACCAAAATCCACAACAAACTACCGAAACGGACTTTATTTACTGCGGATTCTTCAAGAATCCTTTTTTGGACGACCATACCATGACTTTTTCCCCAATAAATGATGCTTTCGATTGAACGAGAGTAGATTTTCTGGCTCAGATTTCCCCAGAATCCATATTTACTTCGTAGAATTACCACAAGCAACCTCATAATTGCTTACTTGGCTCCGATTTCCCAGTAAATTATCGGTTTCTACCTATGTATCTACAAGCTCTGTTATGACTTCTTTGTTCTATTTATTTTGACTTCCCTGAACATATTTATGTTCTATTGTACACATTACCTGTAGCACATTAGCACATGCTGGATGTGCCGATATGTGCTTATGCGAGAATGCACAATGTGACACGTTGTGCACTAGCACGGAGGCACATGCTGGATGTGCCGATATGTTCTTACGTGAAAATGTACAATGTGACACTTGTGCACTAGCTCATAGGCACATACGGGTGTTTGAGGATACCTATGGCCTGGTATTGTATTATTTCAGGATGCCTTTTATAGGATACGTGTCATGTGTACACATTGCAGGCAGCACATAGGCACATACCTATCCCAAATTCCCCTAAAAAACTATCGAGCAATTACTCGAACGACTCGCATCCTATCAAGCAAATGAGCTATAGAGCAACTGCTCGATCGAGTGACTCGCACATACGGCCTCATTTCGGTATTCGAGGATACCTATGGCATGGTTACGTATCAGTTGAGGATACCTGTAGGATACATTTTAAGGATACTCATCTGAACATATCTGGTCAACCCCTTTCGCAGGGTATTCCCCTTTCACACCCATAAGAAGAAAAAACAAGAACTTTTGTGGACTTTTCTGTACACTGTCTGTTATAAAGTTCAATATTTCTTCTGTTTGTTCTGTTATCTTGAGTTTGTTGGATCTTCGTTCACTTCATTTTGATCTTCACTTCACTCTTTTAGACTGTTCATTTCAGATTCATTATCCCCATTATCATCATTGGTTCTGTATCTTGACCGTTATTGGTTGTAAAGTTTTATGGTAAAATTCTCTGTATCTTTGTAAAATCTGGTTGTATTGAAGAAACTTTTCTGACACGTTCATGGTTTGGGATTCTCTGATCTCTCTCATTTCTCTATCCAGATCCATCGCGGCAAGCTCGTTTGGTTCTCTGTGCACCAAATGCTGTCAATATAGTAAGCTTTCCAATAAACTGGGTTCATCCAATACGTAATTCTTCTCTTCTTGCGCCTTCGTTGTTGGATTATGCTCCGATTCTGGTTTCTTACTGCACGAGGCATTCCTGTTGATGGCATTGGTACCCACAGCTTTCTGGTTGGTTAATGGTTAATTGCCCGGTACGGTTTTGGCAGTTCCATTTATTCAACTTGCTTTATTTTTTTTTGCTGGGATGTCGTAGTTCCTATATTGAGTGGTGAATCTGGTGTCTTTTAGGTTGTCTTTTCTGTTAAAAGTTTTTGGACATCTCACGCTCTGGTAGATTGCGGTCATGTAGGCAATCTTCCTATGCCGATAAAGATTGCATTTCTTTGTGACCATTTTCTGGCACTCTTCACAGGTGTGATGTTGATCCATCGCTGGCTAAACGTGGAATGACACAGTTTTGGAAGTATCCTCCCTTTTATACCCTACGAAATGGATTGACCAGATATCTTCAGATAAGTATCCTTAAAAATGTATCCTATAGGTAACCTCAACTGATACCTAGCCATGTCACAAGTATCCTCGAATACCTATATGAGTCTAAGAGTCTTATGTGCGAGTCACTCGGCCGAGCAATTGCTCTATAGCTCATTTGCTTGGGGGCATACGAGTCGTTCCAGCAATGACTTTTCAGTAATTGCTCGATAGTTTAAAAGGGGAATTTGGGATAGGTATGTCCTGAGGTGGTCTAGAAGGTCGGGCCAAGCAGGAAATAGTATCCTTAGATAAGTATCCTATAAAAAGTATCCTCGACAGGTACCCTCAAATAATACAATGCCAGGTCATAAGTATCCTCAAATACCCGTATGTGCCTATGTGCTAGTGCACAATGTGTCACATTGTGCATTTTCACATAGGCACATATCGGCACATTCAGCATGTGCATATGCTGCTGCCTGTAATGTGTAAACATGCCAAGTATCCTATAAAAGGTATCCTGGAATAATATAATACCAAGTCATAGGTATCCTCAAAAATCTGTTATGACTTCTTTGTTCTATTTTTTCTGACTTCCCTAAACACATTTATGTTCTATTGTACTCATTACCTGTGGCAAATTAGCACATGCTGAATGTGCCGATATGTTCTTATGTGAAAATGCACACTGTGACACATTGTGCACTAGCACATAGGCACATACGGGTATTTGAGGATACATATGACCTGGTATTGTATTCTTTCAGGATACCTTTCGAGGATACCTTTTTATAGGATACTTGTCATGTGTCCACAGTGCAGGCAGCACATAGTTTGCAGAGTGTTGGTTTTCCGAGTGTTGACGTTGGCAGTTCTGTTGATGGGGGTTCCGTCATGACCGTCGATCTTCATTCTAGTCTGGATTAATTCGCTCAGATCGACTATGCCGATGAATATATTATTGTTTTCTGTGATGTAGGGAAACGAATAGTACATCTGCAGATTTACAGTGACATCTAGTATCTCTTATCCCTCTTCAATTCGATTTGAGGATAGAATTTCGTCATAAATCAAGTCTTGTCATCACAAAAGAATCTTTCGTGGTCGTATTATCGGTTGTTCTTTCCGTGTTCTTGGCTATCCTTTCTAATCATTGAGTTTAGTATTTTTGCGACATTTGTTTCTTTTAAATTTTAATAATTGTATTTTTTTGCTTCTTCTATTCAATATTATTTTTTTTCTCTTCTCCAACACAAGATCACCGTAGAACATGACATTTCTGTCCTCCGAGTTCAAGTCACGCGGATCAATCATGTCATTCGCGATTTAGTACAATTGACATTCCACCTTCGATGCTTTGTTATTTCTAAGTTCTCTCGGTGCCTCTTACAAGATTGCTATGAGCGAAGCATCGCATTTTTCGAACTCGCCCCAGCGATCGAAGATTCTCATTATCACGTTCTTCGGTAATTTTGCATTCAGAGTTTTTTGCAGTAATTCGTATTATGGTTGAAATCGACTCTTGCCAAACACGAAAAATCGACCGTAACAAAATACAACCACTCAAGTGGCCATAACAGATTCACCAACAGATTCGTCTTTTCACAATTCTATTGTCCTACTATCAATCCTCTTATGATTTGGGGAAATAGTTTGTGATTCAATCTCTCAATCTTTAGACTTCACGGCGGTCTAAGCAATCTGCTTGGACGTGGAGAAGAACGCCGCGACAGAAGCAAGCACTAGAATCGCGTCGGATACTTATCATGTGTCCACAGTACAGGCAGCACATAGTTTGCAGAGTGATGGTTTTCAGAGCGTTGACGTTGGCAGTTCTGTTGATGGGGGTTCCGTCATGGCCGTCGATCTTCATTCTAGTCTGGATTAATTCGCTCAGATCGACTATGTCGATGAATGTATTATTTTTTTCTGTGATGTAGGGAAACGAATAGTACATCTGCTGGTTTACAGTGACATCTAGTATCTCTTATCCCTCTTCAATTCGATTTGTAGATAGAATTTCGTCATAAATCAAGATTGCTTAGACCGCCGAGAAGTCTAAAGAAGACCGGCCACCGTGGTCTTCTTTAGACTTCACGGCGGTCTAAGCAATCTGTTTGGCCACATCGCCAAAAAAATCATTTTTTGTTTTCTTACTTTAAACCATTTTAAATCCCGATCCTTCATCAACACAGATCAGCAACTATGATGGAGGATCACAGCAGAATGAGTTAATTGAAACAAAATCAAATATAATTATTAAGAAACAATCATTGTACATAAATTATCTTACTCCATTTAGGAGGTGCAGCGAAAAATCAACGCTGGGATTTCATAAGAAGAAGCAGAAGAAGAAGAAGTCTTCGGTGTGATCCACAATGAACCCTTGATTTCCATTATCGTTTTATAAAGTTTTTCTTTCAAGTTTTTTTAACTAACATTTTCATGGGTTTTTTAAACTATTTTTTTCTTATGTATATTTCATGTGTATAATAAAAAAAACATTTTTTTTCTTACTTTAAACCATTTTAAATCCCGATCCACTGCTGTTCAACGTCTCAGCGAGTTCCTGCATCGGCACAACGCCAGAACCTATAAAATTTCCAAGTTTCATGTTTGCTAGAATCTCTTCCGATTTAGACAACAATTTCGGTCGTTTAGCTGCATGTGTTATCAACTTCTGAATTAAACTGGCACTCCTCTTACCAGCTTCCGACGCGATTCTAGTGCTTGCTTCTGTCGCGGCGTTCTTTCCCACGTCCATCGTGGTCTTCTTTAGACTTCGCGGCGGTCTAAGCAATCTCTTTGGCCACAGAAATCGTTTTTTCTCATAACATTCGTCCGACCCAGGAAATCACCATACGTTTTGTAATCCTTTTCGTCGTAATCATTACTTTTAACCAGCACAGGTAGATTCCAAAGTCCCGTAGTACCTTCGTATTCTCGATCGTCGACTATCAGATTATAGTCGTCGGTTATTTACTCTCGTTTGTCACCTATGTAGAGATTGTCATCGTCTCCGTCGCACAAGCCGAACAGCTGGGTCCGCATTCGACGACTTCGTCTTATATAAATTTACGTAATCTTCAGGTTTCATATCACTGGTATCTACCATCGTGTCTCCGATCGTGCTCGCAGTAATATTTCACTCTCCGAATCGGTCTCAATTCTGTCTATCTCAGAAGGACTCCGAAGAAAAAACTGATACTGAAGAGAAGTAGGACTTTCAGGTCGGAGTGTATGAAAGAGACGATGGTTTATAACGAGGCTGACCATAAGGTCTGTAACCATAAATCGGATCATAAGAAGGTTCATAAATAGAATGTCTGTAACTAGATGTCTGGGTTTCTCTCAAGGGTTTCAATTCTTTAACGATCCCTTTTTTCCTCTGTTCCTGAGTTTCTGTCACGGTTTGAATAACTTGGTAATCTCTCGTTTCATCTCGATGCCGCCCAATTGTTTCGCCACATTGCTCTCTCTAAGATTCCTCTTCAATTCTAGAAACCGATAAACCGTCTCGTCTCTCAACTAAGGATCTTTGAGGTGGTCACATGATATGGTTTGTAGACATTTTTTGAAATATACTATTTAAAAAAAGTAGGGGATATTTGATAAAAGTGAGATTTTTGAAGAGATATATTTATATTTTCATCAAAAGGATAGTTGAGGCATTGCACTGTGGCATCTGGTGGATGATTTCAGCGATAGTTGAGTGTCTGACAAGCACACATTCCACGCACTGAGCAATAGAAGACATGGACGGTCAGTCAGAGAATTTACATCATCCAGTCCAAGACCTCATTACCTTGAACATCTTCCTCCGTTCGCGAGATAAGCGCGGATCCCACGTGGCATACTCCTCACCAAACGTTCAATATCAGCTTGACTGATGTTAATTATTCTATTCTTCCTGCAGTGAAGCGGCGAGTTCCTGGACATTGGTAGGGGGCTGTTGGCGTTGTCGTATGCGCCTGCCAAGCATATCCCAGGCGTGTTCGACTGGTGACGTGCTCGTCTGGACTTAGTGCTTGTCAAGGCAGTGTAGTAATGTTCTGCTCCTGGAGGAACTCTGTAGCGACACAGGCCCTGTGTGCTCTTGCATGGTCATCTTGGAAAATGAATCGACGGCCGTGACTCCGCGCAAATGGGACCACATGAGCTGCAAAAATGTTGTCACGGTAGTACTGCCCTGTGACACGCCCTTGGATGACATATAATGCTGTTCTGCTTGTCATGGTTATGTCTTCTAATACCATATCCGGTCCACCACCAAAACGATCGTTCTGCCTAACGGGTACGTCATGGTATTGTTCGATCCGCCGCCTCCATACTCTGTTTCGCCTGTCGTTGAAAACGAGAGCGAACCTCGATTCATCGGAAAACATGACGTTGCTCCATCGACGATTGCCCCAGCACTGTCGTGCTCCACACCAATTACTCCTTGCTGCAATGTGACGTTCAGTCAAACATGGAATTATTCGAGGTCGTCGAGCGTACACATTCTAGGTGTGTAGGCGATTTTGGATAGCCTGACCAACGACTCCCACACCTGTGGCTCTGTGCAGCTGCTGTCCAATTTTGAGGCACTTTGATTGCGGTTACGTAATGTTGTGGTTCGGATGAAACGATCTTACTTAGTAGTTTTCGCTCTTGGACGACCAGACCGACGTCTGTCATCAACATTGCCTGTCTGACGGTAGCGTAACCACGACCTGCTAATCACCGATTGAGTGACGTTGAGAATTTGAGCCACTGCAGACCGCCTGTTGCCAGCTTCCAACATGCCAACGGCACGTAAACGTTCGTCATGTATCAGTCTTAGCATACCTCAAAAGTTACGTTTCGACCAGAAACTATTGATGAACGAGTTTATACCAAGAAAAGAACGGTGAGACCTACGAAAGAGCCTGTCCAGTACAAATGAAAATTTTAAAATGTACCCTACAGACATTAACGCGGCCAAAAACCTGCACGAAGTTTTCATGGGCTGGTGACATTCATGATCCACACTAAACTTGGTAACATTTTGATGTGTTTAATCACGCGTATCCAATACCATTTTCCGAAAATATCAACATCAGTTGGGATATCCCCTACTTTTTTTTGAATATATATATATATATATATATATATATATATATATATATATATATATATATATATGATAACCATAGAGTATAACACCCGTTGTATATACTTGAAATATATACAACAGGTGTTGTATATAATTATAATTTATGCGAACGATCACTGACCTCGTTCGGTTCCATTTTCATTCATTCATTCATAAACTTCATAATGCAGGTTTAAATTCTTCGTTGAAGGTGCATGTCAGGGCTCAAAATAAGCAGTGTCGCGTCGCTTTTTGCTGTGCAAAACGTGCAAAAAGCTACACAATGTTCAATTATGTATAGCATTTTGCTATACAAGATAATCAACTGCAGCCTATTAGGCTGCAGTTGATTATCTTGTATCGCAAAATGTAAATGAAAATTTGCAAACAAATTTGAAAACTAGTTCACTGATGCTTTACTTCTGATTGTGGAACATTCCAGGCATAACTCAGATTAACTCTCCATCAAGCATCATTAGCAACTTCATATGTACGATGAATTCTATTGGTTGAAATTCTTCCTGTTTTTACAACATTTTGCATAAAATGTACATTAAAAATAACTTCAAGCCCATCAAATTAAAAATTGCAACTTCCATTTTGAGAACTCTATTGATCAACCAAGACGCTATTGAAAATATCCAAATCCATGCAACCCTTAAAGGCAGTTCAGTTAAAAAAAAACATAGTAAATGTTTCATGTGTTGCAGATCATTTGGAAATGCCCAGAAATGGATGGAAACTATTCTATCTACTTAGAAGAATTCAATACAAAACAGCATAACATAACTCTGGTATACAAAAATAGCTATGTAATTTTTACAAAATGCTATTCATTTTTTGGAAATTTGTAGCATTTTGCTACGCAAAGAAAAAAAGTTATTTTGAGCACTGGTGCATATGATATTTTATCGAAATAATATTCTATATTTTCTATAAGTATAAACATGTACATTTTCTGTTCATTTAACCGAAATAAAGAAATAATTACAAGCTACTTAGTTCAAAACCTTATGTAGAAATTCCTAGACTGTGTGTCAATAATGTGTAGGGCGCTATTTATAGTTACGGCTTCGTCCACTATCAAAGTACTGCCCTAATTACAAGTTCGTCTGCTACCTGAAAAAAGTTTCGTACAAATTGTAAACAAAAACAAAAGTGGACCATAATTAATGGAAATTGGAAGCTTCTTGATTGAATACACATTATTTCAAGATACTGTCTGAACACGGTCAACTAGAAAATCAACGAGCCATTCAGCTTCATCTTCGATTGTTTCGTCAATAACATCACCAATTCAGCAGACAAAGTGTCATAATTACTCCACCCCAGCAGCAGCAGTACCCTTAGTGGCCCAAAACATTCTAAACGAAGAAATTACAATCTCAACGAACAATGTTCAACAATTATTCTACGCAGCAACATTAAATGTACAAAATATGAACATATACACTTACCAGTTCACAGAAAGTCCTACAACGACTCCACCAAGAAAACGCACATTCCAGAGAATTATTCCAAAATTGTCCGATTCCGAATGAAAAAGTTACTAAACAATCCACTTTTCACTGATTTCACGCACATGTAACATGTTAACTTTTAGTGCTTTAGTGTAGTGACAAATCCTGGAAAGTGTGAATCAATCGCAGAAATCGATTTTGTGTTATAAGGGACACAACTCTATTTGTAGCGTCCCATTTGCTTTGTCTCGTTTTCTACGGAGGCCCGTGAGAATCAGGATAAAATTGCATATAAGTCTCAACTTGTAAAACCGCTGTTTATTATCCGATAAAAACAATATACATACAGTGTTTTTTTATATCTGGTTTATACAACTCGTTGAAATATAGTTAATATTTTCTCGGCAGAGCCTCGAAAATATTAACTATATTTCAACTCGTTGTATAAACCAGATATAAAAAAATACTATATGTATAGTAGGCAGGCAACAGGGATGTGGCTAGAGGGTTTCAGCTGGGGGTGGGGGGGGGGGGGGGTGGGTGCCACCGCTGTAAATTCCAACTGTGAGTGATTTCGATAGGTGGTTGCACTGCAGCGCTGGGTGATATATTTTAAAGTGATTATATATATATATATGTATATATACATGCTTATGAACCCTTCTGAAAATTTTCACTAGTCCTGAAACGGAAAAAGCATCATTTATAATGTGTCTGGGTCAGAAATTTACCGGATTGATGTCAGAGTCGAAATTTTGAGACCATGTCAATTTTAGAGTAGAAAATTTGAAACTCAAGTTTCCAGTTGGAAATAAAAGATCAAAATTTCTCATCATTAGTTGGAATTTTAATATTTTTCATGAACAATGTTAATTTACTGAATTTCCAACTAGTTGATTTTTGACCTCAGAATTTCCAACTATTGAAAAAAATACTCCTAGCTGGGGGGGGGGGGGGTGAGACACCCCCCCCCCCCCCCTGTCGCCACATCCCTGCCAGGCAGGCAGGCAGACAGGCAGTCACACTGATTGGAAAAAACAAAACCAAGATGCCAGGCAGTTGCAAGTGTCTCCTATATGAGAGATTTCTGCCGAGCCAACCGCGTCCGTAGAAGAGGCACTGTCAAACACCAACGAAAAAATACATGTTTTTTCATTTTTGTGACAATTTTGAATTTTTCACATACCAGAGGTTTTCATCGAATCGACGAAGTCCGTCGAAAAGACACTTACAAAACTCACAAAAAAATTACATGTTTTCACATATGACGAGTGTGACATTCGCATCACACACTTTAGATTTCTCGCTAAAGTGGAGTTGATAGCCACGAGACAACACGCGACTCTTTGGACCCAAAAGTCGATTTTTACAGAAATCTGTCATCGAAATATCAGCTTTGGAAGCATTTCCCGTGTATCCACCGTTATCCAGTGAAAAAAATGCGATGAATTCTCCGACTGAGCCAGAACCGGACGATCCCGAATTTGTTTAAGATTTTCTAAGATTTTTAATTTGCTCGATCTCCGAGATTCAATCGACAATACGGGACAGATCCTCGTGCTATCTCTATCGGCGATTCGATTTGTCGTCTGATTTCCGACTCGCAAAAGTTGCTTGTCGTCTCGTAGTATAATGGCACATTTTACAAGAAGTCTAAAGTGTGCCAGTTTCTGACATGGGTGATTTCTAGGGAAAATAAGCTCGAAAATCGCCAGTCAAAATCAGGACCTGGTGAGCCAGAATCGGCTTTTTACTCTACTCATGGGAACAGGATGGTCTTTAGAGCATTTTGAGTATTCTCAATATATCTGTTCTCGACTTTAACGTTTACTTCAGTTGATGAGTGGGTAACACACCCGAATTTACCCACGGTGCATAACGATAATCAGAAAGTGCAACTCCCTTGAAACATCATCTATAGGACGCAACCAGGATTCTATAATAGGGGTGCCCTAATCAGTTGGGGGAGAGGGGGAGGGGTTGCAAAGATGATATTTAAAAGGTCGTTGTGTGGGTTTTCAGGGGCCTAGTGGTAAACTGGAGAAACGACTACAGGGCCATAGTTAGGACTAGCCTCCACGGCCCAGAAAAATGTTGGCAAACTTTAGTACCCTAAGAGCGAATTTGAGGCATTCGTACCGTGTGAATCCCCTATATTGACGACTATTTTGGGCTCAATGTTGTATGAAAGTTGCATTAGGCCAATGTTGTTTGGAGCAGCGACCCCCCCCCCCCACACCCCCATAGCTACGCTACTGGTGATGACAGAGTTAATTGACTCCTTATGGTGTTTTCGTAATTTTATTTTCAGATTGTGTCAAGTTTGGAAGCACATTTGAGAAGTTTGGAAATAAAGGAATGATTGGATATGATGACGCATTTCACACTTTCGTTTTCAGTGAAGGGGATTGTCTCAATCGCTGTAAATCAGCTTCGTTCACGTGTCGGGCTGTTGACTGGGATTACGTGTTGGGCGTCTGTTATCTTCAGAAGGTTGATACTTCCAGTGCGCCATCTGCATTCCACTATACGGCTACAGTTCACCATTACCAGAGGAACTGTGCTTAGTTTAACCTTCAACAGAGTTCATGAATGTGATTGTTGCTTACGAAACTGTATATAGCAATCGGGCGAATCCATTTTGTACTTGAACAAAGGCTGCGTAATAATTTCATTCAACGGCCCTGTGAGGCCCTGTGTGGCTGTGAATTGAGCTGGTACCGATCCTCCTTGACCCTTTTACTGCAACGCCCACTTTAGCGATATATTGACTACCTCTACACCTGTATACGAGGAAGTTAAATAAGATTTATGAAATATTTGAAACCCTGTCATCTGATTAATTGTTGGAAAGAGCTCTCTGTACACTTTCCAACAATTCATCAGAGGTAGGTTAGATCTGCGCATACTAGAATGTACAGATAATCATCATAAAATAGATGACAATAGTCACTTTCGGCAGTGTAAGTGTAAGTGTTAACCCTTTACCTAACATGAAAAGCAGACGACACTTGTAAAAACAATTCTTGAATAACTATTATTTTCATTTTTTGTCTCAAAAACATAGGTTATGACACTCCATTGGAACGAGCTCGACGAACTCGTTCCAATGAGGGGTCATAACCTATGTTCTATAGACAAACAATGAGAAAATAATGAAAATTAATTGGAGAGTTTTGAGAATAACGCTGGCCGGTATTGGCCGTTACGTTAGGCAAAGAGTTAACTTGTAAATGTGTCTTATGTTGTTTGGAATGTCTTTCACGCAAACGTCTGTGATTCTTGGATTGAGAGAGACAAAGTGTTAAATGATTCTTAGCGCGCGATATGCGCTCCTGATAACGTTATTCAAGTGTGAAAATATGAAAAGAACAGGTGAAGGCCAGCTGATATCATCTGGTTGATCAGTTAGCATCAGAATTCTGACCAATCATCGAGGAAAAAGCATTTTTAGAGGAGAAAGTGAACTGTATCAGGTAAATTTGAGGATTGAACCCTGATGCAATCTTAGTATTGCCCATTCATTATATGACGTTCTGGTACTTTCCGTTGATTGGGTCATGTGATGAGACCCCTTCATGTCATGTTAACTGTTCTTATAATTTAGTTTTTGATATTTGAGTTTCAATATCCCCAATTATTTAATAGTATATATCTTTCCGTTGTTGTTATCACGCGCAAAACAAATTTGTCATTTGGTGGGTCATCAACAAATTCGGACCCCTGCTTTTCTCAATATTACTATTGCCACATACATGACTTTTCCGTTAATTAGCTGCGGTGATAACGAAATAAGCAATTAATATTTCCATAAGAACGTTTGAAGATTTTTTCAGGCACTTTCATTCCAAAATCTTTCATTCCAAATACTGTTTCATTTGTACATATATCTAACAATTTTATCTCAACGTATAAATTAATTTGAAAAATTGAAAACCATATTTTACATCTAAAGAACTCTTACACATTTAAGCGTACAGATTTTTAATACTCACAGAGTGGAAAATCTTACCTTTGACAATAAAGAGTTACTGTCGGTCTGTCTCAAGTTGATTGATGTATAAAAATTTAGATTCCTCGACCGTCTTATTCGTTACATGATGTGTCCAGATTGCATGTTTTTTAGCATTCACTAGAAAAAACCTTGACGAGCTATCTTCAATTAAATTTTTAAATGTGAAAATATTTGATATTAGAGCAGGATGTGTTATGTTTCGAACAGGAATCTCGAAAATATTTTACTGTGTCCAAGCCATACACAAAACGACACACTTGTGTCGTTGTGTGAATGGGTTAATCGATATGGCATGAGTGCCAACGCGGAAGAATAGAACGAGATGCCACAGGCCTCGAGTTTTATCCTTCCTCGGGGGCTCAAGTGCCATATCGATAACCCATTCGCCCAAGCGTGTTTTTCTGTGTTTATTACACGCCTTCACGTTTATAAAACAAACCCAATTATTAGAAGGACGTTCAGCAATTTATTTGATACCTATCAACAAAAAGAATACATTTTATCGCCAACCAAATTTGCGCGGGGAACCCGTGTTACTATTTCGTCTTTTCAGTTCAAATGTGTTCTATGTGCCTACTCGCGCACAGAACACAATGGAACTCAGGGTACGATTTTTACCGATCGCTAGCGATTCAAATTGTAATTGCTTGCACGATTTGTAGAAAATTCCTGTGAAATTTCGCTTCTTTATAAAAATAGTCATCGATTTCTGTTCCGCACATATGTGTGGAAGGGATTTTCATTTTCCGCATGGTTTAGTGTTGCTCCAGATGGTAGTTTCATAGAACAGGCGTATAATAATATCAAATCGGGATCTGTTCGCAAACAGGGCGTACACCGGTAGTGAATGTAGATAGAGATTTCATCAATAACACGTTGCGAAATCAAAATCGAAGCGCGGAAGACAAATAAAAATGGAATCTATGATTCTTCCATGTTCTTGCATTTCTTTTTCAGCAGGCGGAATTCTACAGTGTTCTGGTTGAAGCGGGGAGGGGGGGGGGGGGCAGACACCAGGAAAGGGGCATTTACTCACACTTGCAGCCCCACCATGACATACCGAAGCACCGAAGCATGCATGTCACGAAGACCAAAGGCCCAACATCAAGAGGTTGAGAGGAGCCCCCCCCCCACCCATCAAAAGGGGCAACTACTCCCGAACTCCCCCACTGAATTTTGAATTTTGAAAGTTCCAAGAACGGATTTAGCTTTACATAAAAAAAGAGTGACAAGCCTGGGAGTGGCATCTACCCCTTCACCCGAAGTCAAGGAGGGCAGCTGCCTCCTCTGCCCCGGGCTTCGGCGTCCCTGGCTGTGGTTAAGAAAGCGGATGATAGAGATTTTCGCCTAGATCGAGACACAGACGCGTTCTGGTCCAAATTCCATGTACGCTTTTGTAATCGCAATACTGCAACATATAATATTCTGCATATTCTCCTGTGTCCATCCTGTGTTGAAACTCTCAAGCAACTAGTCAAATTCTGTAAGGAATTGGACGCTGTCATGGCGTGGATCCAGTCCAGCACTGAAGCATCTAGGTCAGGATTCAGTTGATCAACTGAAATATTCCATCAGATTGAATCTAAAAATACCACAAATATTAATTTTGTTTGAGTCAACGCGGGAAATGTTTCTCAATCCAGACTTCATTTGACTGAATCTGTTTAGACGTTACATATAGAATATACCCATTGTAGTTTGGTGTACCAAATGTTCACCACGAGTGGTGATCATTTGGTACACCAAACTACTTTGGGTATATTTTATTTATACCATGATCGTCAGATTAATAAGAGTTTAAATGTTAAATAAATCAATATGCACAATTGCGAATCTGTTTTTCTTTAAATGAGCACCGGTGGGCGGTACTTCCGCTGGCAAATTTATCGCCGAAACGAAATAGAAGAAAACGAAACCGCAAATTACGGGGCCTTTTTCATTTTACTAACATACTATTTCGAGTTATGGATGCTTTATTGACACGAGACAACGTATGTTTGTTAATTTTTGGTACCTTATGAGGTAAACTTATTTAAAAACGTAATAAATAATTGCGGGTTTCATTTCTTTCTTCACGAGGCGACGAATGATAAATTCAGACAAGCGTGCATTCAGGGCGAGGAAACTAAAGGTCAGCTTGGATGCAGTTCTACTGTGGGTGTAAATTGTAACTGTTGAAATCCCATTGCTGGCGTGTTCACCACTGTTGGTGTGTAAAGCTAAACTTTATGTCATAGGCTTTTAATATATAGTAGAACAAGTAATCATGGTATAAAATACTATTAGACGTCTGAAAAACTAATTAATAATAATAATAATAATAATAATAATAATAATAATAATAAGGAAATTTTATAAAGCGTAAAATCACGCTGTACAGTTAAATAAATAAACAATGAGCTCGTGACTATCAAGGCAATATACAGACTGAGAAAGGTGTGAAGGCCACAGTTACATACTGTCAAAAGCCTCTTTGAAAAGATGTGATTTTAATTTTTTTTGAATTGGTTGAGATCTTTCGATCCCTGAACCTGAACTGCTAAATTATTCCAAAGTGCAGGTCCAGCGAAAGAGAAAGCTCTGTTATTCACAAAAGTGGATCTAGAGAAGGGCATCTGAAGCTTGATTTGTGAGGAGGAGCGCAAATTCCTTTCAGGTTTTTTAATTGCCAAAAGGTCTTGTAAGTACTTAGGTGCCGAGCCATGAATGCATTTAAATACCAAAACCAAAATTTTGGAAATAATCCGCAGTGCAATTTTTTAGTAGTGGTGTTATAGCGTTTAGAGCCTGAGTAGTATAGCAGGGGCTTTTCGTGCCCCATTACCCGGACTTTTGGGGGAGCAGCTAGTGTTAAATTCCCATAGGAACCGGACTTTTGGGGGAGCAACTTTGGGGGAGCAAAAGTACGGCTCCTTAAAGCTAGATCCGCCAAATGGTGTAGGTACTGTAGATATAGTATGCTATGGCATGTATATTGATATATGTACGCATGGGGCTATAGGTATATATTATGGGTAAGTGGTGGAAAGATGATGGGAAAATTGGGTTTTCTTGAAAGTTTTTTCTGCGAAACGGTTGACGTTGCTATTTGACGTCGTGACGTCGTGATACGCGCGCGACGTCATAGAGACGCTGACCGCTGTTATTGTTCAGTATACAATCTGACATGACGTAATTCGGGTCAGGGTATGTCGGGCTTCTCGTTTGGGGAGAGGGGGTGATATGGTAGTAGTGGTATATATGCATGTAGGTCCCAAGTTAGCCCTTAATACTATTAATCCACCTTATGCTTCATATTATCCTATGTCTGCTATAGCTAAGTCAAGCAGTAGGGTGGGTGGGTGGTAGTGTGGTATTGCGAGATAGTCATTGGTGATTAAATTTGGACAGTATAGGATGAATGATCCGTTGGTCTATTACCCCCATTAGTACTATTAACCTACCGAATCCTTTGTATTATCTTATGGCTGATATTGGTACTATGGAATTCCAGACCAGGCAGTATTATACTAGGTTGTTTAGAACAGCAGTAAAGGATTAGCGGCCTGTTGGTCTATTATCCACTAAGTTCTAACCTATTAGCTCGTTTCGGGATGAGGGTGGGTGGAGGTGGTATTGGTAGTACGAAATACGGCCTACTAATGAAATGAGGTTAGCCTTTGTGGTGTTTTGGCAATTAAAGTCAGATTGGGGTGTGGTTCGGGGATTAGTGGGGACTTTCGGAGACCGAAAAAGAGCTGATTTGTGGACTATTGGGGGCGCTGATGTTGCACTTGTGTAGTTTGGCTCCTGAATCCCAGAAAAGCCTTTAGGCTTCTTACATCCAAGCTCCTACACAACCTATTTATGGCTCCTATCTGGCTCCTATTTCTGGAAGCGTCCTCTACAATAGATAACAGAAGGCTTTTCAACATTCAATACATTTTATTCTATACAACATAATAATATTACAATATACATTCATTTGACAAAACACGATTTAATTGCAGTTTTCAAATATACACGACTAATGAATGACGTGTAACACAGAAAAATTAATTTTTCACATCAAGATTGCAGTGACAAAACAGCTGATGGTCAGAGTACATTAATGTCTATATATCCAGTGGTTTGGTCGAGGTTCCATCTTCTTGAACTTTTTTTTTCGGGTAAAAATATGGCAGTCCATCTTTCATCTGACTATAAGTGTACATGTGATTATTGTTCACCACAAATCCACGGTTAACTCCTGTTCCACTCTGTTGCGTTTTCAACACATGCATATATTTGTTCTTCGTTAGGTCGTTTTGGCGTTTATTTATTCCTTTGGAACTAAACTTGCTACTCGGGCCGAAACAGTAGTAGGTTTTGCTACAGAGACCCACAATTCCATCTCCGCTCCATTCAACCTTGAAAAGGCCAGGTGTTCATTTATCGAATGTTTTCCGGTCGCTGCAACATGACCCCTTCGGTGACCATATATCTCCTCTAATCTTGGTTTGAACAAAGTCTTCTCTGTGCTCATCGCATGATTCTGACGGTAACCATTGATGATACGCTCTATAAAACTGTTCTTTCTTTTCCGGTTTTATTACTTCTTCCAGAGATGATTTGGAGAATGAGATGTATCCAGAATCTGTATCCATGAGGCAGTACTGAAAATCACGTCTTTCCACGAAGGTATCAATAAAATCATAGTAAAACTGCAACATCTTCATCTTTGCGTATTGGTACACGACGAATCCGATATGAAGTGGTAAGTTCAGCTTGATGCGGTTCTTATTCATTTCCAGCTCGTATACTGTTTCGCTCGAAGGGTTCATTTGTCGGAAGTGCACGTTGTTTATTAAGCGAGAAGCTTCGTCGTCATTACGGTAAATAATATTTCTGTGTTTTTCTTTGTTGGTTACTGTCTTTCCGTACCCGCTATTCCCAAGGAGTTTCATTGTGTCAGCAACTATTGCCTTATCTGGATTCCGATCACCGTCTCTTCTAGCCTGTGATACCTCTTCTCCAAATTTCTTGAAGCACGCTTTTGGTTCGTATTGTATGACTTGGTAAATTTGTGTCACCTCGAGGCCGTGATCAAGGTACCATTTCAGGAGTGGCGTTGCAAGCAATATCCTCTTCGCATGGTAACTCCCGATCAAACTTCTTCTCGGCTGGCGCATGACGTGGTTTTTCTCTGCAAACTTTCTCATGTGATCTCCAATGTCGTCTGTACTAATGGTGGTATTTTTAAAGATGGGTGTCATTTCTTCAAAGTGATGTCTGAGGTGGTCTGGAACATGAATGTCACACTCAACTAATCCGAACAGATTGCCCGAAATCACATGCTGCGTTACTTCACTCTCGTCCATTGCCCATGTTAAAGTGTTGCCCCCAATTTTCTCTAGGTAACATTTTGCTGCAGGATCCTTTCTCATTTTCAACCACTGACTTTCCCAAATTTCAACAAGTTTGTATCCTTGATCAGCAATGTATTTGGCGTTCTTGATAGTCTCTTTGTGAAGATCTTCCATTTGTTTTTCTCGAACACTGTTGAAAAGAATTGCTTCTCCATTTCTTTTGGTTTTCAGTCGACAATTGTGGCCATGCCAGAAGCAGCCGTGAAATTGGTACACCGTCTGCGTTTCTTTGCACCAGCCGTCTACGGGCAGATGTCTCCTTCCAATCCTTTTCTCTTCTCCATTGAACTGATGCCGAATTTGAAGACTGTCTCTTCTGGAGATATAGTTTAACCACTGCTGCGTCATTCTGCCATATTTGTGAGAATACTCCGGCTTGAAGTCATGTTCTTTACGTCTTCTTATATACATCCCAGTTGGCATCTCTTGCATTAAACACGACAAGTAAAGAGCGTTGGCGTCATAACCAACTACACCTCCACACGTTTTAGCTTCCTCTCCATACTGATAAGATCTAATTTTTGTTAGTCCTTTTTCTTGATGATGGTCAAAAATTATCGAAGGACCTCCCACGATGTTGTCTTTTACCAGGTGATGTAAATCTTTGTTCTTCTCGTTGAAAATGGTAAAATGGGTTTCATTGTCGATCGTGTTGAACAAATACTTCAATGTCAGTCCGGGTACACTCATTCCATCTTTCATCATATCAATCCCGCGCTCTTTGGAAAAGGCAAATTGTTTCTCTAGTGCTTCTAGGAATGGTTGGACATCACGATTGTTGTACCAGATGAGAAAATCGCGAAAGGTGTTCATCTCGTGGTCTTTCCATACTTTCTACCAGTAGATGTATTCTTCTTTAGATATATTTTCCCCTTTGAGCGAACTGTAGAATATATCGTAGTCCGGCAAGTGGTCTTGTTCCAGTTTCTTCAAATCATCAATCCACTCGTATGGCAGGTAACCTTTCGTCACTGAACAGCCAAATGCTCTAAGAAATTTATCATACGAAAAACCAGGTGCCAGATAATTCACAATGTCGAGGAATTTGAACTGTTCTGTTTTAAGGCACAAGACATTGTTGTTTCTCTTCACAGTGAATCCAATATCCTGTTTCGTTTTCTAGAAAGTAAGTAGCTCGCACTTCACAACATTGAAATCATACTTTCCAGAGTTGAATCCAACAACCGGCATTTCTTTCAGATAAGCAACAAACTGGTGATGTAGCTCCTCCAAGGGATGTGACCTGGCACGTCCTTCTTCATTTACCAATGGGTCGCTCTCAATTACTTCTGTGATCTTCGTATTGAGTTCATCAATGCAAGGTTGATATTCTGACTTTAACAGCGCATAGGCCCCGTTTGAAATCTCTTCCAAGTAATTCATCATACGGCTCACCAGTTCTTGTGCATTTCCTTCTATAATAAAGCAGACTGGTTCTACAAATCCTGGTACATTGCTGCTTACACTTACGCTCAATGGAACGTGTCGGGCTTCCCAGGTCAGTTTTTCACTTTTTGTAGGTATATGAGTTGTATCAAAATAGCATTCGAAGTCAAAGGTTGCTCGGTACGGGTAATATCTATTTTCACTTGGAACTGAGATGCCTTCATCTTCTAAGAGTTCAAAAACTGTTTTTGGAACATTATAAACACCGCCAGTATATTCATAAGATAGTTCTTTTGTACATGTTCTTTCATGGCGATTGAGTCTGTAAACCTTTTTCCACAATTTGCCACACTTCCGACAGGTAAATGACTTACAATAATGATTGATGTCTCTGATGTAACTGAAATGTTCTTCGTGAATGTTGATATACATCGTCTCACTAAAACGGCAGAGTGATCGTCTGACTAGACTAGCATTTGTTTCTCCATCTTCATTGTGTTGCAACTGATAAACGTTGATGTTCAGTTTGAATAAGTTCTCTATTTCAGGTAACTGGTTGAGATTCACTCCTTTGAAAGTTTCCGTGTCTTCATTTGTATACTGTCGAAACAGGTGTTTAGTTTCTGTGTTCAAGTTGTGGTAGGCGTAGCGTAGCCCCTCTTGAAAGGGCTAAGCATCTGAATAAACAGAGGTTATCGTCGTACTTGAAGTTGTGGTGCTGGTCTTTCACTAAAGCAATTATGGCTGGATTGTTCATGATGTACGCAGGTAAATCTGTGGCGCCTCCAATAGGATGATCTTTGATTTTATTGATGTAGAATGTTATGTTGGTCACTTTATAAACAGTCCATTTAGAATCTGGTCGTTGTTGTTTTGCCCACTCCAATACATCTTCTTGGGAAATATCTCTCAAAAACTTTTCAAAATCTTCTAGGTTCGAAACAAGACGTGGTGTATCCAGAAATCTGGCATTGTTCTGGGATGCGTGATAGTATCGGAGGTCGTCAGTTTCATTGTTACGTAAGATGAATCCGTAGCTCAGGTTTATTTTGAACTTCCATTCTTGTTGTTGAAAAATTGTTTCTGTAAATTCACTGGCCATAGCTGTTATGTCGCCGGTCTTGATGCGAAAATTGTAAGTGTCTTGAAGTTTTCTGTTCGTGATATGGTGGGTCCGTATAATGTCCAGTTCACTTTGTAGAGAGCTTTCATATCATCACATTCTTCTTCGTATAGTAGATCAGGTGAAAACACTGCAGGATCACACTCCATGAATGATGTTCTGGATTTCTTCGTCTTTACACTTGACTGCTGTTGGTCGTCATTCGATTTTCGTTTCTTGGCTGTTTTCTTGTCAGATTGGTGATCTACTTCCATATGTACACTGGTTTGAGACAGTTCACTGAATTCTTGCCGACGCTTTTCACATTTTTTCAAGTGATGCTCGAGATCTTCATTCCTGGAATACTTCATGTAGCAGTTATGGCATCCATATATCTTCTTCTTCATATGCACACTTCCCACATGTCGCTCCAAGTTGCTTCTGTCGTAAAATATTCTTTTACACTGTTCGCATTCTAATGAAGTTAATGTCTTTTCATCGTCTCTTTTATAAAACTTTTTCCGGAGATTTCTTGTTACACCTTGTATCTTCTTGTCTTCTTTCCCCTTGGTTTGGTATTGGTGATCTGTTTTCAGATGCAGTCGATAGGGTATGAGATTGCTGAATTCTCGCTGGCAGTCTCCACATTTCCATTGACTTGTGCAATTCTCTAAGTGGTGCTCCAGTTTTTCTTTCCGAGCGAATTTCTTGCAGCATCTCTGACATTCGTGTCTTCTTTGTTCTAGGTGTACAGTCCTTATATGTCTCTCCAAGTTGCTCCTTCTGCTGAACGACTTTTCACACTGGTGGCATACAAAGGAGGTTGGTGACATGTTGGTTGCGTTGTCGGGATCTCTTGCCTGAAATTATTGGAGAAAATTTCAAATTAGCAGAGCTGCTCACTGACGATGTGTTCACCTCGGCTGCTGAATGGCAAATGACCGATTGCGCAGTGCACGTCGCCTTTTATACCTTCTGGAAGCCACTCTCCCCACATCAGCAGCAACAAATGGCGCTGAAGCGCCGACCCCCCCCCCCCGACTGGTTCTATAGTTATATTTAAAAAACAACAGTCAGTCTGTACAATTGATGCATCATGTGAAATACCATTCCACGGCATTTTATCAGTCCAGTGGGGTGTCCTTGAATTTTACTTCAGGTTATATTATCAGCTCATTCCGTTGAAACACACTAGGGTTCCAATCAAAGTGGAAGTGCCTGGAATTTAAACGGAATGCCCGTGGAAGGCTGATCTTGCTCACAGAACTGGACCGAAAGATGCGTAATCTATAATAAACAGTAAAGACACAACTTATCATATTTTTTATTTTTAATTTAATAAAACTTACCGTGATTTTAGAATACAAAGTGGATCGATAGAAATTTTTATACGATTCTAAATATTTACGCAAAATCGAGCTGGCGACAGACTTATATAGGAATCTGTACATATACCCCCAAAGGAGTGGTGTTGTGTTATGAAAATTTTACGCATGAAGATAATTCGGAAATGGAGAGGTATGGAAATTTGTACCTTAATGTAACAAATAATCGAACTTGTGTAGATATTGGTTGCAAACAGCTTGTGATATAATGAAAACGCACGAGGAGGCGCGCCGAAATTAAAAAAAAAATTATCATATCTCTTTTATACAGAAAAACGTTTGCTGTCGTTATCGCGCTTTTCCTTCAGACTTTTCGAAATAATAATTCGAGGGGCAGTGGCTGAGAGCAGCTGTAACGTCGCATATAGGATAGAAAGTCTACATACTGAGCTTTTTACATTTTCTCTAAACAGATTGTCAATTGCTGTCTGGGTGGAAAAGTCAACTGCGTGGGTGTTTTGAGAGAAACGGGACATTTTTCAGGTGTTGCTGACGAATTGACTTCATCTGTGCTGCAACATGTATATTGTTACGACCCAATTCAAGTTTCGGAAGCTTTAGAAAATATCCGTAAACTACAAAATAATTTGTTGAGTTTCTATTCCTATTCCCGACTAGGAGATAGATGAATGTAGTCATGCAGCCTGTAGAGATATGCGGCATGGGGAGGGACAGATAAAATTACACTTCTAGGAAAAATGCCATACACTCAGATTAGAGATGGGTTTCAGTAGTATGTCAGGTACATTTGAGGGGTTATTTGGGTAATTCGTGATACTCCGATTCAATCGAACACACCCCTTGCACCCTCTCGGTACTATAGAACTACGTGCTAAACCGATCAATTGGGGAAATAAAGTCAATTTCGGTGATTTCGGGTGGATTTTGGTGATTTGGAGAGATTGTCGGGTTGTTTGTGGTAATTAGATTTACTCTTCTACAATCGAACATACCCTCCGAACATACCCTGTCTTATTGCAGAACAATTGGGTAACATAGCAATCACGTGCTACCATAGAAACCAAGATGGCGGCCTCCAGTATACAAAATGGACGACGGAAACACGTGTCACCCTAACAACACGCGCTGCGCATGCTCACTCACATCACGTATCACTATGGAGATGACGTCACAACATGGCCGCTCACGCGGGTTACCATGACAACACAACACGGTGCCACTAGGTCACGTGACATGACGTCACTTCCGAGGTCCTGCACCGAGGTCCTGCAACTAACCCCTCAAAGGTACATGACATACTGCTGAAACCCATCTCTAATCTGAGTGTATAGCATTTTTCCTAGAAGTGTAATTTTATCTGTCCCTCCCCATGCCGCATATCTCTACAGGCTGCATGACTACATTCATCTATCTCCTAGTCGGGAATAGGAATAGAAATTCAACAAATTATTTTGTAGTTTACGGATATTTTCTAAAGCTTCCGAAACTTGAATTGGGTCGTAATAATATACATGTTGCAGCACAGACGAAGTCAATTCGTCAGCAACACCTGAAAAATGTTTCGTTTCTCTCAAAACACCCACGCAGTTGACTTTTCCACCCAGACAGCAATTGACAATCTGTTTAGAGAAAATGTAAAAAGCTCAGTATGTAGACTTTCTATCCTTCATGCGACGTTACAGCTGCTCTCAGCCACTGCCCCTCGAATTATTATTTCGAAAAGTCTGAAGGAAAAGCGCGATAACGACAGCAAACGTTTTTCTGTATAAAAGAGATATGATAATTTTTTTTTTAATTTCGGCGCGCCTCCTCGTGCGTTTTCATTATATCACAAGCTGTTTGCGACCAATATCTACACAAGTTCGATTATTTGTTACATTAAAGTACAAATTTCCATACCTCTCCATTTCCGAATTATCTTCATGCGTAAAATTTTCATAACACAACACCACTCCTTTGGGGTATATGTACAGATTCCTATATAAGTCCGTCGCCAGCTCGATTTTGCGTAAATATTTAGAATCGTATAAAAATTTCTATCGATCCACTTTGTATTCTAAAATCACGGTAAGTTTTATTAAATTAAAAAAAAAAATATGATAAGTTGTGTCTTTACTGTTTATTATAGATTACGCATCTTTCGGTCCAGTTCTGTGAGCAAGATCAGCCTTCCACGGGCATTCCGTTTAAATTCCAGGCACTTCCACTTTGATTGGAACCCTAGTGTGTTTCAGCGGAATGAGCTGATTATATAACCTGAAGTAAAATTCAAGGACACCCCACTGGACTGATAAAATGCCGTGGAATGGTATTTCACATGATGCATCAATTGTACAGACTGACTGTTGTTTTTTAAATATAACTATAGAACAAGTCGGGGGGGGGGGTGGGGTGGTCGGCGCTTTAGCGCCATTTGTTGCTGCTGATGTGGGGAGAGTGGCTTCCAGAAGGAATAAAAGGCGACGTGCACTGTGCAATCGGTCATTCGCCATTCAGCAGCCGAGGTGAACACATTGTCAGTGAGCAGCTCTGCTAATTTGAAATTTTCTCCAATAATTTCAGGCAAGAGATCCCGACAACGCAACCAACATGCCACCAACCGCCTTTGTATGCCACCAGTGTGAAAAGTCGTTTAGCAGAAGGAGCAACTTGGAGAGACATATAAGGACTGTACACCTAGAACAAAGAAGACACGAATGTCAGAGATGCTGCAAGAAATTCGCTCGGAAAGAAAAACTGGAGCACCACTTAGAGAATTGCACAAGTCAATGGAAATGTGGAGACTGCCAGCGAGAATTCAGCAATCTCATACCCTATCGACTGCATCTGAAAACAGATCACCAGTACCAAACCAAGGGGAAAGAAGACAAGAAGATACAAGGTGTAACAAGAAATCTCCAGAAAAAGTTTTATAAAAGAGACGATGAAAAGACATTAACTTCATTAGAATGCGAACAGTGTAAAAGAATATTTTACGACAGAAGCAACTTGGAGTGACATGTGGGAAGTGTGCATATGAAGAAGAAGATATATGGATGCCATAACTGCTACATGAAGTATTCCAGGAATGAAGATCTCGAGCATCACTTGAAAAAATGTGAAAAGCGTCGGCAAGAATTCAGTGAACTGTCTCAAACCAGTGTACATATGGAAGTAGATCACCAATCTGACAAGAAAACAGCCAAGAAACGAAAATCGAATGACGACCAACAGCAGTCATGTGTAAAGACGAAGAAATCCAGAACATCATTCATGGAGTGTGATCCTGCAGTGTTTTCACCTGATCTACTATACGAAGAAGAATGTGATGATATGAAAGCTCTCTACAAAGTGAACTGGGACATTATACGGACCCACCATATCACGAACAGAAAACTTCAAGACACTTACAATTTTCGCATCAAGACCGGCGACATAACAGCTATGGCCAGTGAATTTACAGAAACAATTTTTCAACAACAAGAATGGAAGTTCAAAATAAACCTGAGCTACGGATTCATCTTACGTAACAATGAAACTGACGACCTCCGATACTATCACGCATCCCAGAACAATGCCAGATTTCTGGATACACCACGTCTTGTTTCGAACCTAGAAGATTTTGAAAAGTTTTTGAGAGATATTTCCCAAGAAGATGTATTGGAGTGGGCAAAACAATAACGACCAGATTCTAAATGGACTGTTTATAAAGTGACCAACATAACATTCTACATCAATAAAATCAAAGATCATCCTATTAGAGGCGCCACAGATTTACCTGCGTACATCATGGACAATCCAGCCATAATTGCTTTAGTGAAAGACCAGCACCACAACTTCAAGTACGACGATAACCTCTGTTTATTCAGATGCTTAGCCCTTTCAAGAGGGGCTACCTACCACAACTTGAACACAGAAACTAAACACCTGTTTCGACAGTATACAAATGAAGACACGGAAACTTTCAAAGGAGTGAATCTCAACCAGTTACCTGAAATAGAGAACTTATTCAAACTGAACATCAACGTTTATCAGTTGCAACACAATGAAGATGGAGAAACAAATGCTAGTCTAGACAGACGATCACTCTGCCATTTTAGTGAGACGATGTATATCAACATTCACGAAGAACATTTCAGTTACATCAGAGACATCAATCATTATTGTAAGTCATTTACCTGTCGGAAGTGTGGCAAATTGTGGAAAAAGGTTTACAGACTCAATCGCCATGAAAGAACATGTACAAAAGAAGTATCTTATGAATATACTGGCGGTGTTTATAATGTTCCAAAAACAATTTTTGAACTCTTAGAAGATGAAGGCATCTCAGTTCCAAGTGAAAATAGATATTACCCGTACCAAGCAACCTTTGACTTCGAATGCTATTTTGATACAACTCATATACCTACAAAAAGTGAAAAACTGACCTGGGAAGCCCGACACGTTCCATTGAGCGTAAGTGTAAGCAGCAATGTACCAGGATTTGTAGAACCGGTCTGCTTTATTACAGAAGGAAATGCACAAGAACTGGTGAGCCGTATGATGAATTACTTGGAAGAGATTTCAAACGGGGCCTATGCGCTGTTAAAGTCAGAATATCAACCTTACATTGATGAACTCAATACGAAGATCACAGAAGTAATTGAGAGCGACCCATTGTTAAATGAAGAAGGACGTGCCAGGTCACATCCCTTGGATGAGCTACATCACCAGTTTGTTGCTTATCTGAAAGAAATGCCGGTTGTTGGATTCAACTCTGGAAAGTATGATTTCAATGTTGTGAAGTGCGAGCTACTTACTTTCTTAAAAACGAAACAGGATATTGGATTCACTGTGAAGAGAAACAACAATTTCTTGTGCCTTAAAACAGAACAGTTCAAATTCCTCGACATTGTGAATTATCTGGCACCTGGTTTTTCGTATGATAAATTTCTTAGAGCATTTGGCTGTTCAGTGACGAAAGGTTACCTGCCATACGAGTGGATTGATGATTTGAAGAAACTGGAACAAGACCACTTGCCGGACTACGATACATTCTACAGTTCGCTCAAAGGGGAAAATATATCTAAGGAAGAATACATCTACTGTCAGAAAGTATGGAAAGACCACGAGATGAACACCTTTCGCGATTTTCTCATCTGGTACAACAATCGTGATGTCCAACCATTCCTAGAAGCACTAGAGAAACAATTTGCCTTCTACAAAGAGCGCGGGATTGATATGATGAAAGATGGAATGAGTGTACCAGGACTGACATTGAAGTATTTGTTCAACACGATCGACAATGAAACCCATTTTACCATTTTCAACGAGAAGAACAAAGATTTACATCACCTGGTAAAAGACAACATCGTGGGAGGTCCTTCGATAATTTTTGACCGTCATCAAGAAAAAGGACTAACAAAAATTAGATCTTATCAGTATGGAGAGGAAGCTAAAACGTGTGGGGGTGTAGTTGGTTATGACGCCAACGCTCTTCACTTGTGGTGTTTAATGCAAGAGATGCCAACTGGGATGTATATAAGAAGACGTAAAGAACATGACTTCAAACCGGAGTATTCTCACAAATATGGCAGAATGACGCAGCAGTGGTTAAACTATATCTCCAGAAGAGACAGTCTTGAAATTCGGCATCAGTTCAATGGAGAAGAGAAAAAGATTGGAAGGAGACATCTGCCCGTAGACGGCTGGTGCAAAGAAACGCAGACGGTGTACCAATTTCACGGCTGCTTCTGGCATGGCCACAATTGTCGACTGAACACCAAAAGAAATGGAGAAGCATTTCTTTTCAACAGTGTTCGAGAAAAACAAATGGAAGATCTTCACAAAGAGACAATCAAGAACGCCAAATACATTGCTGATCAAGGATACAAACTTGTTGAAATTTGGGAATGTCAGTGGTTGAAAATGAGAAAGGATCCTGCAGTAAAATGTTACCTAGAGAAAATTGGGGGCAACACTTTAACATGGACAATGGACGAGAGTGAAGTAACGCAGCATGTGATTTCGGGCAATCTGTTCGGATTAGTTGAGTGTGACATTCATGTTCCAGACCACCTCAGACATCACTTTGAAGAAATGACACCCATCTTTAAAAATACCACCATTAGTACAGACGACAATGGAGATCACATGAGAAAGTTTGCAGAGAAAAACCACGTCATGCGCCAGCCGAGAAGAAGTTTGATCGGGAGTTACCATGCGAAGAGGATATTGCTTGCAACGCCACTCCTGAAATGGTACCTTGATCACGGCCTCGAGGTGACACAAATTTACCAAGTCATACAATACGAACCAAAAGCGTGCTTCAAGAAATTTGGAGAAGAGGTATCACAGGCTGGAAGAGACGGTGATCGGAATCCAGATAAGGCAATAGTTGCTGACACAATGAAACTCCTTGGGAATAGCGGGTACGGAAAGACAGTAACCAACAAAGAAAAACACAGAAATATTATTTACTGTAATGACGACGAAGCTTCTCGCTTAATAAACAACGTGCACTTCCGACAAATGAACCATTTGAGCGAAACAGTATACGAGCTGGAAAAGAACCGCATCAAGCTGAACTTACCACTTCATATCGGATTCTTCGTGTACCAATACGCAAAGATGAAGATGTTGCAGTTTTACTATGATTTTATTGATACCTTCGTGGATAGACGTGATTTTCAGTACTGCCTCATGGATACAGATTCTGGATACATCTCATTCTCCAAATCATCTCTGGAAGAAGTAATAAAACCGGAAAAGAAAGAACAGTTTTATAGAGCGTATCATCAATGGTTACCGTCAGAATCATGCGATGAGCACAGAGAAGACTTTGTTCAAACCAAGATTAGAGGAGATATATGGTCACCGAAGGGGTCATGTTGCAGCGACCGGAAAGCATTCGATAAAAGAACACCTGGCCTTTTCAAGGTTGAATGGAGCGGAGATGGAATTGTGGGTCTCTGTAGCAAAACCTACTACTGTTTCGGCCCGAGTAGCAAGTTTAGTTCCAAAGGAATAAATAAACGCCAAAACGACCTAACGAAGAACAAATATATGCATGTGTTGAAAACGCAACAGAGTGGAACAGGAGTTAACCGTGGATTTGTGGTGAACAATAATCACATGTACACTTATAGTCAGATGAAAGATGGACTGCCATATTTTTACCCGAAAGAAAAGTTCAAGAAGATGGAACCTCGACCAAACCACTGGATATATAGACATTAATGTACTCTGACCATCAGCTGTTTTGTCACTGCAATCTTGATGTGAAAAATTAATTTTTCTGTGTTACACGTCATTCATTAGTCGTGTATATTTGAAAACTGCAATTAAATCGTGTTTTGTCAAATGAATGTATATTGTAATATTATTATGTTGTATAGAATAAAATGTATTGAATGTTGAAAAGCCTTCTGTTATCTATTGTATAGGACGCTTCCAGAAATAGGAGCCAGATAGGAGCCATAAATAGGTTGTGTAGGAGCTTGGATGTAAGAAGCTTAAAGGCTTTTCTGGGATTCAGGAGCCAAACTACACAAGTGCAACATCAGCGCCCCCAATAGTCCACAAATCAGCTCTTTTTCGGTCTCCGAAAGTCCCCACTAATCCCCGAACCACACCCCAATCTGACTTTAATTGCCAAAACACCACAAAGGCTAACCTCATTTCATTAGTAGGCCGTATTTCGTACTACCAATACCACCTCCACCCACCCTCATCCCGAAACGAGCTAATAGGTTAGAACTTAGTGGATAATAGACCACCAGGCCGTTAATCCTTTACTACTGTTCTAAACAATCTAGTATAATACTGCCTGGTCTGGAATTCCATAGTACCAATATCAGTCATAAGATAATACAAAGGATTCGGTAGGTTAATAGTACTAATGGGGGTAATAGACCAACAGATCATTCATCCTATACTGTCCAACTTTAATCACCAATGACTATCTCGCAATACCACACTACCACCCACCCACCCTACTGCTTGACTTAGCTATAGCAGACATAGGATAATATGAAGCATAAGGTGGATTAATAGTATTAAGGGCTAACGTGGGACCTACATGCATATATACCACTACTACCATATCACCCCCTCTCCCCAAACGAGAAGCCCGACATACCCTGACCCGAATTACATCATGTCAGATTGTATACTGAACAATAACAGCGGTCAGCGTCTCTATGACGTCGCGCGCGTATCACGACGTCACGACGTCAAATAGCAACGTCAACCGTTTCGCAGGAAAAACTTTCAAGAAAACCCAATTTTCCCATCATCTTTCCACCACTTACCCATAATATATACCTATAGCCCCATGCGTACATATATCAATATACATGCCATAGCATACTATATATACAGTACCTACACCATTTGGCGGATCTAGCTTCAAGGAGCCGTACTTTTGCTCCCCCAAAGTTGCTCCCCCAAAAGTCCGGTTCCTATGGGAATTTAACACTAGCTGCTCCCCCAAAAGTCCGGGTAATGGGGCACGAAAAGCCCCTGCTATACTACTAGCCTGTGATGATAGGTGCAGCTGTATTTTGAATATTCTGTAGTTTTGAAATATATAACTGTGGCAACCCATTAGAAGTGAGTTGGAAAAATCCAAGTGGGATGAGATAAAAGCATGTTTCCAATGACTCAGTGGAGAGGTAACGACGAAGATTGCTCAGGTTCCAAATTTACATGAAACAGCGCTTGCAAATAGTACTGACATTTTCCTCCATTGATAGATGAAAGTCAAATATCACACCAATGTTACGAGCACTGATTGATACATTTTGTGTAGAATTTCCGATAACAAGTGACTTGATTTGCAAATTTGTTGGCTCTTTGAACGCGATATGACTAGTATCTCGGTCTTATCGTCATTCATTTTAAGTCTATGACAGGCCATCCAGTCCCTAACCTTGTGTACACAGTCTTCCATCATCGCAACTGAAGCAATAGGGTCAGATCCAGTTGAAGGGTCTAGTGACAAATACAACTGAGTGTCATCAGCATACAAATGGTAAGGAACACCGAACTGCCTCAGCAACTTTCCCAATGACGCTGTGTAAAGTGTAAACAATATCGGCCCAAGAACGGAGCCCTGTGGAACTCCACACGTTAATATTTTTACTGTCAGAGTTCGTTTTTGAAATGGTTACTTGTTGTTCACGTAACGAGAGATAAGATTGGAACCAGGCAAGAACTTTTCCGTTGATTCCAAGCTGTTGCATTGTGGATAAGAGAAGGGAATGATCAACGGTATCGAAGGCAGCGGAAAGATCCAATAAGACCAGAAGGACAGATCTACGTTCAGTTCACCTACTGAACATATTATATCATTACAGACCCTTAAAAGAGCAGTTTCCATACTATGATTCGCCTGATAGGCCGATTGATATGGTTCCAATAGGCAAGTTGTTTGGCAATCACCTTTTCTAAAATTTTGGATATAAAGGGTAGATTGGAAACAGGACGATAATTTTTCAGGATATCTGGATCAAGAGACGGTTTCTTGATTAATGGTGAAACCAGGGCTATTTTCAGCTCTGTTGGTACACATCCTTCCTGGAGCGATGATTGAATAGTGTTTGTAATGGAAGGTGATCGACAATCAACCGCTGTTTTAAAAGGCGACGTAGAAATGGGATCTAGGTCATTTTTCTTGTTAGGACTCACCAAAATTAACTTTTTCACTTCGAGCTCATTTACTGCTGTGAATACTTATGAATGAAGACTCACAGTGTTTGTAGTTTTAGGATTACGACTCGCAATTCTACCAATTGTGTTACAATCTAGTTTGAAGGCGAAATAGTGACTTATTGATTACAATATCTGTAACTGGAACATAGAAGAATAACTGTATATCTTTTAAACAAAGGGGTATTACAATACATAAGCGGTAGTCTGCGCGTAAACTTCACGAAAAGTGGGTAAACAAACAGTCCATGACAGCGTCGGATTACTTACGGAATTAGACTGCTGCCCTGAGAGCTTGTATTCATTTGTGTGCCATCAGATACACAGCACAGTGATGTGAGAAGAGGAGAGAACAAAGGCGAGATTGAACTTTACCAAAGCTTTCGAGGGTGGAGGTGGGGGGGGGGGGAATCGGACCAGGGGTAGTTATTCTGATTTGTGAACGAGGGAGAGGAACCCTCCCATTCTATGCCTAGGCAAATACGCAAATAGACTTAGAGAGAGAGAGAGAGAGAGAGAGAGAGAGAGAGAGAGAGAGAGAGAGAGAGAGAGAGAGAAACACAAACAACAAAGTGCAATATGTGTGATTAAAAGTTTGAACAAAATAAGAACATTCGACAGAAAGAATCTTTCGAAAGAAAGTGAAACACGACTTGAACCTAAAAGATTTTATTCGCAAAACCCACTGAAAATCGGTTCATAATCGGTTACAGGATTCAATGTTTAAACAAATCTCACAACCGGTTAACCTTAATATCGATGACGATCGGCATTCCATTGGTAAAGCATATTATCACATAATTATCACCAAAGAGCTCATTACGGAAAATATCGTTCGCAACACGTATCATACGGGAATTACGCCAGACGTCAATGTCGACGTGGTAACGTTATGAATGAACTGGATTCCCTGTCCCTATTCCTTGACCTGTTGTACCTTTGTAATGACTTCCATGTTCTACCTAATCCGACATACCCAGATGTGCCTGTGTGTTAACCCTTTACCTAACATGAAAAGCAGAAGACACTTGCAAACAAAATTCTTTTTAAATATTTTTATTTTGGAATCATTGACCACCTACAGGCAAGGAATTGTAAAAAAACTCATTGACATGAAAAAGGCTAAAAATGTCCACTCATTTTGGACAAACGACGGCAGGATATTTGTTAAAAAACAATTCTCAGGCCCCAAGATCCCAATAAAGAGTGATCAAGACCTCAACAGTCTCTCCTAAAAGTTATGTTGGTGATAAAATGTTTTGTTAGAGCGTGTTTATTAAAATTTATTCGAGGATGTTCGTGGACAATCTCTAATGGATTTTAATGAGGCATATTCTGCTGAAGCAAATACATTTAATGGACTCTCCCCCACCGCGCCCATCCCATTGGACACCCCTATTTCTCGTTGAATATTTGAGTGCATCTCCCAGAACTCGGACAGTTGTAGCTCATCCCTACTAGAAATTGGATATCACCAGTCAAACCAATAATCCTAGAATGTTTGTGACAATGTCAACACAAAATAACAATATGATAAATCGGTCAAAGGTTTAAGTATTATTGTTAATAGGTTGAGGTCAAATCTATGTTAGACGACAAAATTGTTTTTGTTTGTTGGATATGTTTTATTGGAAGTTGTTGGAAAGTGTGCAATGACATTCTCCTGTAAATTTTGATGAGGCATATTCTCCTGAAATAAAAACATTTTGTCCCCCCCCCCCCCCCCCACATTGGTCAACCCCATTTCCTTAAAGTTTTAAGTGCATCTCCCAGAACTCAGGCAGTTGTAACTCATCTCTGCCTGCCACCTGATGCCACAATTCAAACCCATAATCTTAAACTCAATACACCATAAAAATGTGGTATCTGGTCATATCACTAAGTACTATTATTCTTGTAAATAGACTGAGATTTATTCTATCTTAGACGGCAGAATCGTTTGCTTGAATATATTTTATTAGAAAAACTGATTTTAATGAGGCATGTTCTGCTGAAGTAAATACATTTTGGATTAATATCACCACCCCCCCCCCCCCCCCGCCCCCCAATATACACCCACACTTGTCCTTTGAAGCATTGAGTTTATCTTTTCAGAACTCAGGCATATGTAGCTCATCTCTACCTGCAACCATATATATCATCATTCAAACTCATAATCTTAAAGTATATACACTATAACAATTTGATAACTGGTCACCTAACTAAGAATTATTATTCATATTTCTCGTCTGAGGTCAAACCAGCAATTTGATAACTGGTCACCTAACTAAGAATTATTATTCATATTACTCGTCTGAGGTCAAACCAACGTTAGACGGCAGGGTTGCTAGTTTCAATGTGTTTATTAAGGATTACTGGAGAGTTCTGATGGGTAACTTATAAGACGTCTTAATGAGGCATATTTTGCTGTAGAAAATACATTCGGTTTACTATTATCCCCCTTGGACACCCCTATTTCTCTTTGAAGCTTTGAGTGAGTGTATTTTCCACAACTCAGGCAGTTCTAGCTCGTCTCTGCCTGCAACCATATATCACCACCCAAACCCATAATTCTAAAATCAATGCACTATAACAATTTGATAACAAGACATAGGCTAATGTATTATTATTGTTGTTAATTCATTGAGGTCAAATCTGTGTTAGACGACAGAATTGTTTGCTAGAATATGTTCTATTGAGAATTATTGGAGAATGCTCATTGGCAATCCCTGATGAATCTTAATGATGCATATTCTCCTGAATTAAAAACGTCTTGGTTCAAGAACCCCCACCCCTTCTTCGAACATCCCTATTTCATTTTAAAACCTTGAGTGTACGTACCATAACTCAGGCAGCTGTAGCTCATCTCTACCTGCAACCATATATCACCACTCATACATCCCACAACTCAGGCAGTTGTAGCTCATCTCCATTTGCAACCACGTATAACCATTCATACCCCTCAGCTTTGCAATACTACCAATATATAACAGGTGAAAATAGGTGCACTGGACATGAGGAAGCTTTCTACTTTTTATGGGTTTTTTCCGGGGAATAGGTCGAAATTGAGGTATGCCCCCCCCCCCCCCCCTCAGCTTTTTGGTGGATATGTTTGAAAGGTCATCCGTTTTTCCACTATATTCAATTTGTACATAAACATACCCGAGCTTCCAAGAATGTTCAGCCTATTTCTCTACCACTACGATCCTACAGTCCTCAATATATTCACTGCGAAGTAGAAATATTTCACCTCAACTACGATATTTTTTTTCTTTATTTGAAATATCCTGTATTTCATCTTTATTATTCCCCGATAAACCTAAAGTTGGAAACTCAAAACTGGCCTACTATGACTCAAAACTTAACAGTTTAGTGAACTGAACACTCCACTGAACAAAGTGAATCGAGTGACAATCATGACAGTTCAAGATCTCACGCGGAATCGGGTATTTTTCACTGAGACAACATGGCTTAACTTATCAGTCCTTGTCTGAGTGAAACAACTCTGTTATAAGCTGATTAATGTAACAAAGTAAAGTGACCTTTACCATACACGGCACAGTGCGGGTCGTGACGGGCTGTGGACTGACTGCGGTAAACCGGTTACGCCACATTGACTTCACCTCATACAGAGGTGTGTGTAAGAGTGTCTGTCCGTCCGTCTGTCTGTCTGTCTCTCAGTCAGTCTGGCAGACGGACGGTCAGTCAGTCCGTCTGTTTGTGTGTTCGTCCATCTATCCCTTTGTCCGTCCGTCCGCCCGTCACCACTCGTCTGAGCTTCTCTCTGTCTGTCTACATGTCCGTCCGATTAATCGAACAAAGTAAAGTGACCTTTACCACACACGGCACAGTGCGGGTCGTGACGAGTTGTGGACTGACTACGGTAAACCGGTTACGCCACATTGACCTCACCTCATACAGAGGTGTGTGTAAGCGTGTCTGTCCGTCCGTCCGTCTGTCTGTCTGTCTCTCAGTTAGTCTGACAGACGGACGGTCAGTCAGTCCGTCTGTTTGTGTGTTCGTCCATCTATCCTTTTGTTCGCCCGTCACCACTCGTCTGTCCTTCTCTGTCTGTCTACACGTCCATCCGTCTGCTCATACATATGTCTGCCCGCCCATCAGCACGGACGTACGTTCGTCCGTCCGCCTCACTGGCTGCCTGTCTGTCTGTCTGCGTGTCTGTCTGTCTGTCTGCTGTCTGTATGTCTGCTTGTCCTGCCTGCCTGTCCGACTGTTTCTCTGTCTGTCTGCCATGCCCCTCTATCTGCATGTGTTTGTGTTTGTATGTCTGCCAGAGTTTGTTTCAGGTGTTTGTCTGTCTGTCTGTCTGTCTGTCTGTCTGTCTGTCTGTCTGTCTGTCTGTCTGTCTGTCTGTCTGTCTGTCTGTCTGCCTCTCCGACTGTTTCTCCGTCTGTCTGCCATGCCCCTCTATCTGCATGTATCTGCATGTGTTTGTGTCTGTATGTCTGCCAGAGTTTGTTTCTGTCTGTCTGTCTGTCTGTCTGTCTGTCTGTCTGTCTGTCTGTCTGTCTGTGTCTGTCTGAATGTCTGTCTGTCTGTCTGTGTGTCTGTGTGTCTGTCTGTCTGTCTGTCTGTCTGTCTGTCTGTCTGTCTGTCTGTCTGTCTGTCTGTCTGTCTGTCTGTCTGTCTGTCTGTCAGTAAGTAAAGTAAGTAAAGTAAGTAAAGTTTAGTAAGTAAGTAAGTAAGATAGCGAGCGTGCTTGTTTGCAGAGGATCTAACTCAATTAGGTTTAGTACTCTATAACACCCGAACCCACCCTTGATATCGTTCCCATTATAAATATCATTATCCTTTCCATAACAGTTTGTACAGTTTGTTTTGTTCATTTTCTTCTTTTCAGTGATGTCCTTTTTTGCATTTTCACTCTGGATCTGTGTTGGCAACACCAAATTAAACACAGTAAAAACTATGTTTCAGTGACTCCCACTGCCTGCACCAATTTTCTACTAAGTATCTTACAGTCGAATAAACATGGGGATTGAATTAGCACAATACAGGCAGTCAGTGGGCGTTTTCTACAACGCCGTGTACTCCATGTTGAGGGTTCGTCATGGGTTATGTGGAAAGTCCTCATTTGCTAATAAATTATATTTGTCCACATGTCTTCTAATTGCTACCAGCTTCTTCTTTCAACTATTAATCATTAGGGGTGGGGACATTGAGGTTAACCCTGACCCCACATACAATAAGGACATGTCAACTTCTGAAACATCTGCGATTTCGATACTGAACTACAACATTCGTAGTATTCGCCACAAACTCCCTCTTCTCAGCAACGCGATCGATGATTTCGACATTCTCTATTTTACGGAAACTCACCTTGACGATGAGTATGATATTAGTAATATTTTGCTACCTAACTTCTCCGCTCCATTTACTCACAATAGGATCCAGTTCGGTGGCGGCATCGCAGTGTATTTCTCAAACAGTATATACCACAGAAAGCTAGACTATCTCTCATTTAACGACGACATTCTCTGGTTTGAGGTTGGGGGTTAAACATAAATTTATTTTATGCCTGACATACAGATCCGAGAGAGAATCAGTTGCCGACTATTGGTCTAAACTAGAAAATAAAATAGATCTGGCATTATCCCTTAACCCCGCGATAGTACTTACAGGTGACATCAACTCTGATCTCCTAAACCCCCAAAGCAAACTACATTCTCTCATGACATTATTCAACTTAAACAACGTAATTACAGAACCCACCAGAGTAACTCCTACTTCGCAGTCACTGCTTGATCCAATAATCGTCAGCGACACTGTTAATGTGTTCAACTCAGGAACATTGGAACTGGGGTTATCCGACCATAGAGCTACTTATGCCCATATTGCCAACTCGCATTTTAACAACCCCGTTACGTTTCGTGACGTCTGGCTTTACAACAAAGCCGACTTCCAACGAATGAATACCATGATAGCTAGGTCCGATTGGGAAAATTTAATAAGCGACGCGCCCTCCATAAATGATGCTGTGTCAAACTTTGTAACGGAGTTCTTAAAAATAGCGAAGCAATGTATCCCCAATTCCACAATAACAGTGCGAAAAAAGACAAACCATGGTTTGACAGTGCTATTAGAAAAGAGTTACGCCATCGTGACCGATTAAGAAAATTAGCTTTCAAAAATAATAAACCCCAGCTTTGGCCAAAATATAAAACAGCCAGGAACAAGGTTAACAACATGAAAAAATTTGCGAAGAATGTATACATGGAAAAAGTTGACGAATCTCTATCACACGACACGGAACCTAAGCAGTTTTGGCATGTTGTTAAAAAGTTTCTGGAAATTTTTTCTAGTACTTCTGGCATAACCCATCTTTACCGCCTGTCCGAGGAAGGCTGTGAAATTATCGAGAACGATACAGAGAAAGCAAATCTCCTAAACGAAACTTTTATAAGTAACAGTGCATTAAACTCGAGTTCAAAAACCCTTCCGCCCTTCAAACGGAGATGCCCTCACTCCATTAGCAGCGTATCGTTCTCTGAGCAGGACATCTCGGATATTCTAAAAAGTTTAAAAACTAAAAAGTCCCATGGTCACGACGGAATAGGTCACAAAATGTCGAAGGAAACAAAATATTCTGTTAGCAGACCCCTTTTTCTCCTCTTCAATAAATCATTGTCAGAGTGCGTCCACCCCGACGAGTGGAAACTTGCTGATGTGATTCCTCTTTATAAGAAAGGAGACAAATACGACCCGAAAAATTATAGGCCCATATCGTTGTTATGCTGTATCGGTAAAATAATGGAACGAGTTGTCTTTAGAGATATCCACAAATATTTCGTTGAAAATAGTTTATTTTACAAATTCCAGTCAGGGTTTTTGCCGAATAATAGTACAGTGTACCAGTTGATAGAGGTCTATCATGACCTTTGCAATGCCATAGATACAAATATGCAAACTTGTGGTGTTTTTTGTCACACCGGTCTAATTTTCAAACTGAAGCAATATGGGGTTTCTGGTCCCTTGCTGCGATGGTTTCAAAGCTATTTGGCACACAGAAGTCAAAGGGTGAAAATTAACGAATGTAAATCCGAGTACAGAAACATAGAAGCGGGGGTTCCTCAGGGGTCTGTTCTTGGCCCTTTTTATTGTTGGTCTACATCAATGATATAGCCGACGATATTGAGTCTATTGTTAGACTCTTCGCTGACGATACCTGTTTGACCGAATCATCAATTGACATTCATAGCATTGAGTCAAAAATGAACATCGAACTCCAAAAAATCAACAAATGGGCCGATACCTGGCTGGTCACATTTAATGCTAAAAAACAAACGCTGTGTTGTTTACACTCAAGAGAGATGTCATTATTCCAAGTGTTTTGTTCGACAGCGAAACACTTGACTTTGTTGGCGTCCACAAACACTTGGGATTATCCATCCAATCAAACTTGGGCAGGGAAGCGCATATTGACGACATTTGTTAAAAAGCCTGTGTTAGACTTTCACAGTTAAGAAAACTAAAGCATATTTTCAATCGACAGATTTTGAATAAGATGTACAATGCCTTCATTTTGCCAATATTGGAATACGGGAGTCCGGTGTGTTGCGGAGCTCCCCAATATATGATGAAGCGTCTAGAGGATATACACTGTGATGCCGCACGAATCGTATCAGGGCTGACGAGATCAGTATCGCGAGATCTCCTTTTGACTGAAGTTGGGTGGGACAGCCTCGAAACAAGAAGACACATACAAAAGATGTGTACCTTCTACAAAATCGTAAACAACGATGCGCCCGATTATCTGCAGGAATTACTACCACGAAGAGTTCGTGACACATCTGGTTATAACCTTCGAAATTCGGCAGATTTTATGCCTTATTGCATGCGAACAGAGCTATTCAAGAGATCATTTTTCCCCTCGTGTACAGAAACATGGAATAGTCTACCAGTGTCCGTGCGAAACAGCAGTTCACTCATTGAATTCAAAAAATTCATATCACTGCCTGAAGGGAGACCTCCAGGATACTTCTCCTGTGGTGTCAGAAAATACAACATTATTCATAGTAGAATTCGAACTTGTTGCAGCGATTTGAACAGTGATAAGTTTCTCAATTTCATCTCCGAATCTCCATACTGTTCCCATTGTCCAGCTGTTGTTGAGGACGCAGAGCACTATTTACTCTCTTGCCCCTTTTATTCAGAATCTCGCAACGCTTTCATTGGTAAACTATTGGAAATTAATGTTAATTTGAACTCCGTTGATATTTTATTGTACGGCGATCCCATTTTAGAACATAAAACTAATACCTCACTTTTTAAATCTGTTCAAAAATTTATTCGTACCATTCGAAGATTCGATAATACGTTTCCATCCTAGTATTGTTTAACACATGCAGTTCATTGCGACTCCTGAGGCGCGTGATTAGGCGGCTAAAGTGTAACCAATGGATGATTACGGAAATTAATATGTAAATATTATTATAATTATTATTATTATTATTATTATTATTATTATTATTATTATTATTCGCCACAGGAGTGTTATGTCGGTGGTAAGATTTGAACACGATAGTAAAATTATTATCTATAGTTGTAGCAGTAATGATGGTGGTAGTAGTAGTAGCAACCACTCAGTGCAGCGCCTGGTCGACCCTCGGCATGGAAAATCAAACTGACAGAGACAGACTCAAGGTGCAGAAAGGACATCAATCAATCAATCACTTTTTTTTCTCTCTCTGACTCTTTTTTTTGTGAAGTAAGATTTTCTAGTATATATATATATATATATATATATATATATATATATATATATATATATATATATATATATATATATATATATATATATATTTTACATTTTTCTCATTTGTTTGTTTCGCCATTATATTGATTTTTTGTATCATGTTAAGGGAGCTGAGGGTATACTAAGTGGAAAGCACTTGTCCTCCAATCCCTATTTGCAACATATTTGTTTGGCAAATAAAAATATGTTTAACCTAAACAAAATTCTCGAATAACTATTTTTTTTCATTTTTTGTCTCAAAAACATAGGTTATGACCCCTCTTTAGAACGAGCTCGTCCCAAAGAGAGGTCATAACCTATGTTTTTGAGACAAAAACTGAAACAAATCATGAATATTAATTGGCGAGTTTTGTGAATAGCGCTGGTCGGTTTTTCCGTTACGTTGGGTAAAGGGTTAACACAGCCTGTAAACATAAAATACAGAACATAAACAGACGCTGAATGTGACGATGTGCTTGTGCGCTAGTGCATAATGTGCGCACAACGGCACATTGTTGGGCCCATTTGAGTAGTTAGGTATACTACCATTCAATTGAACACTCCCACTCCCCCGTCGTGTTATGGATCTTCTAGCGGTCACGTGCCAGATAGAAATGGCGCTTCCAGCTCACAAAATGAACGACGGAAACACATATTACCGTAACAACATGAACAATACCACCACACATCACAATATGACCGCTCACGTGTGCTGCAATAATAACGCCCACATGTCACGTGACTGTAAAGTCACTTTCTAGGTCCGGCAAATGGGGTCGTCCAGGTACGTGATATACTACTCAGGACTGTAGAAATGTTTACAGGTTCTTCAAATCTCTTTCGCTCCAACGAGAATGTGTATGGGGTGCTATCCCGTCTTTTGGCGGGGGATACCAAATCACCCTCTACTTGTTATTATTTATTTATTATTATTTATTGGGGTTTAACCCTTTACCTAACATGAAAAGCAGACGACACTTGCAAAAAAAATTCTTGAATAATTATTTTTTTTCATTTTTTGTCTCAAAAACATAGGTTATGACCCCTCGTTGGAACGAGCTCGACGAGCTCGTTCCAACGAAGGGTCATAACCTATGTTTTTGAGACAAAAATGAAAATATTTTGAAAATAAATTAATTGGCGATTTTTGAGAATAGCGCTGGCCGTTTTTTGCCGTTACGTTGGGTAAAGGGTTAAGGTCACATACTTATGCACATTGGCTAATCATGACCGTGACAGTTTTACGGGTGGAGGAAGCCGGAGTACCCGGAGAGAACCACTGAGCAACGACGAGCAACTGTCAGCTCCTCAACATTCTAACGCTGTTCAAGCTCCGCGCAAGCAGGGTTACAGCGGTTGAAGACATGTGCACCATCGACGTGCAGTACGCCTTAGTACACGGCGTCACCGTACCCCCATGTAGGCAACTGGACCCTCTACTTGTAATAATTAGAATTATTATAATAATTATAATAATAAGAAGAGCCAGTTTTGATATCGTTTGCATACCAACGGTGTGAATGTATTGGGATTTTGAGGGCACTTGCAGCAGGTACATGTTCATGTCATGTGTAACATTATTAAAGGCGGGAGAAGACGGGGTATCCGAAGCATGGTTGTGGATCTCGGGAAGTGGAGTGGTGTGTTACCACTCTAATATTTCCTCAGAGAGGAGTTTCGTCAAGCTCTCCTCAGGAAATTCTTGGGCATTGTACAGTACAACTACCGACCCGGAAACATGACACGATTGCCAGACAAACTGCAAGTGACGTTTGTGTGATTGCCCGACGTAAATTACTGTTTATACCCGGCAATCGTTCACACAAACCTCGCAGGGGCAAATACAGCAAATATGATGCTGCATCCTAGCTACCATGCTCACTGGTCTTAACTTGACCCCACCGGGCATTCTATAATTTTTAGGGTTCCTCGCCCTGCAAGATGGACAAGCCTAAAAATTATATAAAGCCCCTTGGGGCCAAGTTTGGACAACATGTTGGCATGCATACATAAGACAATGCCCCTCCAACGTTCAGAAAAATGCATATCTTCAAGCTACAGTAATTTGATGCTCAGAATTTTTCGCTAAAATATTAATGTCGTCTGTTGGACAATTTCACCTGGACGTTGAGCAAGAGTTTGTTATACTCCCTCCAATATTTTAGCAAGTTACCACCTTGACGCCAAGAGAACCACCAACAACAAGTAAGGGCTAAAGTTTCCCTTTTAAAAACGAACTACAAACCTTTATCACAATTTCCATTTGCCAGTTGTTCAAAGTGTGTTTAAGTGTATATCGTTAAGGTGCCATACGCCTTGCAAGACCACGCCACCCTGCCAGTTGGGCAAAGTGCCATGCGCAAAGACACAGCGTTGGTGACTTTGGATAGATCCCAAATGTTCACCTCCCGATCAATAATTCAACGACCTAACCAATGGGTACCCTCTCCCATCCCAAACAACATGTACCTAGTGTATCTCCAGCAGTCAAGCAAACAACTTCCAGAGGACTCAGCAGACATGACTATAGGGGTTCCACTTACAACCCAATGGTTGCGGTGCTAAAATGTTCAAAAAGGATTGACCCACTGGGGCGCGGGAAGGGCGAACCGGGCGAAAAATAGTTCAAACTGGTGTGCGAAAGTTTGGGATTTCAAACCAGAAAGACGCAAACGTCTTGCTTTTGAGAGATAAAATGGGGCGCCAAGATGGGTGTATTAACGAGCAGAAATTGTGATGGAAACCGAATTAGTCTCCAAATAGCATAGCCAATTCTATTGACAAAGGGACGACTGGTAGCCGCATATACAATGGATCCATTCACAGTTATCCATTGCAGGCCCGACTGCGTATGCCTGACAGTTTCGTTGCGGGCTACACGCCCAATGTTTCTCTGGGTGGGACATTTTTTAAGCACCGAAAATTCAGCATAATTGTCGGCGATGTCCCGTGTCAGCGCTTAACTACCGAACAAACCAGTCTGGTCCATCATTGTTCACAAAATGAAAAACTCGGGGAAGCTGTAGTTGAAGTCCATTATGAATATAGAGCTGTCAACCGAACCAGTAACTCGGTTGTTGCCTAGGCGCCATAGGCTAGGCAGCGTCAGGCATTTGGGCTTCCCGCGCATGTATAATCAGCTCTAAAAGGGACCCACTACTTCTTATACTTCGTGAAAGGGAGGTGTAAAGACTTTACGGTCTTTTTTAGAACAATCTGAGTGGGCCTCATGACCATAAGGATCTGTAACGAAGGAAACTCAAATGTTTGATAGCAAAGGTCGTTCAATTCTTACAATTATATATTCAAATTTCTTTAACTCGCACACCTCCTCTATACGCGCCTTGTTATTAGAGACTGAGAATTAGGAGGACAATTGAACTCCTTGACAAGTTGAGGGTGGCAGCTCCATTTTCGAGAATGCCAGACCTCTCTGTGGCGGAATGTGGCCAGCGTTTATTATACAATTATGAATTTTTGTGGTGGTGAATAAGATGTGATATGAACCTAATAAACTTACATTGACCGAGGCGTTAGCTGAGGTCCATATATGTTTTTTAGGTTCATATTACATCATATTTACCACACAAAGGTTTTATTAAATACACCATCCTAAAAAAATATTCTTCTATTTGTCAATAAAAAGTCAATAATATCAACCAGAATTACGTTTATTTAACAACAAAATAGTTATCATCTACAGAATAACATAAAACACAATGTTACAGAGATTTCGTTGATTGAATTAGAATTAGAGAGGGGATTTCCAAAAGCTATATTTAGAAACTTGATATTCACTGGAAAACTTGTGAACATGGATTTTGAGTACCAGTCACGTCTATAAGATCCAGCCAATAGAAATGCGGTTATTTATAAAGTATACAATAATTTTAATAAAGCCCATACGATTGTGAAACTTTTAGCCGTGTAACACTGTATATTCTGAAACACTCTATCAGTTGGGTTAACACTGTAAAGCTGACACCATACCCACAAGTAGCACATCTATAGATCTATAGGCACGCGTATATTGATCAAAACGTAGGACGTATTTATAGAATAGACTGCACAATCCTTCACGTGGTTGGTTACGGGAGGTGGACGTGAGCAGGTGTTTTCCTGAAGGGAACATTTATGTCGTTCAGTCCGCCTCTAATACGATGGGTTAAATCTATAATGAAAATCAACACCTTGCTTTCAATTGAATATTAAATATTCACCTAAAATTATTCTTCACTCACTCTGTCATTCTTGTCATTTTCATTATCAAAATTCATTAGTTTGACTGAACAAATCAATCTAGTGTTACAAATTCACAAATGTGTTCTGTCGAGTGACGATGAGCAGCAGTAAATCATGTCGTATAATATCGTCACTTTAGTGCAGCAAGGCGCCATCTGCAATGGCGCCTTGCTGCACTCTAGTTACGATATAGTTTTTGGTTTGTAAGAGACATGACTGACTATTCCTAATCAGGCATCTGAAAGAATGTTAAATATTTATAGTCAGTTCAGAGACAGTTGCTATTTGATATCTTCATATTTCCGCTATTCAGCAGTCAATTGAACATTCCTCAGTGCAGACACAGGGGCTCGTTACAAACAATGATTCGGGAATAAAATAATATTATAAAATAAGCATAACTGGATACCCGCGTAGTATATAATATAATTACAAAAGGGAGGACACACAATTCCTACCTCGATTTTTCAAACGGTTCAAAATATATTCTGCCTACGTTCATCCATCGACTTCTATACACCGTTTTGTCGGGAAAAGACTTATCGTCCAGACTGCACACATGTTAAATTAAAAGCAATGCACAAAACATGATTTATTGTCACTTTCTTTCGAAAAGAACTCAGATGGTACCGGAAGCTCGGCTTTCAACTGTTGTGTCTCATCACCATAGAAAAGTCGGTCCTGAACGTTTCGTCCGCGACGGCGTTTCGTTTTTGTCAGTCATTTCGGCCATATTCAGAGTCTGGAAAGCGGCGGGGAGGGTCTGTCCCAAACAGTTTTGAGAATTTATGTGAAAAATAATCGGCAAATAAGCTTCGACAAATGCTTTTATTATTTTTATCACGGCTTATGCGTGTTTATAACTAAATTGCCAGTGTAAGTGTCTATTTTATTTTTTTCAGCCAAAGTACATGAGTCTTCTTTTCGAGCGGACAGATTACACATGGTTGGCATATTGTTCGGTCTGGGTGATTTCAGTGAATATCTGGGCCACAATGAAGAGTTATTGTACACGTAGTATGGTAGAGATCTTCATACTGTATATTATATATATTGTTGTGTGGATATAGGAGCGGCCATCCTTCCATCCCCTTGTTTCAGAGTTCTGAACATTGGATTATTTCTAGCTCGTATGATGTTAAACTCTGATATTATTAGACACTGCCACTAGGTGCTGCTCCGTATCCACTGCCCAGCCCCCCCCCCCCCCACCCCGCACAAAAACATAGATGCTTCGGCGTGGCCTCGTCTGCTTTCGGCATCCGTCTGATGTGGTAGATGGAAAATATGGTTACGTGACAACTCGGTTTCGGGACAACTCAACCGAGCCGATTCTCCGGGACAACTCGGCCCCATTTCGGCTAAAATCGCCCTGATCACTTCTTCAGTCGCAAAGTTATACATCACCCTTTCTGAAAGGGTCTCAAAAATGCAGTTTAAATTCCAGTGGACCTGACGCTATCATTTATTTCTTCCTTTTGTTTATTACACTCTTAAGGCATGGACGTAAAATTGTTCCGGAATATTTTACGGATCAATGAACTAACCGCACAAAATAGCTGACAGATAACTGTAAGACTTGCGAATTTACTCAAAACCCCTGATACGCGAAACTTGATTCAGATTTTATGTGTATTGACCGCACAACCAACTTGAAGCAAGTAAATCTTTTTGTTATTGTTGTTTAATGACAGATGCCAGACACCGGGTGGGGGGGGGGGGGGGGGGGATTCGAATTCACGGTCTCTCAATCAGAAATTGGCCACTTACATGTACGGAACCCATTTCCTCCAGCGACGGTGTACTTTTTCATTTTTTGTAGTTATCTCTCTCTACTCTTGAGAAGAGTTTTGGACACCGGATGGGTGCAGTGGTCAACTTATACGCTAAAATCGGCCGGATTACTTCTCAAGTCACAAAGGTTTACATGAATTCCGAGACATGGTTTCGCAAACGACCTTTTAAAAGCAATATACAAAACAAGAACCCCACACCCCCGGTCGCTGAGTTTTCCGACTGTAGTTCAGATACTACCAAAGATTGGCCCAACATGGGAAGCCATATCAGGATCCGTTCAAAAAGCCCGAGACTCCTCAATTGCCGACATAATTATAACAGGGGACTTTAATGACAATCAAGTGACTCCCTCAAGAAGCGGCGTTTCTGAAATACTACGCTATTTCAATCTGAGACAAGTCGTGAGTGAGCCAACTTGTTTCACCGAGATTTCGGCTTCTTTAGTAGATCTTTTTGTTCTCAGTGATTCAATAAACATGAAAACTCGTGAGGTCCTCGAACCAATCATCCCAGATATGATCCGGTACCATTGTTCAATCTCACTCGAAGTAGAAGTCTTGAAACCACCAACCTTATCATTCAAGAGGAGAATTTGGCTCTATTCCGATGGTAATTATGAAGCGTTGAATGAGGCTTTCTCCCATGTCGATTGGAATGCCCTCTCTGATGACCCATGTCTCGATAACATAGTGTCCAAGTTTACTGACAAAATACTTGACACTACATCCGCCCACATACCTAACAAATTCATTACCACGCGAGTAGACCAGCCGAAATGGATGCACAATGAAATAAGATTACTGGTCAGACAGCGAAAACGTTTATATCGCATTGCTAAACGTACCAATACCCCGCATGCCTGGGCAAACTACAAACTAAAACGGAATAATGTTGTATCTGCTATAAGGAAGTCCAAAGCTTTATATTTGTCGAAAATCCAGTCCACGCTAATAAGTAGTAAAACGCCGCCATCACAGTGGTGGAAGACCTTGAAAACAGTCGTCGGGAGCAGTTACTCTGGAATTCCTACTCTCATCCACTCCGACCAAATATACTCGTCAAATGTTGAGAAAGCTGAAGTGTTTAATGAATACTTCAGTTCTATCACAACAGTTGATGAGTCGAATGCTTCCTTGCCATACGCATCAACACGTGTTCTGCAATTATTGATTGTATCATTTTACTTTGTAATGAAGTGCATACAGCAATGGAATCGTTGAAAATTTCTAAGGCATCCGGTCCTGATCTAATTAGCCCGCGTCTTCTAAAAGAATGTAAATCATCCTTATGTGGGCCACTCTCCATCTTATTCAATATACTATTGAACAACTCGTACTTCCCATCATTGTGGAAAAAAGCTAACGTCTCCCCGATTTTGAAAACGCATCCTTCCAATTCTGTGACGAATTATCGGCCAATATCATTGATTAGTTGTGTTGGAAAATTACTTGAAAAATGTGTATTCAAACGCTTGTGGGAGTTCTTGGTTGACAATAAAGTTCTCAGCCAATTTCAATCAGGTTTTACACCCGGTGATTCAACAGTCCTCCAACTCAAAGACATATACGACGAATTTTGTCACGCCCTGGATGAAGGCAAAGAAGTTAGGATTGTCTTCTGTGATGTCAGCAAGGCCTTTGACAAAGTATGGCATGTAGGTCTTATCCACAAGTTGGAAAATATTGGTGTTTCGGGTGAACTTCTGTTGGTCCTCAAATCGTATCTTACGGATAGATTGCAACGAGTTGTGATATCGTCTGAGACTTCTTCCTGGAGAAACATAAATGCAAGTGTTCCACAAGGGTCTATAATCGGACCCATGTTGTTCCTTATATATATCAACGATATAACCAAAGATCGTTTGAGCAGTATACGCCTATTTGCAGACGATACTTCTTTATATCTAATTATAGAAAACCCAGACCAAGCTTCGACACTAATTAATCATGATCTGGCCACAACTGAACTTTGGGCTAAAACATGGTTGGTAGAGTTCAATCTAAATAAAACTGAGAGTATGCTAATATCTCGAAAAAGTAGCCCTATTTTCCATCCACCATTATTCTTTGGCGGTTCTCAGATATCTGAAGTCGTTAATCATAAACATCTGGGAGTCATATTAAATAGCACGTGTACATGGAATGACCATATCGACCATATTTGCTCAAAGGCCTGGTGCCGGTTAGACTTACTTAGGAAGCACAAATTTAACTTAGACCGTAGTGTCTTAGAAAAAATATATTTTGCTTTTATCAGCCCCCCCCCCCCCCCCCCCCCTCCTTGAATACGTTGACACTGTTTGGGGTAACTGCTCTGTAACTAAAGTGGAGGAAATGGAAAAAAATCCAGATTGCCGGTGCAAGGATTATTACTGGGGCATCCGACAGTGTTAGTAAGTCCTTACTTTATACAGAAACAGGATGGAAAGCGTTGCAAGATAGACGTCACAAAGACAAGTTAATCCAGTTCTTCAAAATGTACCACCGTATGGTTCCTCCTCACATCTCTAGTAAAATCCCGCCACTTGCTTCCTCGAACAATCCTTGACTTAGTCTTCGATCAGGTCAAAACCACCGTGTTCCGTTCTGCCGGACTGAACTGTATAAATCTTCCTTCATACCCAGCGTTACTGACCAATGGAATAATCTGCCCCTGTCCGTGTGTGAAAACTCATCATTGACAAACTTTAAGACTTTTCTAAACGATGGCAATCGACGACCGCCAAGGTTCTACTGTAGATCGAAATCTCGCACAGCCCAAATATATCATTGTAGATTACGACTAGGGTGTAGTAACCTCAATTTTCACTTATATCACAACCACTTATCACCAACCCCCCGATGCCAGTGTGGCGAGGAAGAGACTCCCGGTCATTTTCTCCTGTATTGTCCAGTTTTCTCCGATGCTCGTAATTATTCAATCTCCTTTCGTTTGGAGCGGACTCCTCTACACTTCTATTCGGTTCAGAATTCCTGAGTAATGACGACAACCGCCTTATCTTTGAAGTGGTACACGACTTTATATTATCAAGTAAGCGATTTCATTAATTAACCCCAATGTAGTATTAGCCCATCTTATATAATTATATACTATAATAAATACTAACCCACAATTAACATCAAGATGATCTCCGTGGGAATGCTTGTAAATATAACTACACTTGTTTACAGTGGTAAACAGGCGATGCCTTACTGATCAAAGGGGACTCTGTTACCAATGTTTGGGCGGACGACCTCCAAATGGGCGTCTTGGGTGGCGAATGATTGGAGTGAACTTGATTATATTTCCATCTTACGCCACGTTTAGTCATTTTGCACAGGTGTGTGATTTTAGACACAAATAAATAACTCTATGCAATGAATGTATCCACCCCGCACTTTTCAAGTTTTCTTGCAGCTCAACCCATCCCTGACAGTTTCTATACAAGATCAGTTATTGTCGCTTTTCAAACGCTTGTATAATGCAGATAAACACTGTTTGTACTAAATTCTCACACCTGCTGTTGTCATCGACAAATCTTTGTGATCTTGTGTTGGTGGAAACGGCCTTGTATAAGCTTACAGCTTACTGTCGAATTCACATTAATGTTTGCAATATATCTCTGTTATCGTTTGCCTTTTCTGTAATAAATACTGTTTAAACTAAAGATTGGCACTTGGAGCATATTCTTTTGAATTACAGAAAACCATTCACTATTCGCTGTTCCTTAAATCGTTTTTCGCCTCTCCTACCCCAACCCCCAACACACATTTATCACGTTATGTTTCACACAAATCTAGTGCTGGTGTTTAGTAGTAGTGAATTCATCTTATGGGATACTCACAACGCCCTCTCCAGTCGTAGAGTCCTCTTTTACACTCATGTCACCATTACGGGATGATAAAACGAAATTTGTATTAAAAACACGTCGACTTAATTGAACACTTTAGAGACATACTCATTGAAACCCTGAAATAGTAGAACTGTGTACAATCGTTTGAGAATAGTGTTTCTCGTTGGATAATCCGGATTTCAGTTTATAGCAATGGAAACAAATGTCCCACGAAACAATGCGTCAGACACTATCTGAAAACATCAGATTTGTGAGTTTCATTCTTGTTACTACATGTATATAACATGGGTACACTCTCTTTAAGATAATGGTTTGTGCTCGGGGATGGCATAGGGATAAAATAACGTACTCACACGTCTTCGCCGCTCGCAAACTATTACCCCCCCCCCCCCGCCACCCACGCAAGGGGGTGCTCCACCCATAAGGCTGTGAAAGATGCCATCACGGTTCTGCTGTACATACTGGCTGGGTACCTGTCTCGTTTCGATGACCGATATGAGGTTCTCTTAGTGGTCATTGTAACTCGAGCGAGGCCTATATGCTAGTGTACACGAAGTACAGTTGGTGATTTACGATACACGAATTCAAATTCCTACAAATACAGAGACCCCCCCCCCTGCCCCCCCCCCCTCTCTCTCTCTCTCTCTCTTTCTCGTTTCCGTGAGCTTGTGGATTGGGGACCCCTTTTGACCCTGTGGGTCCCATATTTCGTCGTGCCATTCCAAGCCGGGGACTTATGGCCATTGACCATCATGGCCCACAGGACAAGCTGCGTCTGGACTCGTACATCGTGTGAATCAAGAATGATCCCCACATATCGTGCAACTTTGTAGTTAAGGGGAACACTCATGCTGATGTCTAATGCTCGCTTGTGTTTGGTTGCCTCAATTCATGTATCCTCACTTCGTCTTTAGTATTTGACCGTAACATGTGTGTTTCTAATTTTCTGGTCTGGTTTTTGTTGTCAGTATGACATTGTAATTATTGAGGATAATTTCGAGAAATTCTAGAACTATCAGACGATATGTAGCAGTCAAAAACCGGATAACTTGGTTCCTGTGAGTGTTGTGCCTGACACCCTTTCAGGTCCAATGTTTATTTATTTATTTATGTTCAAGGTCACATTTCTTCACAATGGATAATCATGACCGCAACATGGAAGAAGTTAGGAATAGCCAATCGTTCACATCTATGTTGCTCACTTTACAGGATTTCCACTTCGAATGTTGGTGACCCGGTCCTTTTTTACCAGCGAAACAGAGCTTGTTTACCACATTAAACAAGCTCTGCTTCATATCTCGTTTTTCCCACGGGGAGTTTATATTTTTCATCTACCGCATCACACGAATTCCGAAAGCAGGCGAGACCACGCCGAAGCTTTCGATTTGGGGGATTGGATGCGAAGCAGCACCTATTGGCAGTGTCTAATAATAATATTGAAGTTTAACATCATACGAGTTAGAAAAAAATCCAAAAGAATTCTAAAACAAGGAGACGGTGGGGTGAAAGGACGGTTGCTCATTCTACATCCACTCCACCAAGTTGTGCGTTTTAATAAATAATTACAAAATAACAAGAATTACTTTACGCCAATTAAGCCAGTCGTCCTTTTATTTTCGACCTCTCTCTATCCCATGTGCAGGTTTTATTTCATGTAATTCATGATATTCTTAATTTTTTCATTAAAACGCATCAAGTGGTGCGTTTTAATAAATAATTACAAAATAACAAGAATTACTTTATGCGAATTAAGTCAGTCGTCCTTCTTTTATTTTCGTCCTCCCTCTCTCCCATATGCAAGTTTTGTTTTATGTAATTCATAATTTGAGATTTTTCATTAAAACGCACCAATGGTGTTTCAATAAATAAATACGAAAAAAACATGAATTACTGTAAATAAATTAAATCTTCACCAAATGTTATCTCGCAATTAATGACACAAAATCACTCAGCGGTGAGTTTTAATAACTAGTTACAAAATAAGAAGTATTTTTGTAGGTAAATCATAGTCACTCATTTTTTCACTCATCCCAGAAAACAAATTGATAAATTAATACTTGTATGTAATTGACTGTTTTATTGTGTTACTTCATTTTTGACACTTGTTGTCAGGTCAATTAAAGTTTCATTTTGTGACTAATGAGCTTAGCAGTGCTATTTATTTTAAAGATATCTTGTCGGATTAATAGCATCGACACCAAGTAAGATTGTTGGGTTTCCTTTGTGGAAATAGGTTGTCGCCACAAAAGACATTTCATGTGCTACAACTATTTATTGTTCACATTTCTTATTGAAATATGTCTTTATTACGTTTTATTCATGTATTAAATAAAAAAATAAAAACATTTGTTGAGGTGTTTTTGATGAAAATTCTGATCCCAACATCTTTCTCTCCCGGCCTCTCCATAACGTGAATAATACAAACTATAACCCAAAGTCTGTAAAATAATTCTTGATGTGTTTTGTACCACAAAGAGTAATTATATTACAAATTTTGGGTCGCTTCCATTAATGGTACATATCGACTTTTTAGGTGGTACATATCGACTTTTAGGTGGTACATATCGACTTTCAAGTGGTACATATCGACCGTGGAACATATCGACCATTCCCCATAGACACTTACTTGGGCAATTTAGTGTAAACACACGTGAGCTGAAATAAAAATAATAAAAGCATTTGTCGAAGCTTATTTACCAAATATTTTTCACATAAATTCTCAAAAACGTTTGAAACTGACTCTCCTCACCGCTTTCCATCTTCTGAATGTGGTAGAAATGACTTGCAAAAACGGAACGCCGTTGCAGACGAAAGGTTCAAGGCAAACCTTTCTTGGGGATGCTGTGATGAGACTCAACAGCTGAAAGCCGAGCTTCCGGTACCACCAGAGTTCTTTTTCGAAGGAAAGTAACAATAAATCATGATTTTAATTTAATATGATGAAAACATGTGTGTGCGCTCTGGACGATAAGTCTTTTCCCGACAAAACGGTGTATAGAAGTCGATGGCTGAACGAAGGCAGAATATATTTTGAACCGTTTGAAAAATCGAGGTAGGAATTGTGTGTCCTCCCTTTTGCTATTATATCATATACTAGGGGGTATCCAGTTATGTTTATTTTATAATATTATTTTATTCCAGAATCATTGTTTGTAACGAGCCCCTGTGGTGCAGACCTGTTCGATTTGCAAACATGACGACAAATTTACAAGGATTTGTAACTGTCAAGCGACGATAAGCTTTAGCAAATTTCACCACAGGAGTCTGGAACTTGTCATACAGGCAGTATAACATCATTTCTATAATATACTAGCGGGGTGTACCCGGAGTTGCACGGGAGAAGATGGTTATATCAATATACCCTCAGATATGATCGGCTCAGCCGTTTTCGAAGTAGAAGGTCAAGGTCGCCAATTTCAAGGTCAAGGTCACCCTGCACGGGGACCCTGATAAAGGCAAACTGATCGATGGGTCAATATATCCGCACATATGAAATTTTATCCCGATCGGCCCAGCCGGTTTTGAAATAAAAGATCAAGGTCACAAATTTCAAGGTCAAGGTAACCCCGCACGGGCACCCCGATAATAAATGATCGATGGGTCAATATACCCGCCCATATGACATTTTAGCCCGATCGGCCCAGCTGTTTTCGAATAAAAGGTCAAGGTCACCAATTCCCAGGTCAAGGTCACCCCGATAAAGTCAAAATGATCGATGGGTCAATATACCCGCATATATGAAATTTTAGCTCGATCGGTCCAGTCGTTTTCGAAACAAAAGGTCAAGGTCACAAATTGCATGGTCAAGGTCACCCGCACGGGCACCCCTATAAAGTAAAAATGATCGATGGGTCAATATACCCGCATATATGAAATTTTAGCCCGATTGGCCCAGCCGTTTTCGAAATAAAAGATCAAGGTCACAAATTTCAAGGTCAAGGTCACCTGCACGGGCACCCCTATAAAGTCAACATGATTGATGGGTCAATATACCCACACATATGAAATTTTAGCCTGATTGGCCCAGCCGTTTTCGAATAAAAGGTCAAGGTCACCAATGCCAAGGTGAAGGTCACCCTGATAAAGTCGATAAAGTCAAAATGATCGATTGGTCAATATACCTGCATATATGAAATTTTAGCCCGATTGGCCCAGCCGTTTTCGAAACAAAAGGTCAAGGTCACCAATTTAAAGGTCAAGGTCACCCCACACGAGCACTCCGATAAAGTCAAAATGATCGATGGACCAATATACCCGCACATATGAAATTTTAGTCCGATTGGCCCAGCTGTTTTCGAAATAAAAGGTCAAGTTCGCCAATTTCAAGGTCAAGGTCACCCCACACGGGCACCCCGATAAACTCAAAATGATCGATGGGTCAATATACCCGCACATATGAAATTTTTGCCCGATCGGCCCAGCCGTTTTCGAAATAAAAGGTCAAGGTAATCAATTTCAAGATCAAGGTCACACCACACGGGCACCCCGATAAAGTCAAAATGATAGATGGGTCAATATACCCGCACATATGAAATTTTAGACTGATTGGCCCAGCCATTTTCGAAATAAAAGGTCAAGGTCACCAATTTTAAGGTCACGGTCACCCCGCACGGGCACCGCGATAAAGTCAAAATGATCGATGGGTCATTATACCTGCGCATATGAAATTTTAGCCCGATCAGCCAAGCCGTTTTCGAAATAAAAGGTCAAGGTCATCAATTTCAAGGTCAACGTCACCCCACACGGGCACGGCACCAATCCAATGTCACTCGCAGGGACGAATTACCCCCGTGTGGAAAATTTGAGATCGATCGGTCGAGAAACGTAGGAGTTCACCCGGACCAGAGAGAGAGAGAGAGAGAGAGAGAGAGAGAGAGAGAGAGAGAGAGAGAGAGGGAGAGAGAGAGAGAGAGAGAGAGAGAGAGAGAGAGAGACATTCGCATTTATATATTAGATATTGTCTTTGCGATAGCTTATGAGAACGCAGTCGCTTCGTTTAAACTGTACGGCTTCCGTCGTGTTTGTAGGTCAAACGAAATTCCAAGTATGTGGGGTTATGTTAAGTTTTGACAGACGACGCGATCGGCCAAAAATATTCCGTCAACGATTTCCGTTTGGCACATGTGTGCGGAACGGATTTTCATTTTCCGCATGGTTAGTATTTTAGTGTTGCTGTTGATAGGGATTTCATAGAACAGGCGTGTGATAAATCGATGATGAGCTCACGGTTGCTAGCGGCTAACCCCGTGCAGTGCCCTGTACAAAATTGTCGCACCCGTTTCAGTTTTTTTACCCTTACTTCGACGGAGGCATGCCTTGATGATGTAGTTGGAATATTTTATCAGTTGGGATATCAAGTCGCCTGTATTCTATTCGATTTCGAAAAAAAGACTCGATTCGAGATTCATTTCAAATCGAAAATACATGTAATACAAAGTGTTCACGAGAGTTGGACACCAAACCCTCCATCAAATGTAAATTATTCATAAAAGGTAACGGTATTTTGTATGAACAATTTCTAAGCAGTGAGTTGAAGTGACAACAATAAATATTAGTGGCCATGATAATTTCATGTACAAACGTGGCTCAAGTGAATTCTGTAAATTATTGAATGAGTAGAAAATATTCTATTTCTTTAACCCTTTAAACTCCAGCAGCCGATTTTTTGGTCAGGAACATGATGCGTCCTAACGTCATTATATTGGATGGCTGTTCAGTAAATATTGTGGGATAGACCAATCAGTATTTTCAACGTGCAGCCCGAGGCTGCACGTTGAAAATACTGATTGGTCTACCCCAAATAATGAATATGGACGCTTCTGTGTGACGTTGAACTGGCATGAAAGATACCACTTCAGTAAATATTGTGGGATAGACCAATCAGTATTTTCAACGTGCAGCCCGAGGCTGCACGTTGAAAATACTGATTGGTCTACCCCAAATAATGAATATGGATTCTTCTAATTGGTGCCGTTGAACTGGCATGGAAGATACCACTAGAGGTTAAAGGGTTAATCCATCCATTCATTAATTAAGAACTCAGCTGTTAACAAAGTACCCACCACCCCCATTTTTCATACGCACGATTTTAGTCTGGCGATAATAACTCACTGCCCTCAAAACATAATGTAGATCGTTCCTGAATATTTTCATTGGACAGGAGCGGTTCTCACTCAGCATTAGAAGAAGTACCATACGAACGACACCCATTGACTGTACTTAAAAATAACACAGATGAACACATCAGTGCATATGAGTCTATCCACTAAATCATATAAATCGGGGGCCAAAACTATAAAACTTTTACAATTTTATTTTTTAGAATTGTATTTTCTTGTTATGACTTTAAATGGGTTGAAATGAACCATTAGCATTTTAAAAGATATGGCAATTGCCAACTGGTAAATTGCCACAACTTTTAAAATGCTAATGATTCATTTTAGTCAATTATGTTAATGGGTGGAAGATACAAGTCAAGAAAATACAATTGTAAAAGTTTTATTGTATTGGCTCGAATTTGAATCTACCCGGGCTCTCATAATAAGTGGTAAAGATTCGACAGTCACTCCGTGTATGTCACCATCGCAACGCTTTACGCAGAAGATATTAAAACACTGTGGTACAATGTCCACTGTTTCATTTGATTTTTGAAAACTTTCATTCCAGTTCATCTTTTCGTGATAAAAGTTGAGTTTATTACATTTTGACAAATCCATACAAACCGAATTGTCATCATCCCTGTCCACTTTATTTGACGAATTTAATATCGACTCCCAGGATGAGACACCAAATCTCTTCTGAGTGTTTCGTTTTCGCATTGTTTTGTCATCTAAGACATAAATTTCCTTAGCTTCTGAAAGGCTTCTACCTCGCTGACTGTCTCTTTTCGTCGTCATTGCATTTGGTGTCAGATTTCCAAAACGAGTAAGATTCAAGTGTTCGAGACTGGTTATAGTCGCCTAAATGGACGTTTCCTGACGACATGCCTGACATAAATAACATGGGCGGATCAATTTATGTCATTTGGTTGAGTGATTTTATTCAAGTTAACAGAAGATAAAGAAAACGTTAGTTTGCTAGCGTTAGATTTCATCTCAGTATTCGTACCGGAAGCACGGTGATCCTCATGAACTGGAGATGAAACTGTTGAGGGGTTTTCTTGATCGATTAATCACGTGGATTAACCTTGGTTAACCGATTAATCCCTTGTCCAAATAGATATCTGAATAATTGACATACCGTTGATAATTCACAGCATGAACCCTTTGCCCAATGTAACAAAAAAAAAACCAACAAAACAACTAGGCCTGTATATAAAAATCTCACTTAAAATTTATTATGTTTTCAATTTTTGTCTCAAAAACATAGTTTATGATCCCTCCTTGGAACGAGCTCGTTCCAATGAGGGGTCATAAGCTATGTTTTGGAGCCCACAATAGTTTTTACTTGGGTATTCACCAACCATCGGTTCGGCAAATGATCGTCATCACCACATGCAGTGCTTTCCGCCCTAGTTCGTCAAGCTAGTTCGAGCAAGATAACTTTATCCCACAATAGTTTTCACTCGGCTATTCACCCTTTGCTCTGCGTGGCGTCCAAAACCGACCAACGCTTTTCACAAATAACCATCGTCTGTTCTTCGTGCTCGAATAAGGGCTGTTTTGTTTGTTAATTATCAGTTATTAAAGTGCACATTCCATGATGTAATCCAGTGATATTATTCATTAACAAATCAGTGAAAATATACCTTGAAGTATAGCCAACGCTAGTTCGTCAATGCAGTACCAGTGAAATAACTGAGACAGTTTTTTCGCTGGTACTACACTGACGAACTGCGCAAGTTCGAGCAAGATAGCTTTTGCCCACAATAGTTTTTACTTGGGTATTCACCAACCGTCGGTTCGGCAAATGATCGTCATCACCACATGTAGTGTTTCCGCCCTAGTTCGTCAAGCTAGTTCGAGCAAGATAACTTTAGCCCACAATAGTGTTCACTCGGCTATTCACCCTTTGCTCTGCGTGGCGTCCAAAACCGACCAACGCTTTTCACAAATAACCACCGAATCTTCAAGTTCGTGATTTCTTTCTTGTTGTTGCCTTGGAGGTGTGGTTATGTGGCGATGGGGCTTAAGACCCCTTATTGGAACGAGCAGGTGTGGTTTATGACCCCTTATTGGAACGAGTAGGTGTTTTTTTTTTTCTCGAAAATGAGGCTTATGACCACTCATCAAAGTAAACCTGTTCCAGTGGGGGCCGTGGGCGGTGTATCTCGACATAACGGATGGAACAAATAGCATAGAAATTGTTTACTATTTACTAGTGTCATATAACATCCATGCCGGATGAAGGGTCATTCGTTCGTTCGTTCGTTCGTTCGTTCGTTCGTTCGTTCGTTCGTTCGTTCGTTCGTTCGTTCGTTCATTCATTCATTCATTCATTCATTCATTCATTCATTCATTCATTCATTCATTCATTCTGGTTGGACGGGCGGATGGATGGATTGATGTGTGGGTGCTTGACTGATCGAGTGTGTGGATATGTGACTGACTTGCTGTTTAGGGTAACAAATTAAAGTACCTCCACCGCGTTTATTTTTTATCAACCCGCTATTTGCAGTTCATGATTTCCTTACTTTTGCGTCGGAAGTGTGGCTTATGCCCCCTCATTGGAACGAGCGCGTGCCTGTGGGGGATGTGAGCTGTACTTCTGACGCAAGGGATGGAAGACAAATTTGCCTCTCAGGAACTTTCTTATTAGAGTCGTCTGTTCTTCATGCTCGAATAAGGGCTGCTATGTATGTTAATTATCAGTTATTAAAGTGGACATTCCATGATGTAATTAAGTAATACTATTCATTAACAAATCAACTTTTAATTAGTGAAAATATACCTTGAAGTATAGCCAACGCTAGTTCGTCAATGTAGTACTAGTGAAATAACTGAGTCAGTTATTTCGCTGGTACTGTATTGACGAGCTGCGCAAGTTCGTTAAGTTAGTTCGAGCAAGATACCTTTAGCCCACAATAGTTTTCACTTGGGTATTCACCAACCGTCGGCTCTGCAAATGATCGTCATCATCATACGCAGTGCTTTCCGCCCTAGTTCGTCAAGCTAGTTCGAGCAAGATAACTTTATCCCACAATAGTTTTCACTCGGCTATTCACCCTTTGCTCTGCGTAGCGTCCAAAACCGACCAACGCTTTTCACAAATAACCACCGAATCTTCGTGATTTTTTTCTTGTTGTTGCCTTGGAGATGTGGCTATGTGGCTTATGATCCCTTATTGGAACGAGCAGGTGTGGCTATGTGGCTTATGACCCCTTATAGGAGCGAGCAGTTTTTTTTTGTTTTTTTCTCTAGAAAATGAGGCTTATGACCCCTCACCAAAGTGAGCCTGTTCCTATGGGGGCCGTGGACGGTGTATTTCGACATAACGGATGGAACAAATAGCATAGAACTTGTTTACTATTTACTAGTGTCATATAACATCCATGCCGGATGAAGGGTTATTCATTCATTCATTCACTCATTCGTTCGTTCTTAGTGTTACTAGTGTCATTCATTCATTCATTCATTCATTCATTCATTCATTCATTCATTCATTCATTCATTCGTATATAGTGTTACTAGTGTCATTCATTCAATCATTCGTTCACTCATTCGTTCGTTCGTTCGTTCGTTCGTTCGTTCGTTCTGGGTAGACGATCGGATGGATGGATGTGTGGGTGGTTGACTGATCGAGTGTGTGGATGTGTGACTGACTTACTGTTTAGGGTAAAAAATTAAAGTACCTCCACCTCGTTTATTTTTGATCAAGAGCACTTCAACAATTCATCAGATAATTTATACCCTGTAGTGCCCTCTTGCGCTAAATCGTCAATTTAGCATCATTAAGATAATTTCAGATCCACTCCTCTTTATTCCTTTTTAGGTTAGTCACTAATCCTTTACCATATGTAGTGCCAGAACGGGAAGCCCTATTCATCAACTCGCTATTTGCAATTCATAATTTCTTTACTTCTTGTGTCGGAAATATGGCTTGTGAGCCTCATTGCCGGTGGGGTCGTGAGCTGTGCTCTCGACGCACGGGATGGAAGACAAATTAGTCTCTCAATAATACTTCTTATGAATGTCGTCTTTTGTTCGTGCTCGAATAGGGCTGTTATGTTTATTAATTGTTAGTTATTAAAGTGTACATTCCATGATGTAATTATGCAATATTATTCATTAACAAATCAACTTTTAATTAGTGAAACTATACCTTGAAATACAGCCAACGCTAGTTCGTCAATTTAGTACCAGTGAAATAACTTTAATCCCAAATTCTCACCCGGTTGATCATTGACCGTCTGTCAAGTGTAACGTCAAAACTGCCAGCGCCATTGACAACTATTCAATTTTCAAGATTTGTACACTTTTGTTTGTTTTTCGGGATTTTGCTCTGTTTTTATATTCATATTACTCCACCTCGTCTTTTTCAAATTCACTCACTCATTCTCTATCCTCATTGAATCCATTGTTTTACTTTAAAGTCCTTTAATTATAAATTCATTTGTTCAATCATTCATCCAAGATGCCATATCACTTTGATGTGATGTTAGGTAGGGTGATGTTGCACCCGACGTACTTGCATATAAACTACAGTGTTTTTATCCTGTTTGTACAGAATAATTTCGTTTCTAAACAAACTCCCAATTATATACTATTACCGCAACAGACTGTGACTAGAAATTAAAAAGAAATATCGTCTCAACCCGTCCAACAGTTGAACTATGTCTGGGACTTAACCTCCTTTTATCTTCATCTTGGAACAATATGTTGTAGTTTCGTCTTGTATATTTGTACAGCGAGAAAGGATGGTAGTATGTTGGTGAATTATGGCGGGTAACATTACACTCGACGAGGTGCAGGTAGACGCAGAGTACGACTTTATACAGCTCTATAATGAGAAAATATGTTCCTTGACAGAAAATGCTGAATCCCCATATAAAAACCACGCAACTGACTGCAACTACTTTTCGCCTAGAAACTTTCAATCAATGGCTTGTAAACAGACGCAGGATTCTCAATATTCCATCTCAATTGCCAAAGCCTGAAGGCCCATTGGGATTCCTTCCAAAACATGCTATATAACCTACAAACAGGAAAGAACTTCTTCGACATAATAGGACTTACCGAAATTTTCCAAATTCCTCCAGAGATGTTCAGTCTGGATGGCTATGCCCCGATTATTAAACGTATGAGACCCGAGAATGATGATGGTCGAGGAGGGGTTGGTCTATATATTAAAGAAGGAATACCCTACAGAGTTCGTAATGATATTTCGTTTATTCCCCATGTTTTCGAATCTCTGTTTATTGAAATTAAAGATAAATACCAACCCAGAATTATTGGCGTTATTTATAGACCCAACACTCCTCCTAAAGCCGACATCAACCTCTTCTTATCAAAATTAAATGAAATAACGAATGTTTTAAATGCCGAAAATAAAACGTTTATATTATGGGGGATCTTAACCTAGACCTTTTAAAAGCAACTACACACTCAAAAACGGAAGAATTTGTTAATCTCATGTTCAGTCAAGGCTTTCTGCCGTTTATCACCAAGCCAACGAGAGTAACCTGTCGTTCTGCTAGTCTGATAGATCATATCTTCTCTAATAATGTTTCACAAGCAGCATTACCTGGAATAGTCATATCTGACGTGTCAGATCATTTTGGTGTTTTCTATATTGAGGAAAAACCCAAACCAAAAGATACACCACACTTTACACTAAAAAGAATAATAAATGCAGAAAGAATTGTTGAATTCAAAACACTTATCTCGCAAAGTGATTTTAATCCTGTAATACAGTCGAATTGTCCCAATGAGTCATATGAAACCTTTCTAAACATCTACATGGAAGCCTATGAAAGAGCATTCCCTCTCAAACGTGTTCGCCAGAACAAAAAAATTATTAAAAAACAGCCATGGATGACAAGGGGGCTTGTAATATCCTCCAACAACAAAGAAAAATTCTACAAGAAAAAACTCCAAGCTCCCACCGAAAGGAACTCAGAAAACCATAAAAACTACTGTAGAATCTTCAACAAGGTAAAAAAACAATGTAAAGCTACCTATTATAGAGATATCCTAAACGAAAACAAAAACAATATGCGAAGAACGTGGCAGATTTTAAACGAAGCCATCAATAAAGGAAAACGTGAAGCCAGATTACCCTCGTCCTTCATCCAGGACAACATCGAGTTAAACGAGCCCCATGCTATCGCAGAAGAATTCAACAATTTCTTTATCAACATTGGAAAAACACATTCGAACAGATTCAGAAAACTAATAAGTCCTACACAGATTACATGGACAACAATGTCTCCAATAATCTTTATTTAATACCCACAAATCCCACAGAAGTCAACCGAGTAGTAAATAAAATGAAGCCAAAATTATCTAAAGACTGCGATGACATCACAACCTGTCTTCTAAAGCATACGATAACCGAAGTATTGGATCCTCTAACAAATGTAATTAACAACTCTTTCCTAAACGGCAATGTACCAGACAGGATGAAGATCGCGAAGGTGATACCCATATTTAAAGCGGGTGACGAGCACAGCTTTACAAATTACAGACCTATCAGTATACTTCCGGTATTCTCAAAAGTAATGGAAAAACTCATGGAAGTGAGGCTAGCTAGTTTCCTCAATAGGTTTAATATTTTATACCCTCACCAATATGGGTTCCGAAAGTGACATAGTACTATTCATCCAGTTCTTCGGTTCCTTAAAAGCATTGCAATAGAAAATAATAAACAAGAAAAAAAAACAGCACCTTAGCATTGTTCCTGGATTTGTCAAAAGCCTTTGACACATAAATCACGAAATACTATTAGGTAAACTGGAAAAATATGGCATCCGAGGTGTCAACAACAATTGGTTTAGAAGTTACTTGTCCAACAGGTCTCAATATGTCACATACGGAGAACACAAATCGAACTTAGCCAAACAGAGTTGCGGTGTACCACAGGGCTCGATTTTAGGTCCTATTCTTTATCTTTTATATATAAATGATATAAGTAACTCAACATCACTCAATCTTTTATCATTTGCCGATGACACCACTGCACACTGCCCGGGCTCCGATAATAATCCCATTACACCGTATTTCAGTGACGAGCTCCAGAAACTATTCGAATGGTGCTCTGTGAACCAGTTAATGCTGAATGCTAAGAAAACCTCGTACATCATACTTAATCCAAATAAAGGTAGGAACAATAATATTTGTCAAGAGGTAAAAATAAATAACCAAAACATTAACAAGGTTGGGGCCACCGAAACAGAAAAATCTGTTAAATTCTTGGGAATTAGCATTGACGAACATTTATCCTACAAGGCTCACCTATCCCGATTATGCTCGAAAATAGCATGCGCAAACTATAGTCTAAACAAAGTTAAAAATATCCTCCCCCACGGAGCTCTGAAAACATTGTATTACGCCCTCATACATAGTCATTTGGTATACGGAATCCAGGTACGGGGCAACTCAAGAGCTATCAAAAAACTAGCTGTCCTGCAAAAACGTTCAATACGAATAATTAATAACAAAAAGTACAATTCTCATACAGATCCCCTGTTTAATGAAAACCAAATACTCAAGGTTGATGATTTGTTTAGGCTACATGCACTACTGTTCGTGTTTGACTGGCAGAACGGCAGATTACCGGTGTCTTTCAATGATATATTTAAAATTACTGACAATCCATCTGGTAGGAGAACTAGACAGTCAGGCCTCCTATACATAGAAAAAAACACGGACCCAAACTCTGGATAAATTTCTTTTATACTCCTTCCCGAAACTATGGAAAGCTCTGGACGCCACAACTCGAAATATTAGCGACAGAAGCATGCTTAAGAACAAGTTAGCTTCCACATTCATTTCCTCATATTCCAGTTATGTCAGCTGCAACAATCCCTACTGCCCTGATTGCACTTCGTAAACTTCGTAAATTGTCAAAGTCGTGGTCCGCGTCTAAATCTGGAATCCTCGTCTTGTGCAACCTGTCGCGCTTCCTCCTTACAGTGGTGCTATGTAAAATACTATATGGATACAATTAAGAACTTGCAAATAAAAGTCTAAACAAATAAATCATAACACTCGTCATACTACGATGATGATGCAGCTAACGTAGACACCACGCCCAAACACCATGACCAACCTCCTTGTCGCAGTCTAAACGATACGAACTTCACGATGGGACTTGTTGCCGCCCTCATGTGGTATGATAAGTAGTGGAGGGAGTGCTATGGGCACGTTGCTTCTTGCCTACTTTGAATCACCGTCTTTCCGCTGGCGAAAATGAAACACTAATACTCTAATCTCAGAAAAGTAATGATTCGATCGTCATTCTTCATCATGTGTCACATAATTGGCTCTTAGTTCATTCTTTCAGTCACAGTCTGTTTGCAATCACCCCATCTTCTTCCTGGGGGTGGCAGGTAGACAGCCAATCTGGCTATGCCACTTCCCATGGTATACTTCTCATTAATATTGTGCAATATGTTTGTAACCATTTTACATGTATGTGTACCGTGAATGAAGAATCTGAATAAAGAATCTGACAAAAATTGAAAATTTTCAGTAATTCATGAATTTATTTTGCAAGTATCCTCTGCTATCCACAATGGGTAACGGGTTAAGAATGACCATTTCCAGCTACTGATACAGTATGATAAGCATGCAAGTAAACAAGTATGTCAGCAAGTAACTTGCTTGCTTTACTCTGTCTCATATAATTGATGTGAGTCAGTGTGGCAAGTTTGTTCCTTTCTTAACTCATATAATACAGTAGTTCAAAAGTAACGGTTAATCGATCAATTACTTTTTGGATCGATCAAGATGTTGATCATTGATTAATCGATTAATCGGTTAACCGTTTCAACTCTCTCATGGGCATATCTACAACTTCGACGAACGTATATTTCTCTTTGTTTTCTCATAATGAAATCTTTATGTTCTCGGTCTCTGGAATGTTTTGTTCCTGATCTCAGTCTCTTCACACAAAAAATAAACCTGTTGCCTATACTTTAGGAGTCACTTCTATCCCGCCCGTGTCGTTAGATAGTGTCTTGATGGAAAACGACGCACAGAAATAATAAACCGCGAAGTATTTTAAACTTACCGAAATTATATTTTTGATACAAAAGTTTTGTTTCAAATGCTATAGTTTTGGTGCCAAACGATTTTTAGTGCACTTGAAACCGTTGGCACACGACAGCATGAACACTGCAAACGGCACAAAGATGAAACTTACTTGAACCCCAGTATAATTGTAATTCACCAGTTAAATGCGACCTCGTTGTTCTTTCTGAACCCGTAATTTGATTGGCTGGTAAAATTGGCTGGGGTAAATTCACTCTTACCGTGCTCTAATTGCTATAGCTGGCAATTGGAACATGTCTGTATCATCGCAACGCGTGACCAACGGCGCTATGCCGCTCCTATAACAGATCGAACACACCCTGGAGTTGTTTTCTATGGCAACGGTTGTTAGCGTCCATGCATTGAAGTTCACCTTGTATTTGTAGGTTCGATCATGGCAAATAGTCCGCGATCGAAAATGGCATTTTCTGATTATTTTCTTCAAATAAAACGGGTTTAGGAAATTCTTTTACTTCTAACGATGACAGGAATTACAATGGAGGCAAACGTCTCTTGTTTCGTTAGACGTTCTGGAATTTGACGTTAGTAGTATGTCTCAGGCTTTTCACCTCCGGTTTTGGGGATCTCATCGGGGGATCTCACGTGACGTCACAGTCACGTGACCTAGTGGCGCCATGTTGTATTGTCATGGTAACCCGCGTGAGCGGCCATGTTGTGACCTCATCCCCATAGTGATACGTGGTGTGAGTTCGCATCCGCAGCGCGTGTTGTTAAGGTGATACGTGTTTCCGTCGACCATTTTGTATACTGGAGGCCGCCATCTTGGTTTCTATGGTAGCACGTGATTGCTATGTTACCTAAAGGCCTACAAGAGGACAGGGGTATATTCGGAGGATGTGTTCGATTGAATCGGAGTAATTTAAAGATTCGTAGAATTGCCACAAACAACCCGACAACTTGTACTATTTTGAATTATTTAAGAATTCTCTGCTTCTATCTATATATGCAATAGTTATCGAATTCAAATCTTCATCTATCCGAAGTAGTATATATCAGGGGATCCCAGCGCAATCAGGTCCCAGCGCACTGTCCATCTTGCTGCGCTGGGATCCGATTGCGCTGGAAAATTGAGATATTTTTAGAAAATGTTTGGTTTTTCCCAAAAATAATTCAATTTTTGCCCGAAAACCCTGGGTTTTTCCGGAAAATGTTAAAAATTTGAACATTTCTGGCTCACTTTCGACGGAATTTATTAAAAATTCACCGATTTGAAAAATTCACATGTTTTTTAAATTTGGCACAAATCTCGGTGAAAAATTCACTTTTTCATTATGAACATCGACTTCGCCATTTGGGGTGAATTTTTTCGAATGGGGTTTTGCACGATTGTGACCAGAAGCAAGATCAGCACTGAGATTCCCAATGGCAAAAATTCCGAAAAAACATGCTCCTTTAGAAGTTGTAGATTGAAAATGCGCGATCGAATGTTGATTCCCATGGGCAAAAAAGAGTCCAATTCGACCGACGAATTTATAAGGTATGCTAGAACCCGCCGGTGATAAATGTAGGGTTTTTGGTATATATATAGAGAGAGATCGCTCGTCCGAGTCTAAAAAGTACTGAATTAGCTCGACGGTGCGATCTGGAATGGATGGATGGATCGCCATTGAAGATATGTGTGCGTTATATTATGAGTTGTGAGATAAAAAAATTGATTTCTTTTCATTAAAAATAAAAAAAAAGATATATATAAAACAACATTCAAAAAATAAGAATACAAAAAAATAACTGTTTTTATCATTAAAGAAAAAAAAAAAATAAAACAATGTTTCTACACATCAGCGATTCGAAGCAAAGGGACAAGCAGGTTCCCGAATTAAAACGGAGTGAGGAGAATATTCAGGTGCAGGATAGGGCCAGGCGGTTGGGAGAGACGGTGTTGAGACAAGAGACAGCCAAGTTATTCAGACCCGTCACCGAGGTTCAGGAACGAGCCAGGAAAGAGGAATTGAGACCTATAAAAGAAGGTTCTCAGAGGACGGCTTCGCTCCCGAGTAGTTTTGCGCCGAGAATTTTCTCCAATTACATTCCGATGGGAATCAAGAGCATTGTTAACAGCGTCAGATCTGGCGATGATAGTAGTAGTGAAAACCGTGAAAAAGATCTGATGTATGGATTTCGTCACGACGACGATAACATTTTCGTGGGTGACTCGGAAATATCACGCTAAGACGACTATTTTATCTTTGGTTCGAACAGGTACGAAATGACCGACAAACTGTATAATCTGCTTGCTTACAAGAAACCTAGAGATTACACCGATGAAGATTACCAAAATTACGGACACATTCTGGTTCAGACCCATGCAATGAAGAAGAACAACGATCCCAAAGAGACGAGAGTGATGGATAGGAGAGGTTACAAGTGGAAGCACATGGCGGAATCCATATGGAAGGATAATGAGAGATTCGTGAGATCGACGACTAGAAAAGGAATGACCAATACGATATTTCTTCTGCGCGATCCCAATGCCTTGTCGGAGAGATTGAGATTTTTGATGGCTAGTAGAGAGGCCAGTAATACTGGGGTGGATAATGAGATAGTGAGCGCGTGTGATGAATTGTTGAGGCAGAAGGTCTTGACTCTGAAGGATTATTAAGAGATGAAGAGAAAAGAAAAAATAAATATTAAGTAAATAAAAAAATATATATATATCTTCAAAAAATAATAATAAAAAAACGAATTTAAAAAAGAAAATGTTAGTGATAAATAACAAGGGATACACTAGATCTTATGTCAACGGTGGATCGCCCATTGTGGATTCGATGATGCGATTTTTAACTCCTAAATTCACTGGCGATGCCGCAAAACAGATCACCTCGAGCACTCTCAAAATTGGAAAGAAGACAGTGATCAATGCGGGTAAGAAAGCGGTTACCGAAGCGACCGGTAGAATAGCTTCAGAAGCTGGCAAGAGAGGTGCCGACACGTTGATTAATAAATTGATAACACCACCACAACCACCTGCCAAACGATTTAGAATTGAATGGAGACGTTGGGGAGACTTCTTTGACATCGTACCGATACAAGACTTAGCTAAAATGATGAAATGATCAGGATTGAAAGTGACTTATAAATAAAAAAACTTTTGATAAATAACATATATAAAAATAGAAATTAAAATGAAAAAAATAGAAAAAAACATAGTTCAAAACATAGTTTAAAAAAATGAAAAAAAAAAATGGATATCAAAGACATGTCTTGGAATGACGTGATGATCAAGAGGTCGAATGATGGATTCTTTCCCAAGAGCATAAGAGGTCTGATAGTGGGAAAATCGTATTGTGGAAAGACCAGTCTCTTGATGAATCTATTGTTGCGACCTGGCTGGTTGGATTACGACAGATTATTCGTTTTCGGCAAGAGTCTCTTTCAACCGGAATACAGATTTCTTCAAGAGCGCATGAATCATAAATTACCCAAAGACGTCATGTTGAGAATATTCGACAATCGAGACGAATTCGAAGGACACGAGACTTTGAATATATTGGAAGGGGCGGGAAGAGAATTGATAAGGAGAAACGCTGAGTGTTCGAATGTGGAATGTCTGTTTTACAAGAACACCGACAACGTTCTTGATCTCAGACAGTTGAAGTCGGAGAATAAGAATCTCATGATCTTCGACGATCTTCTGTTGGAGAGACAGAATTGATGTGAACTGTATTACGTTTGAGGACGTCACAGCAACGTGGATTGTTTCTATCTGTCTCAGAATTATTTTCGACTGTCTAGACAAACGATAAGGGAGAATGCTAATTTTCTGTGTCTCTTTTGTCAGGATCTCAAGAATCTCAATCACATCTATGGAGATCACGTGGCCAACGACATGAGCAGGGAAGAATTCAGGAGATTCTGTAAGAAGGTGTGGGATAAAGGACTTCACAATTTCGTGGTGATCGATTTGACTAGCGAATTTAACAACGGAAAATATCGAAGCGGATTCGACAATTTTTTTTATATTTCCAATAATAATACAGAAGAAAATGAAAAAAAATTAAAAAAATATTGATAAAATATAAAAATATATATATAATAAATAATAAATAATAATAAAAAAAAATGTCAGAAAATCTCCTAGAACAGATAGTCGAGAATACGGCTGCAAAACAGTTCTTTCAAATCATAGTGAGTCACGACACAACTCGATTCACTATGAAATTCGAACCTTCCGTCGAATTGAAGAAGGACAAGAGATAAGAGATGATGTTGGTTAATCTCGAGACTTACTATTTGTTTCCCACTGTCACTGAAAAGAATAACACATTCAAGTATTCCAACAGTGTGGATTCATTCGAGATTCGAATTCCCAAAGGGAGTTATGACATAGACGATCTCAATTGTCAAATCCAGATGAAACTGAAGACTAATGGTCATGGAAGCAAGATGATAAGACTCGCTCCCAATATGAGTACTCTACAGACGATATTAGACCTGGGAGATAATTTTAGAGTGGATTTTAGTGCAGAAGATTCGATCAGTGAGATGTTGAGATTCGATTGAAAGATGTATCAAGGTCACGCCACATCTGAAAATATGGTCGACAGTCTCACGGTCAATAGCATTTTAGTGAATGACAATGTGATCGTGTGAAGTTATGTCAATGGTAGCGCTCGGCCTATGATCTACTCGTTCTTTCCGGATGTTTTGTTGGGTTACAAGATCGTGGAGTGACCTTGAAATCTCATCTATCTACCCGTGATTCTGGACACGTTGTATATATATATATAGCATCAAAACCATGTTGATGGATCAGAACGGTGATCTGTTAGATCTTTGCAGAGAGAGAGAGAGAGTGACTATACGATTTCACATCCGAGAGATATGAAAAAAAATAATAAATAATTTGAAAAACAATATCTTGAAAAAAAAAAAAAAAAAATTTGTTTAAAAAAGTTTTAGGTTTTTATTTTATATATTATATAAGAAATAAAAAAAGACTCTTGTAATATTAATAATTAAAAAAAAGTATATATAATCAAAAAAAATAAATAAATATGAGTCGATACATAATTAAATACGTGAACATATCTGAAAGAGAGAAAGCTAATCCTTGCAGAGCATTAAGAAATCGAGGCAAGGCAGTTAGATTTAAATTCAGTCTTCAAGATCTGGAGTGTGGCAGTCGCGATTGGATCGCCTGGACTAAAACTCAAATTGAAAGGATGGAGAAAGTGATTCATAATCAAAAGGGGATGATGGTGAGACTGAGTCCCACTCAATTGGAATATAATCTGAGTATGAAAGGCGGTTTTTTACTGCTGTTGGCGTGACTCACCGCCAAAGCATTACCCATTCTCATGAAGACAATGTTGCCAGCTCTAGGCATGGGAGCTCTCTCGGGACTCGCTAGTTCGGGAGTTGACAAATTAATGGGTAGTGGATTGTTCTTGAAGGAGAGAGGAAGCAGACTGTTATTGAAGTAGTGAGGAGCTGTGTGTCACATAGACGTCGAAGGTAAAGAATTGTATCTAGGACCCATGAGAAAGGGCAGTGGCAATGCTTTCCATGGAGACGGTCTCTATCTGAAGACCGGAGAGAATGTGGAACCGATTGCTGAAGGTTTGTTGTTTGGTCAGAATTCACCGTTTAAGAATATACCCCTTTTGGGTATGTTATTATAAAAAAATAACAATTAAAAAAAATAACAATTACAAAAATAACAATAAAAAAAATTAAGCAAAAGGAGAGAAAAGAAGAAAAACAACTAACAGACGTGTTAACAAGCCGTTCATATTATGAAAAGCTTTTAGCTTTTTCTAAACATTTACAAGAGCATGCATTAGAAAGAATTCAATTGGAACAAATCGTACATGACGCATGTTTAAACATGTACAGAGCATTGTTTTCATTAATATTGTTATTCATATTCTTAAATAGAAGCTATTTTGAAAATATCGAAACGATGGAGTGTTCGAACGTAAAAAAAAAATGTGTCTTACCAAGATTATCGCATGATTATAGATATCCTAGATCATTTAAAATATGAAGTGAAACTGGTAAAATGTTACAATTGTGCAAAATATCCTTACATTATTTTTTGCGTGAAAAACATAGTTAATGTATTCGATCGTGGTGGTGGAGATGAAAATATTGAAAAATCCATTTGCGAGTGTGTCGAATTTATTCACAGATTACACTCGTTCGCATCAAATAGATCATGGATTGAATTTGCTAAAAGGTTAAAAATCATTATGGATTATTTCCCGTATCATTCTAACGATGACGACGATGATGGAAAAAAATTGGTTTTATCGAAATACGAAAAACATAAAATCCTTCTTTTGAAAAAAATTTCATCTCTTTCCTATAATAATATGTGCGATCATAATCGACAGGAAGTATTCATTCATTTGGTTGATGATGTGAATAATAGAATGTGTTATAAAAAAACGTAATATATAAAAATAAAAATAAAAAAAAATAACACGAAAACAAATAATAGAAAAAAAATAAGAATAGAATTTTTTTATATATATATAAGTAATAATTATGAGTAAAATGAACAATTCCATGGAATTGAGAGCTTAGTGTCTTCGAAGGGCATTGTGCAGAGCTTACGTGATCTGCATGAGTGAACAACTTCCTCGCATCTTGCATGAAAGATGCCTTGGCTGTGGGGAGGAGAGAGATTTTAACCACATTAATCATTCGTGTTTTATGATGGAATGGGAAGACCTCATCACCACGTATTTCATGCCCGCATTGGAATACCTTCGATGCGACGACGTGATCGAATGTTGGAAGCAATTCGTGTCTTGCATCAGAGAATCTGAACCCACTAATTCAGAAGAGTTGAAGTTAGCACATCGAGGTCTCACCACCAAAGACAGGGGACGTGTTTTGAAATTTTTGTTGAAAAGGATGTGACCACTAAAATTTTTTTTTTCATTAAATAATAAGGGATGAAAATAAAAACAAATACATAAAAAAATAATAGATATAAAAAATAAATAAAATAAAAAAATGGAACTTCAAAGTAAAAAAATCTATCCATCGTTAGAGAAGTTTAACATTGAGCCAACGGCACCTTATCTATCACCACCACCGCTAGAACAAGGAGAAAGTGACGACGTGGCACAAAGGTATCGAATCAAACAAATCAATAGAATTCAATTGTATCTGATGAGAGAGAGATTTTCGTCATTCACTCAATAAGAAATATTCGAAATTAGAGAAATTTGTGAATGGTGTGGAATTAACTCTCATCATCACGGTCTCTATGGGTTTGAATGTTGCCAGAATCAGTCTATTATCGGCTGCTGTCATTGCTCTTCCAGATGTGTTAGCCTGTAGAAGGACTGGCTTTGACTGTCGGATTCATTAGTGCAATTAGAAATTTAATCGCTAAGAAATTGTCTGTAAAGGTCAGGAATCACAAAACATCAGCATTTTAGCCAATGAAAAGATCGACACCGTGTCGGATAAGATCTCCCTAGCGTGACCATGAATTCATGTACATATTGAATGAAAAACAAAAATAAGTCATGAAAGCAAATATAAGAATCAAGAGTCATCAGATCGTCAAGGAACAAATGAAGGATTCTCTCGTGAAAAAAAGGTAGGGAAGAAGCGAGACGATCGTTTCGTAAATTGTTGGATCCCAAAAAGATTCTGGAAGCAATAAAATATATTGAAAAAATATATATATATAAAAGAAAAATAAAAAAAAATAAAATTATATATATAAATTAAAAAATATGAAAAATAAATAATTAAATATATACAAAAAAAACCAACAAATGTATTGCATCAAATGTAAGAAAGTTACCGATACAGTTAATCTTAACCCTTTACCCAGCATAATGGCCAAAACCGGCCAGCGCGATTCTCAAAAATCGCCAATGAATTTTCATTATTTTTTCATTTTTTGTCTCAAAAACATAGGTTATGACTCCTCGTTGGAACGAGCTCGTCCAGCTCGTTCCAACGAGGGGTCACAACCTATGTTTTTGAGACAAAAAATGAAAAAAATTAGTTATTCAAGAACTTTTTTTGCAAGTGTCGTCTGCTTTTCATGTTAGGTAAAGGGTTAAAAAAGTATTGACAAAAAATATCAGACCCATGCTTTGCGGAACGTGTAAAGTGTGCGGTTTGACCAGGATGCAATTCGTCAAACACGGTGCCAGCCTGACGAATAAATTGATTAATAATCTACCCATCGAAATGCATCTGCCAAGATATCTCTTCATGGGACCGGGCATGAAATTAAATAAGAGATTGAATCGAGATCTGACTCCTAAATCTTGGAACAAACCCATTAGTAGGGTGGATTTAGCTGCTTACACTTACGATCTGTGCTACGCTAAACATCTCGACATTGAGACTCGTAATCAAATCTGCGATAAAAACATGTTGACACAAACGAAAAATATACCGAATCCCACTAGGATTCGCTGGTCAATAAAGTGATTGGTACCAAACGTCGATTCGGATGGGGTCATAAAAAAGTGTCCAGAAAAAATTATTAATTAATGCATTGGCGAACGAACTACACAAGCCCATCACATGTAAATTCTGAAGGAGAAGGGTGTTCGTGAAGGGTGTGGATCAGATCTGGTCGGCCGATCTGGTCGACATGAAAACGCTTTCAAGAGGGAACGAGGGCATTAAATACCTACTGATGGTCGTTGACGTGTTTTCGAAATATGGATGGATGAGACCTCTAAAGAATAAATCGAGAGTTTGAGTGGCTGAGGCTCTGAAGAGCATATTCATATCGTCTTCTCGAAAACCGGATAAATTGTGGGTGGACAAGGGGAAGGAATTTTACAACAGTCACCTTCATCGTTGGTCGACCTCTACTCCGTCAAAAATGAAGGGAAATCTAATGTGATCAAATATTGGAATAGAACCATGAAGAAAAAAATGTACAAGTATTTCATGGCCAATAAGACCAAGAAATATATCGACGTTCTAGACGAACTGGTCGAAGAATACAACAACACGCAACACAGATCCATCAAGATGATGCCTGTGGAAGCTAGAGATCCTTCAAACGAAAAACGTGTCTTCACGAATCACTATCCCAAAAGGATTAAGATCAACAAGGAATCCAGACCACCGAAATTTGCAGTCGGCCATCGAGTGAGAATCACTTCTTATAAGTCACTCTTCATGAAAGGTTACACTCCTCGATGGACTGAGGAAATCATTAAGATCATTAGAATATTTTACACAGATCCAGTGACTTACAAAATAGAAGCATTAGAGGATGATGAAGACGGCAGCAGAGAAATCATTGGAACATTTTACGACCAAGAATTGCAGAAGACGGCGTTTTGAAAACCAATCCTTCACATTTTTTTTTACACATATATAGTAAGGAAAAAAAAAAAAAAAATAATTAAAAAAAACAATTTATAATAAAAAACAGCAAACGAATTAACACAAACAAAAAAAACATGTCGAATATATTAGATATAACCGATGGTCTATTGAGAGATGAAAGCATTCAAGAATACGAAGTTCATGAGAATGAACCTGTTATTGGAATCAGTCTGAACAATGCCGGTGAGATAAGAATCAACGTCGAGGCTCAAGATCTGTTCGTCCACCCCAGTGAAAGTTACATAGTGATACTGGGATGTCTCACCAAGGAAGATGGAAGCAATTACACCGATGACGATGTAGTCACTCTAGCCAATAATGGCATGATGCATCTGTTCAGTAATATAAAATACATGCTCTCGGGACAAGAGATAGAATCCGTGTTTCATCCTGGACAGACCACCATGATCTACGGACTCTTGAAGTATCCAGACAATTTTTCGAAACCTAAAGGACTCAATCAATTGTGGGTGAAAGACGCCATCGCCGAGTGACTGCAGCTAATACTGGTGCCACCATGAGATTCGACTATGTCATCAAGGCGTCGAGACCCAGAGGAACGTTTACGTTCTGAAACACATATTCGGATTCGCAGATTATGAAAAGATTTTATACGGATTCAAACACAACCTGACATTGATTTGAAAAGGAAACGATGAAGCCATCATGGGACCCACCATGGCCGATGCGGTAAGATACATCTGAACAAGATATCTTGGTTCGTTCCACATGTGCTGCCTTCAGTTGCGGAGAAAGTACGTCTCTACAAGATCATAGAATCAAAGAGTAAATTAGAATCTTAGGTTGAGAATGAGACAGTGTGACCCGGCTAGTATTCCAACGTCCACCTATCACTTCGATTAGTGATTGACCATGAAATCTGCTTTGGAAAGACCATGATTCATTGTAGTGGTATTTCAGACTGATAGGGATGGGTCTCAAAAGAAAAATCCTTCCCTGTTCGATCATTGTCACTTGAGAAACATGCTGGTATTTCTAAATGCCACGAGATATCCAGCCATCGATTATAACGCCTCTTTCAATAAGAACAATTTCTGCAGGCTATACGGCGATGCTGCTGATTTCAGAAAAAAATATCATCGACTGGACAAATTGATGGGTAATCCTAACATCACTCCCACTGAATACAAATCGATGTATCCCCTGTTCGTTTTCGACGTTAGTAAACAGAGCGAACGACTCAAGAGTGTCATCTTAGACATTCAGATCAAGATGCAATTCGACAGGAACGTGCCGAGGAGAACTGAGGCTTTTGCCCTAGTCCTGTCAGATAGAGAGTTAGAATTCAAATCAGACGGATAAAAAATGTCCATCGTTCGATGAAAAAAATAATAATAATTAAAAAAAATTAAAATACCAAAAAAAGTAATGAATAGAATAATAAAAAAAAATATAATTGGATTTTCAGAGATTAAATATTCAATTTCTCAAAATCCAATTATTTTTTTTTTCATTTTGAGTTGTCTCCCCTACATCACAAAAGTGATTATACATATCTCACTTTTTTTTGTTTTCACTGTTTGTTCAGAGGAATGAGTTCAATCAACAGAGAGACGACTGAAGTGGCAGCTTCGGGATTATTGATTTTCGTCTTCAAATTGATCCTATCCCTCATCTGCACCTTTGAGAGGCGTACCAAAGACGCTAGTGTTCGAGTGCTGATCCTTCATCTTTTCGACTCCGTACTTCTTATCGGTTTCCACATCGTTCACCACGAAGTTGAGAACCGCTCTATTGCTCTAGTCCCTAGAAGTCAGACTCATTCGAATAATCTCACCTCCTGCCAGCATGAGATATCCTATCTTACTGTGCAGCGGTCCGTTACCTCCGTTTCCGAAGGACCATTCGGCTTTTTCCGCTTCTAAGGCTCCGCTCTCCTCGGCCCAAATGGTGATCAATTGTCTAGCATACTTTATCTTTTCCATGACAGACATCAGAGTGCAGTCATCCAACATGAGCACGGGATCTGGTAGAGTCGTGAGTGCGTGTCCTCCCACGTGCAGTTTGCCTTCCGTGATATCACCCTTTCTCCAGACCATATTTTCGTCCAAGTACTGTCTGCTGACCATGCTGGAAGCGAATTTCCGGCTCGTCATTGAGACCGAATAGATTGTAACCAGCCATGCCCATGCCGGCCTCCATGGTTCCTCAGGATTTTTTGTTCAGATACAATTCATCGACTTGAGATTCCAGATAGGACTGAGAATCCTGTAGGGCAGAATCCACGTAGCCTTTGTTGACAACCGTCAAGTCTTCATCCACATCGTCGATCTGGGACAGATTCAATATCTTGTTGAATCCTGTATCCAGATCCGATTTGATTTTTAGCTCGTCGACGTTATTCTTTCTCAGTTCCAAGTCTACATATTGTTTGGTCGACGCATCATTGGGATTCATGGGAACAGGCACGTTAATTATCTTGTTAGAATTCGCGTTCAATTCAGACTGCATCACTTTAGGAATGTAGCGATCTCTCAGATGCTTACTAAATCTCACGTGAGCATCGTCCGCATGTATTTTAGTGGCGGCATCGGTCGAATTTCTAGGATCCGCTACATTCACCACTCATTTAGATTTCAAGTCGAGATCGTCTGTCATGTCTTTATTCAGGTAATTATCTCTCATCATCTACTGGAAATTTTCGTCTGCTTTATCGACATATTTTTTAGTCGCAGCATCTGACAGATTGATCGGTTCGGGAAGATTGTAGATTTTCTTATTGTTTAAGTTTAAAGGTTCTTCTCGAGGTTCGTATCTCCAGATGTATCTTTCGTCCAAGTTGGCAATGTCACCTCCGCCACCAACAACGTCAACCATTTTTCTTTTCTTTCTAGAGGAACCTTCATTATCGTCAGCGCGACCAAATTTATCAATTGTCATGTTTTGGTTTGTTTTGTTTTATTATTATTTAATTTTTTTATATTTATTTTAATTGTAACTTTATTTTTTTTTATATTCTTTATTTATATATATATATCTATATCAATTTTTTTCTTTCTCCTTCTTTAATGTAAATCGTTGAGAATATCCTGAAAGTGATCTCCTTCCGACCATCTCTTGAGAATGTAGAGACACAGGTGACCACAAAACACTCGATCCGGCACTTGCACTCATTCGGTATTGCAAATAACTGACGCTAAATAGTTTCTTATTTCTATCGGCAGAGAGATTCCATAGCTATCGAAATAATAATTTTTATTCTGATTTGAAAACCACGCGACCCAATGCGTACCCTCACCTCTGATATCATTCAGATTTAAAATTCCACATTCCGAATTGTCTTTTCTCCTCAGTAAGGCATCTCTAGAAAACACACCTCAAAAATGTTTGATTTTTAAATCTTTTGCCGCCTTCGACAGATCAATGTTGGATAGAGGTTCATTGGGTAAGACGACACCTTCTACAGATATGTGTTTTATTTTCTTCTTATTCATAAATATGTTTTTTTTATTTATTATTTTTTTTTATTCTTTTTTTTTAATTTATAATTCGCGAGTTTTTTTAAACTTACAACATTTCGATGTCTTCAGTCATACTACATTAATCCTCTCGATTTTGTTGTTGAATTATCGCGGAATAATAACGTCTGAGTACGAAAGTGTGTATTTTATCCTCACATATAATTCTCTTATCATCGTCAGCCATCAACGCAATGTTATTGATTTCTTTGGTGTACATCTCGTGCTTTTCGCTTCGAATCCCAGTCATCTTTTTATACACCGTCGAACCTTCGAAAAGAACTCTTTGTACTCGTCGAAAGTGATGTTTTTATTCGTTACACACGCTTGAATGCCTTTACATCTCTTGATCGCTTCACCATCGAGGAGATAAGCGTACAATTTTGGTCTCAAACCCACAAATTTGGTGATCTGTCTTCCACCGCTCTCATCTTTGAATTTACCCAACACCTTTTTATTGACGCCCGTTGGAATCTTAGATGGGTGATCATCGGGAGAATTACTCGTGTCGAATCATTTGTTCACGTCTGGTGCTATGTCCTCATAGATGTCTGTAGTCTTTATCTCGTAAGCTAGGCGGTCCGTGTTGGTGAACAATAGTTTGGCTTTCGAAATGAATTTCGCTTTGACGTAATCGTAGTGAAACTCATAATCAACTGCTTCCTGACGTCTAAGATGATTGCTCCGAGATAACAGGGTTTGTCGAACTACAGATGCGTCTTTTGCATGTGTACGGCCACTAAATTTTCGTTGAATATGATTCTATGTTGATAATCAGGTTTCAAGATTAATTTCCTAGACCTCTCTTCAAACGTGACGAGCTGAACGTTGGTTCCATTTCTAATGTTTTCCATAGATTTTCCGTACCCGCAATTGTTCATGAGTTTGAAGAAATCTTTTTCAAAGTCACTCTCAGCCTTCATTTTTAAATTCATGCTGAGATCAATGTATTTTTTCATCCAAGGCTCCTCATCGAATCGAATGATTCTATGCACATTGATTAATCTCATCGCACAATCGATGTGACATTTCAGATTTTCGCAACTGACCACGTACTTCCATTTGCGATTTAAATTGGGAACAAGTTTTTCGATGCTGTTCACTTCCATTTGTCGGGGAGCCAACAGATAATCATTGTGTGAATCTTGTAACGTTTCTGGATAGACCAAATCGACCTCTAGAATACAAGGATAGTATTTCCATTTTTGTTTTTCTTCCGACGTTTCGTCCCATTTGAAATTTCTGATTGGTAAAGGATCACTCATGGCCCAACCGTACAAATTATTAGCATCCCAATACTGTATGTATTTGCTCGGTTTTTCTGAATTGAAGTCTTTTCCCATGTGAGAATTATTAGCTTTGGCATATCTGGTGGAAATCATAGAGACGCCACCCCTCACTGGCTTTTCAAATATGAGCAACATGTCGATGTCTGATAATAATTCCAATCGGACTTCGGTCATCTTCAAAAGAGCTTCCCAGGCAAGTCCGGGTGCAGGGAAATACCAAGACGGATCTAGTTCGTAATGTCGACGACACACTCATCGTAAATTTTCGAACACGTCGGCCATAAGAAGCACATCAGTTTTCAGATAGAGGTCATGATTATCTCTCATGGATTTCATTTCGAATAATCTCCACACTTTTTGCACATGTTCGTAATCGTCATCGGAAATGTGGGACAGGTATAATTTCGAATAAAAATCTTCTGTAGGAGGTAGAGGAATGTTGTTGAATTTCTCGAGATCACTCATGTAATCGGAAGGGTAGACGCCTTTCCTCAACATGACGTGCATCAATTGTCATCGATCATCAAAATGTTTACTCGTGATTTTAAATTTCTCCCTATCTAAACTGCCGACTAATTTTTCCAGACTGGCCGACATTAATTTATAACTGTCGATGAAATGTATCGCTCTATGGACTGGAATCGTTTTCTCAGTCAGACCATCGGCGACTCTTTTTTTATCAACGACCTTCCATTTAGTGAATGAAATGTATTTTTCGTCGCTTTGCGCGATGCAGCTCAACTCTCCCTCGGTGACACCCATATTTTTCACTTTCACGACCAGGTGACTGTCATAGCTCGAGAGATTGTGAAATATCACTGGTTAGAATTGAGCATCTCAAAATCTTAAATTACATTCGTTTTGAGCCGCACCATGAAACAGACCCATGTAGTGATCATGATCTCTAACTTTTTTATTATTTTCAGCCTGATTATCGTATAATTGTCTACAGATGTGACATTTGGTGGTTTCGTTGTATTCTCGCTGTTGATGTAGTGTGATGATCATGTCTTTGGATTTTCTAAATTTGTCGTATAATTTTTGAATTTTCGATTCTAACTCTTGCACGAATCTTTGAGCCACGTTGTCGCATTCCGAACGTTTGGTGTAGATGAATGGACCTGATGATTTTCGATCATCGAAAGAACATTTCACGTAATAACAATAGCCCAAAGGTACGTGCTTCTGATATTTTTTGGCGTAACTCCTACGCCCATCGGGCTGGCAAGAATTCATTTTTGTGGTGAAACATTCGAAATCGGCATAGACAACGAATAGCGGTTCTAATCTTCTATTGTGGCGACGAAAGTCCATGTAAGTGTTAGGCTTAGGCATTTCAACGGCAATGCCTTGCTTTTCATTGCAATATTCCCGATGACAAGTCAACGATTCCTGATGAGGGAATGAATTCATGCTGTTGAAACAGAAAAATCTCTCGCACTTATGTTTACTAATCTGCTTCAACAGCAATTTTCTCATATTTTTAATCCAGCAATAATGTGAATTGTCACCCTCGGAAATTAATAACAAATGAACCATCTTTTCTCTCTCTTTGTGCGAAGTCAGTCTGAGAGGACAGACTATTCATTTTGTATCGTCATATCCCATGACGTTCACGGTCACGGTGGGATTTAGCTTTTCGAAACATTCAATGTCTTTCAACCGCGTCGGGAAAGGCACTTCCGTCCAGGCGAGATTTTTACAAGTCTCCACGTACTTGGAAACTCTCTGAGCATCCTTTTCTATGGGATACAAGCCGATGTAATCGCCCATTTGAAACACTGGCTATCATCTTTCAAAGGGTCGTGTCTGTCCACGTGAATCTCGCGATTCAATGCCTTCTCAAACGTCGAACCACTTCCCTTGTTTTGATAAATAGCCATAGATTCCAACATCTTGTCTTTCAGCACCATGTAAACGTTGGCTAATTCATAGTCTCTAAATACAGTCTCGATTTTAAACTGGAAATAGACATCTTGCACCACGCTCTCACCCGTGTTCGTGTTGACCTTTTCCATCAGACAATGCAAGATCATTTTTATTTTTAGACCCTTATCTAAATGTTCTCGAAATACGTTCAACACTCCCTCCTCCCTTTGCCCGTTCCATGAACGATTTGGGATCGAGTTTTGCGAGACCGGGAATGGCATCAAAAGTTTTTAAAAATCCTTTGATGGCGATGTCTCATTCTATCAAAATCAACTATGACTCCAACGCTTTGATTATGATTCTCGTTATCGCACCGAATCCCATGTTTTCATTCAGTGCTCTCACGACTTCATCCATCATTTTTTTTTCTAACGAATCGTCATCTTGAACCGCGTTGCTTTTAATTTTTTTTATTATTCTCTTTTGAAATCTTCTGCCGCTCCACCACTTTTCGTTTAATGGTCACCTTCTTCTTAGTTTCCTCCACAGTTGTTTGTTGGCATTGTTGTTTTGTCGTCGCTGTCTTCTCATTTTTGTTTTGCAATTTGGGTTGTTTTTGTCTCAGTCTTCTCATTTTTTTTCGTGATTCGAGTTGTTTTTGTCGCTGCCACAGATCTTTCATCCTTTCTGTTGAGCAAATAGCTGATGCATTCATCTTTTTCATGTATTTGACACCTTTCAATTTCAACGACTGACGCACTTTGGCTTGTAATTTCATCAGTGATAGATCACAGGTCTCCTCACGCACAGCTTCGATCAATCGTCCTTTGGTTCTGTGATGGTTGTAATTTTTAATTCCTAGATTTCCGAGATTTGTGTCAAATTTAAAAAACATGTGAATTTTTCAAATCGTGAATTTTTAATAAATTCCGTCGAAAGTGAGCCAGAAATGTTCAAATTTTTAACATTTTCAGGAAAAACCCAGGGTTTTCGGGAAAAAATTGAATTATTTTTGGGAAAAAACAGATATTTTCTAAAAATAACTCAATTTTCCAGCGCAATCGGATCCCAGCGCAGCAAGATGGACAATGCGTTGGGATCCGATTGCACTGGGATCCCCTGATATACACTACTGATATACAACTTCTATTCCTTCATTTTCCAGTCATTTGCTTTTAACTTGGCACAGAGATTAACCAGCACGGGACCTCACGTACTTTTGATATTGGTCAGACTCATTTCGACAGAGTTGTTCCTCTATTTGACTTTCGCAACCTTCATCATTTTGTCTGTGCTTGTTTGGTCATGTTTTACAAACCTGATACATAGATTAACCGCCTATGAGAACCTGTGCTCCTATGATTTTGAAATTGGCTCATTTTGGCAGAGTTATTACCCTTTTTCGACGAAAAGTATTTTGGAAACCTACGTAATGCAGAATGCGGGGGTGGGGGGGGGGGGGGGGGGGTATTCTTTGTCCAATTGGGAGAGACATCTCTAGTTTAAAATTGCTCTTGAAAAAGTTGAGTTATCGGTTTGGAAATCCAGATTAATCTATACAATTTCACTGATAAACATAGGTTCTTACCGCCCAAGGAGTTTCCGAGATGGTGAATCGATGTCCAGACCTCGTCTTTGGGCGTATATCGACGAGTCCGTTAGCACGAGTCGATATAAGACCCATAGGGAAAGCCGAGACTTCAATACACAATCCTGAAAACCCACTTGGAGATAATAAGAAATTTATCTCACACATTCCGTATCAGTGAACTAAATATTTGGATTAGAGTTACCCACATTGAAATGATGCAATCTCTAAAAATAAACAGCGTTGGCAAAATATATTACTTCAAGAAACATTTGAAACATTCTATGGACATCTTGCATTATTGTTGAATATTCCAGATAAATAAAGAGAGTGATTTGATGACTTTTGGACCTAAACAAGACAATTTACTTTTGGTGTGTTTTTGTGGGGAATTCCCTGAAAAATATGAGCACGTGACCGGTACTTCCCTTCATTTCAGTTTTTCTTTCTTATTTGTTGCATGACTCCCTGTTTACGGGTCAGAAAAAGTTGTCTGAAGGGCTATACTTGACAAATATATTTGAATGCTAAAATTAAAGTGACGCCGATACCTTATATCTGTTTGCAAAGTTTTCAGATCTCATTTGCCAGGTTTCTCGCCAGACTTCCAGTATCTTCCTCAACATGTGATATACACTATGGTCCAGGTGTAAATGGCTGGAATTCATATTAACTAAACTGATTCCCTATTAACAGACTGTTCATACGATTGTGTTTCCCTGTTGAGAAACTCTCTATCCTTGAGAAACTCAATAAGATAGAGAGTTTCCACTGTCAATAAACCCTCTATCAATAAGACATAATGCCCTGGTTATTTGATGGTTCAGCCTTTCTGCCAGTATATCACAAATTGAAGGGAATTGGTTTGAAGGATGCCCACTAAGCCTACGACTTGAATGATCAATGACAACCCTGCATTTTGCTCATACATGTACATGTATATGACTGAAATTCTTAATTACATATTGAGAGGCTGTGGAAGTAGTCAGCTGCATTGGGAAATGGCATTATGCCATTGCACGATATCTACTATTCATGATGAGAAGAGTCCTTTTATTGTCAGATCTGGTTAGATTATATTTATGTTAGATTATATAAACGATAATTCGTTTAAATTGCTTTAACACTTTTAAAAATCGTGAACCATTGATGGTTTGATGGAGAACGGTGAACGTCTGTCCACATTTCCATGCTGCAAACCCCTGTCCTGTACTTCGATATCACCCCCTGTTAACCCAGAGGAGATGGGGGTGATGGCAAAAAGACTACACAAGCTTCCCTGATCAATTTGCATCACTTATTTGAAACATAAGTGCCCATAGGAAAAAACGTTCAAGGCTTGGAAAAAACGTGTTTTCAGAGTTGCTGACCTACCCACCCACCACCGCCTTGTGTTCGGAAAAATACGGACGACCCCCTCCACCCCCACCCACCCCTTGCCTGAATGCGAAATTTTCAGACAGAAATGTTTATAGGCGGCAGTGGTTCTCCTCCGCACCCCAAACATCACGGGGGCATGCTCTCCTGGGAAATGTTTTAAAATAAATTGTTACGCCTGTGTATCCAAAGTCATCAGACGCGTTTTCACTCGGATAAGACTGTAGTCCAAACTGGCACCCAAAGTCCGTAATATAATTTTTTGGAGTGGCACCTCCTGTGAGAAGTATCAGGCCCAAAAAATTATATTAGGGACTTTGTTTCCAGGTTTAGTCTTATAGGGCGGGTACCCTTTACATGAATACAATAGCCTAGGTCAATGAAGCTTGGCTCAAAATATTATGAAAACATGGCCTTACACCTATGCATCTTATAATGTCGTTCTCTGTTTTCATTTCTACTTTTGTCGACCATTTATTGTCTATCGGTATCGGGTCTGCAATCAGAATGTTTTAAGGAAGGGAGGGACGACAACCCATGTAGGGCGGGGGGGGGGGGCGGTGCACCTATGGACACTTAAACTTTTTCTGTACCGATAAACCACTCTATGATATACGGAATAGCACGGAAAAAAAAAAACACCGGGAATATTCCTTCTTACACATATCGCTAAAAACAGAAAGATCATAATATTAATTGATTGGCGAGCGTTTCAAGTGAATACGACTAAATTTATTCAACAATAAAGTGAAGTCATGTATTTTAACAAAACATTTTTTCGTTAAAACGAAATATATTTTCGCTATTTCGAAATATTATTTCTTAAAACGAAATAACAAGAGAGTGAAATCTGTCACCTACCAGGCTCCATAGTTTTGCAATCGAAAACTCAACCAACACACCGAATCCCCATTCAGTGAAACAATTCCATAAAAAATATGAACAACAATTAAAAGAATATGAAAGTCGAGTGTGTTGCTTGCCTTTTGCAGGCCTTTACACATCCTTGAAACCGACTACAATTGGCGGGCTTTGAATGGCGGTCTCGAAGTGACGAACCAGCCGTCCCCAGTATGGCAAGCCTTTGCGTCAGGGCAAGACAAATGCAAAAGAAGATATTCAGCATAGCACGTTGAATGCGGGCATGGCTTTATTCAGTCCACAACGTCCAACTTACCTTATGTGCAATTTTACTCATATTCTAAAAATAGAATGATCTGAACGTTACCTTAGCATCAATCTAAGGACCCAGAGAACGAAAGGAAAGGAAATGTTTTTTGCACGCCGAAGTCGCGCAGTGGCGGTGTGGGGCAAGTCCCTTTCGATGCTCTCTAGCAGTATAATGATACAATAACAGTGTTATTTCAGGTTATGTCCGGGCGTGGAAAAGGAGGGATAGCATGAGGAGTTAGGAGGGCATGAGTAGTAGGAGATGAGGTAACCGGCCCTCATTGGCAGGACCCCAGGCAAGACCTCGGAGGTGACGTCATGTCACGTGACCCAGTGGCCCCATGTTTGGTTGTCATGGTAACCCACGTGAGCGGCCATCTTGTGACGTCATCCCCATAGTGATACAGTTGATTGTTGAGCCTGAATTCAGTGCCCTCAAAGTCTCTTTCATCTGCGCCGTGAGGAAATCCATTTCTCAAACTTTGTTTATTGTGAGCTTTCACGGGTAGGTACGATCACTTGGATAGTCAATAATTGTAGAAAATAAAATGAATATTGATAATTTATGTACACATAGTCCGTTTAATTTTAAGAAATTAAGTCAACTAATATTCAACTGACTCAAGACGACACTTCTCGAATAACTAAGACAACTCGCCCCAAAATACCGCCTGGGGCAAGTTGTCTTCGGTCGTTAAAGACACCTGGCGTCAGGTTATCACAGTCAAAAGTATGTTGATTTATCACAGTGTGCATCTTAAGAGGGTCGCTTGAAATAAGCCTTTTTCGAAACTGCCATCTTGGCTTTTAATCTATGCAAGGTCAGAGATCGCAGAGTGTAAACAGAGCGATTCCATGTTCCTCGCGTTGAGTTCTATGTCAGCTAAGACAACTAGTTTTGTGAAAAATCAAGTTTAAATTCGTAGAACCGATGTCATCATTCGAATTAACTGAATGGGCAACCGTAGGCGACTTTAAACGATGGGATACCGCAGGCTTAAAGACTCTTTTTACGGAGGCAGGGACTTGTTTTGTGTGGCAACAAGGAAACACTCTTTGAACGGAGTTTCTCGGCTTGGGGGAATACCCGAAAGTTTTCGAAACAGTGCCAACGGCCACAGAGTCATGACACAGCGGGCATTCAAACACCGTTTAAGTCGATAGGAACTCAATTCGAAATAATGAAAGTTTTCATACAATCTTACCATAGTCTTAAACAAACGGTAACCTTGGCTAAATGTTTTGTTAGTCGAGTTGTGACGAAGTCAAACTCGACTTATAGTTTGATGAATGGCGGGCGGGCGGGCGGGCGGGCGGCAGGGGGCTGACCTCTCCGACAGAGGGGCTATAATATTTGACCTCCCAAACGAAGGAAAATGAGTGTAAATTGGTAAATTGGAGAACCAAAATAGAAGCAAATTGAATATGTTTGTTGATTATTTAACGTAAACATACACCGCACATTATAGCGGGACGCCATTGTTGTTTAGATTTCGATATATTCCAAACTTTTTCCATGACGATAACCAATGATTAGGTATGGAAGTAATGGAACGCCAGTTGGATAACAACTGCCATAATGCCTTACAAAGATGAACCGTATACCTCGTTCTTGATCGACACAAGACGAGATATCTACATTCGATTGTCGGAAATTTCTCGTGAAGTCGGGTTTACGAGACTCTCCGACGGACTGACTAAAAATCTCCGACTGGGGGTGGGGGGGGGCTGGACCGCTCCGACGGGGGGTGGGGGCTGTAGCGGGCGGGCGGGCGGGCGGAGTGGCGGGCGGGCGACCGGGCGGGCGGGCGGGCGGGCGGGTTGTCGTTCGTAAACAATTGGTTTCCGGATGATAACTTGATAATGTTTCAACCCATGTTCATGACACCTCATAGGTAGGTTGGTATAGGTGAGAGGAAGAACCCTATTTATTTTGGACTCACTAGGTCAAAGGTCAAGGTCACAGTGGCCCTGAACATAGTAAATCAAAACAATTGGTTTTCGGATAACTTGTTCATGATGGTTTGGACTTGCTAGGTGAAAGGTCAAGGTCCAAGTGACCTTCAACATAGTAAATCGTACACAATTGGTTTCCGGACGATAACTTGATAATGGTTTGACCCACTTTCATAGGTAGGATGGCCTAGGTGAGTGAAAGACCTCTATGTATTGTGGACCCACTAGGTCAAAGACCAAGGTCACAGAAACCTTGAACATAATAAATCGTAAACAATTGGTTCCAGATGATAATTTGACAATGGGTCCACCTACTTTCATGAACCTTCATAGGTATTGGTGGCATTGGTGCAAGAAAGAGCCCTATTTATTTCGGAACCACTAGGTCAAAGGTCACAGTGACCCTTCACATAGTAAATTGTAAACAATTGGTTTCCGGACGATAAGTTGATAATGATTAAACCCACTTTTGTGCTGTTACAACTGGACATTGGATCGGTGATCCTATCGGCATTTTTTTTTTTAATTTGCACTGACGAATGTAATGGGTCACTCGCTCTCTTCTCGGATTGCTTACAACGTGTTTTATTGAAATGTGTACACCTCGCGACATGTGACCTTGCATAGATTAAAAGCCAAAATGGGAGCGATGGTAGTGGCCGTGGAAGAGTTAAATGTTATTACTTGCCTTCGAGGAAGAGTTAAATCATAATTTTCGGAGACGGGTAATTCAAACATCACTAGCTGCACGGATTTCAATTGGATGCGTCTCCATGTATAAATATCTTTTCGCTATGACTGACTTTGGGATTTTGAGAAGGCAACTGAGGTAAATTTTAGCTATATTTATTTGTAAAAATATTATTGCTTCGATGTCTTGCTAGTTGGAATTTGGGAAGGATTATGGAATTTCCTCTCTCGGCGGATCTGGTGAGTCTATGGGCAAATTTACTATATTTGTTTGGCTTTTTGAATATTCTGTGCTTCAGAACTGTGATTTTCTTAGAGGGGCCGCACACTTCTCAGTCAGTGGCAGACTCACCCAGGTGGGCCGAGGGCTGAGTAGTCCGAACCTAGCCTAGTTTTGACTGGCCGAGATACTGCCCCCTCTCCCTTAGGCAATCTTTGGCAACAATGTAGTGGAATTGTAGAGATTATGTCATGGGCCTGGGATGTAATTAGTACATTATGGGCGGATCACTTTAGTGGGGGACACACTTTCGTTGTAGGATGGGGAGACTTTGGCCCATCCCCACCCGTGAAGTACAGGGGAGTTAAGTTTTATAAGCGTTTTAGCTTGAACATGGTTAGGATTGGGATCCCGTATATGTAGGCCAGCTCACCTGTGTAGAGGTCTGCGCTGGATAAAATAGTTAATGACTGAGATCCGATTATGTTGGCCAACTCACCTCCGTAGAGGTTTGTGCTGGATAAAATAGTTAAAGATTGTGTCGCGATAATAGTGGCACTTGTAATGGTACTCCCTTGAGTACAAAATTTTTAACAGGATTTGGGCGCGGAGTTTTGAAACGGAACTCATTTGAGTACGTAGAACTGAAGCTATTTGTAGCTCCCCTCCTCCCGACGGGGATAGGGTAAGGGTAGTAGCTTATTTATTGTTTGGCGCATTGGTTGAGCGTTCGCGACTGGTATTGGACTGAAGGTAACGCGTTAGCTTTAATGTGGAGTAGTGCTTGTTACACAGGTAAAACGCTCCTTAAGGTTGTTGGTAAAGAAGTTTTCTTGAATGGCCTGTTGGACAGTTTAAATAAAAGAGAAAGCTGCAAGTTTCCCCCACTTGAGTAAGCAGTAGTATAATGTACTGAAAAGTGTTGGAAATGGATTGTTTATATTAAATATTATTCATCTATTTTCTTGTTGTTCAGTCGTTGGAAACCCCGCTAAAAATGAGAACCCGCTTCTTAACCCTCCGTTTTTTCAAAACTATGGACCTCTATGGGACCCTCTTGTTGTTTTGATCGGGGCGGTGCGTGGCACTTCTCTTTGGGGGTCTATAGGTGGCGCTGCCTTTGATTAGAACCATACCAGGCGCTAGTTGCGGTGTAAATTGAGAGGGGCGGGGCTCAGGTTTGTTACAGTTTTTGGCGTCGCCGACGGGATTTTCCTTTTCTTTTTGATTAGTTGGTGGATTTCCAGCGATTAAATTGTTTGAATTTACGGGCGAGTTGTGGTAGAATTGTGAAAATGGCGACCGGAATTGATTACGATTCGGATGATTATGTTCAAAGGTCGAGGTCGTGAGTTCATTCGGATGAATTGCCAGGACAGGGGGCAAGACCTAAACAGTCTCGGGGAGTTCCCGAGTCTTTCTGTACTCCTGACCCTACACCCGAGCGAGATATACAGGATTCTATTCGATTTTTGGAATATGAAAGGGACGAGTTACAGAGAACTATGTTAGAATTACAGGCCCATTCGGAGCAGTTGGGTGAAATTAGTGAGACCCCTAGAAGAAAACCTGACATCACTTCTAAAAAGCAGAGGGTACGAGTCGGTGGCACACCCAAGGGTGATGGCCGCGGGCCCTCGAGACAGGGTTCGCGGGGATCACCCGTGATTGCGACACGACACACCCCAGGTCGGTTGTGCCTCAAATAAAACACTCTGGGCTGAAGTCCGGGAGCGATATGCAAAATTTGGATCATGATACACAACTGCCAGATTCTAGGTATGGTTTTGGTAAAGATGATTATAGGTATCCGAATCAAGGGTTTCCAAGGAAACCGATCATTTCGCCGGATACTTATAATGGTTCGACCAGTATAAGTGACTGGTTGACCCATTTTCAGAAATGTGTTTTGATTAACCAATGGTCGGAGGACCTTACCCAACAGTTTTGGGTAGTCTCGTTGAGGGGTACGGCTTTACAGTTTTATGAGGATTTGGACCCGTTTGTTAAGGCACACTCCTCTAGAGTTATGCAAAGTTTGAAGGATAGATTTGACCCCTATCGGGGAACGGCTATTTATAGGGCCCAGTTACGGTCCCGACGGAGGTCTCATAGGGAGACCTTACCTGAGTTAGCCAGTAGTATTAGACGGTTGGTAAGAAAAGCCTATCTCGAAGCGCCCCTGTTGGTTAGGGATGATTTGGCCAAAGAAAGTTCCATATCAGCCTTGTCTGATAATGAACCTGGATGCAGGTACTTAGAGCAAAACCGGAGACACTGGATGTGGCAGTCCGGCTGGCATTAGAAGAAGAGTCATATAAAAGGGTCGATATTCCTATGTCGTCTCTTGGGGTGGTTAATGAGTCAGTGAACCCCGGAAGTTTGGGGGCGTTAACTCAGTTGGTACAACATCTGAAAAAAAACAGTTGCAGGAGATGAAAGTAGTTCAACAAAAGTTAAGAAGTGAGTTGCAAGGTCAAGGGTTTCGGAATGATCGTCCTAGGGGTAGCTGTGATCGAAGTAGAGGTGGAAATGGGTGGAATGGGGCAGCGGTCGTGGTCAGAATGGTCAGAAAGGTGAGGTTTTGAATGATGCAAATAATTTTAAAAGATTAGAGTCTGGGGTAGGGGTCAAACCACAGTCTGAAAGACATAGGACCCTCCCAAAACATGGAACTGGTCATGTATATCTTACACTAAAAGTTTTTGGACAGGAGGTTGATTTTCTCCTGTACACTGGATCCGCAGTTAGTTTGTTGAGTTCCAAAACCTTAGAGAAAATTATGGGAAATGGGACCTCAACGTTACGGAAGGTCCCAAGTGAGATTTTGGGTGCCACTAGTCAACCGTTGGATGTGGCAGGATTGATTGATTTATCTGTTGAAATTGGTAATGATAAAATTGTTCATACTTTTCATGTGGCTGATTTTCCTTTTGAAGCAATGTTAGGAATAGATTTTAACAGGGCTCCGATGTTGAATTATTTTTACAAAAAAATGTTATAAAAATTTCAGGTGATGAGTTTCCCTTAAAATATTACAAGAAGTCGGAAAATCAAATTCATGTTTTACTGATTGGATTTGTCCCTGCCTCTCTTTTCTGAGGTGATCGTAAAGGGACGTGTGGACGATCCGTCGGTCGATCGAGCAGGGCTTGTGCGAGGCCCATCCAAAGTTTATTGAAAAACCATTCCGGATTAATGTTGGGCCGTGGTGTTTGTGATTTAAAACAGCAACGGGAAATTCCAATTAGATTTATTAACTTGTCGAGTTCGCCTCAACATATTAATCAAGGATAGACTGTTGCGATAATAGAGACAAGTGAGGTTTTGGAGGATCCCGCTGGTGAGACTCCCCTCCCTTTGGAAACCGGTAAATATTCTTCAAAAGAAATGTTTGACCCAGATGTGCTGACAGAATTGCAGGTGGAGCAGGCCAATTCGATGTGGGAGAAAAATCGTGATGTTTTTATACAGTTTGAATGAGATTTGGGACATACTGATATAGTTCAGCATGAAATCCACACGGGTGACCACCCCCCCCCCCTATTAAACAGCGGGCTTATCGGCTTCCTTTTCATAAGAGACGGGAAGTCGAGGAACAAGTAGAGTCTATGTTGAATCAAGGGGTGATTCAACACTCCAACAGTCCCTGGGCCGCGCCCATTGTCTTAGTAAAAAAGAAGGACGGCAGTTTAAGGTTCTGTGCGGATTACCGTAAACTAAACGTCATTAACCGTAAAGACGCTTATCCTTTGCCCCGAATTGATGAGAGTTTAGAGGGGGGAATGTCGGGGGCAGAGTGGTTTTCCACATTGGATTTGGCATCGGGATATTGGCAGATGGTGTTAGCCCCTTCTGCCCGGGAGAAAATGGCCTTTACCACAGGGACAGGGTTATATGAATTTACGGTGCTCCCGTTCGGGCTTTCTGGGGGGCCACTTCCTCGTTCGAGAGGCTCATGGAGCTCGTTTTAAAGGGGCTTCATTGGAAAACGTGCTTGATATATCTTGATGACGTCATTATCCATGCTCGCACGAAGAACATTTGGAGCGGCCAGAAGTTTTTAAACGCATTAGGAATGCAGGGTTAAAATTAAAACCGTCCAAATGTGCATTGTTTAGACGTCAAGTGTCCTATCTAGGTCACATTGTGTCCTCGGATGGAGTTAGGGCAGGCCCTGAGAAAATAGCTCGTATAAAAGATTGGCCTATACTCACTTGTGTGAAGGAGGTACGAAGTTTTGTTGGGTTGTTTTCATATTACCGAAAATTTATATCGCATTTCTCTAATTTGGCTAATCCTTTACGATTAACACGGAAAAATGTGAACTTTCATGGGGAGGCGGAGCAACAGGGGGCGTTCGACATTTTAAAAGACAAATTATGTCATAGCTCTATTTTGGCATACCCTGATTTTAATTATGAATTCATTCTAGATACAGATGCAAGCCAATTTTGTTCCGGGTCAGTTTTGTCACAACTCGTTGATGGTAAAGCGCGAGTATTAACCTATTTCAGTAAAGTCCATTCTCCAGAAGAGAGAAATTACAGTACAACTCGTAACGAGTTGTTGGCTGTGATAAAAAGTATTAAACATTTACGTCATTTTTTGGTCGGAAAGCATTTTACTGTACGGTCGAATCATGGCTCTTTACAATGGTTGTTTAATTTTAAGGAGCCTAAAGGACAAGTAACACGTTGGCTGGAATATCTGAGTGGGTTTGATTTTTCTGTTGTTCGCGGTGAACAGCACAGGAATGCTGATGCACTGAGCAGGATTCCAGTCAATACACCTGTAGTTGTGAACACAATAGAGCTTGGTTCGGTGGTTGAATTTACCGAAGAAAGTCAGCAAGCTGCCCCGCGATTCTGAAAAAAAACTTAGGGAGTTTAAAAGAGATGGAGCAAAGCCAGACCCTGAGTTATTAAAAGGAACACCCCTTTTGCTCCATAGGTATATTAGTCAGTGGGAACAAATAGTTCTGAAGAATGATTCATGCTATTTGGAGAATGGCGTGAGATTGGGGGTCAAAATAAAATGCTGTGGTTAGTTCCAAGGGACCTGAAGGATCGGGTATGTAGGGAATATCATGACTCATTGATAGGAGCTCATCTAGGAGTCTTTAAAACGTTAATGAAAATTAAGGAACGTTTTTGGGGGGTGGAATGAAAAAAGATGTAGAATTATGGGTGCGTTCATGTCAGATTTGTCAGCGTCGTAAGTCACCTCCTAAGGCTTTTCAGGCTCCTATGGTTACAGACAAGGTGTCTGAACCAATGAAGCGTGTAGTGGTTGCGGGAAATGTTCCGGGAAAGTAGACAAGCCCTAACCTGTATGTTAGAGAGTTGGAGAGTCGCTTGCCCGGATTCTTTCAACTGGTTTCTCAAAACTGTAAAGCGGCTATTAGTCATCGAAAAAAGATTTATGACCGACGAGTTCATGGCAAGCCATTTGTAGTTGGGGATAAGGATTGGCTTTATGTACCAAAGGTGAAGAAAGGCCAAACCTCAAAATTTGCTAAGTTCTGGTATGGTCCCTATATTGTTAAAGAGAAACTCTAGGACGCCAGCTATGTAGTGGTCCGAGAACAAGGGGGACGTTTACAGATAGTACATTTTAATCGTTTAAAACGTTGTTTTCAGCGCCCACAGAAATCATCTAATCCTGAGGTGGATGATCAAGTACCATGTGCTCTAGGTGAGCTCGATCCTAGTCTCCATGGTTGGTCCATGTGTTGATGACTGCGATAATGCCATGCAGCTGCCTTTTAACCGTCGAGGTCGAACGCTCCGCCGTCCTCGATTGCAAAATCCCCCCCCCCCCCCCCCGCAAATTTTTTTTATTAATTTTTTGGCCCTGATTCATTTGTTTGGAAGGAGGGCCAGCCGTGTGTCCGGGACATGGCGGGCCAACCTTTAGCATTGTTGAGATGGTCCACCTGTGAATTAGGTTTTGAGCCGGAGTTAGTTATTAATTTTATTTGAAATATATGATGAGAGTATGGCGAATATTTGGAATGGCGCTATATGATATTGAGCGATTTAAGTTTTATCTGGTTGTGCTATTGAGGGTCACGTCTCCGATAGGCGTTACCTTGAGGGATAATTTTATTTATATATATAGATTGTATATATAAATCTATGCTGGTTGTTGTAACCAAGTGTAGAAAATATCTAATGCGGCTATGGCTAGTGTCAGTGAACAGGGCACGCGTTATGGTATAGAGAAGTGTAAATATGGACGCGGTGTCCCGAATTGATTTTTTTTATGAATGGGGGATAGCGTATTTTGCGTTTTCCGGTTTTTGGTGTAATTGGGAAACCGTCCGCGGGTGGAGACATCTCATCAAACTAAACAAAAGTTTAAATTTTGCATATTTGTTTTTTTTTACTCCAGGTGGTGATGACTTCGGATCCTCCTGTCTGGTTCGATTGTGGGGCATCGTGCTCTGATGGGTTGGTTTTAGGGTGGGAGTATCGCGTGGGATCTCATGGGTGGTGTCGCGTGTGGTGTTGTATGTGTTGTTGTGTGTTTTGTCCCTGGGTGGTGCGTGAGTTTGAGTGGTGAGTTAAATACGACTGTTTAATGAACTGCGCAGTTGAGGTGAATGGGGGTGCAAGTGAGTAGTCCGCGGGTGGTGGCCTACGTCGGTCGAAATGGACAGTCGGAAAGGGAGTTGTCCCATATCTAGGTATAATTTTTTTTCTGGAAGGGATGCTTCTAAGAAATATGTAAAATTGAAAATTGAAAATATATATATTTTGTCACCAGATACTTTGGCTGTATGGTTTTGCTTTCAGCGTTATGATGAAGATCCACATACTGGGCCATAGCTATTGTCATCGTCTCCAGAAATTCCAGGAGAAGCATCCAAATATATGGAAAGATTTCGAATTTAAAGATGCAGTGGAATTTGTTGGTTTGCCTGGAGCAAAATTGGTGGACTTGGTCCCGGTGAATGTGGAATCCGCTGATGTTGTTATCCTGCATATTGATGATAAAAACTTTTCGTCAATTATATCTGAGTGACTTTTAGAAATTATTGCAACGCTTTTAGGTTGGTGGTGTTAAAAACACTTTGTATGTAGTATCTTTCCCCAGGTCAATCAGTACTCGTCATGTGTCTTCCGATATGTTTGAAATGAGAAGAAATTACTTGAATCAGTCCTTGAAGGCTATGTCTGGCCAAACATTTTTATTTATTCGACATACACAAACTATGGCCACCCATATGTTCGCTGGTGGTGTGCATTTGAATGCACGGGGACATAATAGAATTTTAAAGGTCTTACGCGGAATATTATTATAAAATGAGATATTGGTCAAGTCTAATTGGCGAGGTTGAGCCACTCTAACTCTAGCGATAACATCTCTTGGCGCAAGTCTATACGTGGCGGCAAGCAGTCCACGAGTATCGTGGGCTGGTTGGGAAGCGTGGTTCAGGCTGGGAAATTTCACTTGTGAAATTTCTAGTTCCGCTGATGTGTTTGGAACTTTGAGATTTATAATGTTCTCTACATAGGGAGTATCCTTCCAGTGACACAATTATTGGGTTTTTTTTGGCTATATATTTTTGTTTTTTTAAAATCAGGGTTGTGTTTTTTTAATGTATTTTTTTTTTTTTTTTTTGCGGAGCACTTATATATTTTGTAAATAGTCTCGCTTGCATTTTCAACGGGGACGTTGCCCTCTAGGGTGGGGGTAGTGAAACGATTCAGCCGTGGTAGAGTCAGTAAAAAATAACTCTCGGCTTGGTTCAGTAGTTTGAGAGCGATGGTAGTGGCCGTGGAAGAGTTAAATGTTATTACTTGCCTTCGAGGAAGAATTAAATCATAATTCTTGAAGACGCGTAATTCAAACATCACTAGCTGCACGGAAGTAGTATGTCATGTGGTTTTGAGGGAATAGTTGCCGGACCCCGCGGCCGGACCCCGGAAGTGACGTCATGTCACGTGACCTAGTGCCGCCATGTTGTGTAACCCGCGTGAGCGGCCATCTTGTGACGTCATCCCCATAGTGATACGTGATGTGAGTGCGCATGCGCAGCGCGTGTTTTTAGGGTGATACGTGTTTCCGTCGTCCATTTTGTATACTAGAGGCCGCCATCTTGGTTTCTATGGTAGCACGTGATTGCTATGTTACCCCATTTTTCAGCAATAAGACGGGGTATGTTCGGAGGGTATGTTTCATTGTACAGGAGTATTTTCTGGAACGACTTCCCTGGATAATTACCACAAACAGCCCAATTAGTTTTACTATTTCGAATTCTTTCAGAAGTCTCTGCTTCTATCTATATATGTAATAGTTATCGTTTATCTGGCCACGTTCCTTTATTCTAGAGTATACTCCAGTAGTGTAGAAGAGCCTATTAGTTGGAACAGTTTACCTTATTATTGCTATATTTAGCAATTTCTGGTCTATTCTTGCTAGTTCCGACCCTATTCCAAGTACTCTTGTTGTTTCATTTATATAACTAACCAATCAGATTGCACCCCAATTTTAGCACCCCTTTTTTGAAAACACCTGTGGCTATGGAATCCCTTTTTTGTCATATGTGCTTATGTGAAAAGGCACAATGTGACACAATATGCCCTATCACATAGGCACGTGCTTTATATGCCGATATGTGCTTATGTGACAAGGCACAATGTGACACAAAATGCCCTATCACATAGGCACATACGGGTATTTGAGGATGCCTATAACCTAGTATTGTATTATTTGAGGATACCTATCTAGGATACCTTCTGGAGAATCCCTTTTTGTCATATGTGCTTATGTGAAAAAGCACAATGTGACACAATATGCCCTATCACATAGACACATACGGGTATTTGAGGATACCTATAACCTAGTATTGTATTATTTGAGGATACCTATCTAGGATACCTTCTGGAGAATCCCTTTTTGTCATGTGTGCTTATGTGAAAAAGCACAGTGTGACACAATATGCCCTATCACATAGACACATACGGGTATTTGAGGATACCTATGGCCTGGTATTGTATTATTTGAGGATACCTATCGAGGATACCTACTGGAGAATCCCTTTTTGTCATATGTGCTTATGTGAAAAGTCACAATGTGACACAATATGCCCTATCACATAGACACATACGGGTATTTGAGGATACCTATGACCTGGTATTGTATTATTTGAGGATGCCTATCGAGGATACCTACTGGATAATCACTTTTTGTCATATGTGCTTATGTGAAAAGTCACAATGTGACACAATATGCCCTATCACATAGACACATACGGGTATTTGAGGATACCTATGGCCTGGTATTGTATTATTTGAGGATACCTATTGAGGATACCTATCGAGGATACCTTTATAGGATACTTATCTGAGGATACTATATAGGCTGTACATATCCCTATAGGTCTCTTGCTGGCCCTTAGTACTATTAATCCACCTGTGAAAAAGCACAAGGTTATAGGCATCCTCAAATACCCGTATGTGCCTATGTGACATTTTGTGTCACATTGTGCCTTGTCACATAAGCACATATCGGCATATAAAGCACGTGCCTATGTGATAGGGCATATTGTGTCACATTGTGCCTTTTCACATAAGCACATATGACAAAAAAGGGATTCCATAGCCACAGGTGTTTTCAAAAAAGGGGTGCTAAAATTGGGGTGCCATTGGATATAGGATTTTGTTATACACAGGGGAGATAACCCTGCATACAGATTATGGGAAATCAAGCAATCTGATTGGTTAGTTATATAAATGAAACAACAAGAGTACTTGGAATAGGGTCGGAACTAACAAGAATAGACCAGAAATTGCTAAATATAGCAATAATAAGGTAAACTGTTCCAACTAATAGGCTCTTCTACACTACTGGAGTATACTCTAGAATAAAGGAACATGGCCAGATAAACGATAACTATTACATATATAGATAGAAGCAGAGACTTCTGAAAGAATTCGAAATAGTAAAACTTATTGGGCTGTTTGTGGTAATTATCCATGGAAGTCGTTCCAGAAAATACTCCTGTACAAAGAAACATACCCTCCGAACATACCCCGTCTTATTGCTGAAAAATGGGGTAACATAGCAATCACGTGCTACCATAGAAACCAAGATGGCGGCCTCTAGTATACAAAATGGACGACGGAAACACGTATCACCCTAAAAACACGCGCTGCGCATGCGCACTCACACCACGTATCACTATGGGGATGACGTTACAAGATGGCCGCTCACGCGGGTTACCATGACAACACAACATGGCGGCACTAGGTCACGTGGCATGACGTCACTTCCGGGGTCCGGCAGCGGGGTCCGGCAACTATTCCCTCAAAACCACATGACATACTACTCACGGATTTCCATTCTCATAGCGATAATTTCGTGAAGAATGTATCGATTGGATGCGTCTCCATGTATAAATATCGTTTCGCTATGATTGACTTTGGAATTTTGAGAAGGCAGCTAAGGTAAATTAAAGCTATATTTGTTTGGAAAAATATTATTGCTTCGATGTCTTGCTAGTTGGAATTTGGGAAGGATTATGGAATTTCCTCTCTCGGCGGATCTGGTGAGTCTATGGGCAAATTTACTATATTTGTTTGGCTTTTTGAATATTCTGTGCTTCAGAACTGTGATTTTCTTAGAGGGGCCGCACACTTCTCAGTCAGTGGCAGACTCACCCAGGTGGGCCGAGGGCTGAGTAGTCCGAACCTAGCCTAGTTTTGACTGGCCGAGATACTGCCCCCTCTCCCTTAGGCAATCTTTGGCAACAATGTAGTGGAATTGTAGAGATTATGTCATGGGCCTGGGATGTAATTAGTACATTATGGGCGGATCACTTTAGTGGGGGACACACTTTCGTTGTAGGATGGGGAGACTTTGGCCCATCCCCACCCGTGAAGTACAGGGGAGTTAAGTTTTATAAGCGTTTTAGCTTGAACATGGTTAGGATTGGGATCCCGTATATGTAGGCCAGCTCACCTGTGTAGAGGTCTGCGCTGGATAAAATAGTTAATGACTGAGATCCGATTATGTTGGCCAACTCACCTCCGTAGAGGTTTGTGCTGGATAAAATAGTTAAAGATTGTGTCGCGATAATAGTGGCACTTGTAATGGTACTCCCTTGAGTACAAAATTTTTAACAGGATTTGGGCGCGGAGTTTTGAAACGGAACTCATTTGAGTACGTAGAACTGAAGCTATTTGTAGCTCCCCTCCTCCCGACGGGGATAGGGTAAGGGTAGTAGCTTATTTATTGTTTGGCGCATTGGTTGAGCGTTCGCGACTGGTATTGGACTGAAGGTAACGCGTTAGCTTTAATGTGGAGTAGTGCTTGTTACACAGGTAAAACGCTCCTTAAGGTTGTTGGTAAAGAAGTTTTCTTGAATGGCCTGTTGGACAGTTTAAATAAAAGAGAAAGCTGCAAGTTTCCCCCACTTGAGTAAGCAGTAGTATAATGTACTGAAAAGTGTTGGAAATGGATTGTTTATATTAAATATTATTCATCTATTTTCTTGTTGTTCAGTCGTTGGAAACCCCGCTAAAAATGAGAACCCGCTTCTTAACCCTCCGTTTTTTCAAAACTATGGACCTCTATGGGACCCTCTTGTTGTTTTGATCGGGGCGGTGCGTGGCACTTCTCTTTGGGGGTCTATAGGTGGCGCTGCCTTTGATTAGAACCATACCAGGCGCTAGTTGCGGTGTAAATTGAGAGGGGCGGGGCTCAGGTTTGTTACAGTTTTTGGCGTCGCCGACGGGATTTTCCTTTTCTTTTTGATTAGTTGGTGGATTTCCAGCGATTAAATTGTTTGAATTTACGGGCGAGTTGTGGTAGAATTGTGAAAATGGCGACCGGAATTGATTACGATTCGGATGATTATGTTCAAAGGTCGAGGTCGTGAGTTCATTCGGATGAATTGCCAGGACAGGGGGCAAGACCTAAACAGTCTCGGGGAGTTCCCGAGTCTTTCTGTACTCCTGACCCTACACCCGAGCGAGATATACAGGATTCTATTCGATTTTTGGAATATGAAAGGGACGAGTTACAGAGAACTATGTTAGAATTACAGGCCCATTCGGAGCAGTTGGGTGAAATTAGTGAGACCCCTAGAAGAAAACCTGACATCACTTCTAAAAAGCAGAGGGTACGAGTCGGTGGCACACCCAAGGGTGATGGCCGCGGGCCCTCGAGACAGGGTTCGCGGGGATCACCCGTGATTGCGACACGACACACCCCAGGTCGGTTGTGCCTCAAATAAAACACTCTGGGCTGAAGTCCGGGAGCGATATGCAAAATTTGGATCATGATACACAACTGCCAGATTCTAGGTATGGTTTTGGTAAAGATGATTATAGGTATCCGAATCAAGGGTTTCCAAGGAAACCGATCATTTCGCCGGATACTTATAATGGTTCGACCAGTATAAGTGACTGGTTGACCCATTTTCAGAAATGTGTTTTGATTAACCAATGGTCGGAGGACCTTACCCAACAGTTTTGGGTAGTCTCGTTGAGGGGTACGGCTTTACAGTTTTATGAGGATTTGGACCCGTTTGTTAAGGCACACTCCTCTAGAGTTATGCAAAGTTTGAAGGATAGATTTGACCCCTATCGGGGAACGGCTATTTATAGGGCCCAGTTACGGTCCCGACGGAGGTCTCATAGGGAGACCTTACCTGAGTTAGCCAGTAGTATTAGACGGTTGGTAAGAAAAGCCTATCTCGAAGCGCCCCTGTTGGTTAGGGATGATTTGGCCAAAGAAAGTTCCATATCAGCCTTGTCTGATAATGAACCTGGATGCAGGTACTTAGAGCAAAACCGGAGACACTGGATGTGGCAGTCCGGCTGGCATTAGAAGAAGAGTCATATAAAAGGGTCGATATTCCTATGTCGTCTCTTGGGGTGGTTAATGAGTCAGTGAACCCCGGCAGTTTGGGGGCGTTAACTCAGTTGGTACAACATCTGAAAAAAAAAAACAGTTGCAGGAGATGAAAGTAGTTCAACAAAAGTTAAGAAGTGAGTTGCAAGGTCAAGGGTTTCGGAATGATCGTCCTAGGGGTAGCTGTGATCGAAGTAGAGGTGGAAATGGGTGGAATGGGGCAGCGGTCGTGGTCAGAATGGTCAGAAAGGTGAGGTTTTGAATGATGCAAATAATTTTAAAAGATTAGAGTCTGGGGTAGGGGTCAAACCACAGTCTGAAAGACATAGGACCCTCCCAAAACATGGAACTGGTCATGTATATCTTACACTAAAAGTTTTTGGACAGGAGGTTGATTTTCTCCTGTACACTGGATCCGCAGTTAGTTTGTTGAGTTCCAAAACCTTAGAGAAAATTATGGGAAATGGGACCTCAACGTTACGGAAGGTCCCAAGTGAGATTTTGGGTGCCACTAGTCAACCGTTGGATGTGGCAGGATTGATTGATTTATCTGTTGAAATTGGTAATGATAAAATTGTTCATACTTTTCATGTGGCTGATTTTCCTTTTGAAGCAATGTTAGGAATAGATTTTAACAGGGCTCCGATGTTGAATTATTTTTACAAAAAAATGTTATAAAAATTTCAGGTGATGAGTTTCCCTTAAAATATTACAAGAAGTCGGAAAATCAAATTCATGTTTTACTGATTGGATTTGTCCCTGCCTCTCTTTTCTGAGGTGATCGTAAAGGGACGTGTGGACGATCCGTCGGTCGATCGAGCAGGGCTTGTGCGAGGCCCATCCAAAGTTTATTGAAAAACCATTCCGGATTAATGTTGGGCCGTGGTGTTTGTGATTTAAAACAGCAACGGGAAATTCCAATTAGATTTATTAACTTGTCGAGTTCGCCTCAACATATTAATCAAGGATAGACTGTTGCGATAATAGAGACAAGTGAGGTTTTGGAGGATCCCGCTGGTGAGACTCCCCTCCCTTTGGAAACCGGTAAATATTCTTCAAAAGAAATGTTTGACCCAGATGTGCTGACAGAATTGCAGGTGGAGCAGGCCAATTCGATGTGGGAGAAAAATCGTGATGTTTTTATACAGTTTGAATGAGATTTGGGACATACTGATATAGTTCAGCATGAAATCCACACGGGTGACCACCCCCCCCCCCCCCCTATTAAACAGCGGGCTTATCGGCTTCCTTTTCATAAGAGACGGGAAGTCGAGGAACAAGTAGAGTCTATGTTGAATCAAGGGGTGATTCAACACTCCAACAGTCCCTGGGCCGCGCCCATTGTCTTAGTAAAAAAGAAGGACGGCAGTTTAAGGTTCTGTGCGGATTACCGTAAACTAAACGTCATTAACCGTAAAGACGCTTATCCCTTGCCCCGAATTGATGAGAGTTTAGAGGGGGGAATGTCGGGGGCAGAGTGGTTTTCCACATTGGATTTGGCATCGGGATATTGGCAGATGGTGTTAGCCCCTTCTGCCCGGGAGAAAATGGCCTTTACCACAGGGACAGGGTTATATGAATTTACGGTGCTCCCGTTCGGGCTTTCTGGGGGGCCACTTCCTCGTTCGAGAGGCTCATGGAGCTCGTTTTAAAGGGGCTTCATTGGAAAACGTGCTTGATATATCTTGATGACGTCATTATCCATGCTCGCACGAAGAACATTTGGAGCGGCCAGAAGTTTTTAAACGCATTAGGAATGCAGGGTTAAAATTAAAACCGTCCAAATGTGCATTGTTTAGACGTCAAGTGTCCTATCTAGGTCACATTGTGTCCTCGGATGGAGTTAGGGCAGGCCCTGAGAAAATAGCTCGTATAAAAGATTGGCCTATACTCACTTGTGTGAAGGAGGTACGAAGTTTTGTTGGGTTGTTTTCATATTACCGAAAATTTATATCGCATTTCTCTAATTTGGCTAATCCTTTACGATTAACACGGAAAAATGTGAACTTTCATGGGGAGGCGGAGCAACAGGGGGCGTTCGACATTTTAAAAGACAAATTATGTCATAGCTCTATTTTGGCATACCCTGATTTTAATTATGAATTCATTCTAGATACAGATGCAAGCCAATTTTGTTCCGGGTCAGTTTTGTCACAACTCGTTGATGGTAAAGCGCGAGTATTAACCTATTTCAGTAAAGTCCATTCTCCAGAAGAGAGAAATTACAGTACAACTCGTAACGAGTTGTTGGCTGTGATAAAAAGTATTAAACATTTACGTCATTTTTTGGTCGGAAAGCATTTTACTGTACGGTCGAATCATGGCTCTTTACAATGGTTGTTTAATTTTAAGGAGCCTAAAGGACAAGTAACACGTTGGCTGGAATATCTGAGTGGGTTTGATTTTTCTGTTGTTCGCGGTGAACAGCACAGGAATGCTGATGCACTGAGCAGGATTCCAGTCAATACACCTGTAGTTGTGAACACAATAGAGCTTGGTTCGGTGGTTGAATTTACCGAAGAAAGTCAGCAAGCTGCCCCGCGATTCTGAAAAAAAACTTAGGGAGTTTAAAAGAGATGGAGCAAAGCCAGACCCTGAGTTATTAAAAGGAACACCCCTTTTGCTCCATAGGTATATTAGTCAGTGGGAACAAATAGTTCTGAAGAATGATTCATGCTATTTGGAGAATGGCGTGAGATTGGGGGTCAAAATAAAATGCTGTGGTTAGTTCCAAGGGACCTGAAGGATCGGGTATGTAGGGAATATCATGACTCATTGATAGGAGCTCATCTAGGAGTCTTTAAAACGTTAATGAAAATTAAGGAACGTTTTTGGGGGGTGGAATGAAAAAAGATGTAGAATTATGGGTGCGTTCATGTCAGATTTGTCAGCGTCGTAAGTCACCTCCTAAGGCTTTTCAGGCTCCTATGGTTACAGACAAGGTGTCTGAACCAATGAAGCGTGTAGTGGTTGCGGGAAATGTTCCGGGAAAGTAGACAAGCCCTAACCTGTATGTTAGAGAGTTGGAGAGTCGCTTGCCCGGATTCTTTCAACTGGTTTCTCAAAACTGTAAAGCGGCTATTAGTCATCGAAAAAAGATTTATGACCGACGAGTTCATGGCAAGCCATTTGTAGTTGGGGATAAGGATTGGCTTTATGTACCAAAGGTGAAGAAAGGCCAAACCTCAAAATTTGCTAAGTTCTGGTATGGTCCCTATATTGTTAAAGAGAAACTCTAGGACGCCAGCTATGTAGTGGTCCGAGAACAAGGGGGACGTTTACAGATAGTACATTTTAATCGTTTAAAACGTTGTTTTCAGCGCCCACAGAAATCATCTAATCCTGAGGTGGATGATCAAGTACCATGTGCTCTAGGTGAGCTCGATCCTAGTCTCCATGGTTGGTCCATGTGTTGATGACTGCGATAATGCCATGCAGCTGCCTTTTAACCGTCGAGGTCGAACGCTCCGCCGTCCTCGATTGCAAAATCCCCCCCCCCCCCCCCCGCAAATTTTTTTTATTAATTTTTTGGCCCTGATTCATTTGTTTGGAAGGAGGGCCAGCCGTGTGTCCGGGACATGGCGGGCCAACCTTTAGCATTGTTGAGATGGTCCACCTGTGAATTAGGTTTTGAGCCGGAGTTAGTTATTAATTTTATTTGAAATATATGATGAGAGTATGGCGAATATTTGGAATGGCGCTATATGATATTGAGCGCTTTAAGTTTTATCTGGTTGTGCTATTGAGGGTCACGTCTCCGATAGGCGTTACCTTGAGGGATAATTTTATTTATATATATAGATTGTATATATAAATCTATGCTGGTTGTTGTAACCAAGTGTAGAAAATATCTAATGCGGCTATGGCTAGTGTCAGTGAACAGGGCACGCGTTATGGTATAGAGAAGTGTAAATATAGACGCGGTGTCCCGAATTGATTTTTTTTATGAATGGGGGATAGCGTATTTTGCGTTTTCCGGTTTTTGGTGTAATTGGGAAACCGTCCGCGGGTGGAGACATCTCATCAAACTAAACAAAAGTTTAAATTTTGCATATTTGTTTTTTTTTACTCCAGGTGGTGATGACTTCGGATCCTCCTGTCTGGTTCGATTGTGGGGCATCGTGCTCTGATGGGTTGGTTTTAGGGTGGGAGTATCGCGTGGGATCTCATGGGTGGTGTCGCGTGTGGTGTTGTATGTGTTGTTGTGTGTTTTGTCCCTGGGTGGTGCGTGAGTTTGAGTGGTGAGTTAAATACGACTGTTTAATGAACTGCGCAGTTGAGGTGAATGGGGGTGCAAGTGAGTAGTCCGCGGGTGGTGGCCTACGTCGGTCGAAATGGACAGTCGGAAAGGGAGTTGTCCCATATCTAGGTATAATTTTTTTTCTGGAAGGGATGCTTCTAAGAAATATGTAAAATTGAAAATTGAAAATATATATATTTTGTCACCAGATACTTTGGCTGTATGGTTTTGCTTTCAGCGTTATGATGAAGATCCACATACTGGGCCATAGCTATTGTCATCGTCTCCAGAAATTCCAGGAGAAGCATCCAAATATATGGAAAGATTTCGAATTTAAAGATGCAGTGGAATTTGTTGGTTTGCCTGGAGCAAAATTGGTGGACTTGGTCCCGGTGAATGTGGAATCCGCTGATGTTGTTATCCTGCATATTGATGATAAAAACTTTTCGTCAATTATATCTGAGTGACTTTTAGAAATTATTGCAACGCTTTTAGGTTGGTGGTGTTAAAAACACTTTGTATGTAGTATCTTTCCCCAGGTCAATCAGTACTCGTCATGTGTCTTCCGATATGTTTGAAATGAGAAGAAATTACTTGAATCAGTCCTTGAAGGCTATGTCTGGCCAAACATTTTTATTTATTCGACATACACAAACTATGGCCACCCATATGTTCGCTGGTGGTGTGCATTTGAATGCACGGGGACATAATAGAATTTTAAAGGTCTTACGCGGAATATTATTATAAAATGAGATATTGGTCAAGTCTAATTGGCGAGGTTGAGCCACTCTAACTCTAGCGATAACATCTCTTGGCGCAAGTCTATACGTGGCGGCAAGCAGTCCACGAGTATCGTGGGCTGGTTGGGAAGCGTGGTTCAGGCTGGGAAATTTCACTTGTGAAATTTCTAGTTCCGCTGATGTGTTTGGAACTTTGAGATTTATAATGTTCTCTACATAGGGAGTATCCTTCCAGTGACACAATTATTGGGTTTTTTTTGGCTATATATTTTTGTTTTTTTAAAATCAGGGTTGTGTTTTTTTAATGTATTTTTTTTTTTTTTTTTTGCGGAGCACTTATATATTTTGTAAATAGTCTCGCTTGCATTTTCAACGGGGACGTTGCCCTCTAGGGTGGGGGTAGTGAAACGATTCAGCCGTGGTAGAGTCAGTAAAAAATAACTCTCGGCTTGGTTCAGTAGTTTGAGAGCGATGGTAGTGGCCGTGGAAGAGTTAAATGTTATTACTTGCCTTCGAGGAAGAATTAAATCATAATTCTTGAAGACGCGTAATTCAAACATCACTAGCTGCACGGAAGTAGTATGTCATGTGGTTTTGAGGGAATAGTTGCCGGACCCCGCGGCCGGACCCCGGAAGTGACGTCATGTCACGTGACCTAGTGCCGCCATGTTGTGTAACCCGCGTGAGCGGCCATCTTGTGACGTCATCCCCATAGTGATACGTGATGTGAGTGCGCATGCGCAGCGCGTGTTTTTAGGGTGATACGTGTTTCCGTCGTCCATTTTGTATACTAGAGGCCGCCATCTTGGTTTCTATGGTAGCACGTGATTGCTATGTTACCCCCATTTTTCAGCAATAAGACGGGGTATGTTCGGAGGGTATGTTTCATTGTACAGGAGTATTTTCTGGAACGACTTCCCTGGATAATTACCACAAACAGCCCAATTAGTTTTACTATTTCGAATTCTTTCAGAAGTCTCTGCTTCTATCTATATATGTAATAGTTATCGTTTATCTGGCCACGTTCCTTTATTCTAGAGTATACTCCAGTAGTGTAGAAGAGCCTATTAGTTGGAACAGTTTACCTTATTATTGCTATATTTAGCAATTTCTGGTCTATTCTTGCTAGTTCCGACCCTATTCCAAGTACTCTTGTTGTTTCATTTATATAACTAACCAATCAGATTGCACCCCAATTTTAGCACCCCTTTTTTGAAAACACCTGTGGCTATGGAATCCCTTTTTTGTCATATGTGCTTATGTGAAAAGGCACAATGTGACACAATATGCCCTATCACATAGGCACGTGCTTTATATGCCGATATGTGCTTATGTGACAAGGCACAATGTGACACAAAATGCCCTATCACATAGGCACATACGGGTATTTGAGGATGCCTATAACCTAGTATTGTATTATTTGAGGATACCTATCTAGGATACCTTCTGGAGAATCCCTTTTTGTCATATGTGCTTATGTGAAAAAGCACAATGTGACACAATATGCCCTATCACATAGACACATACGGGTATTTGAGGATACCTATAACCTAGTATTGTATTATTTGAGGATACCTATCTAGGATACCTTCTGGAGAATCCCTTTTTGTCATGTGTGCTTATGTGAAAAAGCACAGTGTGACACAATATGCCCTATCACATAGACACATACGGGTATTTGAGGATACCTATGGCCTGGTATTGTATTATTTGAGGATACCTATCGAGGATACCTACTGGAGAATCCCTTTTTGTCATATGTGCTTATGTGAAAAGTCACAATGTGACACAATATGCCCTATCACATAGACACATACGGGTATTTGAGGATACCTATGACCTGGTATTGTATTATTTGAGGATGCCTATCGAGGATACCTACTGGATAATCACTTTTTGTCATATGTGCTTATGTGAAAAGTCACAATGTGACACAATATGCCCTATCACATAGACACATACGGGTATTTGAGGATACCTATGGCCTGGTATTGTATTATTTGAGGATACCTATTGAGGATACCTATCGAGGATACCTTTATAGGATACTTATCTGAGGATACTATATAGGCTGTACATATCCCTATAGGTCTCTTGCTGGCCCTTAGTACTATTAATCCACCTGTGAAAAAGCACAAGGTTATAGGCATCCTCAAATACCTGTATGTGCCTATGTGACATTTTGTGTCACATTGTGCCTTGTCACATAAGCACATATCGGCATATAAAGCACGTGCCTATGTGATAGGGCATATTGTGTCACATTGTGCCTTTTCACATAAGCACATATGACAAAAAAGGGATTCCATAGCCACAGGTGTTTTCAAAAAAGGGGTGCTAAAATTGGGGTGCCATTGGATATAGGATTTTGTTATACACAGGGGAGATAACCCTGCATACAGATTATGGGAAATCAAGCAATCTGATTGGTTAGTTATATAAATGAAACAACAAGAGTACTTGGAATAGGGTCGGAACTAACAAGAATAGACCAGAAATTGCTAAATATAGCAATAATAAGGTAAACTGTTCCAACTAATAGGCTCTTCTACACTACTGGAGTATACTCTAGAATAAAGGAACATGGCCAGATAAACGATAACTATTACATATATAGATAGAAGCAGAGACTTCTGAAAGAATTCGAAATAGTAAAACTTATTGGGCTGTTTGTGGTAATTATCCATGGAAGTCGTTCCAGAAAATACTCCTGTACAAAGAAACATACCCTCCGAACATACCCCGTCTTATTGCTGAAAAATGGGGTAACATAGCAATCACGTGCTACCATAGAAACCAAGATGGCGGCCTCTAGTATACAAAATGGACGACGGAAACACGTATCACCCTAAAAACACGCGCTGCGCATGCGCACTCACACCACGTATCACTATGGGGATGACGTTACAAGATGGCCGCTCACGCGGGTTACCATGACAACACAACATGGCGGCACTAGGTCACGTGGCATGACGTCACTTCCGGGGTCCGGCAGCGGGGTCCGGCAACTATTCCCTCAAAACCACATGACATACTACTCACGGATTTCCATTCTCATAGCGATAATTTCGTGAAGAATGTATCGATTGGATGCGTCTCCATGTATAAATATCGTTTCGCTATGATTGACTTTGGAATTTTGAGAAGGCAGCTAAGGTAAATTAAAGCTATATTTGTTTGGAAAAATATTATTGCTTTGATGTCTTGCTAGTTGGAATTTGGGAAGGATTTTGGAATTTCCTCTCTCGGCAGATCTGGTGAGTCTAGAGGCAAATTTACTATATTTTTTTGGCTTTTTGAATATTCTGTGCTTGAGGATTGTGAGACCCAACTGAGATTTTCTTAGAGGGGTCGCGCACTTCTCAGCCAGTCTCAGACTCAACCGGAGGGCCGAGGGCAGAGTCCGAACCTTCCCAAGTTTTGACTGGCAGAGATACTGCCCCCTCTCCCTTAGGCAATCTTTGGCAACATATTAGTGGAATTGTATAGATTATGTCATAGTCCTGGGAGGCTGGGATGTAATTAGTACATTATGGACAGATCACTTTAGAGGGGGACACACTTTGGTTGTAGGTTGGGGAGACATTTGCCCCTCCCCACCCGTGAAGTACAGGAGGAGTTAAGTTTTATAAGCGTTTTAGCTTGAACATGGTTAGGATTGGGATCCGGTATATGTAGGCCAGCTCACCTCCGTAAAGGTCTGCGCTGGATAAAATAGTTAATGATTGGGATCCGATGTATGTAGGCCAGCTCACCTCCGTAGAGGTCTGCGCTGGATAAAATAGTTAAATATTGTGTCGCGATAATCGTGGTATTTGGTAGTGGTACTCCCTTGAGTATGTAATTTTGTACAGGATTTGGGCGCGGAGTTTTGGAGCGGAACTCATTTGAGTACCTAGAACTGAAACTATTTGTAGCTCTCCTCCTCCCGATGGGGATAGGGTAAGGGTAGTAGCTTATTTATTGTTTCGCGCATTGGTTGAGCGTTCGCGACTGGTATTGGGCAGAAGGTAACGCTTTAGCTTTAATGTGGAGTAGTGCTTCTTTACACAGGTAAACAAGCCCTGCTCGGTTTGGTAACCCTCCTTAAGGTTGTTGGTACAGAAGTTTTCTTGAATGGCCCATTGGCCAATTTAAATAAAAGAGAAAGATGCAAGTTTCCCCCACTTGAGTAAGGAGCAGTATAATGTACTGAAAAGAATTGGAAATGCTTTGTTTATATTAAATATTATAACATCTATTTTCTAGTTGTTTAGTCATTGGAAATTCCGCTAGGAATGAGAACCCGCTTCTTAACCCCCAGTTTTTCCCAAACTGTGGACCTCTATGGGACCCTCTTGTTGTTTTGATCGGGGGCGGTGCACGGATGTGATACAACCTCAAGACCATATGGTGTAGGGAAGCTCTAGGCAGTTGCATTGTGCTGATTTTGCCTGAAGGGCAAAATCAAACAGATATTGAACGTGCTGTCACCAGCCTCTTGCAACTTTGTATGGTTGTTCAAATCTTAATTCTGGACGTGTATGAAAGTTCACAAAAAGGTAATTTCTAGCTCATCGTATTTGACACCAGAACAACTTCCGACAACAGCTGATGCTTTCCGCTTCCACAGCCGTCGAGTCTATCGCCATGTACAGACTTGGCTTGGCATGCAACAACATGGAGCCAACGGAATTGGTCTGGATGCTTCATAAGACTGCGAAAAGAGACGTTTGCAACCTCAAAGAATGGAGCAGGCAGCTGCACCTGCATCTTTGCTGAAGGTCACCAGATGTGGCTGCAGTGGAAGATGTGACAAAATTAATTGCTCTTGTAGGAGAAAAGGACTTCACTGCAACAATAGAGACATCTGTAAAGACTTAGACACTGAGTAGTGATACAGGACTGCTTAAACTGAAGTATATGGTGTGACTGTTGGTTACATCAGTGGCCGCCATTTTGGATTTGACTTACTTTAAGTGAGCTAAAATTTATCAGATTAATTCTGCCACAATTGAAACATATTTCATCAGAACATGATCATTTTATACTTAAACATTGAAAAATAAATGCATATGTGACATTTCTTAATGTACACCTGAAATTCTGCGGCCATTTTGGATTTGACATATTTTCGGGATGTTGTCCAAAGAAAACTTTTGTACACTTTTTTCCCCGTAAATATATATCCACCAAAAAGCTCCAATCCACTGAGATACCTTTGTTAAAAATTTTGTCGAACCCTTTCGGTTTATTTACTGGACTAGTCCCGTAACCAAAGTAACAATTCCCAATGGCATTTGCACAGGGGTAATTGATGTTAAATATAATAAATTTATAAAAATTGGGTCTGAAGTTAATAAAATTATGTTTTGTACTTTCATTATTCGTTAGATTTCCATGGATTGTAATTTGGTATCTTGACGTGATGTATACAAGTGTTGTAAATTATATATATATAATATGAATATACTGTAAACAATATAATAAAAATTGGTTTGGAAGTTCACCCTTTACCTAACATGAAAAGGAGACGGCAATTGTAAAAAAAAATCTTGAGTAACTAATATTTTTCATTTTTTGTCTCAAAAACATAGGCTACGAACCCTAATTGGAACGAGCTCGGCGAGGTCGTTCCGACGAAGTGTCATAACGTATGGTTTTGAGACAAAAAATGAAAAACATAATGAAAATTAATTGGCGTTTTTTGAGAATAGCGCTGACCGGTTTGGGCCGTTAGATTGGGTAAAGGGTTAATAGAATTATGTTTAGCACTTTAATTGTTCAATTCTTGTTACGAATAACTCACAATTTTCATAATAAATTTTCGATATTAATTCGATCCCGGGTCGTTGACCGAGACCGATTTGTCCCGCCTGCGCATTGTCCCGTTCCCTTGGGGCGCTGTAACCTAGGTGAAAAGGTTCGGGAGAAGAATTGTAATCTTTAGTCTGGGTGATGTGTTCGCTTCCGAGTCGATCCGTCCCCAAGGACGGTCCGTTCCCAGACCAACCATCCCAACACGATCCGTCCCCAGTCGATCCGTCCCCATGTACCGTAGTCGATCCGACCCCAATTAATTGTAGTTATTTTTATTGTAGTCTGGTTGGCAAAATTAAACATGAAATATGAAATAGAAATACAAAAAGGAAATGAAAACTTTTATTTTAACGACTTGTTATTTAACTCCTATCATTAGTCTATTCAAAACCCTTGTATAAACCTAAATGTTTTAACTGTGTTATAACAAATCTTTTTGACTCAAAAAACGGTTAAATAAAGTTCACCCCTTAGTGCTTAAATAAAATTCACTGGTGCTTGTTATGATGTAATGTTTGTTTGTATTCTCTCCATTTATTTGTGTTTTTCAGTTATGTTTTTTTTTATTAAATAAAGTTCAGCTCGAAATACTTTTTTAAAACCCCCACAAAGCAATACATGGCACAACTAATTATATTCTACATGGGGCCGGATCATCTGGGGACGGATCGACGGGGGATGTGTCGTCTTGGGTGTAGAAACGGCTGAGGCCGGATCGTCTGGGGACGGATCGTCTTTGGGGTAATTTTACCTGTTAGCCGATTCCTCCACGATCAGAATTTTTCACAAAAAATCGTCTTCGTACACGCCCTGTAACTTCCGTCGTTTACGGACAGAAATTTTGAGAATTTTGAAATATCTGTTGTCCGCTTGCCTTCTCGCCATTGTTCTACATGTACATTTGATGCGTTGACGTCAAACAAAGTGCAAAGAACAAATAATTATCAAACTGGACAGAAAAATGCTCCATTAGCATGCGGTAATGGAACTGGAAATTCCATTCTTGTTTGTTTGTTGTTCTGGTACTACACTTATTCAGGCAGTAACGGGTCACAGGCAGTAAGGCGATGTTGAGCCTTAAAAAAACCGAATTTGAAGAGCATTTCAAACTGAAATTTTATTCCAGTTTTGTGAATATATTTGTTGCCCGTCGTCTTTGATAGTTTCGCAAGTTCGTTGTTTTTTGTTGACGAAAGTGATTTTTTTAAAAAGACAATGTGCGCCGGAAGAAAATTTGGACACGCGAAACCGCAAAAAAACGTTTTCGTCTCAATTACGGGAAGAGAAATATAAAGAGTGTGAATGAAAGTATTATTATTTGAACAGGTTTGTCAGCGCTTCAAATTCAAGATAAAATAAGTGGGATAAATATCTGGCATCATGATATATTTATTCCGTTTCAACAGCGAGTCGAGTTGTCAGTACCGGGTCACTGTCAGACATGCGCAGTAAAACCCATTGAAACACTGCTCCAGTTGAACTATTTTTAGAAAATTAATGCAAAACTACTGCATTTGATCTACTTCGTTTTCACTTCTTTCCACTGTAAAAGTTGCGACTATTGTGGTGAAATTAATTCAGAGAAGACACGAAAGACTTTTTGTGTCCAATAAATATATATAAAGTGGGAAAATAGATCGCCAGTGGGTGCCAAAGAGGGCGATTCTTTATAGACGCAAGCGACCCGTTACTGACCAAATTGCGACAGGCAAACGATCTAATTTTATAAAATAAACTGAAGCTTTATGATTATCTGAAGATTTTCACTGCAGTAGTGAGTGTCAGATACCTGTCTGTCAATAACGAAAAACAAAATTTGGATAACTCATTTTATTTGAGAGAAATAAACAAAAATATGAAAGGTGACCCGTTACTGCCTGAATGACTACTACTGCCACTGGTACGGGTCCTACAAAATAGCGAATATGACTTGAAATACCGAATCTGACCCTCCAGAATGTAATTATATATATTTCTCTATTAATTTCCTGCTATTATGGGTGTTCAATAATGATAAAGGTAATCCTTTACAGTAGCGGGTTTTGCAACATCAGATTAGGGTCAGTAGCAGCTGGGGCCAGGGTTAGTCCATAGGGTACCCTAACCCTGACCCCACCTACTACTGATCCTAATGATACCGGTACTAGTATCTAACCCTAGCCCAAGCTACTACTGACCCTAATGATACTAGATGCATATAAAATTATTCACTTACCTTAAAAAATGAATCCTTTCACTTCGAAGAATGAAATTTCCTAATTTCGTGAAAAACCCCAAAGAAAACCCACTATTGTAAGGGATTACCACAATAAAAAATACTTTAATTGAATGAAAAAGTGCCGGAAAATATTTGTTTTTAGGTAATAAGTTCCATTATTGGGGTCGTTCTAACGTTCATTTTGTACTCCCAACTGCCTCCCTATTACCACGTTTCTTCTCTCCTCCCAATGCTTGGGAGATGAACTGCTTGATGACATCCCTTGCCCCATTCTTTTCAATCTCTCCGATTAGCATATTAATTCTTTCCATAGAATCTCTCAGTAACCACATGTCCTTCATTCTCCCATCCCACTTTCCCATTACAATTTACACTGCTAGTGAATCTTCTTTCAGACGGGTATTTTATCAAGTACTGGTACTCTTCAAAACCAGGCTTCTCTTTATCGCGAATGTCATCATAGGTTGCCCTAATTCAGCGATCCGAACGTAGTGGCTGCGCCTCTACGTTCAGATTCTTACCATTCAATCCTATACAGACATGTTAACCTCCAGAATATTTTTTCAGGGAACCCGAGGTTGATTTTGAGGGAAATGGGATGGATTTCAGGGAAAAGTTCGCGCGGGGACAAAATAAAAGAAAAAACTTGTGAATTTTCAGCTCATGGACCACTATTAACACCAGGTTATATCCAGAACTAGTTGTCAACTATGCTGATGCATTTATGCTATGTTAAAAAATCATAAAATAACTTGATTTAACCCCCCACCCCCACCCCAATGATCCTCTTCTTCATGAGCCTCCCTCCCCCTTCCCCCCTCCTTCTACACACACACACACACACACACACCACCCACACTGTCCCACAGAGCACCACCACTTGTGGTTTGCTCTTATCAAAGTCTACTTAGCTAATAATTTCCCAAGTCTGGAAATGTTAACAGGAAAGGATGTCCTAAATGTTCAGTTACTTCAAGAACGTTTGTACTTAGAAAGTATCTTTATCAAACTTCATGCATGTGGGATGTTTGTGCCCTACACAAAACATTTCTATTCATCATTGAAGCATTTTTTTTTTAATTCCATTCGAAATTTTCTGGGTACAAATGGCCAACAATTAACAGTTCTGTAGTCAGCACAACAGAATAAATGTAGTGTTAGAAAATAAGTCCATTGTGTTTAAATATGCAGTTATAATTTTTTGGCATCCGAAGCGACTTTAACCTACTTTTAAACTGTGTTAAATAGTTGTTGTTTACATTTTGATTTTGGAAAAGGGATGAGAATTAAAGCTATTCTATGAAGGAATAAATATATATTCCCTTTCATATATTTTATTTTCAAAAAACTGCTTTTAAATGAAGGTGGAGTTTTCAATTTTTTGAAAGTAAGTCACCTATTTTCACTTCGACACTCGCACATTGATCACAAATCTCCGAAGAAATAAACATGAACACAGTTGAAATATTTATCATAAAATACCCTTTTCTTAAATAAATTTAACTTAAATCCATATTTTACTGCTTCGTGAGTTTTTACCAGAGTTTGAAATGCATGTGATTTGACTCAGAACGTTTTTCGTAAGTTACAACGGGAATGAAATATTTGACTGTTGTTTTCCGGTGTTTTTGGTCCAAAACTGATTCCTGTCCGGGAGGCCGGGAACTACACTGAAATTCCAGGATTTTCCCGGGCATTCTGGGAGAGTTAACATGTCTGATCCTATAGAAAAAGTTCCCATCAAGTTTTTATGGGAACTCAAAACTCGAAATTAGGAATATATATAAAGCTTTCCAACTTATTACCGGCTGCAATCGGTAATACACGTATTTCCTTACATTTGTGCAGAGTTTATTGATCCAAACTATGTTTTATCCTTTAATTCTCGTTATTTTAATACTCTCGAAGCGGCAATGGATGTTTCGAAATCGTCCCATGTTTTTGTATAGATATAAAACAGTAAAAACAATAACCCGGTAATGGTGCCGAAACGAATAGACCTTTTCATTGATACGGAATCGGAAATTTGATCGCATTTGCGCATAGGGGGTTGGTAATCTCCTCTGCGCGAATGAGATCGACATTCCAATTCCGCATCGACGAAAAGGTATATTCGTTTCGGCGCCATTACCGGGTTATTGTTTTTAAGCTTTATATACATTCCTAATTTTCGAGTTTTGAGTTCCCATAAAATCTTGATGGGGACTTTTTCTATAGGATTGAACGGTAAGAATCTGAACGTAGAGGGGTAGCCACTTCGTTCGGATCGCTGAACTAAGGTTGCCCCTACGTCTTGGTCTGTGATCTCCAATGAGTACATGTAGTTCACTATTAACTCCCTCACTTGGACCATCCACCCTGTCTTGGTATTTTAGTTGAAAGTACTCTAGAACAATAAATGTTATTGTGCTGTAATGCAGACTGAAGCAATAAGGCCATAAGTTACAGTTAAAACTAGAAATCCTGTCATGAAATGCACACAAATAGCATGTTTATATGTGTGTTAATGTGCACGTTATGGCCCAAGTAAAGCTATCAAATTCTGTACATATGGCCTGTGCACAAGCAATGTTTCAGCCAATGGACCTCCGGGTAACCCGGGGGTCCATTGGCAGAAACATTGCATGTGTTTGCTATGAGTAACCAGGAGAACCTGCCGTGCTCTGGATGCCATTCGATATGGCAATTGCCTGCAATTCCAACATGCAATTAAGCCTAGATAAGCACACTATGCGTGACAGGACTTCTACAGTTAAAACTAGAAGTCCTGTCATGAAATGCACACAAATAGCACGTTGATATGCGCGTTAATGTACGCGTTATGGCCCAAGTAAAGCTATCAAGTTCTGTACATATGGCCTGTGCACAAGCAATGTTTCAGGTCCATTGGCAGAAACATTGCATGTGTTTGCTATGGGTAACCAAGATAACCTGCCGTGCTTTGGATGTCATTCGATATGGCAACTGCACACAATTCCAACGTGCAATTAAGCCTACAGTTAAAACTAGAAGTCCTGTCACGAATAGTGCGTTTATGTAGGCTTAATTGCGTGTTGGAATTGCGCGCAATTGCCACATCGAATGGCATCCAAAGCACGGCAGTCTCTTGTTACTCATAGCAATCACATGCAATGTTTCTGCCAATGGACCTCCGGGTTACCCGGAGGTCCATTGGCTGAAACATTGCTTGTGCATAGGCCATATGCACAGAATTTGACAGCTTTACTTGGGCCATAACACGTACATTAACGCGCATATCAACGTGCTATTTGTGCGCATTTCATGACAGGACTTCTAGTTTTAACTGTAGCTTTAACTGTAACTATCTTTAGTGACTTCCCAGTTTATAGTGAAAATTACGGAATGTGTTCAGTAAATTAGGACCGAGTCTTTATCGAGATCCAGACCTACTTTACAGGTCATATTTTGTAAATTTCACTATAAACTCTGAACGATTTGAAAATTTTCGTAATCTGTCCACCCATCTATCCCTACTCTCTCTATTTTTTTTAAGAAACTTCGAAAATGAACTCGATACTGCTCAGAAAACAGTTTACAATACAGTTAAAACTAGAAGTCCTGTCACGAATAGTGCGCTTATCTAGGCTTAATTGCGCGTTGGAATTGCGTGCAATTGCCATATCGAATGGCATCCAAAGCACGGCAGGTTCTCCTGGTACATCATAACAAACACGAGCAATGTTTCTGCCAATGGACCTCCGGGTTACCCGGAGGTCCATTGGCTGAAACATTGCCTGTGCACAGGCCATATGTACAGAATATGATAGCTTTAATTGGGCCATAACACGTACATTAACGCGCATATCAACGTGCTATTTGTGCGCATTTCATGACAGGACTTCTAGTTTTAACTGTACATAGAAGTGTAGCTGTTAATTGGCACTAATCTTTTCCACAATTATCGTCCAAAAAATTTGTTTTCACTTTTGATTTGATTGCTCAGTGAAACAACATGATGTAGCCCTGCTGCTGAACAAACACTAATTGGTGATAATCTGATGTATGTTAAAACAAGTCACACGTCTGCGATTATAAGAGGCTATTTGAACCTGCCCGATAAATTAGATAATGAAACTCATTCACTTATGACCAGGAACCAGCCGTGAGGGCAACTAGGGTGATTATGTCGCCCTTCTAAGCCCAAAGTTGCCTAGAAAAATAGAGCGATTACAAGTCTCCCTCTAAAAATTGGCCAAAATGGGGAAAGGCTGAACTGAGTGATCCAAGGTTTATATAAAAACGATTGTTTTCAAGAATCGAATGTGCTTGTGTGTGATAAATGGGCATTTTCATTCGTCAAATATGCAACCTTTATTTGAAATCACAGGAGAATCAATTGTCCATTGTCACTTTTTACGGATTTTTTATTTCGGTTTTGTTCTGTTTCAGTCAGAGCTTCAAGTGTCAAAACGAGAATTGGTGACTTACGCAACTGAACAAAATAACCCAGTTTGAAAGTAGGTTACATCGCTCAGGATGCTGAAAATAAATTCTGTGCTGAAAATGTATACACAACGGACATATTTTTTAACTTTGTATTTTTATATTTTTATTTCATTTTGCCGATGACTGTTAACTGTTGAGCCGTCTATTCCCAGAAAAACACACGAATGGAATTGAAACACGTGACAAAAAAGCTTTAGTGATGACAAGAAAAGCTTTGTACAGGGCAAAAGTGTGCATATGAAGGAGCTTGAAAAGTACCTTCCTAGCTACCTTCTTACATCTGGGTCTGTTCACCCTTTCAGACTTGGGAAATTATTATCTTGGTAGACTTTGGTGAAAAGCAACCTTCAGGAGGGTGCTGGGGGTGGGATTGGCATGAAGAAGAGAGGAGGGATCATGAAGAAGAGGGTAGCAGTGGGGGATTTTCAATCAATAATTACTTTGTGAATTTTTAACCTGGCATACAGTTAAAACTAGAAGTCCTGTCATGCAATGCGCACAAATAGCACGTTGATATGTGCGTTAATGTACGCGTTAAGGCCCAAGTAAAGCCATCAAATTTCTACATATGGCCTGTGCACAAGCAGTGTTTCAGCCAGTGGACCTCTGGGTTACCTGGAGGTCCATTGGCAGAAACATTGCATGTGTTTGCTATGAGTAACCATGAGAACCTGCCGTGATTTGGATGCCATTCGATATGGCAATTGCACGCAATTCCAACGCGCAATTAAGCCTAGATAAGCACACTATTCGTGACAGGACTTCTAGTTTTAACTGTAGATGCATCATAGACAACTGGATCTGGATTAATCGGTCGTTAATGGAGGACCACAAGCTGAAAATTTGAAGGGGTGGCGAGGGTGTGGTACATGTACATAAATATTCTTAATTTTCCCCACTTGCCTATGAAGTCTCCCTACTTGACTCTGAAGTCTCCCAAAAATAACCCCCCTAGGCTGGTCCCTGCTTACGACACCTCACCAATGACTCCAAAACCCAAAATTTGCAAAAATTTTACCGTGACTTTTTCATTTAAAATGATTTTTATATTCACTACTAGATCACAGAATAGTAAGAAAGTAAGTAGAAAGTATCGTTAATTAATCTTTTTGTGGTCAGATTCGGTATTTAGTGACACCGACTAGTACTACTACTTCTGTCTTCAATGCTTTGTTCCACTTCCATCTCAAATTTTTCAGTCATCCTGCCTCATGTAGTCATGGTCATCAGGTCAGGTACAGTGGTCCGGATCCGTTACAAACTAATATGAAAATAGGTGCAAGCTACACATGAACGCAGTTTTGAGATATTAAAAAACTTAGATATTCAGTTTATTTTTTCAAAACAAAATTGTGTTTGGTAAAGTGTTAACTTAAGGTGCTATATAAGTAATGGAATTTTGTTTACTTTGAAATTTCCACCTCTGATATTCCTTAAATTCAAAATAAATATACACAAATTATGCATCAAAATGAAGGTTGGGAGGTGGAGAACATGAAAAATATATGAAGTCAACTCAAGAGTTGACAGCAGGCACCACTGGTTCCTGAAAGTCTGCTACCATATTCATACTAGTCCTAACATGGCCTCAAAGTCCGTAATGTAATTTTTCGGTTTGGTACGTCCATTCAGTCAAACATTCTTCCCATTCTACCTGTGGTGAAGCTGAAGGGCCAATCAAAATCATCAATTTTAGACAAAACAAATTTGTTTTGTGATAAAAGTATAAGCATTTCTGAGAATGTATAATTACCTTATAATATACACAAATTATACATCAAAATGAAGTTTGGGAGGTACAGAACACGAAAAATATATGAAATCAACTCAAGAGTTGACAGCAGGTACCACTGGTTCCTGGAAGTCTGCTACCATTTTTATGCAGAACTGTTAAGTAAATAATATTTCTCGAGAACAACTTGTGACCACATGGTGCCTCACATATCCAAGAACAAAGCTAGGGCATCAAAATTCTTCATAACACAGTGGCAGAGGTGCATGGGGGTAAATTCCAAAACCTTTGTTTACACTCAAATGTACTTTCGATTTCAAGTCAAAGTCATCGGACGGAAAAAAGCATCGATGCACAACGCCGTATAAAATCAAATAATGAGAAAGATCGCCTTAATACTGCATACTATTATGATATAGAGGCTGCACAGTTGCGATTTTCTATGCAAGGTATCACAAAACCTGTTGAAATTTCTTAGAATTACGATTTTGTTTTCCGATGGAAATGTGTGGTATTAAGTGATTTGCATGTGTCTGTCGAACATGCAATCCATCTTCAATAACAAATGCAGACAGTGTTGTCCTTTTTCCAAATGCAGTCCTATCGCTGCAGTTGAAAGTGTTTTGAATGCCCAGCTTTGTTCTTGGATATGTGAAGCACATTTGGCCACAAGTTGTTCTCATAAATTACAAGTATTCTTTTATTATCAGTTCTGGTACGATTATGATTGCAGACTTCCAGGAACCAGTGGTGCCTGTTGTCAATTCTGTGAGTTGATTACATATGTTTCATGTTCTATTCAGTTAAAACTAGAAGTCCTGCCACAAACTGTGTGCTTATCTAGGCTTAATTGTGCTCAACTGCCATATCGAATGGCATCCAAAGCACGGCAGGTTCTCCGGGTTACTCATAGCAAACACAGGCAATGTTTCTGCCAATGGACCTCCGGGTTACCCGGAGGTCCATTGGCTGAAACATTGCATGTGCGCAGGCCATATGTACAGAATTTGATAGCCTTACTATGGTCATAACGCGTAGATTAATGAGCAGATCGATGCGCTATTTGTGCTTATTTCTTGACAGGACTTCGAGTTTTAACTGTACATCTGAACCTTCATTTTGATGTATAATTTGTGTCTATTTAATTTGAATTTAAGGAATATGAGTGGTGGAAATTTTAAAATAAACAAAATTCTAGCACTTAAGGTGATTCTAAATTGAATATTGAAGTTTGAGTGAACAGGTGGAAAGCAGGATGTTTTTTCCAGTACTTTTAAATAGTAATGGTTATTTAATACATGAATGATTGCTTCCTACAGTACATTCACCGTGGAATGGGACTTTTCCACGTGGCCACGGCGGATGCCCACGCTCAAACCACAGTATCCTATTTAAACTGAAATACATGTACCATGGACAGAAAAATACATAGAGGGTCAGAACGTGTTCTGGCATGGTAGGGCTGCACGATATTCAAAAAAATACCGCGGTATTCCGGTATATCAAAAACTGTTCAGATATATGAACACATGTACAGTTAAAACTAGATGTCCTGTCAGGAATAGTGCGCTTATCTAGGCTTTATTGCGCATTGGAATTGCGCGCAATTGTCATATCGAATGGCATCCAAATCATGGCAGGTTCTCCTGGTTACTCATAGCAAACACATGCAATGTTTCTGCCAATGGACCTCCGGGTTACCCAGAGATCCATTGGCTGAAACATTGCTTGTGCACAGGCCATATGTACAGAATTTGATAGCTTTACTATGGCCATAACGCGTACATTAACGCGCTGATCAATGTGCTATTTGTGCGCATTTCATGACAGGACTTCTAGTTTTAACTGTACCACAATCGAGACTCGAGGCATCACAGTAGAAATGAATTAGCATGCCTTCATGACGTGGTTTGAAAAACCTTTACCTGATGCAGACGATATCAAAGTGTATTATTTTCAAAATTAGTTTATCATATTTTCTCCAAAGATTTCAACAAAACTATATCATGTCACCCCTCATTGGAACGAGCTCAATGAGCTCGTTCCAATGAGGGGTGACATGATATAGTTTTGTTGAAATTTTTTAAATTTATTTTTTCAACTGCTGAATTTGTATATTACGAGGGCACAAGCAGACGATTCCTTTGATAAGGGGATAATATTCATTCGGGGCTAAAGTTTAAAAACTCCAGACATCTTGAAAATTAAATTGTGAGTAAATAAATAATGATGATGATAAACCAATATTTTTGAAATTACACCGGTATTCAATCGATATTGGTTTGAATGCCGGTGGGGGCGTGGTGGCTCAGTTGGTAGAGGTGCAAGCTGCAAGCCGAGAGGTCCTCGGTTCGAATCCCACCTGCGGCAACCACGTTGTGTCCTTGGGCAAGCCACTTCACCCCAATTGCCTACATGGGGGCACGATGACACTGTGTACTGAGGCGTACAGCACGTCGATGGTGCGCATGTCTTCAACCAATCTAACCCTGCCTGTGCTGCGGTGCAGAGTTCAGAGTTACGATGTTGGAGAGCTGACAGCTGCTCGTCGTTGCTCGGTGGTTCTCTCCGGGTACTCCGGCTTCCTCCACCCGTAAAACTGTCACGGTCACGATTGGCCATTGTGCTTAAGTATGTGACCTTAAACACCAATAAATAAATAAATAAATAAATAAATTGAATGCCGGTATATATCGGTTTATCGATATACCGTGCAGCCCTATAGCATGGATGGGATAAAGAAAGTGGTGATGTGCCTCCAAAGACCATCGTTGACAAGTCCATGGCATCAGTCTTTATCGCAGTGCATCTATGGTGGTTTGCATTCACAGCAGAAATGTGTATCCTTAAAAAACATTAATTGATTGTTTGGGGGTTGCGGTGGCGTTGCAGTAACCGGTTCTCATCAGATCACCGAAGTTAATTAATGTTGAGCCCAATTAATCCTTGGATGGGTGACCGTCTCGAGTGATCGATTCGGACTCCTGCATTGTGTCTTTGGACGAGGCACTTAACCCCGATTGTCCACATGAGACACGATGGCACAGTGTACTAAGGTGTACTGCACATCGATGGTATGCATGTCTTCAACCCATCTAACCCTGCCTATGCTGCAGTACAGAGTTATGATGTTGGGGAGCTGGCAGCTGCTCGTCATTACTCGGTGGTTCTCTCCTGGTACTCCGGCTTCCTCCACCCATAAAACTGTCACTGACACGATATGACCTTGGCTGTTAATGTGTCATTAAACCCTAATAAATAAATAAATTGATTGTTTGTGTTTGTCTTCAATGTTGTTCATTTCAAATCATTCCCGCTTCTGTTTTTATTAAACCTGTGGAAAAATATGCACCGTGTGAAAATTTGATAAACGTGGTTGTGCTTTGGATGCCGTTCGATATGGCACATGCGCGCAATTCCTATGCGCAGTTAAGCCTAGATAAGCACATAGTTCGTGACAGGACTTCTTGTTTTAACTGTATTCTTGAATTGTTTTAATTTAACTTATTTTAAAGTCAAAACACAACATCAACATAGACCTTACGCAACAAAGTCGTTGCTCATCACATGCATTTTAGTTTGAAGACAATCCGTCCTTATTAAGTTCGATCTAGACAATCATAGTGCTAACATGAACATTCATATAATTGCCCTGTGCAGATGTGCACTACATGTGTTGTAATATGACGTGTTGGAGTTCATATTGTGGGAAATGAAGATTACCACAAAATCACTGTGGGTTGGGGGTGGGGGGGGGGGGAACAATTATTTATAAGTTTAACAGCTTACCAAACAGGCTAGCCATCTTTCAATGGTTGTGGGTGGTTCCTTAAATTTTATCCAGAAATTGTAAGAATTAGTCGCCACAACAAGCGGCATGGCACCCCCCCCCCCCCCCCCCCCCCAAGAAAAAAATGAAAAAAGTTAATTAATATAATAAATAAATAAAAAATAAGAAATTACCACACTCTCATGACTTTCAATGAAGATTACCACAACATCACTGTGGGTTGGGGGAGGGGGGGGGGGGGGGGGGGGGGGCAACAATTATTTATAAGTTTAACAGATTACCAAACAGGCTAGCTATCTTTCAATGGTTGTGGGTGGTTCCTTAAATTTTATCCAGAAATTGTAAGAATTAGTCGCCACAACCAGCAACATGCCCCCCCCCCCCCCCCCCCCCCCCCCCCAAGAAAAAAGGAAACAAGTTAATATAATAAATAAATAAATAAAAAATAAGAAATTGCCACACTCTCATGACTTTCATCACCCCCCCCCCCCCCCCCCCCCTCTGCCCCCCTCCCTCCCCCACTTCCATTGCTAATTTTTATCCTGAAGTTTATCCCAAGATTATAAACTGAGAGAGAGGACTAAAAACTAATTTTCTCTGTTAAGTGAATGTTGAGTTTTGTTATTCGCATTGCCAAGTGATCCTGCTTAAACATTAATTTGAAGTAAACATGTACAAAACAATAGGCTGCTGAGAGTCTGTGAACAAAAGAAGCTTCAAACAATGGCAAGTAGCCATTTGATTATGTCACTGGTCGCTAATGCCCCTGTAGTAACTGTCTAATTGAAAGATTATTGCCACTGGTTTTAATTACTAAACAAACTATTATAATTATCATCACCTGTGCAAGTTCAATAGACTTGGTGAGGTGTGACTTGTGTATCTACAGTCGATTTTTATTGGAAGTTTATGACAAATTTGTTGTATTCTTGGTTTGCAGGACTCTCTTGTGAGGCTAATAATTTGTCTTCAATACGCTGAATGAGATGATGGAGGAATTAGGTTAATTATATGTCACGTACAGTTAAAACTAGAAGTCCTGTCACGAATAGTGCGCTTATCTAGGCTTAATTGCGCGTTGGAATTGCGTGCAATTGCCATATAGAATTGCATCCAAAGCACGGCAGGTTCTCTTTGTTACTCATAGCAAACACATGCAATGTTTCTGCAAATGGACCTCCAGGTTACCCGGAGGTCCATTGGCTGAAACATTGCTTGTGCACAGGCCATATGTACAGAATTTGATAGCCTTACTTGGGCCATAACGCGTACATTAACGCGCATATCAACGTGCTATTTGTGCGCATTTCATGACAGGACTTCTAGTTTTAACTGTACACTCAGAGTGGAGTTTCCTCTCGCACAGGTTCTGATTTAGTTCAGAAGTCTCTTTACTAACTTTTTATTTTAAATATAATTTTTTCCCAGTTTCACACTGAACTTGATTTATTACCCGGGTGGAATTTACACTCGGTGAGTGTTTTCAAATCTGTCCAATATGGCATTGTACTTTGCAGAGTTTCATGTAGCACCAGGCTACTGGACAGCCACCGTAAAAAAATAGGTTGTCCACACATATAATTTGATATTTGATTCGATTTAACAAAATGGGTTGGTCTGCATAGGAGCGAAATGTACTTGCTCCAAACAGTAAAATGTCTGATGCATGTGTTCGATATGTGTGAAACACTTTGCACTCATCCATTAAATACAGGCTACTCAATGTTTTTGCTGAATAAAATGTTGTAACTTACTTTCCTTGTTTTCTGTCCTACAGATATATGCCATTCTCTATCTAACTATTTAGCTCACAAAGTGTATATGATGATCAGAATGTCAAATAACCCAAAAGGACCATCTTTCAGTTGATTTGATGTACAAACACTGATTGACTTAAGGCTGATTTTTGCTCGAGGGATAAATAGCATATTTTTGTACATGAAAGCAAACAGTTAAACACCAGAACCACACAACTGGTGGAAATGGCTCTTTTTTAAATGTATTTTTCTTTCTTAATTCTTAATTGATAACTTCTCGATCAACAGCAATCATTGTTACATGTACTAACGCAAGTGATGCTGACCTGCAGAAATGGAGGGGTTGGGGTACTGAAAGGGGACATGACATCACAGGTCCCATAAACACCCCCCTAACAAACCGTTCAATACAGTGTTTTTTTTTCCAATAAATATTCAATTATTTAACCCTTGCCTTACGTACATGTAATTGGAAGACTGTACATTCAATTGTTGTACGGCCTACACAAATTTACAAAATACATGGAATTTTTTTTTTGGTCCTGAAAACATGGATTGACCCTCATTGACAAAAGCTTGTTTCAGTGTGGAGTCACAATCCATACATATTTTTATACTGTACCAATGACCCAGACATAGCTGGTGCTAACTCTTAAAATATAGGGCCAAACACAAATTTTGCCCCCCAATCCCCAAAATTTGCATCTACAACCAAAGAAAACATGTCCTGAAAGGCCCTCCACACTTCACCTCTACTGCGCATGCGCAGTGTCAAGGACGTTCCGAAATTGGCGCCATTAATCATTCTAAGTTTGGCCCTTCATCAGTTAACATCTGACTGATCTTTGTGCTTGTAAATCTCAGTTTAAATGATGCCAGACACATAAATATTAGTGAAATGGTGATTCTAAGGAGGATAGAGAAGGAGGAGAGGAAAAAATGTGTGACAGAATATTATCAGGGCTGTAACTTAAAATTTTTTAATGAAATTATGTTAAGTTACCTATTTTCGAGGCAGCAGCCATTTTGTTGTCATTCTGATTATTTAGTTACACTGTTTTTTAAGTGTTTTCCTCTCTCCCTGTCCTTTAAGTCCCCCCTTGCTATTCTCCCATGCTTTTGGCATAGTTTTTGTAATTATTATTACTAAATTTTCTTGGGAGTTTTAGCTGAATAACAGAATGAATTCTGTTCTTTTCCCCATGTTTACGTCTTCACCTACGGGTGGTTAGGCGTTGCGTTCTGCATCTACCATCTGATGTTCTGCAGTTTCTTCCCTGGAAGTCTCTGTTTTGCATCCGATAGTGTATTTTTGGTAACTGATTTCGGGCCTGGGTGCCTGGAGTCTTATTTTAGTGTTTTTACACTCATTGTTTACATTTACAACAGCCCTCTGTGTGAGGGGGGGATTTCTGGAAAATAATATCTTGATGTTATTTTAATCATAACTAGATACATTATTATTGTTCGTAAGTGTTGAATAAATTGTTTAAAATATTTTTAAAATTTTTGTCCACACTTAGGCTTGGGATCCATTGGGGCTCAACGTTACTTTTCAGAAACTTGGGCTGTTCTGAAAAAATATTTTTTCAAAATATTTTGATTTCAATTATTTTTTCTATATTAATGGATCATATTATTATTATGTATTTTGATTGCCAGGGGTTAGTGCGAGTACCAGGACTTGTTTTCTTTTTACATTGAAAGGATATTGATCAATTGTATTAAGAGGAAGTCTTCCTCTGACTTTATAATCATTCTATATGTGGTCAGTGTACTCGCATTAAATCCTGTTCTGTATCGTATGATTTCGATGACAATATGGGAAGCGTATGTCACGGTATGTTATTGGGGAATTGGACACTCTGGTCCTTTCCCTGCAGGGTTACTCTACTTTATCAATTTCTATTTCAGACGATCAAGATTAGGGTGATGTATCTGTGATGTCTTCCAACAGTGTGCCTCTGTCGTCACAATTAATGAAGGGCTAGCGAAAAGTGCTCATGTAAATACGCCAATTGCCTAAGAGGACCCTAGTAGGTTCGACGGCCTTTGACGTCCGCTAGCTCGCCCGGTGTAGCGTCCATTCACCGAATGGTTCGGCAGCCGGGTTCGTCCGTTGTGGTCTAGAAGGAATTTTGGGGTGATGCGAGCACTATAAATCAACCTAATGCACACCCAGTGACGGCGGATCGGAGGGAGAACGGAGGAAGCCTTTTAGTCCGGTTCATAGCTCGTTCCGGTCCATCCGGACGGCTAGCGAGAGAGGCCCCTCTCTCGTTCAACAACATCTGGCCCCAGATGTTGTGGTACAAAATGTGTCGCAAGCGGAGCATACGTCCGTCGCTCGGGCCGCTCCGTTGTATAGGCAGTCCGCGGAGACTGCTAAGGCTTCCTCTTCTCGTCAGCGCACACGACCGCACCTTGGCTGCGTGACCGCCGATATATTACCAGCTTCGCCGATCAAGGATTCTTCGGCGACCAGGTCACACCATCCGGTAGCCAGGGACACGAGGCCTGCAGACTCCGGACATTCGCATAGGAAGTGTGCGGGAGTCAACGTACATGGAGCTTCCGGCGGCAATGCATCGTAAGACCGCTACTGCACAGGCCTCGGGAACGGACGTGCTTTCCTAAATAGCACAGTTTATCGCAGCATCCCAGCATCAACTGAATCTGTCGCATATTTTTTATCCGAAGATGCTGGGTCGGGACGCTCCGCGGAAGCGGGTACGGACGTCCGAAAGTTTCATCCGGTCCGACGGGATACCGAAAGGGATTTGGAGGATTTCGAGCCTTCCCTTTCGGAACAACATATGCTGTTGTGTATGTCATCTGACTTGGTCTTCTACAGCTTCTTTCGTCAGACCAGAATGCTGCGATGCCGGATAAGAAACTGATAGCGTCGGTGGACTTAGAAATTTTTGGTTCGGTTCAGGGACATCGTCCCTCAGTTCCGACATAGTCCAATAATGTCACACAAACTTTCGAATTATTGAACGACGCTATATATATTATTATTTTATGCTTGCTATAACCAAGCATTTCTGGTTTCTTGTTTGCAAAGTTACGGAGATGTCTTTCAAAAGTGTGCCTCTGTCGTCATAGTTAATGAAGAGCTAGCGGCAATAAGTGCTCATGGAATATGTCTATCGCCTACGGAGTGACATTCGCTAGCTCACCCAGTGTAGCGTACATTCATCGAATGGTTCGGCTGCCGGGTTCGTCTGTTGTGGTCTAGGAAGGAGATTTGGGTGATGCGAGCACTTTAATTACTTTAGTACTCACCCAGTGACGGCAGATTGAGGACAGATCGGAGGAAGCCTGTTAGTCCGGTTCCTGGCTTGTCCAGGTCCGTCCGGGCTGTGAGCGAGAGAGGTCCCTCTCTCGTCCAACAACATAGGGGACCGCATGTTGTGGTTCAGATATTTTACATTCGGAGCATATGTCCGTTGGTCGGGACGCTCCGTTATATTGACAGGCCGAGAGACTGTCCTTAATGCTTCCTCATCCTCACAGCAGGGCACACGACCGCACATTGGCTACGTGACCTCGAGTATCCGATCAGTTTCGTCATTCAGTGATTCCACGGCGAATAGGTCGCGCCATCCGGTAGCCAAGGGACACGAGGCCTATACACTCCGTTCGCTCGCATATTGGTAGTACGCACGGGGTAACGATCACGGAGCTTCCAGCGGCAATGCATCGTAAGACCGCTTCTCCTCAGGCCTCAGTGACGGACATGCTATCCGAGTTAGCACAGTTGTTTCGCAGCATCCCAGCAATTGACAGTTTCTCGGTCGAATCAGGAATTATCCGACGGCGCTGGGTCGGTGCGGTCCGCGGTTGCATCAGGTACGGACGACCGAATGCTTTATAGGGTCCGACAGGATGGCGAAAGGGATTCGAAAGATTTCGAGTTTTCCCTTTAGTAGTATCGGAAGCTGCCTTTCATATCTTCTGGCATTATCTTCCAGTGTTTGTTATTTCGGACTTCATTGCTGCGATCTTGGATAAGAGACTTATAGCGTCATTGGACTCAGATTTTTCGATCGGTTCAGGGACATTGTCCCTGACTTACCGACGCAGTCCAATATTGTCATTACAACATGTGTTTTATTTTCGACGCTATATATATATATATACAAGCCTGCTACCAAGCATGATAGTTTAGTTTCTTGTCCGCGTTGCTCATTTCTGCCATTTTATCATTTATACGAATAGTTTATTTTGGCAGAGCAGGGCATACCGAGAGTTCATATGCGTCTAGACGGTGTGGTTAAAGACTGGATATATTCTTTTTCGCCGTTTATGTCTTTTCCAACTTCAGTGTTGGAAACGACATGATGTATAGTAGACTTAACTTAGACGCTTTATCATACGTAATCCGCCTTACTGAGGCGTTATTACGTCTTCAAGAAAAGATTTACGGGGTATTATTCTCAATGTAATTTCTTTTGAGGGCAGTAGTTTGTTCACGTATAACTCCGCCCTTCTGTGGCTGATTGGAGTTGGTTAGACGTGACGCAGCCCTAGCTACATCCACACGCGTGGATAGTAAGGTTAAGAACTCTCTCAGAGTCGCTTCGTTCTCGGAGGAGCTTCTCTTCGACGGCAACTTTTCGGCAATCCATGAATTGCTCGATTTACACGTTCTCTTGTCTATCTAGTGTTACAAGAGATTCAGACTGGGGCAAACATTCGGTGGTTGACTCAGAGAGAGCCACCGCAGTTGCCGGACCCGAGTGTGGCTGTTATGACGGTTGCCAGTCAAACAGATTGGGATATAATACTGATCCCTACGGATTCGAAGTGCCAGGGTCTTTGGGTTCCGCAGTCTCTTAGCAACCAGTTTTCTTCCGCGGAATAATGTTTTTTAGGCTTGCTTTATGTCATTGCATGAACATTATTCAGTAACGCATGCCCAAATCGTGTCCTTTAATTCGACAGTAGTGGCGTATCTCCGGAACCAGGGAGGCACTCTTTCGTTTCCGTTATTCAATTTAATGGAAAGAATCCTTCTGTTTGTTATAGTACACCAAGTTCTGTTTTGGTCCGTCATATTCCGGGTCGTCTGATTGTTTTACCGGACTCCCGTTCTCTTACGGGTCGCTTGTTGCTGTCAGAATGGACTCTCAACAAACAAGTATTCAATCAGTTTTGCTATCTATGGGAGCGCACAATGATGATTTATTTACGACACAGCTTGCTAATCAATTGCAGACGTATGTGTTGGCTTGTCCAGATCTCTGAGCTAATGTTGTTAACGCTCTATTGATCTATAGGACGGAATGATAGAATACGCGTATCCTCCGGCGCTGTTGTTTCAGCAGGTATTGCTAAGATAAACAACCACAATACATTTCTGTTGATAGCATCTCTATCTTCACAGAGATCATGGGTAATTTACTCTCTTGTCGACTGTGGGTCTTAACGTGAAATCTTCCTCTATGTGAGGATCTTTTTTCACTGGGTAAATCGTGTCATCTTTATCACAACCAGCAAGGTCGCAACCTTCATGTATTCCGTTGTGTGGTCTGTATTGCATTGTAAGCACTGTACTGGATGAGCTTTGGACGCGATTTCTTACTATAGGAGATCCTCTTCTTCGCTATTCTATGCGGCTAAAGTGGAGACTCTTCCGTCGTTGGTGTAGGGATCATTATGTTCATATTGTTGATCCCTCCATACTACTCATTGCAATTTTTTAGTATACTTGTTTCACAAGATCTACTGCAGCCTGTTATTATTAAGGTTTAAGGTTATAGGTTTATGTTACCTCATACCTATGCACTCTACGATAGTTTACAATTGAGTCTTTTGTCTCTTTATCTAAGTCAGTTAGTAACTTTTTGATAAATAGACTTAGAATCTTTAGATTAAATTCCTATATGGATTTTAACTTCGGTTCTTATTTAGCTAAGTAATCATTTGAGCCTCTGGAAACAGTAGTTTTCAAATTCTGACCTTTTAGACAGTAATTCTGTTGGTTTCTCTTTTACTGTAGAGTCAGTGAGTTTCATGCACTATCGATGGATGATTTTCACTTTCGTAGTTTCGGAATCACTACTTCCGTTACTATTTAGGTTGGATTTTTGCATAAGAGTTAGGCTCCTATTATCCGAAACCTATTATTTTTGAGGTCCTTCCGTCTTTGTATGGGCATAGGCCTTTACTCTTTCCGGGTAGAGTTTATGTATTTATAAACAGATATCTGTTTATGACTATGGGCGTAAGCTTCTTCTGTCTTTGATGCCTAGTAGAAGGACGTTACGCTCCATTTTATTGTTAATGGATTCTATTAACTATCGGTACTGCTTATGGTATATCATTGACTTAGCAGTTGTGCTAAGATTTCGGCTCATGAAGTAAGAGTTCTTCTACTTCTTGGGCTTACATTAATAGTGTCGCTATTATAGATTTTTGAAGGCCGCTCATTGCGCTCAGCCATCCACATTCATGAATTTTTATCTCAGAAATATCGAGTCCATTTCTGGAGGCCTCTATTGTTAGGTCTATTATCTACTGCTCAGAATGTCATTCACTTAACAGTTGCTACTATAGCTAGGTAGGCTGTCTGTTTCGGCAGTGTCTCCGTTCTGCTGCCCTCTTCGCTGTGGGCTATTTGACCCAGGGCAAGAAAAAGGGGGGGGGGGGGGGGAGGTTGTTCCCTTGGGTCACCTGTTTTGCTATGAAAACAAGGGGATACCTCCTCCGGAGTTAGTAATTCTGAGCTGTTATTGGGATGGTTGTTTAGTGAGAAGTTTAGGTTTTTAAAATTCATTCAACTCTTAGTTTTTAAAGTATAGCTTTTGAATATTGCATATGTCAACGGACATGATTATGCAATTCTCAGACACTTTTAGGAGTATAGGAGTCTCTATTCTCTAGACTTACTTTATTTATTGGCTTACTTTAAAAATTATTAGTATAAGGATTATATTGGATATTAATAGAGTACATGGATGTATGAAGCTCAATTTTGGAAGGTGTTGTATCTTTCTAATTTATCATAAATAAGAAAGATACATGTAAGGCCTATTACTTCTTTTTCCCTACAGGGGATGACTCTATTTTATTTTATTGAGCGTATTCCATTTTGCTCTATGTCCTTGGCCCTCCAGCCTTTTTACTATTCAGCTATGTCTGGGTCATTGGTACAGTATAAAAATGTTAAAAAATTTATAGTAATTTCTATATTTTTTATACTTACCAATGACCCAGACGGGGATGGCCCTCCCAGGAGTTGGGAACTCTTGCCTCCCCGCTGAGTACATAGCGCTTACCAGGCACTGGTTATTAGAATGATTAATGGCGCCAATTTTGGAACGTCCTTGACACTGCGCATGCGCAGTAGAGGCGAAGTGTGGAGGGCCTTTCAGGACATGTTTTCTTTGGTTTTAGATGCAAATTTTGGGGATTGGGGGGCAAAATTTGTGTTTGGCCCTATATTTTAAGAGTTAGCACCAGCTATGTCTGGGTCATTGGTAAGTATAAAAAATATAGAAATTACTATAAATTTTTTAACTTTTATACTGTACCAATGACCCAGACTTAGCTGGTGCTAACTCTAACAAAACCAGGGCCAAACACAAATTTTGCTCCCCAATCCCCAAAATTTGCATCCAAAACAAAAAGAAATCATGTCCTAAAGGACCTCCATACTACGCCCCCACTGCGCATGCGCAGTGTCACGGACGTCCCGAAATTGGCGCCAATTATTCTCTGTTTGGCCCTTCATCAGTCAACATCTCACTGATCTTTGTGCTTGTAAATCTCAGTTTAAAGGATGCCAGACACGTAATTTTTGGAGAAATGGTGATTCTAAGGAGGATAGAAGGAGGAGAGGAAAAAGAAGTGACAAAAAAAATAATCAGGGCTCTACTTAAAATTTGTTGATGAAATTATGTTAAGTTGCCTATTTTCGAGGCATGGGCCTCTTGTTGTCATTCTTGCTAAATGTTGCACTGCTTATTCAGTGTTTCCTCTCCCCTAGCCTTCTAAAGTCCCCCCTTGCAATTCTCCCATGCTTTTGGCATATTTTTGAGAAAGTTCATTTCTAAAATTTTCTTGGGAGAGTTGCTTGGATACAGAATGTTTTCTGTTATTTTCCCCATAGTTACGTTTTCACCCATGGGTGTATAAACGTTGTGTTCTGCATCTTCCATCTGATGTTCTGCAGATTCTCCCCTGGAAGTCTCTGTTTTGCATCAGATAGAGTGTAATTTTGATGACTGATTCCGGGCCAGTTTTTTCAGTGCCTGGAGTCATGTTTTCTGGTGTTTTACACTGTTTGTTTACATTGGCAACAGCCTTTTTTGAGGGGGGCTGTTTGCCTTTGGTGTAGTTTATCTCACTATAAGATACATTTATATTATCCGTAAGTGTCTCATTAATTATTTAATATAAATTTAAAATTTTTGACCACACTTTGCCATCGGATCCATCGGGGCTCAACGTTACTTTTCAGCAACTTGGGCTTTGCTGAAAAAATATTTTTTCAAAATTATTTTGATTTGCAATTGTTTTTACATTTATTAATGGATCATGTTATTATGTATCTTTGTGTCAGGGGTTTGTCCGAGTAACTAGGACTTGTTGTTGACTCTTCACAATGAAAGGAGTTTGTTCAAATTGTAATGGGAAGAAATCTTCCTCTGACTTTCATGATCATTGTATTAATTGTAGTCCGTGTTCTCGCACTAATCCCTGTCCTATATGTCAATATTGGGATGATAAACATTGGAAACGTGTGTCACGGTATGTTGTTTCTGGAGAAAGGGCTATGCCGGCTCTTTCTCCACAAGGTCACTCTACTCTCTCAGTTTCTATTTCAGAGGAACAAGAACAGGGTGATGTTTCCATGTTATCTTCTACAAGTGTGCGTCCGTCGTCACAATTGAATTCAGAGCTAGCGGCAAAAGTGCTCATGGAGATTAGACAAATGTCGTCCGCTAGCTCGCCCGGTGTAGCGTCCATTCACCGAATGGTTCGGCAGCCGGGTTCGCCCAATGCGGTCCAGGAGGAAATTTTGGGTGATGCGAGCACTATAAACATACTAGGTGCACACCCAGTGACGGCGGATAGTAAGCGAGAACGGAGGAAGCCTTTGAGTCCGGTTCCTAGCTCGTCCAGGTCCAGCCGGGCCGCGAGCGAGAGAGGCCCCTCTCTCGTACAACAACATCTGGGACCAGATGTTGTGGTACAAAATGTGTCGCAAGCGGAGCATACGTCCGTCGCTCGGGACGCTCCGTTGTATAGGCAGTCCGCGGAGACTGCTAAGGCTTCTTCTTCTCGTCAGCGCACATGACCGCACCTTGGCTGCGTGACCGCCGATATTTTACCAGCTTCGCCGATCAAGGATTCTTCGGCGACCAGGTCACACCATCCGGCAGCCAGGGATTCGAGACCGATGGACTCTGGACGTTCGCATAGAAAAAGTATGCGGGAGCCATCTGATGCAGAGCTGCCCTCGGCGAAGCAGCGAAAGACTGCGCCTCCGCAGGTCTCGACGCCGGACATTCTTGTGCAGATAGCACAGCTTATCGCAGCATCCCAGCAGCCGACAGAAACGGTGTCGGATCGAGAATTATCCGACGGCGCTGGGTCGGTACGCTCCGCCGAAGCATCGGGGGCGGACGACCGGGAACATCATGAGGTCCGACCGGATGGTGAAAGGGATACGGATGACTTGGAGCTATCCCTTTCGGAACAACATAAAGCTGCCGTGGACTTCATCCGGCACTTTCTCCCTCAAGTTGTTCCGTCGGGCCAGACTGCTGCGGTTCCGGACAAGAGGATTATAGCGTCATTGGACTCTGAATTTTTTGAGCGGTTCAGGGACATCGCTCCCGAGTTTCCGTCGCAGTCCAATAATGTTGCAAGAACATTTGAATTATTGAACGACGCTATATTTAAACTTGCTTCCAAGATGGGGAAAGCAGGTTTCTTGTCCGCTAATACTCTCAAACTGCCTTTCATTAATGCAAGGAATAAATTCGACACGGCAGGACAGGGTATCCCGAGAGTTCCTCTGCGTATGGACGACGAGGCGGAAGAATTAGAGCTATCATTACCGTCGTCGGCTTCTATTCCAACCGCGGTGTTGGAAACAGCTATTGCGTCTAACAGAGCCAATTTAGATCCCTTATCTTACACAGATCACCTTACTAAGGCGTTATCACTGCGCCTTCAAGGGAAAGAGTTTCAGGATATACAATCCTCTTTAAGACTTCTTTCAAGGGCAGTACCTTATTCCACGTGTAACTCCGCCCTTTCAGTGGCAAATCTGGAGTTGGTTAGACGTGACGCAGCCCTAGCTACATCCACACTTGTGGATTCTAAGGTGAAGAACTCTCTTAGAGTCGCTTCGGTCTCCGGAGAACTTCTCTTTGACGGCAAGCTTTCTGCTATTTATGATAAAATTACAAAGAAAGCTTCGGATTCTCTGTTGTTCAAATCTGCTTCTAAGAAGCTGGATACAGCAGACAAGAATAAGACAGGCACTTCTGGGTCCAATGCGCCCAAGAGAGGTTCCTATAGAGGTTCCGGTGCGTCCTCTTGGTCTTATTCGAGAGACCGTCAGGGTAGCGACTCTCGTTCGGGACGTCCTTCGGGCCGGGACAATCGGTCGGACGCCCCGAGGTCGACGGGGCGAGGTGCGGGTCGTGGAGGACGTGGTTTCTCCTACCGCAGGCCTCGCAGGTCCAGGAGGTGATGGCTTAAACCTCTATCGCGTACCGGTTGGCGGAAGGTTGTCGAGCTTTTCACAAGAATGGGCGTCGATTACGGACGACCCTTGGGTGAGAGGAGTGACTTCGGAAGGTCTAAAGATATCCTTCAAACGAAAGCCTCCATTAACTCGAAGTCCAAAGTGGACTCAACTTCCGTCAAATCCGCAGAAAAGAGACGCTCTGTTATCAGAGGTGCAGTCTCTTTTAATGAAGAACGCGGTAGAGGTCGTAGAAAACCAGGAAACTCCGGGATTCTACAGCCATCTGTTTCTGGTTCCGAAACCAGACGGCTCGTTCCGTCCAGTCATAGATTTGAGCTGGATAAACAAGCTGATCGTCGCTCCGAAATTTTATATGGAGACGATTCGGTCGGTCACAGCGAGTATTCGGGTGAACGATTATGCAACAAGCATAGATCTCAAAGATGCGTACTTTCACGTCATGGTACATCCGACATTCCGAAAGTATCTACACTTCGCAGTCCTAGGAGTGGTGTATCAATTCCGGGCGATGTGCTTCAGATTGAATCTAGCACCCTGGGCTTTCACTCGGGTAATGAACTCGGTAATGATCTATTTCCAGCTCATTCGTCTGCGGTAACGTCGGCCTACCTGGACGACATTCTTCAGAGGTACGGCAACGAGTTAACGCTTCAGAACGATGTTCAGAATCTACTTCTATTGCTCCGACGTCACGGTTTTATAGTAAACGAGGAGAAGTCGGATCTGGTGCCGTCCAAGTCATTCACTCATCTGGGAATGAGCTTCGAGATGCACAACAATCTCGTTCGTCTGCCGTTAACCAGAGCGAAATTAGTCAGTTGTTACGCTCGCTATTGTCTGCACGCAGACAAAGTCACAGCGAGAGAATTTATGAGACTGATAGGTCTGTGCGGAGCCGCTGCGGATCTCATTCCGATGGGGCGGTTACGCACACGTCCTCTCCAAATTTTCTTGACTCAGAATTGGAGTGTGAAAATTCATTCGCTCGACGTAGACGTTCTCTTCTCATATCAAGTGAAACAAGAGATTCAGACTTGGGCAAACATTCAGTGGTTAACTCAGGGAGTTCCGCTGCAGTTGCCGGATCCGAGTTTTACCATTATGACGGATGCCAGTCAAACAGGTTGGGGTGCATCATTAATCCCAACGGATTCGAGATGCCAGGGTCTTTAGGATCCGCAATTCCTGTGCAAGCACATAAACATCAAGGAAATGATGTCAATTTGGCTTGCGTTACGTCATTGGATGGACATTATTCACAATGCTCATGTCCAAATCCTATCCGACAATATGACAGTAGTGGCATATATACGGAATCAGGGAGGCACTCATTCAGTTCCGTTGTTCAATCTAACGGAAAGAATCCTTCTGTTTCCGCTAGAACATCACATTCTTCTTTCGGTCCGTCACATACCGGGTCGTCTGAATGTGCTAGCAGACTCCCTTTCACGAAAGGGTCGCTTGTTGCCGTCGGAATGGACTCTCAACAAACAAGTATTCAATCAGATTTGCTACCAATGGGAACGGCCAATGATAGACTTATTTGCGACACATCTCAACAATCAGTTGCAGACGTATGTGTCTCCGTGTCCGGATCCAAGAGCATTTGCAGTAGACGCTCTGTCGATCCCTTGGGACGGAATGATAGGATATGCGTATCCTCCAGCGCCATTAATTCAACAAGTATTGCTAAAGATAAAACAATCTCAATGCAAGATTCTGTTGGTAGCATCTCTGTCGCCACAGAGACCGTGGATAAATCTACTCAGGTGTCTGTTGTGGGACCTACCGCGAAAGCTTCCTCCACGGGAGGATCTTCTTTCGCAGGGGAAATCGCGCCAACTCCATCACAACCCGCAAGGTCTCAACCTTCACGTTTTTCCGTTGTGCGGTCCTTCTTGCATGGCAAGCACTTTACAGGACAAGCAGTGGACGCGATTTCTAACTGTAGGAGGACCTCCTCTTCGCTAAACTATGCGGCTAAGTGGAAGGTTTTTCGTCGTTGGTGTAGGGATCATTCTGTAGATATATTCGGTCCCTCTATACCAGACATTGCAAACTTTCTAGTATACTTGTTTGACGAAATCAAACTGCAGCCTGTTACTATTAAGGGTTATAGGTCTATGTTATCTGATACCTATGCACATCATGATAGTTTACAAATTGGATCTAATGTCTCTTTATCTAAATTGGTTAGAAACTTCACGATAAATAGACCCAGAACTCTTAGATTAATTCCTAAATGGAATTTAGCTTGGGTTCTTCTTAAATTGAAGGAAAAGCCATTTGAACCTCTTGGGACAGTAGATTTCAAATTCTTATCTTATAAGACAGCTTTTCTCTTAGCTTTCTCTTCTGCTAGAAGAGTCAGTGAGCTTCATGCACTGTCGGTGGATGATTCTCACTATCGTAGTGTCGGGAACACTATCACCTTCACTACTAATGTAGGTTTTTTAGCTAAGAATCAGGCTCCTAATAAATATCCGGAACCTATTGTTATTAAGGCTCTTCCGTCTTCAGACGGGCGTAGGCCTTTACTCTGTCCTGTTAGAGCGTTACGTATCTATAAACAGAGATCTCAGTTTATCAGAAAGGGACGGAAACGTTTCTTTCTGTCTTTGATGCCTAATAGAAAGGACATTTCGGTCCATTCTATTGCTAGATGGATTCAATTAACTATCCGTACTGCTTATGAGAGTTTATCTTCTTCTCAGCAGTCTGTGCTTAAGATTTCCGCTCATGAAGTAAGAGCTCTTGCTACTTCTTGGGCTTATGCTAATAGTGTTGCTATTACAGATTTATTGAAGGCTGCTTATTGGTCTCAGCCATCCACATTCACGAATTTTTATCTCAGAAATATTGAGTCCATTTCTGGAGACCTGCATTGTTTAGGTCCGTTATCTTTTGCTCAGAATGTCATCCACTAAACAGTTGCAACTATAGTTATGCAGGCTTTCTGTTCCAGCAGTGACTCCGTCCGGCTGCCCTCTTCGCTCTGGGCTATTTGACCCAGGGCAAGGGGAAGGGGGGGGGGGGGAGGGCTTGTGTTCCCTTAGGTCACCTGCTTTATAGTGAAAAGCAAGGGAATGCCTCCTCCAAGTCAGTATTTCTGAGTCGCTTCCGGGATGGTTTTAAAGTGTAATATTAATGTTAAAATTCATTCATGTCTTATTTTTAAAGTGTAGCTCGGTGTGAAGCATTTGTATATGTCAAGTGTCAAACGGGCTTTAATATACAATACTCGGACACTTTTAAATGACTATAAAGAGTCTCAATTCTCTGGACTACTTTATTTATTGGCTTACTTTGAAAATAATTAGTATAATGGATATACTGGATGTTAATAGAGAACATGAATGTTATTGTGCTCAATTATTAAGGGTAGTGTATCTTTCTAATTTAATATTAAATAAGAAAGATACATGTAAAGCCTAATACTCCTTTTCTCCTTAAGGGGTTACCTCTTTATTATATAGTTGAGCTTATTGGATTTTCCTCTATGTCCTAGGCCCTCCAGCCTGTTTACTATTCAGCTAAGTCTGGGTCATTGGTACAGTATAAAAATGTTAAAAAATTTATAGTAATTTATATATTTTTTATACTTACCAATGACCCAGACGGGGATGGCCCTCCCTGGAGTTGGGAACTCTTGCCTCCCCGCTGAGTACATAGCGCTGACCAGGCACTGCCAGTAAGAATGATAATTGGCGCCAATTTCGGGACGTCCGTGACACTGCGCATGCACAGTGGGGGCGTAGTATGGAGGTCCTTTAGGACATGATTTCTTTTTGTTTTGGATGCAAATTTTGGGGATTGGGGGGCAAAATTTGTGTTTGGCCCTGGTTTTGTTAGAGTTAGCACCAGCTAAGTCTGGGTCATTGGTAAGTATAAAAAATATATAAATTACTATAAATTTTTTAACTTTTG